>CM060913.1:575709602-576909602 GCA_030737875.1 Allium sativum
ATCAGCCCAGTAATCGTGCCCCATCCTGCCTAGTTTCAGGGTATCCTGATACACCTTTTAGGGTTACTGCTGAAAAGGGTCCCCCGTTACTAGGTTTTCTATCTCTAGCCAACATGCTAAGTTGGTTAAGTGTTTTCTAACCTAACCCCCACCAGTCCGTTTAGTTTAGCATGTTCCATTTTGATTAAGTCTTTAGTTCACTTAATCCTAACAATCCTGACTCAGCCTTAATTGTCTTATTAAGGCCCTGACCTCCCACATTAGACAGGTATTGTTGTGGCTGCCTGTTGCCGGTTGGTTCCGGGCAGTCTTACGCCACAACTCAGTCTAACCTCGGGTCCTTATTGGGCTCCATGTTTAACCTCCCACATTGGATAGGTATTGTTGTGACTACTGGACAGCTGGGCGGTTCCGGGCAGGTTTACATCACAACTCAATCCAACCTCGGGTTAAACACATCGTATGTTCTACATTTACATATTTTGTCATTCTTCTTTATTTCTTATATGTAAATATTTGCGGCCCATTATTAAGTTAATGGTGTAAAGGTTACACCAATCATGGGCCCAACCCATACTTGAATTTGGGCCCTTCTATTTTATATTTTCATTCATTAATTAATTTTACCCCAACGTTATTTTCCCCCGTTTTACACGTCCGTTTATATATATTGGGCTTAGTCTTTTAAAGCCCAATTTAGCCATGCGAAAAGGGGAGGCTTAAAGCGTGATTACATACACAAAGAGGGGAAGGTGAGCGCATGAACTTGCAATATGACGTTGGGAATACAAAATAGAAACTGGTGTACTTGCATATATATACTTTGGTCATAAAGCATAGGTGACATGAACCAAACCATGTAAACTTAAGATAAGCATCTAAATTAGGTGTCACATAGTCTTAACTACAACATAGACCTATGTTCTCATTTAGGCATAAAGTCAAACATAAACAAGTCATGTTCATAAGGTTTCTACATGTTTACAAAGGGGATACTTTATTACTAACACAAAAGCATAGTTCAACTTAATCATGATTTAAGTCTAATCACATAACGATGGTATACATATACTTATGCATAAATATTCCTAAACATGGTGTTTGCTTTAAACTTGCAAAAAGGGATTTTTTGAGTCTAACCTAGCCATGTCTCACATATGTCCTCATATAATTCTTGCTAACAATATAGAACTAACATGGTCAAATATCAATCATAGCCTAGTCATATTCATAAGTTTGCACATAGGTTTTCTAATACAAAGCATGGCTTAATACATAGACCATGATGCCCAATTATCAACATAATTTCATATGGATTATAACAACCTAAACTTGTTCCAATTTCCTTACAAAAATGATGTTTGTGTAAAAATACACATTATGATGGCATAGTAGCAAAACCCCAAACTTGCATGATTTTCAATTTAACAACTACATAAGTGGAGTGCGGGCGTGCACACACTCCGGTGCAGAAAAATAAGGCACTGGACACCAGTAGCATACCTGTGCACTCTAAGGTTGTGTCGGGTTGCCACTATGGGACTTGATACACCCCATGGTGGGACCAGCATAGGTAACTACGACATCGGGGGTCGTAAGACACATGTAACTATGCGAGTAGGAGCCGATCATTATAAAATGGATCACTTTACCCCAACTATGGGGTGCCAGTTGGAAACTAGTTTATATGGGTTCAGAGATTAACATGGTGAAACACCCCACCTCCGTTAGGGTCACTCTCAAAGGGAATGCCCTAATTTTGGTGGAGGTTTATAAGTACAAGTCACAGATATACAAGACAGATATAAGAACACATATTTGTAAACAGCGGAAGAACAACAAACTTTTATTTCATAAAGTCAAATACGTGTTACAACAACATCCTTTCCAAAAACATAACATAACACTTTCATAATCTGTCTTGAGTACATGATTTAAAGAAGCATAAATAAAACATAGATAAACTGCAAAAGTCCCCATAGTGGATTGTCCAAAGCCACAGTTCAAAACAGGAAAGTCCAAGCAATACATTTCTCTTCTTCAAGCTGGATGTTAAGGTTGGTCAAGCTGCTGTGTTCCCTCCCTGTGGACCTGGGGGGGGGGGGGGGGGAACGGAAGAAAAGAAGATGAAAGAAAAGTAGAGTCAGACATAAAGCCTGAGTAAGTCTAGTACTATTTTGTCTATGAATAAAGAACTGGGTATGATAAGTATAAACAAGAAGTGGGCAAGCACAATAAACTTGGTCAAGTTGTCTAGGGTCGAATATACTATCGTACCCCATGTTAATCTCTGAACCCATATAAACCAGTTTCCAACTGGCACCCCATAGTTGGGGTAAAGTGATCCATTTTATAATGATCGGCTCCTACTCGCATAGTTACATGTGTCTTACGGCCCCTGATGTCGTAGTTACCTATGCTGGTCCCACCATGGGGTGTATCAAGTCCCATAATGGCAACCCGACACAACCTTAGAGTGCACAGGTATGCTACTGGTGTCCAGTGCCTTATTTTTCTGCACCGGAGTGTGTGCACGCCCGCACTCCGTTAGAACCTACACTGCTACACCCCCGCCGTCGATTTGACCTCTTACAATCAGCCCAGTAATCGTGCCCCACCCTGCCTAGTTTCAGGGTATCCTGATACACCTTTTAGGGTTACTGCTGAAAAGGGTCCCCCGTTACTAGGTTTTCTATCTCTAGCCAACATGCTAAGTTGGTTAAGTGTTTTCTAACCTAACCCCCACCAGTCCGTTTAGTTTAGCATGTTCCATTTTGATTAAGTCTTTAGTTCACTTAATCCTAACAATCCTGACTCAGCCTTAATTGTCTTATTAAGGCCCTGACCTCCCACATTAGACAGGTATTGTTGTGGCTGCCTGTTGCCGGTTGGTTCCGGGCAGTCTTACGCCACAACTCAGTCTAACCTCGGGTCCTTATTGGGCTCCATGTTTAACCTCCCACATTGGATAGGTATTGTTGTGACTACTGGACAGCCGGGCGGTTCCGGGCAGGTTTACATCACAACTCAATCCAACCTCGGGTTAAACACATCGTATGTTCTACATTTACATATTTTGTCATTCTTCTTTATTTCTTATATGTAAATATTTGCGGCCCATTATTAAGTTAATGGTGTAAAGGTTACACCAATCATGGGCCCAACCCATACTTGAATTTGGGCCCTTCTATTTTATATTTTCATTCATTAATTAATTTTACCCCAACGTTATTTTCCCCCGTTTTACACGTCCGTTTATATATATTGGGCTTAGTCTTTTAAAGCCCAATTTAGCCATGCGAAAAGGGGAGGCTTAAAGCGTGATTACATACACAAAGAGGGGAAGGTGAGCGCATGAACTTGCAATATGACGTTGGGAATAAAAAATAGAAACTGGTGTACTTGCATATATATACTTTGGTCATAAAGCATAGGTGACATGAACCAAACCATGTAAACTTAAGATAAGCATCTAAATTAGGTGTCACATAGTCTTAACTACAACATAGACCTATGTTCTCATTTAGGCATAAAGTCAAACATAAACAAGTCATGTTCATAAGGTTTCTACATGTTTACAAAGGGGATACTTTATTACTAACACAAAAGCATAGTTCAACTTAATCATGATTTAAGTCTAATCACATAACGATGGTATACATATACTTATGCATAAATATTCCTAAACATGGTGTTTGCTTTAAACTTGCAAAAAGGGATTTTTTGAGTCTAACCTAGCCATGTCTCACATATGTCCTCATATAATTCTTGCTAACAATATAGAACTAACATGGTCAAATATCAATCATAGCCTAGTCATATTCATAAGTTTGCACATAGGTTTTCTAATACAAAGCATGGCTTAATACATAGACCATGATGCCCAATTATCAACATAATTTCATATGGATTATAACAACCTAAACTTGTTCCAATTTCCTTACAAAAATGATGTTTGTGTAAAAATACACATTATGATGGCATAGTAGCAAAACCCCAAACTTGCATGATTTTCAATTTAACAACTACATACATGTAACATAAATTACATATTTTGCGAATATCCAAACGTCATACTTGCATAAAACTACCGCATGTAGTTTTTCATAATGAACAACATAATTCAAGAATATCCAAACGTATATAATATTCCAACGCACAAATATGAATTACTTTATCGCCACAAATCAAGTATACATATCTACACAATCATTTGTTCATACCAAAGTAATACGCTACTTACAATGGTTGCGGCAAATTCTCTAATTTATGAATAAGAAGATGCGGTTTGATTTGATTTGCTTGAATTGCTTTGATTTAGGTCTCTTTAAGCTTTAGAATCTTCCTCCTAATCCTCTCTCCAACTTGGTGGCTACTCCTAGTCGTTCCTCAGCAACATGGCGGCTATGTTCTTATTTTTGAATGAATAGATTAGGGTTTAGTCTAGGGTTGTTTATATAGAGGTTAGGAACTGATTAGAACCATTGATGTTGCCTGGATTGATCGTAGCCATTCATTCGATAGAGAGACCAATTAAAACTCGCCACCTAGCCCTAGTGACAAAGCAGACCACAGAAAATCGGCCAAACACAGACCTGGCCAGCCAGGTTGGCTGGGCTCGACCAGGTCGATACCCCTGTCGACAGGGCTGTCGACAGCCCTGTCGACATGGGTAGCCCAGGTCGACAGCCCAGTCGACCTGGGTGGACTAGGCGGGTGTTTATCCGCCATGGCCCATTGGGCCCGATTTTTAATTATTTTATTCTGTTTGAATTTTAAATTTAATTCAAAACTTCCGAAGGCCATATCTTCTTCATACGGACTCCGTTTTTCGAAAACTCGGACTCTATTTCGCGTATTTTTCCGAGACGAACGCAATGGCGTATCCCGTTTCCCTTAGTTCTTTGATTTCAAATTAATTATACTTTTAATTTGTGAATTTCACAGTTATAGAATTTTCAGGGTGTTACAGTTCCACTCCGCCGTGCTTTGTTTCTGAATTGCTGAACCGTCTGGATCTGACTGGAATTCCAATGCAGTCTGTGTCCCGCTGTTCACAATTAAAATCATATTTTTATTTCTTCTTCATATATTTTTACCACGCTTCATTCTATATGAAAATTATATATTTATATTTCTATTTCATATATGAAGATCGAATTTTTATTTCATCGCTATAAAAATCACATTTTTATTTCAACATATTTATAATAAAAATCAATTCTTTCCTTCGCTACATGTATAAAAATCACATTTTTATATTCTCTAGTATATAAAAATTCGATTTTTGTCCTTCTTTACTATATGAGTCAATAAAAATCATATTTTGCTTTGCTTTCTACATAAGAAAAATCATAGCTTTTATTTAAGAAATCTAAACTTTCCTATAATAAAAAATCACATTTTTTCAAAGCATTCAAACTCAAAAATCAGTAGTATCCTAGAACGGGTGTGAAGAGTACATTTTTCAAATGAAAACAATTTTGTTTTGAAAATTTAAATCGCTTTATACGTATTTGAATATTTATTTATTTTGAATTTGGACGATCGAGTATATATAGATTTTGCATATACGCGTCATGAACGTATATTCGAAGTTTTAATATACTGGATAGATATAGAGTCACATTCTAGTCGCCCGGAGATAATTCTGGTAATGCGGCCGCATCATCAATATTTATGTTCGTATTTCAAAGGTGTGATTTCTATATATTTCCATTAGACTGGTGTGAGAACCAAAATATAGCTAGAATACATTGGCGTGAATTGACATCAAAAACATGATTTTCTGTATATGTATCAAAATTATGAATTTGAAACTCTAATTCACTAATTGATTGATGATTATGTTGTTTATTTGTTTGATAATTTTGAACCATTTAGCCTAATAGAATCGAATATTGAATTGTATTGAAAATTGGTCACATTTGCTTTCATATACAAGTACTTACATTGAACAGGTCATAGCAAGGAGGCTAGAGCAGAGAATAAAATTGTTTGCCCGACAAATAGGTACATGTTTACTATAATTTACTGTTTTGTTTGGGTGATGATGATTTTATGAGCCTATTGGCTAGCCGCGTGGCTTTTTCTTTTTCTTTTTGAGATCAGAAGGCCTGTATGGCAATACTCTAATCCACTAATTGATTGTTGGTTGTGTTGTTTGTTTATTTGTTTGATAATTTTGAACCATTTAGCCTAATCATATCAAATATTGAATTGTATTGAAAATTGGTCACATTTGCATGCATATACATGTACTTAAATTGAACAGGTCATAGCAAGGAGGCTAGAGCGGAGAATAAAATTTGTTTGCCTGACAAATAGGTACATGTTTACTATAATTTACTGTTTTGTTTGGGTAATGATGATTTTATGAGCCTATTGGCTAGCCGCTTGTCTTTTTCTTTTTCTTTTTGAGATCAGAAGGCCTATATGGAAATTTCGGGATTTTCCCGTGGCTCCCGGTGCAGGGGAGGTTATGGCAAAAAAATTCGAAAATTTAGGGTGTTAGCCAAATTTTTGAAGAATTTGAAAATTCTCATAAATTGAAAAGTTGGAGAATGGAAGCCAGATCGAACGTAGAGTTGATTAATCAAACCACTTTCGACGTTGTTCCTTTTCGGGGACAAAAAGTTTTAAGTGGGGGAGATTGTAACAACCCGAAAATCTGGGCCAGTTTAAAATTTTTATTTTGGCAATTTTAGTGAATTTTGAACATTTAAAGTGAATTATTTTAAATAATATCGACGAGAAAATTTATTTTGGATAGAAATCAAACGTATATATTATATAGATCGTCGTTAGAATATAAATAATTATATATAATTATAAAAGGAATTGAAAATGGCGTGGTAGTTCGATAATTCGATTTCAAACTTCAATTGAATGTACCGGGTGCAAAATAATCCGGATTTTAGTGAAACCAAAAACATTAGGATCTAATTGAGAATATCTTTCCAACGAATCCGAAAAATCAAGATTTCATAGCGGGAATCAAAAGATATGTCCAGTTGAAAATTCTGAATAGTCGCTATGGAATTCAGGCCCTTAAAAATGGGAATTTTGCAAATGACATCGGATTTCAACGAAACCACTTTTGTTGGATCTGTGATGTCAAATTATTGTTAGGTTTTAAATTTCATAATTTTCTGAATCAATATGTGAGCGTGGCAAAGGAAAACGCGTTTGACCAGTTTCAGTTGATTTTAATCGACTGGAAAATGGCCATTTTTCCAACGGTCTCAGAATTTGACGAAACTAGTTTTGTTAGGACCGTATCGTCAATACGAAGCTAGAAAATATTTTTCTGAAATTTTTAGAGTTCGTATGTGACCCTAGTAAATTGAAACGCTCGTTCAAATTCAATATATAGAGTTATATGTTGATTTCGACGAAAACGGATCGAAACGATCGAATCAGCCTACGATACATATCCCATTGTGTTCGGAATGGGGGTAATTAGCTATGGATGACAGGCGGTGGGCCTCGTTTCGAGGTCAAATGAAAAAGTCAACTTTTTTGTTTGAAATAAAAAAATTATAAAAATAATTTATCCTTCTCTCTCCTCACCCTTATCTCCCTCTGCCCCCCCCCCCCCCCCGATTTCATTTCTAAAATAAATAAATAAAGAAAAAAAGAGGAAAAGGAAGACGGAGAAGGGGGAGGAGCCGCCGCTCCTCCCAGCAGCGCCGCCGCCGCCTAGGACGGGGCCACCGCACCCATTTTCCCCCTGCTGGCGTGCGACGCAACACCGCCTCCCCCCCTGAAAACCCCGCCCCTTCAAATCGAGCGCCGCCACCAATAGACCCCCCCCCCCCCCCCGCCTGCTCCTCCACTTCCGGCGCAGCAGCCAACCGCCAAGCCTCCTCCGATTACATTACAGTGAGCGTTCTTTTTATATTTTAGCTTTGTTTATTTTCAGTTTGTTTTTCTTTTTCGCATTGCATTTACTTTTTAGTAAGATTAGATTTCTAAAATAGAAAAGATTAGATTTTTAAAGTAGAAAAGGCGAAATCTTTATATTTGAAAAGGCGAAATCTTTATATTTGAAAAGGCGAAATCTTTGTATAGAGAATAGCGTGATAAAAATAGAATTTTTATCTATATAGTAGCGATGTAAAAATAGAATTTTTATCTATATGGTAGTGATGTAAAAATAGAATTTTTATCCATATGGAGTAAATATAAAAATATGATTTTTATATATTGAATAGCGAAGTAAAAATATGATTTTTATATATTGAATAACGAAGTAAAAATTCGATTTTTATATATTGAATAACGAAGTAAAAATATGATTTTTATATATTGAATAGCAAAGTAAAAATACGATTTTTATATATTGAATAGCGAAGTAAAAATTCGATTTTTATATATTGAATAGTAAAGTAAAAATTCGATTTTTACATATGTAGAGAATACGGGCAACGAAAGTGACAAAAAGGGCAAGGACGACGAAGATTTCTACATAGGAAGAGTCGTGGTATTGGATTAGCTATCGGTGAGAACTTCTCACTCTAAATCTCTTTTTCTAGTTATATATATATACTAGGATGCAGACGGTGCTTAGTAGCACCCGACACCCGTCATCCACAGACCATGGATGGCTTGTTTGTTTGATTGATGTGTTGTGAAAATTGTTTGTGATGTTGATGTGAAATCGATGATAAATTGTAGATGGTTGAAATAAATTAATTATCGTTAAATATATAATTTTTAACGTGAAAGTGAATATATAAATATTTATAAACAAATCGGCCGATTTGTTTATATACACTGATTTGACTGACATTGATTGGGTCGATAAATTTTACACATCGCCCAACTGCACAAATAAAAATCTGTGTTTGTTGATTTGAAACCCCACATGGGTGTTAGGATGAAATTTTAGCGTACACTAATCCCAATTATTCAATTGTATGTCGATCGATTGGTCGACAGACTATGCAAGCGTTAATTGTTTATATTTGGTGCTTATGCAGTTGTGTGGTGCACTTTGGATGATGGTTGATTGTTTATCGTTGCTATAATATACATGTGTTGGGTGGAATCCATATAATTAACGTTATATGGTAATTGATTGGGCCTCATTCCAATCGGGAAAATAATGAATATTATAAAAGAAAATTCATGTGTTGAATATAAAAATAGTCATGTGTTGATGATATTCATGTGTTGAGTAAAATATTTTAATAATATAATTTACATCTTTATCATATTTACAATTAGAATCTACTTTACGGTGGAGTCTAATTAAAAATCAAATGATAGATACCATAATTTTATAAAATATTTTACATAACAAAAATAGTCGTGTGTTGACAGTACTCATGTGTTGAGATTAGTCGTGTGTGGAAAGAAATATAGATTCATGTGTTGAATAGAATAAATATTCATTTGTTGAATAGAATAACGAATTTATTGAAATATATAAAGCCGTGTTGATTAGAGTTGCGCCATTTTGACGTGAACGATATTTATATCGATTATATTCGTTTATATAACGAATATAAAAAATGAAGTGATTTCAAAATATAACATTTTGAAAATATTATCATTTATATAGTAATGATATGAAACATTCAATTTTGATTTGAAATTGAATATAGAGTTGAAATGGTTTTGAAAACGAATTTTAAAACAATTTATAAAATATGTTTTAAAAAGAAAATCGACGAAATATATATAATATATATTATATATATATATATATATATATATATATATAATGGCCTGAATAGAACGCGCCGTGCCGCGGCAGTTCGTGAATTTCGACCATTGACTTCGAATTGACGTTGCGGGAGATCCGACCGTCGGATTCTCCTAAAACCGGAATCGTTGGGTTCGTATCGAAAAAAACTTTCCAATGAATAGTAGAAATTTGAAATCTAACGGTTGGATTTGGAATTATGTCCAAATCAAATTTGGAAAATGTCGTTGTAAGTGCAGTTCGATGGCCGTTGATGGAAATCGACTATACGGGCCTTGATAAAATTATTAAAAATATCTATAATTTGTGTAAAATCATAAGAAATGATTTGGGAAAAATTGGGCTGAAGAATTCCACATTTGAAAAGATAAAAATAGATTTTTGTTGAAATGAACTTGTTTGAACTAGAATTAAAATCAATTTATTTTTGAAATAAATAAATTGAATTTGAAAGTGATTTTAAATATAATCAATATTCCCAATTCGTGAGTTAGACTGGAGTTGAATCGAAATTATCTTCGGAATATTTCGATGTTGGATTTCGTGACTATACAAATATTGTTATGGGGATTTGAAAGATATATTTTATATCGTTATTTCCAATACGATATTTGTTGGTTCCAGAATTTGATATTGAATATAAGCCGATATATTTTCTATTCAGAGCCTCGTATTTGATATCAAATATGAATTGGGTTTATCGTGAATCGTGTTTTAGATGACATTGGTTCTTTAACCCAGTTAAAGGCAGGATGTTGATTTTTGAGAAGATAAAACTAAGTGGAGTTTTAATGAATCTTTAATTAGATTAAAATGTGAATTGATAATTTAAATTATCAAATCTGAAAGGTGATCGAGAATGGAGTGCCACCAGTTTTGCTCCAAAGCGATAGTTAAATCTTTAATTATATTTGAACGTGAAATGGTAATTAATTTTACCGATAACACCGTGGTGTTAGATGTGGAGTATTGCCAGTTTTCTCCATGGGATATATAGGTTGGGATTGGGAAATAAAATAAATATTTACTTTTGTGTGATTCGCTAATCCTGACTAGTTTGAAATGATATTCAAAGGAAGATTAAAGAATAAATTTAAAAGAATTTGTCTTGGATAAAATTAATGGGAACCTTTCCCCTAAGAATGTGATTTTGTGAATAAAAGAATATTCTGAATTGGAATGAGGCGTTTGTGTGCCTGTGTAACATTTGTTTATCATATACGTGGGATATTCAGAAAGGCCGGGTTTATACCCATTCTGAATAACCGATTCGGCGAGATGTCGAAGATGAAGACGGTGGTTGAAGACCGGAAGTCTTCACATCGTTTGGGTGATTACTGATGATCTTGATTGGGCTGTACACCCAGGATGAGGGAAACAGTTGGTGATCGTCCAGACGTACTTGGAGATGGATGGATATGCGAGGAAAGTGCCTCTGGTTTCATTCAGACCCAGAACGAACTTGTAAATGGATTAGGTGTATGACATTGGATTTTATTCTGTGTTGATTGATCTCTATTAAATATACATCTGTTTGGCGACGGAGAATTTATTCTCTTGCTTAACGCCCTTCTCTAAGACGTATGAGCTCAGAGATTGTATATCGATGGACATCAGTCGCATGGAGTGAATTGCCAGTGTGGCACGCGTAAGTGACAATTGATCAGGGCTTCTGTTGAAAAGCAAAGTCTTGTGGTTGATGATCAAAGCACGGCCTGTGTGGCGTAGCTTTGTGTATAACGTGAATTCGCGAGCCTCACACCTCGGTATGAGTCAAAAACGGGAGACGGACTGCTGGGAGAGCACGACGTTTCTTTCTAGCTAGGGTGGTGTCAGTGACCTACCAGCCCTGACATTTATATACTTTTCACCTGTGTGGTTGTTGGAATGCGAGGCGCCTCGGATATAGGTCTGTAAGGACCGGGAAACGTGTGTTCAGGAATTGCCAATCCTCAAAAGTAAGAGAGGACCGGCCCAGCCGATTCCAAGGATCAAAGTGGGGTCCTGAGGCATTTGCTAGAGTGTCTCAAACGCGGAGAGGAGCTTGCCCCTTGCCTCGACTCATGACGGAAATCCAATTTCCAATACGTGATATTGCTGTTTTAATTGTAGAACTAGTATGGCGACATGATATATGGTACCCATGCCATCTATGATTGATATTTTTGATTGAAATTGTTTTGACACTATACACTTATAATAGTATTAAATGATTTGTTTTAAACGTACCAAGCATGTTTGGCTATTATAACGGAAAACCCTATCCTCCGGCTTGCGTTGCATTGTGTGATGGAACCTGGGTCTTATAATAGCTTCATTTTCCAAAGAGCATTGCGCTGTTTTGTTATATGCACTAGTATTCTTGGGAGGAAACCCGTTCCGTGTTATACGGCGTGGTCCCTTGAATTACTATCTTTTAAAGTAAAGTTTTAAATAACTGTTTTAGTTCTCACACCAGTCCCATGACTGACCTGGAGTTTATTGTTTCAACCTAAACTCTGGGTGCCCCTATTTTCCACATGGGCAGCTAGTAGTTTTGGTTTTGCAGATTTATATTCGCAGGGTCCTGATTTACAGCTGGAACGATGCTCGGAAAGCTCTGTATCCATGTATCACTTTCAGTTGTGTTTTGTATATTTTTCCGCTGCTATGTAATTTATTGTAATCTATGATATTTGTCGAATGTAATTTATTCATTTATACTCTGTATATTCTTGTATCTGATGGAATTGTTGTAATAACAATGAAATGTTCTTCCGTCTGCGTTCTATTTTGTCTTGTCCTCAAAGTATCCGCTCTTTCCTTCACGTGGAAGTTACGGGTTCTTACAAGTTGCCAGAGCGGGCTAGGGTTGTGGGTTGGGGAGCGAATTTGAGGGCTGGAGAGAGGGGGTGGGGTCGGAGCTGCTAGAGGCGGAGGGGGGGCTCGTCGTGGGGAGGCGGAGGCTGGGCGGCGGGCGCCTGAGGTCACGGCGTCGATCGATCCAGCCCTTTTTTTTTTATGTTATATCGTTCTGAATAACGAAAAGGAGGGGGGTGGTTAGTTGACCGGGTCAAGGGAGAAAAGGGTTCTCTTTTTTTTTTAATTAATTAACTCCATAAAGTTACTTTTTCATTCGATCTCAAAACGAGGCCCAACGACTGTCGCCCCTAGCTAATTACCCCCATTTCGAACACAATGGGATATGTCCCGTAAGCCAATTCGGCCGTTATGATCAATTTTCATCAAATTTAAAATATAAATTAATATAACGTTCAAATTTGATTTTAACGTACATTTCAATTTGCCGGGGCCACATACGGACCCGAAAAATTTCAGAAAAATTATTTCTAGCTTCGTATTAACGATACGGTCCTAACAAAACTGATTTCGTAAAATTTTGAGATCATTTGAAAAATGGCCATTTTCAGGTCGATCAAAATTGACTGAAACTGATAAAACACGTTTTCCTTTGCCATGCTCACATATTGATTCAGAAAATTATGAATTTTGAAACCTAGCAATAATTTGACATCGCGGACCCAACAAAAGTGGTTTCGTCGAAATCCGAGGTCGCTTGCAAAATGGCCATTTTCAAGGGCCGAAACTCCATAGCGACTATTCTGAAATTTCAACTGGACGTAACTTTTGATTCCCGCTATGAAATTTTGATTTCCCGGATTCGTTGGAAAGATATTCTCAATTAGATTCAAATATTTTTGGTTTCACTAAATCCGGTTTATTTTGAATCCTGTACATTCATTTGAAATTTGAAATCGAATTATCGAACTACCGCGCCATTTTTAATTCCTTTTATAATTTAAAATAAATATTTATATTTTAACGATGATTCAAATAAATATATACGTTAGAATTCTATCAAAAATAAATTTTTTGTTGCTATTATTTAAAATAATTCATTTTAAATATTCAAAATTCACTAAAATTTCCAAAATAAAATTTTTAAATTGGCTTGCATTTCCAGGTTGTTACATTATAAGTTTTATTGACATAAATAAGGAAGATTATATTCCCTTTTCTCTAGGATAGTTATTTAATTTCTTCCCTATCTTGGACTTAGTATTCATACGACAATCAATACCCATTTATTCCCTTTTTGACACCCCCTTTTTTGTTTCCTTTTTATTGCTCTTTATGACTTTAACGGTCATATTTTCCAAAGGCAATTATTTACCAGTCCCAAGTTATCTATTGTTGTACCCCAACGGACTATTTCTATTTTTATTTATTTATTGGTTGTCTGTTGTATATATGTACATATTTTTACATACCGGGCCTCTCACATTAAGTTGACTACCTGTGGATGTTGGATATGCCAATCGGTTCCAGGAAGACTTCTACGACATGTGAACTTAACCTCATGCCTTGCATTATACCTCTCACATTAAACTGACAACCTGTGGTGCTGGATTTGTCGGTTCCGGATAGGCTTACACCAGAAGTTGAGTTTAACCTCATGTCTAAATGCGGTTATAATTTTGAATTTCCTAATTGGGGTCCATAACAATTATCCTAATTGATTTTAGGAATTGTAACCATTTTCCTATCGTATTAATTTTCCCCAAATCAATATTTGTTACAATGGTTATTTATTGATTTGCCGTCTCATTTATCGCAATTAGCTATATATTAATTGCTACAAATGGTCACCACAAATATATTTCTTTAATATGGATTATCTTTACATTTAATTCCACCATTGAACCTCGTCCAAACATTCAACATTTATCACAATTGTTAATTATTTATTTATGTCCTTAGTTATCGCAATCAATATACTAATTGTTATAACAGTCACCATAAATATATTCATTTAATATGGAATACAATTTAGATACATGATTCCATAACTGAATATTATCCACTCATTCAACATTCAATACAATATGTATATTTTACCGTTTTACACTGATTTAGATGGATAATATGTATGTATTTATTTTATGCTTTTGTACGGTCAATGTAGTTATTAATATTTATTTATTATTTTGTAATACTTATTTTTAAATTTATGATTTGGTCTAATCAACTAAACAAACATTCCCTTTGTATATTCAACCTTGCCAAATAGATTTCAAGTCTCACAAGGACCATTAGCCAAAATCATTGTAAATCATGCCTATTTATGTGGAATTGACATATTTCTAAATCATAAAAAAAATATGTGAGATATTTTTATTTTGGAATAGTCGATCCTAATTACATACAAAAACATGTATTTATTTTTATTTGTACATTTGCACCACTTTTCCCTTTTTAATTCTTTTTGTCATACTTCTTGTGATTCTAAAATAATGTCTCTTTACTTAAAAATGAGGAAAACGACATAATTTACAATGCTTAAGCCAAAAACCCAACAATATTGAATGTAAATAAGGAATATTTCTTTTATTCTTACAATCACATAATACAAAAATTCGTCTTTTTACCCAAATTCACATATTTCATATTTCTGCATTGAACCAAAGATCTGGACCATAACTACATCAATTTTAGGTTTAATGAGACTGATTTCTTGATCCATAGTGCTATGTAGCATATACAACATATTTCATTACATAACTTGTAGGAATATGCAGGATATATATATATATATATGTATATATATATGTATATATATATATTCTACAATTCATGTTACACATAACCACTATCATTTACCATTTTCAAACATATTCATAATCCGATCTGAGGGTTGTCACAATTTACAATTATTTAAATAACAGATCAGATAGACATAAAACATAGACTGGATTCAAACAAAATAGATGAGTCATTATAATTGTATTAGCAAATTTTCCACTCACCTTATAACTTCCAATTTCTCAGTTTTAACATTTTTAGGCTTACAATCACGAAATTCTTATAAATCTACAATTTATCTAGAAAGGAAAAATTCTAGATTTGTAGAAATATAAGAAAAAAGGAAGATAGCGAAGAAATCTATCATTGAGCATCCTCTTCATTGCATCTATTATCGTTCCAATTCCATATGAATTTAATTTGATTGGGTGTATGTATGAATATATTTATTTAAAAATTAGTTTAGAAGAAGAAGAAAAATGGAAGAGCTCCGTTGCCTTCACAGATTTGAATGGAAAAAGAGTGAGGCTCTACCCCTTTATTTATAGGGGTGGAAATGGCCTAAAACTGTAGTTATATCCATCCATCCGTTATAATAATATAATAAAACAACTCATTAAAACCTAGCCGTCACTAGGCAGTTTGACGCCCAGTAGATCGACCTGAGCGATCGCCTGTCGGTCGACCTCCATATCGACTGCATGGACATCAAACTGCCCAAGTCGGCTGGGTTATATATGGTAAATTATTAATTAAATATTAGATTTATTTATTTTTCATCCGTATTCGTATTTTGTCCGTAATTTTTTCCATACGGACTCCATTCACGAAACTCCAAACATGAAAGTTGACCACAATTCCGAGACGGACGCAACGGTTAAAGTTTCGTGACCAAATTCCATCGTTTGTAGAAATTTCTATTTTTTTCAAATTCTAATAATTAATTTATGTTGCCAAAATTTCGAGTTGTTACATTCTTCCTTCCTTAAAAGGAATTTCATCCCGAAATTCTAACGCCTACAAACCTATGCTACATAACTAATTTGTGTACTTACACTTTGAAACCATATGTACATGTGCGTGGTGTACATAATACGATTTCAACCAAAAACATGCATGCAAGATGATTCTAATCGGATCCTCTTGTATGCTCGCATTAAACTTTTTGAAATGTTTTTGAAAACATGATGGAGAACATACTAAATATACTGGCAGTTCTGTATGAATTCAAATTTTGAAAATTCTTTTTCATCCATAACCTCCACAAAATTACAAATAAAAGTGTGAAACAACCAATTTTTGCATCCAAACCCTACCATCCAAAACGTACGTAATCTAATTGTTTCCTATTTAATTTCTTCTAAACCAAAAAAAGGAAATTAAGGCGAAAAAATTTAACATTCCCTTCGCTTTTAGATATTCCATTTCCCAATCTGCAGTGTAATTTTCACCTCAGCTACCCGAAATTTCCTCAAAAATTTCCAACTGTAGACTGTAAAGCAGACTTAAAACAAGCTCTAAAACGTAAATCGAGTTAATTCATAGCTCACGCGCATCGTCGACAAGGTATGGAAACAGTGTTTCCAAGGCTAAAACAGCCTTATCCTTGTTACTGTTAACGTTTTTATCGCATCGTCATTCCTATTGCACCGCTAAAGCGCACACACAAAGCAATCAAAAATCTTTCTTACACAGTTTATGTGGCCGAAAGTCGAAAATTTTCATAAAAATAAATTTTCGCTTAAAAACTTGTCATGTTTATTTTGAAAATTTCATTTCAAAATCGCTTCACATTCTTATAAAAATAAGAAAATGATAAAAAAATTCAAATAACATTTTCTGTAAACTTATAAAAATGAAAATTGCAGAAATTTAAATGATTCATGTCACATGTTGGCGAAGAAGGAAGTCAGTCACGCCAAAAATGCAAAAACTGAAATCGCACACAAAAAGATCAAAATAAATTTTAGCTTTGACAAGGAATGGTGATTTATTTATATACTCATGACGAAAACAATGCAAAACCGGTCCATTTCTAAAATTTATCTAACATAGAATTCTATTCTTTCCAACTCTAGGATAATTGTTAGTTTATATATGAAAAATGAGATTTCATTCAAACATGCATGCGTGAATGACATAAACATCTCCAAACATAGAAATCTCATTAATCTAAGTCGTGCAGTGTAAACAAAACTAACAGTTACAAGCACGAATCACCATAACCAAGAACCCGATGATGGAAAGGAATAACGATAAAACAACACACAAACCCCCAAAATATTGGTTATAAACAACAAGATGCCTCGATTCGCGACTGGAGTTCAAACCAACTTTTATGATCTTTGATTAACCATACCATGGTAGCAAAAATGCTCAGTCTCGTGTCACAAACATTGTTGGTGTTGTTGTAGGTTTCTACATCACCATCTCTTCTAAGAGTGAATTTATGATGAGAAAAGAAACCTACCACAAAACTGCTTCTCATGAAAATCCATCAAATATTGTCTAAAGACAAAAATGGATAGATGAAATTACATAAAGTAACCTTATGAGATAACACACAAGAAGAACAAATTGAATCGAATATGATGCGGTACTAAATGATGGTTACGCCATCGATCAAGCAAAAGATTAAATTCCCGCAACATGAGACAAATCTAGTCATAACTTCCCATTTATAGTACGATGTGTTAAATGGGTCACACGGCTACATGGGCAGTTCGAACATAGATTCCCGAATACAAAAACAGACATCAAGAAAAAGAGATTTGCTGCAAAATCTCCAAAGCCAATCAAACAAAAGACCATATGAGTCCGCGTTCAACACAGATTCCTCTAAAATCTCATCGAGATTCTCCTCGAAAAAACCATCAAAAGATAGCTTAATCTTCATCTCCGAGCCGACAGCCTCCTTCGAAAGAACCTATTCGAACAAGGTATAGCAAAGGCGGATGCAGAACAAACACAAATCCTATTATAAGATCTCAAGCAATGGACCAGTGCAAGTCCAACTGGCACAACAAATTTTCTAAGCCCTAAAGCGATGAGATCCTTTTGCTCATTCCGATACAACCAAATGATCTCTACCCGAAGGTGAGACTCAATTGGTGCGAGTAAGATTGGATAGCACAATTAGGTATTATGGACTAAGAAAAGGGCGGAGAGAAGAAAATTAGATCTTTGAGTACTAGTGAGGCAAGATCTAATGTGCGAACTAAAGCAGAAAAAAGGAGACAATGCAGCAATAATGAAAGAGAAGAAGGATAGAGATATAGTTCGGCTAGATGAGGAAGAAAGGACAAAAGAAGGAGTTAAGGGGTAATTTTGGATGCAACTTTTACGGTTGAGTCCTTGATCCAAGTTGTACCAAACTCATCAACTAATAGACCTGCCTAGTATAGCACTAAACGATCAAATACTAGATGGGTTTTGGACAGAGGTTGGACCTTGACCTTATTAGGTCAGATTAAAATATTAATCGTCCCGCGTTGACTTTTAAGATTTGACGCGATCCGAAATAATTACCCTCATCACCATGGTAATTAAAGACCATACTTAAACTCCGAACTAACTCCAAAGCTTTATAGTCTCAACAACGATGCTGCAACTACCCAACGAACGAATAAGTTCCAAAATAATTCAGCTAGAAATCCGTAATATAAATTAAAATGGATTTTCCCTTTACCTAGATGACAACAAACAAACCATTCACGAAATCAAATACCCCAAAAATCCAGATGAGGGATTTTGGTAATTTTATTGCAAACTAATGATTTCGTATTTATAAATATACATTATTATTACAACTGATATTCCATTTTTATATTTCAAACTGGGAAAAACCTTTTCATGCCCAAGAAGTTAGAGCTTTAGAATCTTAAGGGTAAATTTTGGTGATTTCAATAAATTATCCAATATATATAGGAAAGTAGGTACTAAAAATCACAAGGAATAGATATTTATTATTTTCATGTTTAGTGGCATATTCCTGGTCCTTCCTAATTCCATCTTTCCTACCAATCAAACTATATTTATAAAAATTACACCACGGCTCTAAAATTTTGAAACATGAATGGATTAAATTTAAAACCATATCTTCACAAACAACTTTCCGAAACCTTATTTCAAAACCGTTGAAATCCATTTTTATTTTATTTTCAAATAGTTTTAAAAATAAATTTCCTCGAATACAAGGCCAAGAACTCAATTGAATATTTCAACAATGGTAGATTCATAAACTTAACGAAGTAACGAATGGATACACCTCGTAATTTATATTTTCGAAATGGATACAACATACTAACATGGGATTTTCCCCATTTTGGATCAAGTAATGGTCTTAACCGGAACTACCAAACAAAACCAAAAACCAGATATCGCGACTATCTCGGTTGTAGCAAGATTTTTGTCCAGTTTCCAAACTCGAATCAATGGGCTCCACCATATGCCATCCTCATCCTCTTCACAAAGAGATCGCCAACGTACTGTGGGGTAAGACAAAATTGGCCAGAAAACCAAACTCAACATATTTCAACTCTTAGTCGCTCAAAGCCCATTTTATATAATTAGGCCTACGGCTAATTTTATTGTCGAAATAAATTAAAGTCGAGTAAGAAAGACGAAGAAAAACAGAAAGGAAAGTCGAATTACGTTCTCTCATAATTCCTATTTTAACTAATTCTTCTGATCATTTAACCTAGGCTCTAATACCAAATGTAACACCCCACACTTTTCTACACCCAATTTTCGACAAAAATCGAAACATGAACACATCCAAGAATGGAGCAGGTAATATGGTATCTGCAATAAATGAGCATGAGCATAATCAGAGTAAGATAAAATAACTCACAGCAGAAACAAACTAGGATAAATTACAATTAAATCAAGCAACTACCTCTTTCAGTGTAACTCGCTTTGCCAATACCGAGCATGAGAGAGAACGAAAACCGAAAGCCAAGATGTAACACCCCGTATTTTCTATAAACATTAAAGTAATGAATTAAAGAATAATTAATTACAAATGTGAGAATTAAAGGAAATGGGTTATGCATTGCGTTCGTCTCAGAATTCCGCTTGAGATGGAGTCCGAGTTTGCATAAATCGGACTCCGTATGAAGGAGTTATGACCTTCAGAAGATTCAAGAATTTAAATAATAAAACCAGCCCAAAATTCAAATTCAAGTTTCGAAATTCAAAAAACCCGGAGCAGGCTGGGCGGGAAATTTCCCGCCCAGGAATCAAGTCGACCAGGGGGTCGACCTGGGTCACATAGATCGAACAGGGGGTCGACCTAGGTGTCGACCTGGGTGTAACGTCCCGTATTTTTAACAGCTGAACAATTAATTTAATTTATTTTTAAATATCAATTTGGCGACATTGGTAATTTGAATTAAATAATAGTGAATATTTAATTAAATTAAATAATAGAATAATATATTTAATTTCTGAAAGAGTCGGAAATAGTAGAATTCACAATATTGTGTGAATTGGGCAATTCAAAATATATATTCTAGTTTGGAATTGAATTAGAATAACGAATAAATTATTTAATTGACAGTTGAAAGTAGAAATTATATTAGATTTATAATCGAGCTCGAAATGGCGCTGAAGTTCGCTATTTGGCGATTCGAACTTCAACTGAATATACAGGGTCCGTTTTAAATTGGATTTCTGTGAAACAGGAAACCTTTGGAGCTGGTGAAGTATATTTTTCTAATGAAAGAGAAAAATCAGGATTTCACTATGTAGATTTTGATTTATGTTCAAATCAAATTCTAGAAAATTCGCAGTGGAATTCCTTTATAATTTATATCAGTTTATTTATATTTTAAATGGGTTTTAAATATAAATTGAATATCGATGTAACACTGCATTTGGAATATCGAGTTATATATCCCGATAGGGAACTATGTGATATACTATGTGAATATATACAATAATATTTATTTATAAATATTAAATTTAGTTGTTTTTAAATATATTTATATATTTAAAAGGGTTATTTAGAGCTTTAAAAATTGCCATTTTTGCAAACGAGCTCAAATTTTGACGAAACTAATTTTGTTGGATCCGCAATATTAAATTAATGTTAGATTTCAATTTTCGTGATTTTTAGAGTTAGTATATGGTCGTACGGAATTTTAATGTGAAAAACAGTCAGTATTTTGACGGTTAAAAATACGCTGTGTGAGCAAACGGAGTCGGAATTCGATGAAACCAGTTTCGTTGGGTCCGTAATGTCGAACTGAAGGTGTATTTCCATTTTCATAATTTTGGATATGATATGTGATCATAGGAATTTTTAAACAGCAAATACATATAGCGGTGGCTTAAAAAACCAATATAATAATAAATATAAAAATATTTTTTCCATACTATAAATACCCTAACTTTTTCCTAAACCCTAACATACTTTCTCTCCGGTCAAAATTGCGCAGCCACCACGGAGAGTAAATTCAAGCTGTGAAAATCAAGTTCCAAAATCAAAATAAAATGGTAGAGAAATCGATAAATCATGAAATTTGTGTTTTTGATTTGCTAATACACTGCTCTTCAAGTGAGTATGGGTTTCAAGATACGCGATGACAGTTCGTTTGGTGGTTTTTTCACTTGAGCGCGTTAGGGTTGCGGTTTTCGGGATTTCTAGGGTTCGTGGCATTAAATAGCTCGAGTTTTGATTTAATTGTGGAATTCCATTCGAAACTTTGTCGTTCGAGTTTCTGTGGGAACCAGCGGAGGACCTCGAAGCCGCGGATGATAGTATTGTGCGAGCTGGTGGAAGTTGATGAGGGGTTAACGAGATTTTGATGAGAGGAGGTTTGGTAATGATAGTTTGGTAAACAAAGACGTGTTGGAGGAGATGATGGAGTTGGAATGTTTCGGTTATGGCTGTTGAAAAGGAGGAGGAGTGAATTTGCTTTAATCCGGGGAGAAAGGTTTACGTGGATCATGGGTTGAGATAAAAGCTAAGGCCCAATTTAATATTTAAAAGTTTTATTTAATTTAAATATATATGCAATCGTATAAATGATGTATCTCGCTCGTATGTGGTCAGATTTTTGAACGGTCAGATCCGTTAGGATCGTATGGATGAGAGCAATACAAGGGAACTGAATGGGACTGATTTAGAGCTCGTTACAATTTGTAGTGAAATAAATTATCTAATCTGAATCGACAATGATTATCGATAGTTAACGATAACCATCCAATGTGAGTAAATCTCACTAACTCTACTCAATTTATATTTTTATAAAATATTTTTAGAATTTATAAATGATGGTTGTTTGTTGTGTGTTGGCTGTTTAGTTGAACTGCCAGTTAATTGTTTGAAAATATAGATAATGATATAGATATAAATCGTTAATTGAATGTTAATTCTGTTTATCAGAATATTTCATATTCATGTTATCCATGTGATTAACATCTGTGGATGCAAGGAAACAGGTCGGAGGGATCCAACTGGATTCCTCAACATTTATTTTATTGTTTTTCATATATTGTGATATATGATGTGATTTATGATCTGTTGTTGATTATGTGTGTTTGATCATTGTTATTTGGTACTTTTAAATACCAAAGGAAATACTGGAGTGTGAAAAGGGAAATTTCAAACTATAATTCAAAATAAAATATTTATATAAAATCAAAGGATTTTATATAAAAAGGAAAATTTCAAAGTGTATATTGAAGTAAAAATATTCGTATAAAATCAAAGTATTTTATAAAAAGAAATGTATGAAGTGAATATGGGATTTTGGAATTTTATAAAATCAAATGGACTTATTAAAAGGAGATATTTGAAAATTAAATAAAAGATTTCTGTATGAAGTTAACAACAGTTATATGGAAGTTTGAAAGACAGATTTGGTTAAAATACTAAATGAAAGTAGTAAGAAGTAAATAAAGAAATTTATGGAGTAAATATAATATTTAGAAAAACAAATAGAATTGAAAGGAAATATTTCCGAAATCAAAGTGAATTATAAAAGAAATTATTTGGGGAAATAAATAGAATTATAAAAGAGAATGGAGAAGATATAAAAGAACAACGAGGAGATGGTTTCAAAGTAGCTTTTAAATAGAAATATGTTTTAACAGATAAATTGAGCAAATAATTTATAAACGATGTTTATAATTTGAAAAGAATATTTATCTTTTGATAAATGGAATATATAAGTCCGAACTTATATAGAGGAGTAGAAATCGGTTTTTAACACCGATATTTTAAATAAAACGTGAACTCAACATTTATAAAGAATTTATAAATGAGTATTAAGTGTTAGAAATAAAAAGAAGATTTCGTATGAATAAAGCTATAAATAGAAGTAAATGAAATTAGGAAAATGAGGTATTGTTCTGAAATACGAAATCAAACTAAATAGATTATATAAAAAGGAATATTATTCACATTTGATGTGAATAATGAAATTAAGTAAAGGTTTTGCATATGAAAACATTTGTAAAGGAAAGTGGATTTTTGAAATAGAAGTTTAACAGAAATGGAATTTAAAATGGTTAGAAATAAATAACTTGTTTAATAACGAAAACAAGTGTTGTGAATTATAATCAGTGTTTATAAATGAACTAAAATATAATGATCAGTGGATAATTGAGATTGCAAATTCAATAGTGAATTTGGAAAATGGGAAATTTGGAGTTATTTTGAAAGGGAATGATGAAATCCATTTCGATATTCGAAATGTAAAAAGGATTAAATAAGATCTATAAAGATTTGAAATTAGAATTCAACTAAGCCAGTTGTTTTAAAATAATTTATTTGAAAAGACTATATATTGAATAAATCAGGATTTAACAAGGAAATTAGTTATCGTTTGGAAACCGATATTTGATAATCGAATATAGTTATTCGAAGAAGAGAGTAATCGAATATAGTTATTTGAAGAAGAGAGTTATCAAATGTAAGTTATTCGAAGAAGAGAGTTATCGAATGTAAGTTATTCTAAGAAGAGAGTAATCGAATATATGTTATTCGAAAGAGTGATAAATCGAATATAAGTTATTCGAAAGAGTGATAATCGAATATAGTTATTCGAAAGGGAGTTAACGAATAGAGATTATTCAAGAGAGGAATTGTAAGTTGAAATTCGATTATATCGAATGTAGGAAAGTACTATGTACTTTCCGTTTTTAAATCAAGACTTATTTATTTAATAATAAATTAGTTATTTGTTTAATTAACCAAATTAATAAATAAAAGTTATATTTAAGTAAATACATTTCAAAAGCTTAGGATTATAACACTATTGTTATAATCAAATGATTTTGGTAAAAGAAGTGGATTCGTAAATAGAATCCAAGGGTTACGTCAGGAAGTCTATTAAAGATTTAAAAGGGTGAACTTTGTCTATTTCGAGGTTAGAAATGTTGTTCAGCTAAGGTCTGAGAGGTAATTATACCCCAACTTGATTGACTTCGTTTTTAACTAAGGAATGGTTAAGGTTCGATGGTGAAGGTTGGTTAAGTGAATCTTGTTAATGAGTGGAAATGGTTCGAGTTCGCATAGCGACGTTATATTTAAACATCTGTTTAAATCCAATGGAAGAGTTTGGAAATGTTTTCCAAATAAGAATCAGAAATGTTTTCCAATATAGAAAACAAGAAATAGGAGTAATTATGGAGATGTTTTCAAATGATTTATAAAGTACATTTTCTAAATTTAGAAAATAAGAATTTACAACTATATAGAAATGGGAAATGAATAAACTAATGATAAATAAAATTAAAGGAGATCAGTGTTGATTGATGATTGATTGATCGAATTTCTATCTGGAAATAAGATCGTTGGTTGTACATCTATTTTTCTTTGATAGTTAAATCACCGACTATCGAAGTTTTTGACCATTTTTCCGTCGTCAATACGGAGAGACGGGGATTAGATTCATTATCTGAAAACCACTCTGTATGAACGTTAGCGTTGCGATCAAATATGATGATGATAATTGAAGACAGAGTTATGCAAGGGCTATCCTGTTTACAGAATAGTGCCTTGGGTTTGTCCAGTCCCAAGACAAATGTGAATGGACGAATGTCTAACAGAGTATATCTAACGGATCACGTACGTTGATCTCTTCAAACATACTTACGTTTGGTGGCGGAGGAATTCGTTTCTCTTAGCTTTATACCCGTGGTATTTTTGGGGAAATCAATTTGTGATTTGGCGGGTATGACGATGTGGCATTCAAAGTGAAAGGTGGTCAGGTGTTCCAAAAGATACGTTATGACCTCAAGCCTCATCAACGTGGAAATGACAGAAATCGGACAGGCAGCATGGCTAGGTGGTTTGCTCCCATTAGGGTGTATATCACCTATCTAGAGAAAATCCATTTCATTCTTTTATCTATTTTCGATGTTGTCCCTTTCAGGAAACGGCGGGTAGCTCTTAACTGTTGGTGATATACATTAAATACACTCAAGCGAAATGAGTGGTCGGTCATGTGTGGGTCGGGTTGCAAGACATTCTTGTTGAACCCAGTGTATTCGCCTCTAGAGATACACTATCGGCAGGTGGTCCCATACCTTGTCATAGTCGGAATCCAATCCCCAATAAGAGTCCACGATTTTGATTTGTATACTATATATATGGAATGTGAGATGCAAGCGTTCCACTAGGTTGTTAATTACTTGTGCTTAGACACTATTATAATATCAGAAAATATTGATTTTGAAAGTGTTTTGGGTTATCGTAAGGTAAAAACCATCCGTGTTTATGTGGACCGGTCTTACGATTACCTTTTCTTTTGAAAATGATTTTGAATAGTTAAACCAAATGATTTGAGTTTACTCACACTAGTCCTATGACTGACCCAGAGTTTATTTTGTTTTGTTTTCCCTAAACTCTTGGGTTCCCAAATTTGTACGGGCAGTCAAGTAGTTCAGGTCTTTACAGATGTACGTGGAGGAACTTGAAGTAGGAGGCTTCAAGATTATATAGCTATTGTTATTCCCGCTGTGTGTAAGTGTTGTACTCTGATAATGTTATTCTATATATATTGTTTTATTGCAAAGTTATGTTATATATTATATTTTATTCGTTCCGCTGTGAGATTCGTATTACTCTGATTCTGTTCTGTGGTAATCTTCTTCTTCTATTATAATTTTCTATCTTATCTATTCTCACCCTCTAACTTCTTTCTATTAATGATCAGGTATTTCTGATGTCTGAATAGTCAACGTGGTAGTTTTGTGTTGATTTTCGGAGTCGAAAATCCCAGTTCGTTACAGTGGTATCAGAGCTGAAGGTTAAGTGATTACCTTGGCTCTGTGGCGTGACTCAGAAGAGATGGGCTTAGTAATGCCCTAAATTGTTGAGTGTATATATACAGTGAACGTATTTGTAGATTTTATAAAAAATTGTTTTATATTATAGAGATTTATTGGTCGAGTTGTTTATAAGTTCTGATCGATCAGTTTGATCCACTGTATCGATAGGAGCATCTAAACGCTTGAATACGATAAAACGACACAGTATGTTTTGAAAAAGGGTAAATGAAATAATTTTACCCAAATTATATTTTAATATAAAAGAATGATTAATATTTGAAATATTATAGTATATTGGATGTGTTGGTTGATTATAATTGAAATGGTTATATAAATAACCAATTAGAGTTCGTATAATATCGAAATCAGATGGATTAAATCTGAATTTAAATCAAGATTGAAACTAAAACTCTGGAAAATTGAATTAGTGTTTATAAATGGATTGAATTGAATATATAAGAATTTTGAAATCCTGGGAGATTTTAAATTGTTTTACAAGCATTATATACGATATTTTGAAAAAGATTCCAAAATGGAAATGTTTATATATGTGTTTTGAAAAGTGATATAGTATTGAACTCACTTCGACAGCTGGGAAATAACACTGATGATGCTGGCCACATCATCAGTGTTCATTTTCGAGTTGTAAGTGACGGATTACAACCAAGGAGATTGTTTTTGAATTGTTTTGAGAAAACAAGTTGTTTTGAATCCTGAAAAGGAATATTTGATTTTTGAAAGAGATAAACTGTTTAAAAACTCCAAAGAGGGATTGCTTGAAAAAAAACAAATTTAAACAGAAATTTGTGGAAACAAGCTGGAATTGAATTGAAACCAATTAACTATAAATTGAATTGGAATACAACATATCAAGTAAAATCAGATTTTGGATTATGAGATAAGAATCTGAAATGGTATTGGATTGGTGAGTTAGGAGTTTGGAATCGAGAATGTAACTCGATGTAAGAACCCGTAACTTCCCCTGGAAGGAAAGCCCGAATACTTTGAGAACAACACACAAAAGGACGCAGACGGAAGAACATTTCATTGTTATTACAACAATTCCATCAGATACAAGAATATACAGAGTATAAATGAATAAATTACATTCGATAAATATCAGAGATTACAATAAATTACATAGCAGCGGAAAATAATACAAAACACAACTGAAAGTAATACACGGATACAGAGCTTTCCGAGCATCGTTTCAGCTGTAAATCAAAACCCTGTGAATATAAATCTGCAAAACCAAAACTACTAGCTGCCCGTGTGGAAAATAGGGGCACCCAGAGTTTAGGTTAAAACAATAAACTCCGGGTCAGTCATGTGACTGGTGCGAGAACTAAAACAGTTATTAATATTGATTTTAAAGTTAGGTAAATCCAGGGACCACGCCGTATAACACGGAACGGGTTTCCTTCCAAGAATACCAGTGCATAGAACAAACAGCGCAATGCTAAATAAAGAAAAATGAAGTTATTATAAGACCCAGGTCCCATCACACAATGCAACGCAAGCCGGAGGATAGGGTTTTCCCTTATAACAGCCAAAGCATGCTTGATACGTTTAAAACAAATCATTTGATACTATAATAAGTGTATGGTGTATAAAACAACTTCAAATCATAAGTATCAATCATAGGCGGCATGGGTACCATCTATCATGTCGCCATACTAGTTCTACAATTAAAACCGCACTATCACGTATTGGAAATTGGATTCCGTCATGAGCCGAGGCAAGGGGCAAGCTCCTCTCCGCGTTCGAGACACTCTAGCAAATGCCTCAGGACCCCACTATGATCCTTTGGAACCTCCAAGGCCGGTCCTCTCTTACTTTTGAGGATTGGCAATTCCTGAACACACGTTTCTCGGTCCTTACAGACCTATATCCGAGGCGCCTCGTATCCAACAACCACACAGGTGAAAAGTATATAAATGTCAGGGCTGGTAGGTCACTGACACCAACATAGCTAGAAACAAACGTCGTGCACTCCTTGGGTCCGTATCCTGTTTTTGAATCATACCGAGGTGTGAGGCTCGCGAATTCACGTTATACACAAAGCTACGCCACACAGGCCGTGCTTTGATCATCAACCACAAGACTTTACTTTTCAACAGAAGCCTCGATCAATTGCTACTTACGCGTGCCACACTGGCAATTCACTCCATGCGACTGATGTCCATCGACATACAACCTCTGAGCTCGTACATCTCAGAGAAGGGCGTTAAGCAAGAGAATAAATTCTCCGCCGCCAAACAGATGTATATTTAATAGAGATCAATCAACACAGAATAAAATCCAATGTCAGACACACAATCCATTTACAAGTTCGTTTTGGGTCTGAACGAAACCGGAGGCACTTTCCTCGCATATCCATCCATCTCCAGGTACGTCTGGACGATCACCAACTGATTCCCTCATCCTGGGTGTACAGCCCAATCAAGATCTTCAGTAATCACCCAAACGATGTGAAGACTTCCGGTCTTCAACCACCGTCTTCATCTTCGACATCTCGTCGAATCGGTTATTCAGAATGGGTATAAACCCGGCCTTTCTGAATAACCCACGTATATAATAAACGAATGTTACACAAACACAAAAAACGCCTCATTCCAATTCAGAATGTTCTTTTATTCACAAAATCACATTCTTAGGGAAAGGTTCCCATTAATTTTATCCAAGATAAATTCTTCTAAATTTGTTCTTTAATCTTCCTTTGGATATCATTTCAAACTAGTCGGGATTAGCGAACCACACCGAAGTAATTATTTATTTTATTTCTCAATCCCAACCTATATATCCCATGGAGCAAAACTGGTAACACTCCATATCTAACACCACGGTGCTATCGGTAAAATTAATTACCATTTCACGTTCAAATCTAATTAAAGATTTAACTATCGCTTTGGAGCAAAACTGGTGGTACTCCATTCTCGATCACCTTTCATATTTGATAATTTGAATTATTAATTCACATTTTAATCTAATTAAAGACTCATTAAAACTCCACTTAGTTTTAATCTTTTCAAAAATCCACATCCTGCCTTTAACTGGGTTAAAGAACAAATGTCATCTAAAACACGATTCACAATAAACCCAAATCACATTTGATATTATATACAAGGCTCTGAATAGAAAATATACCGGCTTATATTCAATATCAAATTCTGAAACCAACAAATATCGTA
This sequence comes from Allium sativum, assembly GCA_030737875.1. NCBI lineage: Eukaryota > Viridiplantae > Streptophyta > Magnoliopsida > Asparagales > Amaryllidaceae > Allium > Allium sativum. The sequence continues at coordinate 575,739,372 of CM060913.1, forward strand.
TTGGAAATAACGATATAAAATATATCTTTCAAATTCCCATAACAATATCTGTATAATCACGAAATCCAACATCGAAATATTCCGAAGATAATTTCGATTCAGCACCAGTCCAATTAACATATTGGGAATATTGATTATTTTTAAAATCACTTTCAAATTCAATTTATTTATTTCTAGTTGAAAACTAGTTCATTTCGATAAAAATCTATTTTTATCTATTCAAATGTGGAATTTTTCAGCCCAATTTTTGCCAAATCATTTCTTATGATTTTACACAAATTATAGATATTTTTAATAATTTTATCAAGGCCCGTACAGTCGATTTCCATCAACGGCTATCGAACTGCACTTACAGCGACCTTTTTCAAATTTGATTTTGACATAATTCCAGATCCAACCGTTAGATTTCAAATTTCTAATATTCATTGGAAAGCTCTTTTCGATTCGAACCCTACGGTTCCGGTTTTATGAGAATCCGACGGTCGGATCTCCCGTAATGTCCATTCGAAGTTAATGGTTGAAATTCACGAACTGCCGCAGCGCGGCGTGTTCTATTCAGGCCATTATATATATATATATATATATATATAATATATATATTATATATATTTCGTCGATTTTCTTTTAAAACGAATTTTATAAATAGTTCTAAATTCGTTTCAAAACAATTTCAACTTCATCTTCAATTTCAAATCGATTTGATTTCAATTCAATTCGAGTTCATTCCAATTCAATTCAAATTCAAATTCGTTTCAATTCAATTCAAATTCTAATTCGTTTTAATTCAATTCAATTTGAATTTACCATCTATTTAATTCAATTCGAATTCATTTCAAATTGATTTCAATTCAATTTCAGTTTGTCTTAAATTTCATTCAAAACGATTTCAATTCGTTTTTAATTCAATTTCAATTTCAATTTATTTCAATTTGAATTCATTTCTATTCAATTCAAATTCAAATTCGTTTTAATTTAATTCAGTTTTCAAATTCACTTTCTATTCAATTCAAATTGAATTCATTTCAATTATTAAATTATGAAATCACTTTTCCATATTCATTATAAAACGAATAAAATCGATATAAATATTGTTCGCGTCAAAATAACGCATCTCTAATCAACACGGCTTTATATTTTTCAAAAACTTCTTTATTCTATTCAACAAATGAATATTTATCCCATTCAACACATGAATCTATATTTCTTTCAACACACGAGTAATCTCAACACATGAGTACTGTCAACACATCACTATTTTTGTTATGTAAAATATTTTATAAAACTATGGTATCTATCGTTTGATTTTAATTAGACTCCACCGTAAAGTAGATTCTAATTGTAAATATGATAAAGATGTGAATTTTATTATTAAAATATTTCACTCAACACATGAATAGATTCAACACATGAATTTTACTTTATAATATTCATTATTTTCCCGATTGGAATGAGGCCCAATCAATCACCATATAATGTTAATTATATGGATTTTCATACATCACACGTATATAATAGCATTGAAAAATAATCAACCATCAACCAAAGTGCACTACATTGTATAAGCATCAAATATAGATATGTGACGCTTATAACAGCCTGTCAATCGATCGATCGACATATTTAATCAATCAGGATGAGTGAACTTCAAATTTCATCCCAACACCCGAGTGGGGTTTCAAACAATCAAACACATATTTTAGTTGTGCAGTTGGGCGACGTGTAAAATTTATCGACCCAATCGATATCAGTCAAATCAGTGTATATAAACAAATCGGCCGATTTGTTTATAAATATTCATTCCTTCCCTTTCACGTTAAAAATTATATTTTTAACGATAAAACATTTTATTTTAACCCATGAATTTCTATTCAGTTCATTTATTCAATAAAATTATATTTTTATTTTTCTAACATATTTTAGAAAATTTCGGCGGCATAACGGCACGATACTAGAAACGGGACGAGGCCTAGCCTTATCCCCGGTCTAGTGAAGGCCCACGCCATTCACACATCAATCAATCCATTCCATTTCACCAAACAATTCAATTTAAACCAAATAAACTAACCAACTACTCAACCAAACAATTTAACAAACAAGCCATCCATGGTCTGTGGATGACGGGTGTCGGGTGCTACTAAGCACCGTCTGCATCCTAGTATATATATATATAACTAGAAAAAGAAATTTAGAGTGAGAAGTTCTCACCGATAGCTATCCAACTTCACGACACTTCTTTTATATAAATCTTCATCGCTATCGCATCTTTTTCATCGTCGTTGCCCGTAGCCACTACATATGTAAAAATCACATTTTTACTTCGTTATTCAATATATAAAAATCGAATTTTTACTTTGTTATTCAATATATAAAAGCCGAATTTTTACTTTGCTATTCAATATATAAAAGCCATATTTTTACTTTCACGCTATATGGATAAAATTCTATTTTTATCCCGCTATTCTTCATATAAAGATTTCGCCTTTTTACATATAAAGATTTTATCTTTTCAAATATAAAGATCAAACCTTTTCAAATATAAAGATCGAACCTTTTCAAATATAAAGATCGAACCTTTTCAAATATAAAGGTCGAACCTTTTCATATATATCATTATAAAAATCACATTTTTATTTTTCTACACATATAAAGATGATATTTCTAATACTCCTATCATGTAAAAATTATATTTCTAATTCTTTACATAAACAAAAATCATATTTTTATAATCGCTATATAGTAAAGACTATATTTTTATCATCACTTCATATATTTAAAAATCATATTTTTATTTGCTACTTCACACGAACAAAAATCTAACCTTCCTTTAAATTAAAAATCAAACCTTTAAAAACTATAAAGATCGTATTTTTATTATCTACATTGCTATTTAAAAATCAGATCTTAACACCTTTAACTAAATAAATTCATAACCTAAGTAATTAAATTAATTACCTTTCACTACATCGTTCGTCGGAGCAGCTAGGGCGCGGTGGTGGCGGCCGGAGGTGCTGGACGTGGCGCGGGGTGCTAGGGCTTTGGGGGTTTCAGGCTTTTGGGGTCTCGAAGGCGAGGGGGATGGCTAGACGGAGGGAGGAGGAGCGATGGAGGCGGCTCAGGCGGAAGGTCGAGGGGGAGGGGCGAAGCTCAGGTGGCGGTGGCGATTTTTTGGGGGAGGGGGGGGGGTTTGCGACGCATCGAAGAAAGGGGGGCTGTAGCTCGCGTCGGTTGAAGATGGGGGGCGACGCTTGAGGGGGTCGGCCAGCGGCGGGAGGACCTGGCGGCGGTGGCCCTGGTGCGTCGCGATTTTAGTTTTAGGTTTTTTTTTCTCTTTTCTTTGAACGGCAGAAATAATGAGGAGAGGGAGAGAATAAAGGGGGGCCATTTATTTATTTTAAATTTTATATTATTTTTTAATTCCCTAAGGTTGACTTTTCATACCACCTCGAAATCAAACATGCCGACTGTCGTCCCTAGCGTAATACCCCCACTCCGAACATAATGGGATATGTATCGTAGGCTGATTCTACTGTTTGAATCAGTTTTCGTCAAATTTACATTTAAATCATTACATTGAATTTTAAACGTACATTTTAAATTACTGGGGTTACATACTAACTCTAAAAATTCCTGAAAAATATTTTCTAGCTTCGTATTGACGATACGGTCCTGACAAAACTAGTTTCGTCGAATTCTGATACCGTTAGAAAAATGGCCATTTTCCAGTCGATTAAAATCAACTAAAACTGGTCAAATGCGTTTTCCTTTGCCACGCTCACATATTGATTCGAAAAATTATGAAATTTGGAATCTAGCAATAACTTGACATCACAGACCCAACAAAAGTGGTTTCGTCGAAATCCGAGGTCGTTTGCAAAATGTCTATTTTTAAGGGCCTGAATTCCATAGCGACTATTCAGAATTTTCAACTGGACATATCTTTTGATTCCCGCTATGAAATTTTCAATAAAAGTTGCTATGGAATTCCTTTATAATTTATATCGATTTATTTATATTTTAAATGGGTTTTAAATATAAATCGAATATCGATGTAACACTGCATTTGGAATATCGAGTTATATATCCCGATAGGGAGCTGTGTGATATTCTATGTGAATATATATGATAATATTTATTTATAAATATTAAATTTAGTTGTTTTTAAATATATTTATATATTTAAAAGGGTTATTTAGAGCTGTAAAAATAGTCAGTTTTGCAAACGAGCTCAGATTTTGACAAAACTAATTTTGTTGGATCCGCAATATTAAATTATTGTTAGATTTCAATTTTCGTGATTTTTAGAGTCAGTATATGGCCGTACGGATTTTTAATGTGAAAAACAGTCAGTGTTTTGATGGTTAAAAATATGTTGTGTGAGCAAACGGAGTCGGAATTCGACTAAACCAATTTCATTGGGTCCATAATGTCGAACTGAAGGTGTATGTCCATTTTCATAATTTTTGGATATGATATGTGATCACAGAAATTTTTAAACAGCAAATACATATAGCAGTGGCTTAAAAAACCAATATAATAATAAATATAAAAATATTTTTTCCACACTATAAATACCCTAACTTTTTCCTAAACCCTAACATGCTTTCTCTCCAGTCAAAATTGCGGAGCCACCACCTAGAGTAAATTCAAACAGTGAAAATCAAGTTCCAAAATCAAAATAAAATGGTAGAGAAATCGATAAATCATGAAATTTGTGTTTTTGAGTTGCTAATGGACTGCTCTTCAAGTTAGTATGGGTTTCAAGATACTCGACGACAGTTCGTTTGGTAGTTTTTTCACCTGAGCGCGTTAGGGTTGTGATTTTCGGGAGTTCTAGGAATCGAATGGCAAAACTAAATTGATATTTGGATTCGTGGCATTAAATAGCTCGAGTTTTGATTTAATTGTGGAATTCTGTTCGAAGCTTTGTCGTTCGAGTTTCTTTGCGAACTAGCGGAGGACCTCGAAGCCGCGGATGATAGTATTGTGCGAGCTGGTGGAAGTTGATGAGAGGAAGTTTGGTAATGATAGTTTGGTGAACAAAGACGTATTGGAGGAGATGATGGAGTTGGAATGTTTCGGTTATGGCTGTTGAAAAGGAGGAGCAGCGAATTTGCTTTGATCGGGGGAGAAAGGTATACGTGGATCATGGGCTGAGATAAAAGCTAAGGCCCAATTTAATATTTAAAAGTTTTATTTAATTTAAATATATATACGCAATCGTATAAATCATGTATCTCGCTCGTATGTGGTCAGATTTTTTAGTAGTCAGATCTGTTAGGATCGTATGGACGAGCGCAATACTACGGAACTGACTGGGATTGAATTGGAGCTCGATACAATTTATAGCGAAATAAATTGTCTGATTTGAATCGACAACGGTTATCGATAGTTAACGATAACCGTCCAATGTGAGTAAATCTCACTAACTCTACTCAATTTATATTTTTATAAAATATTTTTAGAATTTATAAATGATGGTTGTTTGCTATATGTTGGCTGTTTGGTTGAACTACTAGTTAATTGGTTGAAAATATAGATAACGATATAGATATAAATCGTTAATCGAATGTTAATTCTATTTATCTGAATATTTCATATTCATGATATTCATGTGATTAACATCTGTGTATGTAGGGAAACAGGTCGGAGGGATCCGACTGGATTCCTCAACATTTATTTTATTGTTTTTAATATAATGTGATATATGATGTGATTTATAATCTGTTGTTGATTATGTGTGTTTTATCATTGTTATTTGGTACTTTTAAATACCAAAGGAAATACTGGAGTGTGAAAAGGGAAATTTCAAACTATAATTTGAAATAAAATATTTATATAAAATCAAAGGATTTTATGTAAAAAGGAAATTTTCAAAGTGTATATTGAAATAAAAATATTCGTATAAAATCAAAGTATTTTATAAAAAGAAATGTATGAAGTGAATATGGGATTTTGGAATTTTATAAAATCAAATGGACTTATTAAAAGGAGATATTTGAAAATTAAATAAAAGATTTCTGTATGAAGTTAACAACAGTTATATGGAAGTTTGAAAGACCAGTTTTGTTAAAATACTAAATGAAAGTAATAAGAAGTAAATAAAGAACTTTATGGAGTAAATATAATATTTAGGAAAACAAATAGAATTGAAAGGAAATATTTCGGAAATCAAAGTGAATTATAAAAGAAATTATTTAGGGAAATAAATAGAATTATAAAAGAGAACTGAGAAGATATAAAAGAACAACGAGAAGATGGTTTCAAAGTAGCTTTTAAATAGAAAACTTTTTTAATAGATAAATTGAGCAAATAATTTATAAACGATGTTTATACATTAAAAAGAATATTTATCTTTTGATAAATGGAATATATAAGTCCGAACTTATATAGAGGAGTAGAAATTGGTTTTTAACACCGATATTTTAAATAAAACGTGAACTCAACATTTATAAAGAATTTATAAATGAGTATTAAGTGTTAGAAATAAAAAGAAGATTTCGTATGAATAAAGCTATAAATAGAAGTAAAAGAAATTTGGAAATGAGGTATTGTTTTGAAATACGAAATCAAACTAAATAGATTATATAAAAAGGAATATTATTCACATTTAATGTGAATATTGGAATTAAGTAAAGGTTTTGCAAATAAAAATATTTGTAAAGGAAAGTGGATTTTTGAAATAGAAGTTAAACAGAAATGGAATTTATAATGGTTAGAAATAAATAACTTGTTTAAAAACGAAAACAAGTGTTGTGATTTATAAACAGTGTTTATAAATGAACTAAAATATAATTATCCGTGGATAATTGAGACTGAAAATTCAATATGAATTTGGAAAATGGGAAATTTGGAGTTGTTTTGAAAGGAAATGATGAAATCCAATTCGATATTCGAAATGTAAAAAGGATTAAATAAGATCCGTAAAGATTTGTAATTACAATTCAACTAAGCCAGATGTTTTAAAATAATTTATTTGAAATGATTATATATTGAATAAATCAGGATTTAACAAGGAAACTAGTTGTCAGTTTGAAACCGATATTTGATAATCGAATATAGTTATTCGAAGAAGAGAGTAATCGAATATAGTTATTCGAAGAAGAGAGTTGTCGAATGTAAGTTATTCAAAGAAGAGAGTTATCGAATGTAAGTTATTCGAAGAAGAGAGTAATCGAATTATATGTTATTCGAAAGAGTGATAAATCGAATGTAAGTTATTCGAAAGAGTGATAATCAAATTAGTTATTCGAAAGTAACGAATAGAGATTATTCGAGAGAGGAATTATAAGTTGAAATTCGATTATATCGAATGTAGGAAAGTACTTTCCATTTTTAAATCAAGACTTATTTATTTACTAATAAACTAGTTATTTGTTTAGTTATCCAAATTAATAAATAAAAGTTATATTTAAGTTAATACATTTCAAAAGAATAGGATTATAACACTATTGTTATAATCAAATGATTTTGGTAAAAGAAGTGGATTCGTAAATAGAATCCAAGGGTTACGTAAGGAAGACTGTTCAAGATTTAAAAGGGTGAACTTTGTCTATTTGGAGGTTAGAAATGTTGTTCAGTTAAGGTCTGAGAGGTAATTATACCCCAACTTGATTGACTTCGTTTTTAACTAAGGAATGGTTAAGGTTCGATAGTGAAGGTTGGTTAAGTGAATCTAATTAATGAGTGGAAATGGTTCGAGTTCGCATAGCGCGTTATATTTAAACATCTGTTTAAATCCAATGGAAGAGTTTGGAAATGTTTTCCAAATAAGAATCGGAATTGTTTTATAATATAGAAAACAAGAAATGGGAGTAAATATGGAGATGTTTTCAAATAATTAATAAAGTACATTTTCTAGATTTAGAAAATAAGAATTTACAAATATATAGAAATGGGAAATGAATAAATTAATGATAAATAAAATTAAAGGAGATCAGTGTTGATTGATGATTGATCGATTGAATTTCTATCTGGAAATAAGATCGTTGGTTGTACACCTATTTTTCTTTGATAGTTAAATCACCGACTATCGAAGTTTTTGACCATTTTTCCATCGTCAATATGGAGAAACCGGGATCAGATTCATTATCTGAAAACTACTCTGTATGGACGTTGACATTGCGATCAAATATGATGAAGATAATTGAAGTCGTAGTTATGCAAGGGCTGTCTTGTTTACAGAATAGTGCCTTCGGTTTGTCCAGTCCCAGGACAAACGTGAATGGACGAATGTCTGACAGAGTATATCTAACGGATCGCGTAAGTTGATCTCTTTAAACGTACTTACGTTTGGTGGTGGAGGAATTCGTTTCTCTTAGCTTTATACCCGTGGTATTTTTGGGGAAATCAATTTGTGATTTGGCGGGTATGACGATGTGGCATTCAAAGTGAAGGGTGGTCAGGTGTTCCAAAAGATACGTTATGACCTCAAGCCTCATCAACCAGGAAATGACAGAAATCGGGCAGGTAGCATGGCTAGGTGGGTCGCTCCCATTAGGGTGTATATCACCTATCTAGAGGAAATCCACTTCATTCTTTTATCTATTTTCGATGTTGTCCCTTTCGGGAAACGGTGGTTAGCTCCCAACCGTTGGTTATATACATTCGATACACTCAAGCGAAATGAGTGGTCAGTCATATGTGGGCCGGGTTGCAAGACGTTCTTGTTGAACCCAGTGTATTCGCCTCTAAAGATACATTATTGGCAGGTGGTCCCATACCTTGTCATTATCGGAATCCAATCCCCAATAAGAGCCCACGATTTTGATTTTATACTATATACGTGTGAGATGCAAGTGTTCTGCTAGATTGTTAATTACTTGTGATTAGACACTATTGTAATATCAGAAAAGTATTGATTTTGAAAGTGTTTTGGGTAATCGTAAGGTAAAAAACCGTCCGTGTTTATGTGTGGACCGGTCTTACGATTACCTTTTCTTTTGAAAAGGATTTTCAAAAGTTAAACCAAATGATTTGAGTTTACTCACACCAGTCCCATGACTGACCCAGAGTTTATTTTGTTTTGTTTTCCCTAAACTCTTGGGTGCCCAAATTTGTATGGGCAGACAAGTAGTTCATGTCTTTACAGATATACTTGGAGGAGCTTGAAGCAGGAGGCTTCAGGATTATATAGCTATTGTTATTTCCGCTGTGTTTAAGTGTTGTACTATGATAATGTTATTATATATATACTGTTTTATTGCAAAGTTTTATTATATATTATATTTTATTCGTTCCGCTGTGAGATTCGTATTACTCTGATTCTGTTCTGTGGGGATCTTCTTCTTTTATTCTAATTTTCTATCTTATTTGTTCTCACCCTCTAACTTCTTTCTATTAATGATCACGTATTTCCGATGTCTGAATAGTCAACATGGTAGTTTTGTGTTGATTTTCGGAGTCGAAAATCCCAGTTCGTTACACCGGGGGTCGACCTCCCCTCGGGCCAGATCTGAAACCTGACGTGTTTCTTTGTGTGACGATTCTCTGAGTCATAAGGGCTTATGTGGCAAATTCCGGTTGGTTCTCTTAGGTTTGAATGGTTTTGATTGGCTCTAGGTTGATCTGACGACTCTTATTAAATCAAACTTCTATATAAGCAACCTAAATCTAATCCCTAAGCCAGACAAAAATATTCCTTAGACTGTCATGCTATCAATACTTAACCTAGAGTAACCGCCATTCTCCTTCAACTAGAAAGAAATTTAGGAATTACAAATCAAATCTAATTCAACTAAGAGAATTCAACGTCTACAACAAAGGAGAGCTATTCAATTTCAAAATACAGATCCCAGAACACAAGACTAGTTTCCTTTTTGTAAGTCCAGTTATCATTTAGACTTAAATGATATTAGAATTGTGACTAAAATAAATGCATGTAGAACAACGCCAAATGTAAATTTATGCCTATCCTTTTTGTTAAAACTGAATCGATTAAGACTATGACTCTTATCATGTTAAGTTTGTGATCATATTGTATGTAATTTGATGATAAATGTTAGATGCTTGGCAATTAACCTATATGTTGTATAATTTGGCGATATTATGTTGTATAATTTAGCAATGACATATCATGTTGTATAATTTGGCGATGACATATCATGTTGAGTAAAATGGCGATGACATATTAGGTTGTATATTTTGGTGATGGCATATCATGTTGTATAATTGGGAGATGACACGTATATGTTGTATGTAAATTTGGGAATTTTGCTATGTTTATGCAAGCTCAACCATGTTTACATATATGACTAGAACTACATGCTAATTTGCAAGTTCACAACTACATGCCTAATTTTAAGTTTATGTAGTTCTATGTAAAACCCGTATTTCACGATTCATGTTGAGTAGATCTAAATTTGCAAGTTCATAATTAAGTGTATATTGTTTTATGCCAAATTTATACGACACATGTTTAATTAGATCCATATTTTTATGATGTTGGAACATTACATGTTCCTCTTTTTCCCCTGTTGTGTATGAGTTAGGCTATGTAGCGAGCCTAACATTTTATGTGATTTATGTGAATGTTTAACGGGGGTAACGTTGGGGAAAAACAAGAAATTACATATCTAACTCATAATCATATAAATGGCTTATGGCATAAAGTGATATAATTTTTATACCAAAAATTATGAACTTGATTTAAAGGGAAAGTGGGGCTTGACTTGAATGACAATAATTTACATATAAATATAAAGAGGTAAATATGTAAATTTAGAAAAGATGTATATGCCTAACTCGAGGTTATATTAAGTTACGGTGTAAGACTGCCCAGAACCGCCTGGCACATCCAGCAACTGTAACAATATATATCTAATGTGAGAGGTTAGTGCATTGAGCCCAAAAGAACCCAAGGTTAGACTGAGTTGCGGTGTAAAACTGCCTGGAACCGACCGGCACATCCAGTGACCGCAACAATACCTGTCTAATGTGAGTGGTTGGTGCTTTAATGAATGAATTAAAGCTAAGCCGGGAATGGTAGGTTTAAGTTAATTAAGGCAACACTTAACCAATACAACATGTTAACTAAACTGATGGGTGGGGTTAGGTTAACTTGGACACTTAACCAATTTAACATGTTGATTAGGAAAACCCTAGTAACGGGGACTCATTTCAGCAGTAACCCACATGATGTATCATGGTACCCTGAACTAGGCAGGGTGGGGCACGATTACTGGGCTGATTATAAGCGGTCAAAACGACGGCGGTTGGTGCATCAGTGTAGGTTCCGACGGAGTACGAGTGTGCATGTACTCCGGAGTGGGAAAAAGCAGGCACTAGGCATCAGTAGTTATATACTGTGCATATTGCATAGTGTCGGGTTGCCACCATAGGACTTGATACACCCCATGGTGGGACCAGCACAGTATCTACAATCGAGCAGGGTCGTATGACACAAGTAGTAAATGCGTGCGAGTAGGAGCCGATCGATAAAGAGGGATCACTGGGTTTGAACTCATGATGATGGTTGAAATATCTAGTAGGTGCAGAGAATATGGATTTGAGTGCAATAATATGATTAGTTTACCTTGCCTTGTTTATCTTGTCTTATCCTATGTTACCTTATTTCTTTGTTATTGTCTTGCATCCAATTTATTCATGTCATGGTTCTCTTACCAGTTTGCATGTTGAATAATCACTGGACTTACCAGACTTATGTCTGAACCATTTTCTTTCGCTCTCTTCTCTTCTATTCCCCTCTCCTCATGTAGTCAGGGAGGGAAAGCTCATCTTAATTTGGACCATTCATCTTTCCAAGCTTGAGGACTCTGTGATGTATAGCGTGGAACCTCTTATCTTTGGCTATGGCTTTGGACACGCTACTACTTGGGGATTTATGCAGTTTTATTGTGTTTTATGCTTCTTTATGTTATAATCAAGATAGAGATTTTGATGTAATGATTTGGAAGTTGTTTTGAGACAGTTTGCTGTAATGTTTTTGTTATGAACCACGTATGAAATAAATTTAATTTTTCCACTACTTATATATGTCTGTCTTGTAAATTATCTGTGTCTTTTACCTATAATGCTCCACCAAAGTTAAGGCATTCCCTTTGTGAGTGACCTTAATGGAGGTGGGGTGTTTCACAAACTTTAACACCTCCAAGAACCCGACCTTCTCTATGAAACTTGGAGGTTGTAATGAGGAGGGGGCTAGAACAACAAGTTCCGATGACTAAGAAATGTACAACACAGTCTATAACATAGATATATTTCGTTTGGTTCAACCCAAGTTGTATACCTAACTAGGTTAGTGATTCTAGCCCAACCTAGTAAATGTTTACGCACGACTTTACTTTTTAGCCGAAAATAATATTTCCAAATTATATTAACGAGATAGGACATTTACATACATTTTTGTGAAGCCTTTGTACTAGGGTTCTACTAGTTAATTATATCGAGAGTGGGCCCCTAATTACGGGGTTTCTACGTATTTTCTCAATCACTATTCTTTATTATTTAATGCCTCACTATCAATGATGGATATGGTGGATTCTCCCTGATACTTAAAACCCTGGGCGGACCTACTGGTCACTTATTAACCCTCGATAATATATTAAACGTTAACATAAAACTAGAGGGCACTAGCTATGGGTCTTACTAGTTAAGGCTTCCGTCATTCATGCCTGTACCTTTACCCTGCATAAGGTGAGAGTAGGTATTTTATCGCTCGTTATACCTTCTAGGTAACCTTATTAGATAACCTCCTTAGTCACTCACTACTTCCCGTAGGATAGGTGGCCATATTTGGCCCTTTAAGTTTCCAGGTTTGGGAAGGCCAACACACACTTGCCATTTAAGACCCCTATACTGAAAAACTTATTCCCAGGTGGACTCTTTAACCCTGGTGACTTAGCCTTTTAGGAAACAGGAAGTGAACTATACGCGAAGGTTATTCGTTCGTCCCCTATTTGCCTTTAGCCTTTTTGGGATAAAGTAGGCTATGTGATTAAGTCATTCCCCTTTAATTCCTTTATACGGAAATACCATACATACACCATTTATTTGAATCACGGGTTTATATGGTTAATAATGTCTTACATTATTAATTTATTAAGTCCAACTATATTTTTAATTATAAGTTTTTACTAACATAAATAAGGAAGATTATATTCCCTTTTCTCTAGGATATTTATTTAATTTCTTCCCTATCTTGGACTTAGTATTTATACAACAATCAATATCCATTTATTCTATTTGACACCTATTTCTTTTTATTGGCCTTTATGACTTTAACGGTCATATTTTCCTAAGAAAACTATTTATCAGTCCCAAGTTATCAATTATTGTACCCTAACGGACTATTTCTATTTTTATTCCTTTATTTATTTATTGGTTGACTTTTGTGTGTGTATATATATATATATTTACATATCAGGCCTCTCACATTAAGTTGACTACCTGTGGATGGTGGATATGTCGGTCAGTTCCGGGCAGGCTTCTACCATAAGTGAACTTAACCTCATGCCTTAGTACGATTATATTTATGCATTAGACCCCTCACATTAAACAGACTACCTATGGTTGCTGGATTTGCCGGTCGGTTCCGGGAAAGCATACATTACAAGTTGAGTTTAACCTCGTGTCTAAATGCAGTTATAATTTAAATTTCCTAATTGGGGTCCACAGCAATTATCCTAATTTATTTTAAGATTTGTAACCATTTTTCTCATCACGTTTATTTCCCCAAATCAATATTGGTTACAATGGTTATTTATTGATTTACGGTTTCATGTATGGTAATTAACTATATTGATTGCTGTAAATGGTCACCACAAATATATTCATTTAATATGGATTATCTCTACATATAATTCCATCATTGAACCTAATCTGCAACGAACAAGAATTTCGCTCGATCTGACTCGATCGCTAAACCGACCAAGACCGTTCAAAACCCCTGATTGTTTTGAGAACACGACAAATTAGAACGCAAACAGAAGAACATTTCATTGTTAATTACAACAATTCCATCAGAATACAAGAATATACAGAGTATAAAAAAATAATATACATCACAAAATATCAAAGATTACAATGCATTACATAGCAGCGGAAAATAATACAAAACACAACTAAAGGAGATATACAGATACAAAGCTTCCCGGATATCATTCCAGCTGTTATTCAGGATCCTGTGAATATAAATCTGCAAAACCAAAACTACTAGCTGCCCGTGTCGAAAATAAGGGCACCCAGAGTTTAGGTTAAAACAATAAACTCCAGGTCAGTCATGTGACTGGAGTGAGAACAAAACCAGTTATTTAAAGCTTTACTTTAAATCAGATATATCAAGGGACCACGCCGTATAACGCGGAATGGGTTTCCTCCCAAGAATACCAGTGCATATAACAAAACAGCGCAATGCTTTTTGGAAAAATGAAGCTATTATAAGACCCAGGTCCCATCACACAATGCAATACAAGCTGGAGGATAGGGTTTTCCCTTATAATAGCCAACCATGCTTGTTACGTTAAAAACAAATCACTTGATACTATTATAAGTGCATAGTGTATAAAACAACTTCAAATATAAATGTATCAATCCTAGACAGTATGGGTACCATATATCATGTCGCCATACTAGGCTCTACAATCAAAAACCGCAAAGTCGCGTATTTGGAAGTTGGATTTCCATCTATGAACCGAGGCAAGGGATCGTCCTCACCGATTCGAGACTGTCTAGCCTGAGCCTCAGGACCCAGACTCAGGTGGGCCCTTGGATCGTCAGGGCCGGTCCACCGATGTGGATTAAAATGCCTGAACACTACGTTTCCCCGCCCTTTGGGGCGTAAATGAGCCCAATGGCTCCATCGGCTCCACATAGTCACCGATATATCCGAGGCGCCTCACAATAGCAACCACCACACAGGTGAAAATAATATAAATGTCAGGGCTGGTAGGTCACTGACACCACCCTAGCTAGAAAGAAACGCATGTCCTCCCTGAGGTCCTTTCCGTTTCTGGTTCACAACCGGGGTGTGAGGCTCGCGAATCAACGCTACACAAAGCTATGCCACACAAGCGGTGCTTTGATCATCAACCAAAAGACTTTGCTTTTCAACAGAAGCCTTGATCAATTGCCACTTAGGCATGCCACACAGGCAATTCACTTCATGCGATTGATATCCATCAATATATAACCGCTGAGCTCGTACGTCTCAGAGAAGGGCGTTAAGCAAGAGAATAAATTCTCCGCCGCCAAATAGATATATATTTAATAGAAATCAATCACACAGAATAAAATCCAATGTCATACACACAGTCCATTTACAAGTTCGTTATGGGTCTGAACGAAACTGGAGGCACCTTGTACCTCGCATATCCATCGATCTCCAAGTACGTCTGGATGATCACCAACTGATTCCCTCCTCTTGGGTGTACAGCCCAATCAAGATCATCAGTAATCACCCAAACGATGTGAAGACCTCCGGTCTTCGACCACCGTCTTCATCCTCGACACATCGTCGAATCAGTTATTCAGAATGGGATAAACCCGGTCTTTTTGAACAACTCGCGTAT
This sequence comes from Allium sativum, assembly GCA_030737875.1. Taxonomy (NCBI): domain Eukaryota; kingdom Viridiplantae; phylum Streptophyta; class Magnoliopsida; order Asparagales; family Amaryllidaceae; genus Allium; species Allium sativum. Next base: position 575,754,896 of record CM060913.1, read on the forward strand.
ATAATAAACAAGTGTTACACAAACACAACATACGCCTCATTCCAATTCAGAATATTCCTTTATTCATATATTCTCATACTTTGGGAAAGGTTCCCATTAATTTTATCAAAGATAAACTCTTTAAATTTATTCTAATCTTCCTTTGAATATCAATTCAAATTGGTCGGGATTAGCGAAGTACACCGAAGTAATCATTTATTTTATTTCCCAATCCCAACCTATTCATCCCATGAAGTGAAACTGGTCATACTTCATATCTAACACCACGGTGTTATCGGTAAATTTAATTACCATTTCACGTTCAAATATAATTAAAGATTTAACTATCACCTGGAGCAAAACTGGTGATACCACATTCTCGATCACTTCAATCTAATTAAAGATCCATTAAAACTCCACCTAGTTTTAATCTTCCCAAAAATCAATATCCTGTCTTTAACTGACCAATGTCATTTAAAACACTATTCACTATAAACCTAAAATCACATTCCATTCCAATTCAATTATTGAAACTTCTGGTTACTTTTAAAACCCCTTTCAAATCCAATTTATTTATTTCAAAAAATAAATAAATTATTATTCTAGTTCAAAACTAGTTCATTTCGATAAAAAAACTATTTTTATCATTTCAAATTTGGAATTTTTCATCTCAATTCTTTACAAATCATTTCTTATGATTTCACACAAATTATTACTATTTTTAATAATTTTATCAAGGCCCGTACAGTCGATTTCCATCAACGGCCATCGAACTGCACTTACAATGACCTTTTCCAAATTTGATTTGGACATAATTCCAAATCCAACCGTTAGATTTCTAATTTCTAATATTCGTTAGAAAGCTCTTTTCGATACGAACCCAACAGTTCCAGTTTTAGGAGAACCCGACGGTCGGATCTCCCGTAATATCCATTCGAAGTCAATGGTCGAAATTCGCGAACTGCCACGGCGAGGCGCGTTCTATTCAGGCCATTATTTTATATATAAAAAATATACTTCGTCGATTTCCTTTAAAACGTATTTTATAAATCATTTTAAATTCGTTTTCAAAACGATTTCAACTTCATATTCAATTTGGAATCAAAATTGAATATTCCACGTCATCGATATACAAATGATAATATTTCCAAAACGTTATATCTTGAAATCGCTTTCTTTCTTATATTCATTATAAAAATGAATAAAATCGATATAAATATCGTTCACGTCAAAATGGCGTCAATCTAATCAACACGGCTTTTATTCAACACATGAATGTTTATTCTATTCAACACATGAATTTTTATTCTATTCAACACATGAATTTTTATTCTATTCAATACATGAATTTTTATTCTATTCAACACATGAATTTATTTCTATTCAATACATGAATTTATTTCTATTCAACACATGAATTTATTTTCTATTCAACACATGAATTTATTTTTATAATATTTCTTATTTTCAAATCGGAATGAGGGCCAATCAATTACCATGTAAGGTTAATTATATGGATTTTCTACAACACATGTATATAATAGCAACGATAAATCATCAACCATCATCCAGAGTGCACCACACAACTGCATAAGCATTAAATATAAATAATTAACGCTTACACAGTCTGCCAACCCATCGATTGACATACAACTAAACAATCGGGATTAGTGTACATCAAATATCATCCCAATACCCGTGTGGGGTTTCACATCAACAAACACAGATTTTTATTTGTGCAGTTGGGCGATGTGTAAAATTTATCGTCCCAATCAATATCAGTCAAATCGATGTACATAAACAAATTGTTCGATTTGTAAATGAATATTTATTTTAGTTTGACACATGAATATATATTTTACTTCAACACATGAATATATATTTTGCTTCAGCACATGAATATATATTTTACTTCAACACATGAATATATAATTTATTTCAACACATGAATTTATATTTTATTTCAACACATGAGTATATATTTTACTTCAACCCATGAAAATATATTTTATTTTAACACATGAATATATATTTTACTTCAACCCATGAATATATATTTTATTTCAACCTATGAATATATATTTTTATTCAACACATGAATATATATTTTTATTCAACACATGAATATATATTTTACACATCAAAATCAACAGTCAAATTTCACAACACAACAATCAAACAAACAAGTCATCCATGGTTTGTGGACGACGGGTGTCGGGTGCTACTAAACACCGTCTACATCCTAGTATATATTTCAAACTAGAAATAAAAATAAAAGTGAGGAGTTCTCACCAACTAGCTAAACCAAACGCCATGATTTTTCATATGTAGAAATCTTCGTCATGCTCGCCTTTTGTCAATTTCATTGTCCATAGCCACTACATATATAAAAATCACATTTTTATATTGTTGCTATGTATATAAAAATCACATTTTTATAATCACTCTATATGGATAGAAATTCTGTTTTTATACCGCTACTATATAGATAAAAATTCTATTTTTATACTACTACCATATAGATAAAAATTCTATTTTTATACCGCTACCATATAGATAAAAATTCTATTTTTATACCGCTACTATAGAGATAAAAATTCAACAATTTTTATCTTGCTAGTAATATAATAAAAATTATATTTTTATTACTCTATATAAATAAAAATCATATTTTTATTCTATACATTATATAAAAATCTTGTCTTTCGATAAATAAAAATCTAACCTTTCGATTATTAAAAATCTAACCTTTCGATTAATAAAAATCTAACGTTTCGATTAATTTTATTTTCGAAAACATTATATTTTTTTGATTCACTACATGTATAGAAATCATGTTTTTATGTCTTCTATATAATATAAATTCAATTTTTAACGCTACTTCATATTGATAAAAACCATATTTTTATCTTGCTACTCTATAAAATAAAGATCATATTTTTATTCTATTATATTATATATAAAAATCGAAATTTTTAAATCACTAAAAATCTTAACTTCAAATACATAAAGACCTCTACTTTAAATATATAAAGATCTGAACTTTAAATACATAAAAATCTAAAAACTATATTCAAAGTAAATAATAAAAAGTAAAACTCACAGTTTTCGGTTCTTCATTGAAGGGGTACTCGAGGTTTATCATTCACTGGTCTTGAACAGGAAAGGGGGAGCTCGAGCAGGAGGTGGCTGCGGCAAGGGGGGTTCAGGTGGAAGGCGGTGGAAGAGGAGAGAGGAGGTGTGGCAAGAGGAGGGGGCGTGATGTTCGATTGAAGCAAAAGGGGCTCGCGGGGTTCGATTCGTGGAGGCTCGAGCAGGAGGTGGCTAAGGCGGAGGGGAGGTCGGAGGAGGAGGAGGGGTGCATTCTACGGCGGTGGCGCCTGGAAGGGGGGCGACGCGTATAGATCGATTTTTTTTATTATTTTGAAAAGCGTTGATTGAGTGGTGAGAAGGGAGAGGGAGAGTAAGGTATTATATAATAATATATATTTAATTTTATTCTCTTTTAAGGTTACTCTAAAATTCGAACTCAAAATTGAGTCCACCGACTGTCGCCCCTAACTAATTACCCCCATTTCGAACACAATGGGATATGTATCGTAAGCAGATTCAACTGTTTCGATCAGTTTTCATCAAAATCAAAATATAAATCTATATATTGAATTTGAACGCGTATTTCAATTTACCGGGACCACATACGGACTCTAAAAATTCCCGAAAAATATTTTATAACTTCGTATTGATGATACGGTTCTAAAAAAACTAATTTTGTCAAATTCTGGGACTGTTTGAAAAATGGCCATTTTCCAGTCGATTAAAAATCAACTGAGACTAGTCAAACACGTTAATACTTCGCAACGCTCACATATTGATTCGAAAAATTATGAATTTTGAAACCTAGCAATAACTTGACATCACGGATCCAACAAAAGTGGTTTCGTTAAGAACCGAGGTCGTTTGCAAAATTTCCATTTTTAAGGGCCAGAATTCCATAGCGACTATTCTGAATTTTCAACTGGGCGCAACTTTTGATTCCCGCTATGAAATTTTGATTTTTCGGATTCGTTGGAAAGATATTTTCAAATAGATTCTAATATTTTTGGTTTCGCTAAAATCTGGTTTATTTTGAATCCTGCACATTCATTTGAAATTTGAAATTTGAAATCGAATTTTCGAACTACGGCGCCATTTTCAGGCTCGTTATATAATTAAAATAAATTTATTCATTTTAACTTCGTTGATAATGAATTTTCCATTGTTATTATTTAATATAATCCATTTTAAATAACCAAAATCCGTTAAATTCGCCAAAATAAATTTTTTAAATTGGCTCAGATTTCCGGGTTACTACAATCCCCCCCACTTAAAACTTTTCGTCCCCGAAAAGGAACGAAGCCGAAAGTTGTTTAACTAATCAACTCAACTTCCAGTATTTTCTTTATGGCTTAAGTTCTTCAACTTTTCAATTTCTAAGAACTTTTCAAAATTTTCAAATATTTGGCCAACACCCTAAAATTTCGAAAAATTTCGCCATAACCTCCCCTGCACCGGGAGCTTCGGGATATTTCAAATAGCCTCCCATGGCCCTCACCAATCCAAAACGAAAAAGAAACAGCCAAGCGGCTGGCCAATCGGCTCATAAAATCATCAAAAACCCAAGAAATACAATAAACATGTACTTATTTGTCGGGCAAACAATTTTATTCCTCTTCTTTAGCCTCCTTGCTATGACCTGTTCAATGTAAGTACATGTATATCCATGCAATTTCAAACAATTTTCAATTCAGTCCAACATTTGATATAATTTGGTTAAAGGTTCAACATTTAATTAATTCAAACAATAATCAAACAACACAACCAGTAATCAATTAGTTGATTAACGTTTCAAATTCATAATTTTGATACATAGTCAAAAAATCACATTTTTGGTGCCAAATCACAACAATAGGCCCTATCTAATTTTGGTTCTCACACTAGTCAATTGGAAATCTGTAAATATCACACCTTCGAAACTCGAACACAAATACTAATGATGTCGCGACATCACCAGAATTATCCCCGAGCAACTAGAGCGTGATTCTATACCTACCCAGTATATTAAAACTTTGAATATACGTTTGCAAGGTGTATATGCATAATCTTTATATATTGGATTGTCCAAATTCAATACAAATAAATATTCAAATACGTTTAAAACGATTTAAATTTCAAAACAAAACTTGTCTTCATTTTAAATATATACTCTTCACACTCGTTCAAGGATACTACTGATCCCATCTCTAATGAGTCATTCCCATTGGATATTACTAATCCAATTTCTGATGAATTCTTTCGTTTGGTTCTAATGTGTCTTGTTCTCCGAGCTTTGTAATCCAAAGCTCTGATACCAAATGTAACGAACAAGAATTTCGCTCAATCTGACTCGATCGCTAAACCGACCAAGACCGTTCGAAACCCTTGATTGTTTTGAGAACATGACAAATCAGAACGCAAACAGAAGAACATTTCATTGTTAATTACAACAATTCCATCAGAATACAAGAATATACAGAGTATAAATAAATAATATACATCATAAAATATCATAGATTACAATACATTACATAGCAGCGGAAAATAATACAAAACACAACTGAAGGAGATATACGGATACAAAGCTTCCCGGATACCATTCCAGTTGTTAATCAGGATCCTATGAATATAAATCTGCAAAAGCAAAACTACTAGCTGCCCGTGTGGAAAATTAGGGCACCCAGAGTTTAGGTTAAAACAATAAACTCCAGATCAGTCATGTGACTGGTGTGAGAACTAAAACAGTTATTTAAAGCTTTACTTCAAATCAGATATATCAAGGGACCACGCCGTATAACACGGAACGGGTTTCCTCCCATGAATACTGTAACGACCTAGAAAATCTGAACCAATTTAAAATTTTTAAATTGGCTAAAATAATGGATTTTAAATATTCAAAATAAATATGTTAAATAATAGAGATGAAAAGTGAGTTTGAATCGACAATTGAAAACGAATATAATTAATTCTAATTATAAATAAGGCCTGAAATGGCGCTGCAGTTTCAAAAATTGAATACAAACTTCGTCGGACTGTACTGGGTGCAAAACAAAACGGATTTTAGAGAAACCAAAAATATTTAAATCTGTTAGTGAATACCTTTCTAACGAATCTGAAAAATCGAATTTTCATAGCGGAAAGCAAAAGTTATGGCCAAATGAATTTTCAGAAAGGTCGCTATGGAATTTATATAGCCCGTGAAATTGGCCATTTTGCATACGACCTCGGAATTCGACGAAACCACTTTTGTTGGATCCGGGATATGAAGTTATTGCTAGGTTTCAAATTTCATAATTTTTGAAGCTAGTAGGTTAGCGTGGCAAGGGAAAATGTGTTTTGGTCAATTACAGTTAAATTGGATCGACCAGAAATGGGCCTTTTTGCAAACGGTCTCAGAATTCGATGAAACTAGTTTTGTTGGGACCGTATCGTCAAAACATAGCTAGATTTATTTTTCTGGAATTTTTCCGAATCAGTTTGTGGCCCTGGTAAATTGAAATGTACGTTCAAATTAAATATTGAATGTTATATATTTTAATTTGAAGGAAAACTGGCTGAAACAGTCGAATGGGCCTACGAAACATATTCCATTGTGTTCGGAATGGGGGTAAAACGCTAGGGACGACAGTCGTTGGGTTTAGATTGGTGGTCGCATCAGAAAACCCCTTATAAAACCCATCGGCCAATCAAAATTTTTATTAAAAAAAAAATCCTTTAATTTTCTCTCTCCCCGATATCGATTCACGGCGGAAAACCGCTCGTGCCTTCTCTCCTCCGTTCCTCCTCCTACAAGAAAAATTACGCCTTCCTCCTGTTGAAGATTTTGAAGAGCACGAGAAGATCTTCAAATCCATATATAGTTTGGATTTTTTCATTGTGTGGATTGGAAGAACCGACGTCACGAAGTTCAGCACTTCGAACCGCCGCCGCATCCTCCTCCCTGCGTCGAAGTGGGCCCCACCTACCTCCGCCTGAGCGCCGTTCCAAGCACTACAAGGGGGTGTACTCCGATCGTCTCCAAGTTGCACGGATCGAAAGAAAAACTAAAACCTAGTTTTGAAGAAATCAAGCAGGTATCGGCTGATTTTATTTAATTTGATTTTAACACCTTTAAAGTGTTGCAAACCTTTGAAAAATCATATCTTTTTCGTTCTTTAACGAAATTCGATGAAACAGGAAACATTGTGACCGTGTGGACGCCTTCTACAATTTAGAAGAGAACGCATATTTTTCTGAGCCTTCTGCTATTTTTGGTGGAGTGGAACCCAATGTGAGATTTCTAATTTATAAATGATATGGAAAACGACGATGTATAAATTATATAGTCGATATATGGGTTATATAAGCGTTGTACACCTCATGTATAAGCGTTGTATAAGTTGTACGTTCGATGTATAAATTATATATGCGTTGTAAAAATTATATATGTGTTGAAATAGAAGTGAATTTATATATATATATATATATATATATATATATATATATATAATATATACGCCCCTCGTCCACAAACCATGGACGATATTTATTGATTGTGATTGGTGTGAAAAATTGATTGATAGCGAATGGTTGTTTGGAATTGTTTGTGGTTGATATTGATTAATTGTGGTTGAAAAACACCCGTTTGTGGTTGAGAAATATTTGGTTGAAACCACATAGGATTAGTTTGTGGAAATGAAATAAATATATACATGCCGCCTGCGTGCGAACTAGATGCATGATCCCCATTGTCAAAAACCGCGAGGTTTTAAGGTAGAGCGAGGAGCCGTACTAGGGACGATCCCGGTTTTAACTACCCTGTCGTTATGCTGCCGAAATTTTGAATAATATTCATGTGTTTGAATTATTTTCATTTGCTGAAACTATATTTATTCGTTGAATAAAAAACCTTCATGTGTTGAATCGATATTCATTCGTTGATTAGAAATTCATGTGTTGAATGGTATTCGTGTTTTAAATATAAAAATCACATTTTTATCTATATATAGAAACTATAGAAAACCTTCATGTGTTGAATCGATATTCATTCGTTGATTAGAAATTCATGTGTTGGATGGTATTCATATTTTGAAATAAATTGTTTTACAATAAAAATCACCTTTTTATCATCTATATGAACTATGTAAACTGACCTTGTTTTAAAATAAATTGTTTTACAATAAAAATCACCTTTTTATCATCTATATAGACTATATAAAATAATAGTGTTTTGAAAAGAATTGTTTTACAATAAAAATCACATTTTTATTATATACATGAATTGTTGAAATGTGTAGTGTTAAAAATAGCCAGTCGTTCAAATAAATATGCCTGAGTTAAAATATTCATTAATTAGCTAATGATATGATTTTTTCCTATGCATGCAACATCAGAATGAATGGTGTTTTTAAACCAAATGGAATCAAATATGAAGTTGAATGGAAAATGATAAATGATAAGAACTGACCATCGGGTTATACATAACTACAACTCATGTTATACATAACTACAACTTATCATTTACCAATTTCAAACATATTCACAATCAGATCTAAGGATTATCACAATTTACAATTATTTAAATAACAGATCTGATAGCCATAAAACATATATTGAATTCAAACAAAATAGATAAGTCATTATAATTGTAGTACTAAATTTCCCACTCACCTTATAGCTTCCAATTTGTCAATTTTAAATATTTTTAGGCTTACAATCCCCAAATTCTTATAAGTCTACAGTTTATCTAGAAAGAGAAAAGTTCTAGATCTGTAGAAATGTAAGAAAAAGGGAAGAGAGCGAAGAAATCTATCATTTAACATCCTATTACATTGAATCTTTTATCTTCCCAATTCCAAATGAATTTGATTTGATTGGGTATTGTATGAATATATTTTATTTAGAAATTAGGTTAGAAGAGGATGAAAAATGGAAGAGCTACGCTGCCTTCATAGCTTTAAATGGAAAAAGAGTGAGGCTCTACCCCTTTATTTATAGGGGTGGAAATGGCCTAAAATCGTCAGATTAGTTTTAAGTTATATTCGTCTATTCATTATAATAATATAATAAAACAACTCACCGAAACCTAGCCGTCACTGGGCAGTTTGACGCCCTGTAGGTCGGTCGGTGGTCGACCCCCAAGTCGACTGCCTGGGCATCAAACTTCCCAGGGCGGCTGGGTTACATATGGTAAATTATTAATTAAATATTTGATTTATTTATTTTTTGTTCGTATTCATATTTCGTTTGTAACTTTTTCCATGCGGACTCCGTTCGTGAAACTCCAAACATGAAAGTTGACCAGAATTCCGAGACGAACGCAACGGTTAAAGTCTCATGGACAAATTCCATCATTTGTAGAAATTCCTATATTTTTGAAATTCTAATAATTAATTTATATTGCCAAAATTCTGGGTTGTTATAATAATTGTGTGCTATGGTTGCTAGTGGTTGATTATTTGTTAATTTTATATTCATATATTGATTGAACCGATGAAATTAAACGTGTTTTAATTCAAGTGAAAAACCAAATTGTTATTTTAATGATTGGAACCAATTGAGGTAACTTACCTTATTGGTCACATTTATAAAATAAACGTATTTATTGTAGTGAATTGTTTGAATCGTTTATTGTGTTAATTTTTTATTATTGAATGTTATAGAAATTTTAGGTTTAGATATTGGATAATTCTTATTGAATCAATTTTATTTGAGGTAACATATTTGGATGCAGGGAAAACAGGTTGGAGGGTTCCAACTGGATTCCTCACCATTAGTTGTTAAATTTTATTATATTATAATAATATATGTTGAGTTACTGAATTTGTGATGCGGGGATTGACTGGTTAGGGAGATCCAACGGGATTCCTCATTAGTATTGATAACGTTTATCAATATGATTTGTTGTGTTCATTTTGAAGTGAAATTGGTTTTTATTTTGTGGCTTGGTACTAGAGTAGATATTTGCCTCTTTAGTATCGCCGATAAAGAGAAGATTTTTGAAGTCGATACTAAATCCATTTAGAACATTTTCAAAGCTATAATTATAAACATACATGATTTGAAATACAAGATTTCCATTTCAAAAGTGAACATCAAAGTTTTATATTATGGTTTTTATAATTAATTAAATTATAACAAATGGAGATTTTAATATATTGGTAAACAAAGCACAAACAATATGAACTTATCATGTTGGTAATTAGAAATGTTAAAAATGGATTTGTAAGACCCTAACGGTTGCAAAGGAAATTCAAAGGATTTCAAATATACTAAAATGGAATATTGGGAGCATGGTTATACAAGAATTTATAAAGAAACTAAAAAGTGATATTTTTATGACTAACGATCAGTTTGAAACATTGTTTTAAAAAAATACGAAATGTGATTTATATAATATTTAGTGAATAAGATTGGCAAATCAACAGAATCAGAAATATTGTATTATTTTGGAAGTGAAATGTGAATTTAAATCTAAGGTGATCAAAGGTGATTCTGAAGTTTGGAATGTTATATTTCGAAGTTTGAAATGTTAATCGAAGACGAAGTTATAAGAAAAAGTGAATTGAGGGAAAATGGCAATAGTATAAGCTAAGAAAGAAGTTAATAATGTTAAAGATGAAATTTATGATATTTTATTATAAATGTTAACTCAATCTGAATTACTAGTCAATAGAAGATCATTATTAAAAACAGTAATATGATTTTAGGCAACTAATATCAGTTGTCGATAATGAATTGCAAATGGTATGGGTAAACAAATTTAAGGTTTAAAAAATAGAAATTATAACATTTTTTGCAAATAATAAATTGAGCTATTTAATGAAGAAACAGAAGATCTTTATAAAAGATTGTTATATGATACGATAAGTAAAGAATTAAGGATTTCTAAATTGGAATCTGCAACGTTTGTTACAAATGTAAGTTGAATTATTCTGATTAATAAATATAAGATTGTAAAGGATATTAATATAAGATTTGTAAAAGATTTGTATATATCATTTTAAACCAATGAAGTATAGTCGTTGCAAATGATTTGAGAAAGATTTATAAAGAGATATTTAATGAAACTTCATAAAGGATTTTAATTTTAGTTGAATCGAGACTTGAGTATAATATTGTAAAGGTTTTTTTAAAGTTAAATGAGAGAAGTATAAATAAGATTTTACTTAACATTCAATTAAGTAAACGTAATTGAAATTAAATTAGGATTTCAAAGAAAAACGATTGAGTTAATAAACTTCTATCTATTCGGAAGATATGAATGTTGTTAATCGAGGTATGAGAGGTTAATAAAATACCCCAACTTGAATGACTTCATGATTATTTAAGTATGGTATTAGTTTATAAACAAGAGTAGTTGAGGGAAATATAAGTTATGATTTCCGTGGATGGTTTTTCAAATTGTATTAGAAGATTTTATAAGTTGAATGAAATGGTTTTAAGAATATTCTTATTCGATAATAAGAAAAAAAAGCTGAATTCCAAATATTGAAAGATTTAAAAAGATATAATTAACAAATGACTAATTAAAGAGGCTAAATGAATACTAAGTATCGAATCAGTGAATCCTGTTTCTTTTTATGGATAAATGGTTGTTTTTATTTGATAGTTAAATAACCGACTATCAAATCTGGCCCATTCGATTGTTGGTACGAAAAGGCCGGGATCAAATTTATATTCAAAGACCATTCCGACCAATGAGTATGTAAATGTAGAAAATATCAGATGATGATCAAGACAGAGTAATTGAAGACCGTGGATCATCATAAAACGGTAGAATTACTAAAAATCTCTTTTTAGCTCCCAGAGATAAATTGCGGTTCTATCATCATTGGGATCTTTGGATTAGCAAGGACTACTCACTACTGATCCATAAGGGTGATACCTAGGATGTGGTAGGAGGGTGCCTTTGGTTCATCCTATTCCTGGATGACTTATATGGACGAATGTCTAACAAAGTATTTCCAAAGGATCACGTACATTGATTTCTACAAATGTACTTCTGTTGGTGGTAATGGAATTCATTCTTTTTTCTTAAACACCCAGGGTATTTTTGTGGACATCAACTAGTGATGTATTGAGGATCTGACGATGTGGCATTCAAAGTGAATGGTGGCCGGATGTTCTAGAGAGAAGATTTAAACCTCTAGCCTCATCAACTGGGAAACGACAAAAATTGGGTAGATCGTATGGCTATGTGGGTCGCTCTCATTAGGGTGTATTGTCACCATCTAGAAAATATTTATATTTGTTCTTCTTCTTTCTTCTATATCTCTCGAGCGGTTATGTCGGTACCGACTATTAGGTGAAAATATATTCAGAACAATCAAGGTTAAGTGAATGGCCAGTCCTGTTTTGCCCGAGCTGCAAGATGTTCTTGTTGAGCTCGGTGTATTCTCTCTAGAGATATAGTGTCGGAAAGTGGTCCCATACCTTGCTAGGAAATCCATTCTCTAATAAGAGCCCACGATTTTAATTGTATATTGTTGACACGCTTTTTGGTCTAAGCCGTCACACGTCAAGTATTTGATTACCAGCGCGCTTAAGCATGAAGAACGCCGTCAGGAGGCATAAAACGATTTGGTTGAAGTCGCGTCGCAAACACAAGAAGACCCAAAACCTATCAGATGACCCCCTTTGGGCCCAATGAACTCTTAGGAAAACCATCAGCCGAGCCAAAGGTGGGCCATGCTTCGACCCGAAGGCGAGCCGTGCTCCGAACCGAAGGCAAGCCGTGCTCCGAGCCGAAGGCGAGTCGTCAAGCGGGTTCGGGCGCAGTGCCGGTGGGGGTCCGAGGCCCACCAGTCTCGGCGGCACCACCTGATTCATTCGATTTTCTCCATGCCAGAAGCTCAGATCCCTTCACTTCGGAACAGCGAAACCGTGGATTCCCTTACTTCGCATTCAGGAACTTCAATTCCCTCGCCAATACGATTTTGGACCCCTCCTCCATCAATTTCGTACCCCCCTAAAGGGTACGAAATTTGTATCCCCCCAGAGGATACGAATTTCGTATCCCATATGCGCTACGAACTTCATACCCCTCCCGAGGGTACGAAATTTCGCACCTCCTGGTGGGGTACGAATTTCCTGTAGAGAGGTTGTTTTTGGGGTTCGAAATTAAGGGTTGTGGTCCCCATTTCCTACCTACTCCCACCTATCCTCCTTCCTATAAATACCATAACCCTTGGCCTTCATGAGAGACCTTTTCCCTTGGAATTTCTGGACCTAGGGAGATCCAAACACTCATTATTGGCGTCCAACACCTTCTCTATGGCCATTGGACATGGCAAGGATCATTAAAAGGTGGTGCACACATGTTCCACAGCTTGTTGGACACTAACAAGCATAATTGCATCGCTTTTGGACCTCTTGGACTTCAAAGTTGGACATAGTTGACCAAGTCAACCTATCTCAAGGAAGGAGAAGAAGGATAATTTAGTCAAAGTTTATCGTACTCACAACTTTGTACACAAATATTGTCACGTCAATTGTAATCGACGAAGATATGATGAATGAAAATTATGAAGTGGACATAGGCATTAGTGCTGAACCACTATAAAAGTTGTGTCTCCCTGTATTTACATTATTTACTTCTTATTTGGATAATTGTTCACACATAAACATTGGGTGTTGGCATGCGACATTTTTGCTTGTCAACATATACTATATATGTAGAGCGTGATATGCAAGCGTTCTGCTAGATTGTTATTTATTTGTATTTAGACATTATTATAATATCAGAAAATGTATGATTTCAAAAATGTTTTTGTGTTATCGTAAGGTAAAAACCGTCCGTATTTGTGTGGAATTGGTCTTACGATTATCCTTTCCTTCCGGAAAAGATTTTGACTTTAAAATCAAGTTGTATGATACATTTAAATTTAGTAGGTTTCTCACTCTGGTTTACCAGACTGATCCGGCATTTGAAATGCTCAGGTTAGACCAAGTTGTACAAGCTCAGGTTACCAGATTCTATGAAGAGATGAGCATGATGAGTTCAAACATATTATCTTATATAGATATTATTCTGCTATGTGTTGTATATGAAGACAGGTTATTATAACTGTCTAGATGTGTGATATAGTGTGATGATTGTAAGTTTTTATTTTAAGCTCTCAATAAAGATTTATTTCTATATTATATTTTGTTCCACTACGATGTGAGACTCTATGTTGTGTTTGTTGTTGTTCTTCTTCTATTTCAGTATTTCTTTCTTTCTTATCCCACCCTCTAAATTCTTTCAAATAATTATTTGGTGTCTTCGATACTCGAGTTTTGACAAATAATATGGGATTATGTATTATTGTCGGAATTCGGGCTTCATAAATTTTTACTGGGTCATTACACTGGTTCCAACTGAAGACATAGTTATGGCGAGTACTGAGGTATGGCATGAATATATTACGGGTTTTTTCTCGACTCTCCATTGTCGTACATGGCGGTGGTTTCACATCTGAAAAAACTATGGAAACCTCGTGTATCGATCAAAGTGAAATCTAACAGCTCGTTGTTCTTCTTTCTCCTAGCTGATTCTAAAGACAGGAAGAAAATATTGGAGGCAGATCCTATCGTTATAAGAAACAAGTTTTTGATTGTCAAGAAATGGCATGTAAATTTGGGGAGCTCTGGAAAAGGAATCAAATACGTGCTAGTTTGGATCAAGATGTCCAACTTGCCGATGGTCGCATGGTCTAAAACTAGTATTTCTTGGCTCGCATCACATGTTGGAAAATTCTTATGTATGGACAAAGCGATGGGGAGCCTCGATTGGCTAGGTTACACAAAAGTATTGGTGGAATTTAGCCTAACTAGTGAATTACCAGGTTCAATATCTGTTCTTCTTGGGATGGCACTGTGCATGTTGTCAGCGTCAATTACATTTGGAAACCAGACATTTGCCAATCCCTTGTAGCTTTTGGTCATACACTTAAAAAGTGCCCTTTAAATGCTTGTAATTTTGTGGTTGTAGAGAGGGATAAGAAAATGAATGGTAATGTAGTGGTTAACACCACGAGTGGAGTTAAGAATGTACAAGTTGCAGAGATGATGATCAACATAGAGAAGCACCCAAAAGTAGTCCAAAACCATTCCATCGAGAAGCAATCAAAACGTTAGGGTGCTCCCCTCTTTTACTCAAAAGAGGTGGAGGAAAGTTGATAGTGTCTTTGTGATTCATGGTAGAGTTGTTGACTTGGGTAAGGCTGTAGTTGTAACCGGCAACAGGTTTGAAACTTTGAACAATGCATGTTTTAACAGTCAAACTCAGGCTGATACACAGGAAGAAGTAGAAAAGAAGGCTCAATATACTGTCTGAAGCTCCTGAAGCTAGGGATCTTGATGCTGAAGCAAGTGAATATGAGGAAATTTTGGACATCCCTATACCAGAATTCAGTAACACTATGATTGGGCCTGTGACTGTTCAATCAGGCATTGCTTTGCATAATTTTTTGGGCACTGTTAATGGTAAGGAATTGGTTTGCAAAGCAAAATACCTGAAGTTAGAGGAGGCAGAGGTAATAAAACAAGTTGATCTTATAGGTAATGAAAATAGTTTGGCAAAATGAGTTAATTGTTTGAAAAAGTACACAGATATGGTAAAGAAACAAGTAATGTGCTGGAAAATGCAGGAAGCACCGACATTCGATCAAATGAAGGAGACAGTATTCTTCATGCCAATGTGTCTCAACAGCATGGTGATGCAATTTCAGATGTTGATTTTAGTGCTTCAAATACAAAGAAGGATGATCAAATGATCAAAGATATGGCAGCAAAAGAGAATAGTTTGCACAAGGCTCCTGATGATTACTTGAAACAGAATTATGATCAAAATGTATGGCAGGAAGCTAGTGTCGTTAACTGTGAAGTCTTGAATGAAAATGAAGAGCTGAATTTACTCGTGGCCCAATTTACTGATCTGTTGAATGAGGAATTAGCAAATGAAGGCAACAGTCCAGGTAGGATCCCAACATTACAAATGAAGCTCAGTGAATGCACTAAGATCCTGCATGGTTTGAAAAATGGTGATCTTAACACTATGCAATTAAAGCCTCGCTAAAGCCCCGTAAAATCCCTGCTATAGCTCGTAGCCTTCCTCAACCGTTACGCTATTTCAATTTAGCGTTGATGAATAGTAGATCCGATTGTAGCCCCGATGTTTTCTGCTACATCCGCTAAATCAAGGCTATTTAACATCCGCTTTAGCAATTTTAATACATAGGGCTTGATTTGACTAGTTATCTTTACATAAATATCAGTAAAGTGAGTGTGAAGAGCTAATTTTAATGCATAATTGTCTAATATATTATAGAAACATATTATAGTCATCAAATCTAGTGTGCATAATCATGATATTATTTAGTTTTGTTACACAAGATTAATTAACATTGGTTTTGTCTGCATAAATAATGTGGAAATGATAATTAATTAGTTTTAATTATTTGGTTTCAACATCTAATGAACATTTTTGCGCTTCCACTAAAGCCCCGCTATTTCTTCGCTTTATCTCTGCTATACCTTTTTGCACCTCTACCGCTATGGTTCCGCTAAGCACGTTAACTGCACATTCTTAATAAAGAATGGACTAAAGATATAACCGTGTTGCTAAAAAGGAATATTAAATAATATCAACGTTAATTTACAACCATAGGTCAAGTCAAAACTAATGTTATATCCCCTCAAGCTAAAGTGTCCACTACAAGAAAAACCGCATATAGCGACAGCAGTAACTGCTTCCAATCCATCGCTAAATTGGCCTTAGCGACGGATTTCCTGTATAACATGGTGGTCGGTAAAAACCATGATGGTAATTGTGTCAGATTTTGGCAACGGAATATAGCATGAGTTTTTCGACAGTTTTCCGTCATTTTACTATTTTTGTAATAAAAAAATAATTTTATTTATTAATTTACTTACTGAGTATTTACCGACAAATAAGTAATTTATAATAATTTATTATTTATACAAAAACATTTGTAAAGCCTTGCTAATTAGAAAGGGATTAGCGACAAAATATTTTTTAGATCAAACTTTTTCCGTAGGTAATCCGTCGTTATTCTCTTTTTATTCTATCAATAAACATTATTCCATGTTTCCTGCTTATAGCTTTACCAAAGTATAGTTCAACTATCAATAATAAAATAAATAACATACCCCAACAAAAAAAAATAAAGAATGCAGTTATGAATACAATACACAAATTTATTACTATTTAACACAAAATAGTACAATATAATACACGTCATTTATAATCAATTCAACAATTGCGCTCTCAACTGCTAAAAAACCAAAATAAATTATATATTCACATCATTTATAAAGTCTCTTAACAAATATAAAAGATATATGCCTCTAAGTACATCTCTTTCTCTCTCTCAACACGACCCATAACAAACAGCATATCGGAAACTTGAATATATGGACATCTTTCCAACTTACCCATAATGATTTCATACCCTCAAGCAAGCGCTCTAACTGAGGCCCACAACCCAGCTTTTTTGGCAAACTTATTTAGAGCTTGTGCAATCTGTGAAATAGGAAAAGAACAAGTTTAAATTCAAGGACAAATTCCACTAAACATAAGTTTGTAATTCCACAACCCCACACAAACTCTTTAATAGTAAGGTGCATTGGTTGCATTTAGAAAATAACTAAAAGTATTCCCCAACCAGTAAGCATAAATGAAGGATGCAAACGATTATATCTTGGAAAGTCATATGAGGAAGGGCTATCAAAACAACCAATATGGCAGCAAATGTCATGAAAATAACAAATTTGATCAGCCGAAAGACAAGCTGAAGGTTAGGGACAACAATCTTCCTTCCCATTGAAATTGTCTGAAAATAAACGAATATACTTTATTAAAATCAAAAACCAATTAATTTGTGAAATATTTATTGTTTCTATTATTACTACCGAAATTGTATATTTTTGAATACCTTCATCACCAGAAAACAGCCAAGATGACAAGCCAAGAAACACCATAGACCTGTAACAAGAGCAAAACCTCATCACTGCTTGCTCAATGTACTAAAACTAACGTAATCATAATAAATAGTTGGTTAAATACAGTTTTTCCAATAATAAATAAGAGGAAAAAAGTACCAAAATGCTTTGAGTTGACTTTGACATGTTCAGGTGATAGACAAGCCCGTACTGATTATTAACCGACTTTTTGGTCTGGTTCCCAAGAGTGCATCAGATACGCTCAACTCAATGTATCGCATGTAGTTGAGGCCAAAAGGGGACGCTCAGGAGCAAAGGAGACAGGATCAGGAAGAGACTGTGTCGCTTGCAACCTCACAGCATTCAGAAGACATCCACGAACTAAGGACTCAGGCCTCGAAGAAATTACGAGCCTCAAGCGCCCGATCTCGGGATCATCGCGCCCCTCAGGAAAACTTCGCACTAGGCAGGATGCGAAATTCACACCCACGCCTAGGTTCGAAATCTCAAACCAGGCGGGTATGAAATTTCGCACCCATGCCTAGGTTCGGAATTTCAAACCCACT
Organism: Allium sativum; assembly: GCA_030737875.1. Taxonomy (NCBI): domain Eukaryota; kingdom Viridiplantae; phylum Streptophyta; class Magnoliopsida; order Asparagales; family Amaryllidaceae; genus Allium; species Allium sativum. The sequence continues at coordinate 575,773,438 of CM060913.1, forward strand.
GGGTGCGAAATCTCGAACCCATCCCTGGGTTCGGAATTTCGAACCAATGCCTGGGTTCGGAATTTCGAACCCAGTGGGTTTCGAACCCAAGCCCGGGTTCGAAATTTCAAGGTGTGCAGGTGGTGGGTTCGAAATTCTGCTAGTGGTCCCCTATTTCTACCTACTCTTACCTAATCCAACCTACCCTCACTCCTATAAATAGCCCATGGCCTCACACTTCAAGGTGGGTTGGATTTTCTTCACTTGAGACCTTCCTAGAGCTTCCAATACCTCATTAATGGCATCTCCTATTTGAGGAAGAAGGGGAATTAAATATTCTTTTTCCCAAATACCTAGCATATGGCAATTATAAAAGTGAATATAATGAGCATGGCTCTACCTTGTAATTCTTGAGTGATTATAAAAGTTCAACATCCTTCCAAAGTGGATGTAGGTCTAATCCGTGGCCGAACAACTATAAATTCTCGTGTCATATACCGCTTTCTCTTAGTCCTGCGACCAAATTAATTATTCCTAGCAATAGGAATCTTTGTTGTTTACGACATTTTTTCCGTCAACATTTGGTGTTGTCATTGAGAGTTGAACTCAGGATTTGCGTAGCAACCTCAACCGGTAGACATCCCGACCACTAATGAAACCGCCCCTCCTATTGTGGACCCCAAAGCGCCCGTCACGCAAGCTCAAATTCGCATGCTTAATGAAAGATATGAGAACACCGCAATCGAGCTCAACCAAACATTAAGGAATAACATCAACCTTATGCGACATCTTCTAAAAAGTCAACCCGTTGTCGCCCAACTTCAACTAACTTGGAACAATGCTCGACCCTGACCAACCGCCTCGGAAACATCCTCTTTTGAGTCAAGGGCCCCACACCAAAGGAGAAGGTTCGGCCTCATCAACAACGTCGTCGTTCGTACCAATGCCCTCGATAACGGTAACGGTCATGCCAACGTTAATGGAAATGGCAACGGCGACCGAACTACAGTCACATATAGCCAGGGGGTACAACATCGAGACCGCTCTCGCTTGATCATCAATGATGGACCAGGTCCTACAAACCAACCTCTTCCTCGATACAACCCAATGGTCGCTAATCAGGGTGATGGGCCAGCTGTTCCAACGGCCCGCGCTCCTCCAGAACAGGATCCGCTTCACCTATCTCCACCTCACCATCCACACCAAGACCCAATCATAGATGTCGAGGACATGGAGGAAAACGATTCGGACAACTGTCGTAGAAGACAACCTCGTGATAGGACTCCAGAGCCACGTCAAAATCTGTGGATCCCGATGGCGGATCCCCATCCAACTTACCTTCCCGACATGATACGAAGGGTCATAAGGGAAATGCAGGGGGACGCGCACGGCTCGTGGGAAGCCCACATTAGGCGTAACCCCTTCACGAGAAGAGTAAATGAGGTCGAGTGGCCGAGGCACTTTAGCATGCCACAAATGCCACTCTACGATGGTACCACTGATCCTTGTGCCTTCTTGAATCGCTATGAATGACAAATGGACTCGAGCCGGGGTGACGATCCGACCAAATCCAAATGCTTACCGGTCTTCCTGTCCAATACCGCTTTAGTTTGGTTCTCTCGCCTCCCTCTTGATTCCATCAACAACTTCGGGCAACTAGCAACAGAGTTGGTCAAGCAGTTCAGGGTGCATATCCCAACTCCGAAGAACGCCCTCACTTTATCCAACCTATACCAAGGGCTCGCCGAGTCGCTCAGAAGCTACCTTCCCCGATTCAACACAGCTCTCGCCGAGGTCGAGGATCCAGATCCTCGCACCATACTCTTTCAACTAGCGAAAGGTATCCTCCCTACTTCAGAGTTAGGGGCCTGGATCGATCGGAAAAAACCAAAAAGCCTTGATGCCTTCAATGAGAAGACAGATCAACACTTGTGCTGTGAAAACCCGTAACTTCCCCGTAAAGGAAAGCGTCGGATGGTTTGAGAACAAGCCACAACAGAATGCAGACGAAAGAACATTTCATTATTATTATACAACAATGCACCAGAATACAAGAATATACAGAGTATAAATGAATATTACACAGAAATATCAGAGAATTAAATTACATTTAAATACATCGCAGCGGAAAATAATACAATACACAACTGAAGGAGATATACGGATACAAAGCTTTCCGGATATCGTTCCAGCTGTAAACCAGGATCCTGTGAATATAAATCTGCAAAACCAAATATACTAGCTGCCCGTGTCGAAAATAGGGGCACCCAGAGTTTAGGTTAAAACAATAAACTCCAGGTCAGTCATGTGACTGGTGTGAGAACTAAAACAGTTGTAAATCTTTATTTTAAAGTTAGGTAAATCAAGGGACCACACCGTATAACACGGAACGGGTTTCCTCCCAAGAATACCAGTGCATATAAGTAAACAGCGCAATGCTTTTCTAAAAATGAAGCTATTATAAGACCCAGGTCCCATCACACAATGCAACGCAGCCGGAGGATAGGGTTTTCCCTTATAATAGCCAAACATGCTTGGTACGTTTTAAAAATCAAATCATTTGATACTATAATAAGTGTATAGTGTCAAAACAATTTCAATCATAAATATCAATCATAGACGGCATGGGTACCATATATCATGTCGCCATACTAGTTCTACAATTAAAACCGCAATACACGTATTGGAAATTGGATTTCCATCATGGTGGCTCCTGATTCGAAAGATCGATCGCGTAATGCAATTCACCACGGCTTACGTCCCAACAAGAGAAAACACCGTCTGCACATCCGCACATTTGGAACCAGAGTATCACCGCGGCTTACGTCCCAGCGAGAGAAAACACCGCTTACTCTATATATCCCTGAGCACTAAGCTCATCTCGGTCGACCGAATCCACAACACCACTAAGGTGCCCACCCACTAAAAAGAATACTGATCAAACCATCAGTTTACCACCATACCGGGGTGTGAGGCTCGCGAATCGATGCTATACACAAAGCCATGCTATATTTAAAGCTGCGCTTTGATCATCACCCACCAGACTTTGCTTTTCAACAAAAGTCTGGATCACTGCATCTCAGCATGCCACACAATCAATCCATATCGTACCACTGATTTCTGCCAATATATAACCTCTGAGCTCGTATGTCTCAGAGAAGGGCGTTAAGAAAGAGAATAAATTCTCCGCCGCCAAACAGATATATATTTAGCAGAGATCAACGAATACAATATAAAGGAATACAATGTCAGACACACCATCCATTTACAAGCTCGTTCTGGGTCTGAACGAAACCGGAGGCACTTTCCTCGCATATCCATCCATCTCCAAGTACGTCTGGACGACCACCAACTATTTCCATCCTCTTGGGTGTACAGCCCAATCAGGATCGTCAGTAATTATCCAAACGATGTGAAGACTTCCGGTCTTCAACCACCGTCTTCATCTTCGACATATCGTCGGATCGGTTATTCAGAATGGGTATAACCCCGGCCTTTCCGAACAACCCGCGTATATTAAAAATAAATGTTACACAAACACAACATACGCTTCATTCCAATTCATTAGTTACTAACGTTAAATCAGTAAGAGAGCAATTCCCCAAATATTAACCCCGAAGGCCGAAACCAACATCAGATCAATATCCAGGAAACCATTCTTCTTAACTAACCTTCAGCTAGTTTCTAAATTTCAATTCTTAGGGAAAGGTTCCCATTAATTTTATCCAAGATAAATTCTTTAAAATTTATCCTTTAATCTTCCTTTGGATGTCATTTCAAACCAAATTATGGTTTTCCAAACTAGTCGAGATTAGTGAACCACATCGAAGTAATTATTTATTTTATTTCCCAATCCCAACCTATTCATCCCATGAAGCAAAACTGGTAATACTCCATATCTAATACCACGGTGTTATCGGTAAAATTAATTACCATTCCACGTCCAAATCTAATTAAAGATTTAACTATCGCTTTGGAGCAAAACTGGTGATACTCCATTCTCGCTCATTTTCTAAAGTTGATAATTTAAATTATCAATCCACATTTCAATTTAATTGAAGATTCATTAAAACTCTTTTTACTGGGTTAAAGAACTAGTGTCATTTAAAACACAGTTCACGATAAACCCAAATCATATTCTATTTATTATCGGGTTAAAGAACTAGTGTTATTTAAAACACAGTTCACGATAAACCCATGAATCAATTCTATTTAAACCCATTTCAATCCAATTTATTTTTTAAAAAATAAATGGGTTTTAATTTCAGTTCAAAACTAGTTCATTTCGATAAAAATCTATTTTTATCTTTTCAAATATTGAGGTTTTCATCCCAATTTTTCCCAAATCATTTCTTATGATTTTACACTAATTATTACTATTTTTGATAATTTTCTCAAGGCCCGTACAGTCGATTTCCATCCATGGCCATCGAACTGCACTTACAGCGACCTTTTCCAAATTTGATTTGGATGTATCTCCAAATCCAACCGTTCGATTTCAAATTTCTAATATTCGTTAGTAAGCTCTTTTCGATACGAACCCAACGGTTCCGGTTTTAGGAGAATCCGACGGTCGGATCTCCCGTAATGTCCGTTCGAAATCAATGGTCGAAATTCGCGAACTGTCGCGGCGTGGCGCGTTCTATTCAGGCCATTATATTATATATATAATATATATAATATATATTTCGTCGATTACTATTTAAAACGAATTTTATAAATAGTTTCAAATTTGTTTCAAAAACATTTCAACTTCCATTTCAAATTCAAATCAAAATTGAATTTTCTATTATAAATCCTTTACTTTAATTTCTATTTGATTTCAATTCAAATTGATTTCAATTCTATTCAAATAAACTTCGTTATATATTCAATTGAAATCAAATTCATTTTCTATTCAATTGAAATCAAATTCGTTTTATATTCAATTGAAATCGAATTCGTTTTATATTCAATTGAAATCAAATTCGTTTTATATTCAATTCGAATTCAAATCGTTTTATATTCAATTGAAATCAAATTCGTTTTCTATTCAATTCAAATCAAATTCGTTTTCTATTCAATTCAAATTCAATTCGTTTTCTATTCAATTCAAATTGGTTTGCTATTCGATTCAATTCAAATTGGTTTTCTATTCGATTCAATTCAAATTGGTTTTCTATTCGATTCAATTCAAATTGGTTTTCTATTCGATTCAATTCAAATTGGTTTTCTATTCGATTCAATTCAAATTGGATTTCTATTCGATTCAATTCAAATTGGTTTTCTATTCGATTCAATTCAAATTTGTTTTCTATTCGATTCAATTCAAATTGGTTTTCTATTCGATTCAATTCAAATTGGTTTTCTATTCGATTCAATTCAAATTTAAAAATGAATATAATCGATATAAAAATCGTTCGCTTCAAAATACCGCATCTCTAATCAATACGGCTTTATATATTTCAATAATTCCTTTATTCTATTCAACAAATGAATATTTATTTTTGTCAACACACGACTAATCTCAACGAATGAGTACTGTCCACGTGTGACTATTTTTGTTAAAATATTTCGTTCAACACATGACTAATCTCAACGGATGAGTACAGTCAACACATGAACCTTTATTTTATAATATTCTTTATTATCTAAATTGGAATGAGGCCCAATCAATTACCATATAAAGTTAATTATATGGATTCCATACAACGCATGTATATAATATCAACGATAGATAATCAACCATCAACCAAAGTGCACTACACTGTATAAGCATCAAATATAGATATCTAACGCTTATAACAGCCTGTCAATCAATCGATCGACATACAACTAATTATTGGGATTAGTATATGTTGTATTTTATCCCAATACCCGTGTGGGATTTCAAACAATCAAACGCAGATTTTATTTGTGCAGTTGGGCGATGTGTAAAATTTATCGACCCAATCAATATCAGTCAAATCAGTGTATATAAACAAATCGGCCAATTTGTTTATAGATATTTATTTCACTTCATATACACGTAAAAAATTATATTTTTAACGATAAAATATTTTTAACTATATAAATATTTTATTTTCTTTCAACACATTAATTTTTAGTTCATTTACCCAATAAAATGATATTTTTATTTTTCTAACTTATTTTAGAAAATTTCGGCGGCATAACGGCACGATACTAGAAACGGGACGAGGCCTAGCCTTATCCCCGGTCCAGTGAAGGCCCACGCCATTCACACATCAATCAAATCCATTCAATTCACCAAACAATTCAATTCAAACCAAATAATCTAATCAACTACACAACCAAACAAACAAGTCCATGGCCTGTGGACGATTGTGTCGGGTGCTACTAAGCACCGTCTGCATCCTAGTATATATATATAACTAGAAAAGAAATTGAAGAGTGAGAAATTCTCACCAAAGCCATCCCAACTCCACGACACTTCATATGTAGGAAATCTTCGTCGTTTGACAATTTCGGTGCCCGTATTCACTACATATATAAAAATCACATTTTCACTTTGTTATTCAATATATAAAAATCGAATTTTTACTTTGCTATTCAATATATAAAAATCGAATTTTTACTTCGCTATTCAATATATAAAAATCGAATTTTTACTTCGCTATTCAATATATAAAAATCGAATTTTTACTTCGCTATTCAATATATAAAAATCGAATTTTTACTATGCTATTCAATATATAAAAATCGAATTTTTACTTCGCTATTCAATATATAAAAATCGAATTTTTACTATGCTATTCAATATATAAAAATCGAATTTTTACTTCGCTATTCAATATATAAAAATCGAATATTTACTTCGCTATTCAATATATAAAAATCGAATTTTTACTTCGCTATTCAATATATAAAAATCGAATTTTTACATCGCCCTACTTCTAATAAAGATTATATTTTTATATCAAAGATATTTATATTCAAATCAATGAGGTTTATATTTTTCAATTCAAAGATATTTTTAAATCAAACAGATTTATATATTTTCAAAGAGGTGTTATTTTTATTTTCAAAAAGGTATTATTTTTCAACACAATGCTATTCATTTATTTAAAAACAAAACTTTAAACAATTTTCATTTCAAAACAATGATATTTATTTTTCAAGCAATGTATATTTATTTTCATTTTAAAACAATGGTATTTATTTTTATAAAAAAACCATTCTATCTTATATAAATTTTAAAAACCACATTTTTATTCACTGTATAGTATTAAATACATTAAACAGCTAAACGTGTAATTAACATTAACTAATTATTAATTAAATTAATAATACTTCAAAACCTTTCCTCTCTGCATTTCCTTCTTCATTGTTAACAGGAACACGTGGAACCCACAATCGCCCTCTAGGGCTCGTCGTTGCTCGACGCTTAGACCGCCGAAACCAAATCTGTCATCGCCACTAGGAGCGCCACGCTCCGCTCTACCTCCAGCCTGAACGGGCCCCAGCTCGAAGCCCTATAGCGTCTCGAAAACCGAGCTGAACGCGGGACCTTTGAGAGCGGAGAAATCGAGCCACGACAAACAAGGATTGATCAAACCCATTTGATTTTAAAGGCCTGCTCTTGCTCTTCGATTTTCGTTTGGTACCCCTTGAATTAGCATGCGGATTTGAAGAAAATTGTTGAAGAATTTGGGGGCGTGAGGATCGTTCGTTTTGGGGAAGGAGGCGGCTTCTTTTGGGGTTGACTGCGGATTAAAGAAAATGGGGTTTGACCACGACTTTGACTGATATATATATATATATATATATATATATATATATATATATTTATATATTTTTTTATTTAATTTAATTCTGAAAACCTTTGTTTAATAATCCGATCTCCAAATCCAACCAAACGACTGTCGCCCCTAGCTAATTACCCCATTCCGAACACAACGGGATATGTTTCGTAACCCGATTCGGCTGTTACGATAGGTTTCCGCTAAATTTAAAATATAAATCTTTATATTCTATTTTAAACGTACATTTCAAATTACCAGGGCCACATACGGATTCTAAAAATTCTCGAAAAATATTTTCTAGCTTCGTATTGACGATACGGTCCTAACAAAAGTAGTTTCATCGAATTCTGAGACCGTTTGAAAAATGACCATTTTCCAGTCGATTAAAATCTACTAAAACTGGTTAAACGCGTTTTCCTTTGCCACGCTCACATATTGATTCGAAAAAAAATATGAAAATTGGAATCTAGCAATAACTTGACATCACGGATCCAACAAAAGTGGTTTCGTCGAAATCCGAGATCGTTTGCAAAATGGCTATTTTCAAGGGCCTGAATTCCATAGCGACTATTCAGAATTTTCAACTGGACATATCTTTTGATTCCCGCTATGAGATTTCGATTTTTCAGATTCGTTGGAAAGATATTCACTAATAGATTCAAATATTTTTTGTTTCACTAAAATCCGGTTTGGTTTGCAGCCGGTATGCTCAATTGAAGTTTGAAATCGAATTATCGAACTGCCGCGCCATTTTCAATTCCTTTTATAATTATATATGATTATTTATATTCTAACGACGGCGTATAAAATATATCCGTTTGAATTCCATTCAAAATAAATTTCACATCGATATTATTTAAAATAATTCATTTTAAATGTTCAAACCTCGCTAAGATTGCCAAAATAAAAATTTTAAACTGGCTCATATTTTCGGGTTGTTACAATCTCCCATACTTAAAACTTTTCGTCCCCGAAAAGGAACAAAGTCGAAAGTGGTTTGATTAATCAGCTCTACTTTCGGTCTGGCTTCCATTCTCCAACTTTTCAGTTTCTGAGAAATCTCAAATTTTTCAAAAATTTGGCTAACACCCTAAATTTTCGAAAAATTTCGCCATAACCTCCCCTGCACCGGGAGCCACGGGAAAATCCCGAAATTGCCATACAGGCCTTCTGATCTCAAAAAGAAAAAGAAAAAGCCAAACGGCTAGCCAATAGGCTCATAAAATCATCATCACCCAAACAAAACAGTAAATTATAGTAAATATGTACCTATTTGTCAGGCAAACAAATTTTATTCTCTGCTCTAGCCTCCTTGCTATGACCTGTTCAATGTAAGTACATGTATATGCATTCAAATGCGACTAATTTCCAATACAACTCATTATTTGATCAAATTGGCTATATGGTTAAAATTTCAATTAATCAAAACAGTAATCAAACAACACAACCATCAATCAATTAGTTGATTAGCTTTTCAAATTCATAACTTTGATATATAGTCAAAATCACATTTTTGATGCCAAATCACAACAATAAGCCCTATCTAATTTTGGTTCTCACACCAGTCAATAGGAAATATATAGAAATCTAACTTTCGTCACTCGAACATAAATTCTGATGATGATGCATCAATCATCAGAATTCTCTCCGGGCGACTAGTAGGTGATTCTATATCTACCCAATATATCAAAACTTCGAATACACGCGTATCAGACGTATACGCAAAATCTATATATACTGGATTTTCCACATCAATATAAATAGATAATCAAATACGAATAATTGATTTAAATTTTCAAAACAAAAATTTGTTTTCATTTTCAAAAATATACTCTTCACACTCGTTCTAGGATACTACTGATCCTATCTCTAACGAGTCATTCTTGTTGGATATTACTAATCCAATTTCTGATGAATTCTTTCGTATGGTTCTAATGTGTCTTGTTCTCTGAGCTTTGTAAACCAAAGCTCTGATACCAACTGTGAAAACCCGTAACTTCCCCGTAAAGGAAAGCGTCAGATAGTTCGAGAACAAGCCACAAGAGAACGCAGACGAAAGAACATTTCATTGTTATTATACAACAATGCACCAGAATACAAGAATATACAGAGTATAAATGAATATTACACAGAAATATTAGAGATTTAAATTACATTTAAATACATCGCAGCGGAAAATAATACAATACACAACTGAAGGAGATATACGGATACAAAACTTTCCGGATATCGTTCCAGCTGTAAACCAGGATCCTGTGAATATAAATCTGCAAAACCAAATATACTAGCTGCCCGTGTCGAAAATAGGGGCACCCAGAGTTTAGGTTAAAACAATAAACTCCAGGTCAGTCATGTGACTGGTGTGAGAACTAAAACAGTTGTAAATCTTTATTTAAAAGTTAGGTAAATCAAGGGACCACACCGTATAACACGGAACGGGTTTCCTCCCAAGAATACCAGTGCATATAAGTAAACAGCGCAATGCTTTTCTAAAAATGAAGCTATTATAAGACCCAGGTCCCATCACACAATGCAACGCAGCCGGAGGATAGGGTTTTCCCTTATAATAGCCAAACATGCTTGGTACGTTTTAAAAATCAAATCATTTGATACTATAATAAGTGTATAGTGTCAAAACAATTTCAATCATAAATATCAATCATAGACGGCATGGGTACCATATATCATGTCGCCATACTAGTTCTACAATTAAAACCGCAATACACGTATTGGAAATTGGATTTCCATCATGGTGGCTCCTGATTCGAAAGATCGATCGCGTAATGCAATTCACCATGGCTTACGTCCCAACAAGAGAAAACACCGTCTGCACATCCGCACATTTGGAACCAGAGTATCACCGCGGCTTACGTCCCAGCGAGAGAAAACACCGCTTACTCTATATATCCCTGAGCACTAAGCTCATCTCGGTCGACCGAATCCACAACACCACTAAGGTGCCCACCCACTAAAAAGAATACTGATCAAACCATCAGTTTACCACCATACCGGGGTGTGAGGCTCGCGAATCGACGCTATACACAAAGCCATGCTATATTTAAAGCTGCGCTTTGATCATCACCCACCAGACTTTGCTTTTCAACAAAAGTCTGGATCACTGCATCTCAGCATGCCACACAATCAATCCATATCGTACCACTGATTTCTGCCAATATATAACCTCTGAGCTCGTATGTCTCAGAGAAGGGCGTTAAGAAAGAGAATAAATTCTCCGCCGCCAAACAGATATATATTTAGCAGAGATCAACGAATACAATATAAAGGAATACAATGTCAGACACACCATCCATTTACAAGTTCGTTCTGGGTCTGAACGAAACCGGAGGCACTTTCCTCGCATATCCATCCATCTCCAAGTACGTCTGGACGACCACCAACTATTTCCATCCTCTTGGGTGTACAGTCCAATCAGGATCGTCAGTAATTATCCAAACGATGTGAAGACTTCCGGTCTTCAACCACCGTCTTCATCTTCGACATATCGTCAGATCGGTTATTCAGAATGGGTATAACCCCGGCCTTTCCGAACAACCCGCGTATATTAAAAATAAATGTTACACAAACACAACATACGCCTCATTCCAATTCATTAGTTACTAACCGTAAATCAGTAAGAGAGCAATTCCCCAAATATTAACCCCGAAGGCCGAAACCAACATCAGATCAATATCCAGGAAACCATTCTTCTTAACTAACCTTCAGCTAGTTTCTAAATTTCAATTCTTAGGGAAAGGTTCCCATTAATTTTATCCAAGATAAATTCTTTAAAATTTATCCTTTAATCTTCCTTTGGATGTCATTTCAAACCAAATTATGGTTTTCCAAACTAGTCGAGATTAGTGAACCACACCGAAGTAATTATTTATTTTATTTCCCAATCCCAACCTATTCATCCCATGAAGCAAAACTGGTAATACTCCATATCTAATACCACGGTGTTATCGGTAAAATTAATTACCATTCCACGTCCAAATCTAATTAAAGATTTAACTATCGCTTTGGAGCAAAACTGGTGATACTCCATTCTCGCTCATTTTCTAAAGTTGATAATTTAAATTATCAATCCACATTTCAATTTAATTGAAGATTCATTAAAACTCTTTTTACTGGGTTAAAGAACTAGTGTCATTTAAAACACAGTTCACGATAAACCCAAATCACATTCTATTTATTATCGGGTTAAAGAACTAGTGTTATTTAAAACACAGTTCACGATAAACCCATGAATCAATTCTATTTAAACCCATTTCAATCCAATTTATTTTTTAAAAAATAAATGGGTTTTAATTTCAGTTCAAAACTAGTTCATTTCGATAAAAATCTATTTTTATCTTTTCAAATATGGAGTTTTTTAATCCCAATTTTTCCCAAATCATTTCTTATGATTTTACACTAATTATTACTATTTTTAATAATTTTATCAAGGCCCGTACAGTCGATTTCCATCCATGGCCATCGAACTACACTTACAACGACCTTTTCCAAATTTGATTTGGACGTATCTCCAAATCCAACCGTTGGATTTCAAATTTCTAATATTCGTTAGAAAGCCCTTTTCGATACGAACCCAACGGTTCCGGTTTTAGGAGAATCCGACGGTCGGATCTCCCGTAATGTCCATTCGAAATCAATGGTCGAAATTCGCGAACTGCCGCGGTGTGGCGCGTTCTATTTAGGCCATTATATTATATATATATAATATATATAATATATATTTCGTCGATTACTATTTAAAACGAATTTTATAAATAGTTTCAAATTTGTTTCAAAAACATTTCAACTTCCATTTCAAATTCAAATCAAAATTGAATTTTCTATTATAAATCCTTTACTTTCATTTCTATTTGATTTCAATTCAAATTGATTTCAATTCTATTCAAATCAAATTCGTTATATATTCAATTGAAATCAAATTCGCTTTCTATTCAATTGAAATCAAATTCGTTTTATATTCAATTGAAATCGAATTCGTTTTATATTCAATTGAAATCAAATTCGTTTTATATTCAATTCGAATTCAAATCGTTTTATATTCAATTGAAATCAAATTCATTTTCTATTCAATTCAAATCAAATTCGTTTTTTATTCAATTCAAATTCAATTCGTTTTCTATTCAATTCAAATTGGTTTTCTATTCAATTCAATTCAAATTGGTTTTCTTTTCGATTCAATTCAAATAGGTTTTCTATTCGATTCAATTCAAATTGGTTTTCTATTCGATTCGATTCAAATTGGTTTTCTATTCGATTCAATTCAAATTGGATTTCTATTCGATTCAATTCAAATTGGTTTTCTATTCGATTCAATTCAAATTGGTTTTCTATTCGATTCAATTCAAATTGGTTTTCTATTCGATTCAATTCAAATTGGTTTTCTATTCGATTCAATTCAAATTTAAAAACGAATATAATCGATATAAAAATCGTTCGCGTCAAAATACCGCATCTCTAATCAATACGGCTTTATATATTTCAATAATTCCTTTATTCTATTCAACAAATGAATATTTATTTTTGTCAACACACGACTAATCTCAACGAATGATTACTGTCCACGTGTGACTATTTTTGTTAAAATATTTCGTTCAACACATGACTAATCTCAACGGATGAGTACAGTCAACACATGAACCTTTATTTTATAATATTCTTTATTTTCTAAATTGGAATGAGGCCCAATCAATTACCATATAAAGTTAATTATATGGATTCCATACAACGCATGTATATAATATCAACGATAGATAATCAACCATCAACCAAAGTACACTACACTGTATAAGCATCAAATATAGATATCTAACGCTTATAACAGCCTGTCAATCAATCGATCGACATACAACTAATTATTGGGATTAGTATATGTCGTATTTTATCCCAATACCCATGTGGGGTTTCAAACAATCAAACGCAGATTTTATTTGTGTAGTTGAGCGATGTGTAAAATTTATCGACCCAATCAATATCAGTCAAATCAGTGTATATAAACAAATCGACCGATTTGTTTATAGATATTTATTTCACTTCATATACACGTTAAAAATTATATTTTTAACGATAAAATATTTTTAACTATATAAATATTTTATTTTCTTTCAACACATTAATTTTTAGTTCATTTACCCAATAAAATGATATTTTTATTTTTCTAACTTATTTTAGAAAATTTCGGCGGCATAACGGCACGATACTAGAAACGGGACGAGGCATAGCCTTATCCCCGGTCTAGTGAAAACCCACGCCATTCACACATCAATCAAATCCATTCAATTCACCAAACAATTCAATTCAAACCAAATAATCTAATCAACTACACAACCAAACAAACAAGTCCATGGTCTGTGGACGATTGTGTCGGGTGCTACTAAGCACCGTCTGCATCCTAGTATATATATATAACTAGAAAAGAAATTGAAGAGTGAGAAATTCTCACCAAAGCCATCCCAACTCCACGACACTTCATATGTAGGAAATCTTCGTCGTCTGACACTTTCGGTGCCCGTATTCACTACATATATAAAAATCACATTTTCACTTTCCTATTCAATATATAAAAATCGAATTTTTACTTTGCTATTCAATATATAAAAATCGAATTTTTACTTCGCTATTCAATATATAAAAATCGAATTTTTACTTCGCTATTCAATATATAAAAATCGAGTTTTTACTATGCTATTCAATATATAAAAATCGAATTTTTACTTCGCTATTCAATATATAAAAATCGAATTTTTACTATGCTATTCAATATATAAAAATCGAATTTTTACTTCGCTATTCAATATATAAAAATCGAATTTTTACTTCGCTATTCAATATACAAAAATTGAATTTTTACTTCGCTATTCAATATATAAAAATCGAATTTTTACATCGCCCTACTTCTAATAAAGATTATATTTTTATATCAAAGATATTTATATTCAAATCAATGAGGTTTATATTTTTCAATTCAAAGATATTTTTAAATCAAACAGATTTATTTATTTTCAAAGAGGTGTTATTTTTATTTTCAAAAAGGTATTATTTTTCAACACAATGCTATTCATTTATTTAAAAACCAAACTTTAAACAATTTTCATTTCAAAACAATGATATTTATTTTTCAAGCAATGTATATTTATTTTCATTTTAAAACAATGGTATTTATTTTTATAAAAAAAACCATTCTATCTTATATAGATTTTAAAAACCACATTTTTATTCACTGTATAGTATTAAATACATTAAACAGCTAAACGTGTAATTAACATTAACTAATTATTAATTAAATTAATAATACCTCAAAACCTTTCCTCTCTGCATTTCCTTCTTCATTGTTAACAGGAACACGTGGAACCCACAATCGCCCTCTAGGGCTCGTCGTTGCTCGACGCTTAGACCGCCGAAACCAAATCTGTCATCGCCACTTGGAGCGCCACGCTCCGCTCTACCTCCAGCCTGAACGGGCCCCAGCTCGAAGCCCTATAGCGTCTCGAAAACCGAGCTGAACGCGGGACCTTTGAGAGCGGAGAAATCGAGCCACGGCAAACAAGGATTGATCAAACCCATTTGATTTTAAAGGCCTGCTCTTGCTCTTCGATTTTCGTTTGGTACCCCTTGAATTAGCATGTGGATTTGAAGAAAATTGTTGAAGAATTTGGGGGCCTGAGGATCGTTTGTTTTGGGGAAGGAGGCGGCTTCTTTTGGGGTTGACTGCGGATTAAAGAAAATGGGGTTTGACCACGACTTTGGCTGATATATATATATATATGTATATATATATTTATTTAATTTAATTCTGAAAACCTTTGTTTAATAATCCGATCTCCAAATCCAACCAAACGACTGTCGCCCCTAGCTAATTACCCCCATTCCGAACACAACGGGATATGTTTTGTAACCCGATTCGGCTGTTACGATAGGTTTCCGCTAAATTTAAAATATAAATCTTTATATTTTATTTTAAACGTACATTTCAAATTACCAGGGCCACATACGGATTCTAAAAATTCTCGAAAAATATTTTCTAGCTTCGTATTGACGATACGGTCCTAACAAAAGTAGTTTCGTCGAATTCTGAGACCGTTTGAAAAATGACCATTTTCCAGTCGATTAAAATCAACTGAAACTGGTTAAACGCATTTTCCTTTGCCACGCTCACATATTGATTCGAAAAAAAATATGAAAATTGGAATCTAGCAATAACTTGACATCACGGATCCAACAAAAGTGGTTTCATCGAAATCCGAGATAGCTTGCAAAATGGCTATTTTCAAGGGCCTGAATTCCATAGCGACTATTCAGAATTTTCAACTGGACATATCTTTTGATTCTCGCTATGAGATTTCGATTTTTCAGATTCGTTGGAAAGATATTCACTAATAGATTCAAATATTTTTTGTTTCACTAAAATCCGGTTTGGTTTGCACCCGGTATGCTCAATTGAAGTTTGAAATCGAATTATCGAACTACCGCGCCATTTTCAATTCCTTTTATAATTATATATGATTATTTATATTCTAACGACGGCGTATAAAATATATCCGTTTGAATTCCATTCAAAATAAATTTCACGTCGATATTATTTAAAATAATTCATTTTAAATGTTCAAACTTCGCTAAGATTGCCAAAATAAAAATTTTAAACTGGCTCAGATTTTCGGGTTGTTACATGTGCCAAGAAGAGGCAAGGCAGAACCGGCTCTCTGCTACAAGTCGTCCCAATGATTCCCAAGCAGATACCGCCAATAATAACTTCAGAGGTAGGTGAGGCGGGGAGCCCATCGACCAAAACAGGGGGTAGGTCCATATAGGCAGAAACCAAACAATGGTAGGCCGGATGGACGAAACAACGGGAAAGCCCCAGCAGAATCGAGAAAGCCCGTCCCTCGCTAAGCTTTCGAGACCTACACCCCATTGAATGAAAACATAGAGACAATCTACTTGGAAACATGCAACACTTTGCCGTACAAGAAGCCATGTGTCAGAGAATCAACTTACCGCGAGAAGAACACCGGGAAGTACTGTCAATACCACGACGTGTACGGGCACGACACCAATGAATACTGCCAACTTAGGGATGCAATCGAGAAACTTATTCGCAAGAAGCGGCTCGAGCAATATGTCCAAGAGCCCCCGAAACAAACTCGCAGCCTCCAGCGCCAGCTCCACAAGTGGCCACCAATGTAGCTCCAGGACCATCTAAACCAAGATGAGGAATTGTGATCAACACCATATGTGGCGGACCTTACCCCACACACGACATTTTTTGAAAAATGGAGAAATATGTGAGTTCCATAAAATATGCTACTTACGAAGCTTGCTCCGCTCTCCCTAAGTCTGCCCCAGCCAAGCTACAAAAAACCATGCGGGACGACATCGTCTTCCGAGAAAGAGAATCGACAGGGGTGGAAATCCAGGCCACCGATTTGTTAGTCATCACTGCCCAGATCAGTGATGTTTCCGTTTGAAAGGTTTTAATCGACTCAGGGAGCTCGGTCAACATCATCTTTAAGGTCGCCTACGATCAAATGAAATCGGAAACGAATGACTTGAAGCCATGCCACGCCGCGATTCACGGCTTCAATGAGGCCTTTAGTTCCCCCATAGGGATGATCGACCTACCCGTGGAACTGGGCGAGGGGGACAGAAGCCAAGTCTGAATTCTCACTTTCATGGTTATAGACATCGACTCCCCCTACAACGCTTTCCTAGGGTGCCCCTTTCTCACTGAATTCCGGGTTTACATGGCACCATGGTCTCTCCTAATGAAATTCCCGACAGAAAATGGGATTGGAACCGTTAAGGGCGACCAAGTAAGCGCCAGGGAATGCTACGCAATAGAATGGAAGAACACGTGCAATAAGGACAAGGGCAAAGCTGTGCTCGTGCCTTCTTGCGCCAAGAACATCTCAGCATAGCAATCAGCGGCGTTTGGGCCCTGGCTCAGGCACCACTGCCATCTTTCCAATGACCTCAACCCACAGAAGGACGAAGAGCCTGAGTATGAGAGTGCTACCCCGGTCGAATCCATAATGGACGTTCCCATCAACCTCGATAACCCAACAAGGGTTTGAAATTGGGTCACAACTCCACCCAGCAATCAAAGAAGATCTTATATGCTTCCTGAAATCCAATATGGACGTGTTTGCATGGACTCACTCCGACATGAAGGGCATCGATCCCGCGATTGCTTTCCATTCCCTTTGCTTATATCCTAGAATGCTCCAGTCAAACAGAAGCGCCGCTTCTTGGGTCCCGAGAGGTCCAAAGCACTCAAAGAAGAGGTGGACCGTCAGCTCAACAATAACTTCATCTGCGAAGCCAACTATCCTGAATGGGTTTCCAATCCAGTTTTAGTTAAAAAGGCCAACGGTAAATGGCGGACATGCATCGACTTCTCCGATTTGAACAAGGCATTCCCCAAGGACAGTTTTCCGCTCCCAAAGATCGAATGATTAGTCAACTCAACGGCCGGATACAAGCTGTTATCTTTCATAGATGCCTACTCAGGCTACAACCAGATCCCGATGAGTCTCCGCGACCAAGATCATACCCCTTTCATAATCGACCTTGGGCTCTATTGCTACCATGTTATGCCCTTCGGCCTCAAGAATGCCGGTGCCACTTATCAACAAATGGTTAATTGACTCTTTAAAAATCAGATTGTGAAGTCCATGGAGGTGTACGTGGATGATATACTGGTGAAATCTAAAGTATCAACCGATCACATCCACGACCTCTCCAAAATGCTTAATGTCCTCTGCCAGTACGACATGAAACTCAACCCTTTCAAGTGCTCCTTCGGAGTCGCTATAGGAAAATTCTTGGGCTTCATTGTCAACTCTCGGGGAATCGAAGCTAACCCAGAAAAAATCCAAGCTATTCGGGACATCTGAGTCCCCAAGAACCTCAGGGACGTCTAGAGTCTGAACGAAAAGGTCGCCGCTTAAAGTCGATTCATCTCTAAGGCCACCGACAAGTGCATCCCCTTCTTCGATTTACTCCGAAAAGGGAAGCACAATTTTGAGTGGACCCTCGAATGTGTCTCTGCATTCAAGGAACTTCTGGATCACTTAGAGCGACCACCTATTCTTTCTAAGCCTATAGACCATGAGGACTTATATGTTTACATGGTTGTTTCTGCGCAGGTAATCAGCTCGGCACTCGTACGCCTTGAAGATCGCACTCAACGGCCCGTCTACTATATTAGCAAGCGGTTGACGGGGGCAGAAAAGAATTACCGAAGCTAGAAAAGCTGGCATTCTGCTTATTGATTTCTTCTAGAAAGCTCCAACTGTACTTCCAGTCTCATCCCATAAATGTTTTCACTGACTGCCTCTGCGACCGGTCCTACAACGACCTAAGGCGTCAAGATGATTACTAAAGTGGAGCATAGAGCTAAGCCAGTCGAGATAACCTTCATCCCACGACGAGCCATTCTCAGCCAAGCTCTCGCAGATTTCATCGTGAAATTCACGGCTCCCGAGGAGGCTCCCACAGAGGACATTGGAGCTCCCGACACCTAGTTAAAATTGTTCATAGATGGCTCCTTTAACAGAAAGTGCTCTGGTGTCGGAGTCGTGCTCATCACCCCTGAAGAACGCCCGATGTATTACGCGTTAAGGCTAAAAATACCTGCAACTAATAATGACGCGGAACATGAGGCCTTGATCGCTGGGCTTGGAATCGCGATCGAACTCAAGCTAGAGACCGTCTACATCTTCTCCGATTCACAGCTTATCGTCCGACAAGTGATGGGAGAGTATCAAGCGAAAGAGGGACGTCTCACCCAATACCTGGCCTGGGTTCAGGGGCTACTCGCCCACCTCGAGCATTTCACCATCACCCATGTCCCACGCGAGCAAAATGAAAAGGCAGATTCCCTCGCCAAACTGGCAAGCTTCGAAGATCTGCAACTTAACGGGTTCGCCCCGATTGAGATCCTCAACTCTCCGAGCATCAAGCAAGGGAGAGACAAGACGATAATGAGC
Organism: Allium sativum; assembly: GCA_030737875.1. Lineage (NCBI taxonomy): Eukaryota > Viridiplantae > Streptophyta > Magnoliopsida > Asparagales > Amaryllidaceae > Allium > Allium sativum. The sequence continues at coordinate 575,793,158 of CM060913.1, forward strand.
GTCAAACCCGAGCCCGAGTCCTAGATGACACCAATTAGAAATTACCTTCAACACGGGAACCTACCAAAGCACTACAAGGGAAGGTGCGCGCTCACTCTCCAATCGGCCCATTACCTTCTTATGGATGGGGTACTCTACTATAGAGGTTTTCCTGTTCCCTTGCTCTGATGCGTAGCCCACGGCGACGCCCTTCGAGTGCTAAACAGTGTGCATGAAGGCGAATGCGGTGACCACACTAGGGAGCAAACCCTGGCCAGAAAGATTCTCAGACATGTTATTACTGGCCCGCGCTTGATCAAGACGCTGTTGACTACACTCGCAAGTGCGATAAGTGCCAGCGCTTCTCCAAGATTCTAAGAGCTCCGCCTACCAAATTGTCCCAAATGGTCAGCCCCTGGCCGTTCGCCATATGAGGAATCGACATCATCAGAACCCTTCCAATGACTAGAGGCGGGGCACGATACGCCATCGTTGCAGTGGACTATTTCACCAAGTGGGCAGAAGTTAAAGTTCTCGCCACCATTACCACGAAGAAGATGATCAACTTTGTTGTCCGCAACATCATTACCCGCTATAGGGTGCCCTAAGATATCATCTCCTACAACGGCACTCAATTTGAGAGCACCGAGTTTAAAGCCTTCTGTCAGTGTTACGACATCGATAAAAGATTCTTAGTGGTGGCTCATCCTCAAGCCAATAGGAAAATTGAGGCGGTTAGCAAGGTCATCAAATCCATCATCAAGAAGCGTATGGAAAAGGTTGGGGGCATGTGGGAAGATGAACTTCCTTTAGCTCTATGGGCTTACCTCACCACCCACAAGACAACAACCGGTCATACTCCTTTCGCCCTCGCGTATGGATCTGAAGCCGTCATTCCCATTGAGCTCAAGCTTCAATCCCATCGAGTCACAAACTTCGACCCAAGGACAAACCAAGATCTACTTCTGGGATTGCTCGACTTACTGGAAGAAAAGAGGAACAAGGCTGATATTAGAGTCGCCGACCAATGACAGCGAGTACCCCGATACTTTAATTCCAGAGTCCGCCATAAGGACCTCGAACAGGCCTCGCGCCTCGCTGGGAAGGCCCGTACTCCATACAACGAAAGCTTAGCGATGGAACTTTCAGACTCGCCACCATCGACGGAGTTGAACTCCCAAGGACGTGGAACATCGAACATCTCCACCGCCACTTTACATAACTCAGCTTACGGTTGTTTATGCTTTTCAAACATTGTTCTATTTTTTCAGAAATTCAAGGCATTGTAAATTGTTGTTACTGCCAAAATCTATTAGTAGGAATGATGTACAATTTCCTATCTCCTTGCTGTTTACTTCTCACGTAATGCGTCTTGTTAGTTCCGACAACCAGCTCGATTCATGCCTGCGACCGCCACGTCGGCACCCCGGGCATGGGAGCCGGCGCTGCCATTCCAACCTCTAGGCAACATCGAGTCTAAAACACTTGGCCATGCCCGGCACCCCAAGCACGAAAGCCAGCAATGCTACTTGAATCGTCGGCCCGCGGCATGACCAAGTATAAACAACCACTAACTCGAACCTTAGCCCAGTGCCGAGGCCGAGGATAAATCATTCTGCGTCCTAGTCCATGCGACTTGGCGCCACTCAACGATCGACTAAGATCGATGCAAATCTCTCTTCGCCGGTTGCAGGTGCCGAAAAAATCTTGGCGCAACACTAAGACCGACCTTAAATCATTTCTTCCCCCTTAGCTCTCAAGTCTTAGGAGTAGCACATGGCCACGATCGGACCTTACGAGCTGATGATCGGGGCTGAAAATTATGACGGCGAGTAAATGACGTCTGGTGGCTCTCCTCAACCCGATGAACGACGGGAGAGCCACCCACCTAGTGGACCGCACAACGCGACGCCCTATGCCTTCGCTATACTTGGGTTTAACCCCGGGCCACCCAAAATAGCAGGGGCACAGTTTGGTTTCGCAAACTACGGCTTTCCTAAGCTGAGGGAAACTTACTGAAACCAGCGCTCTACCTCACCTCTCTGGAATAATTTACCCAGAGACGGCCCCTAATCGCGTTTGTGACAAGTGTACCAATAAGTATGCTCATGCAAGTACAGGACGTTGAAAAACATAAAAAGAACATCTGAACACGTGACATAAACAGCGATCTTTACTGATTCATCTTTCATTTTCACACGCACACACACACACACTAAACAAACTGCGTGCCTAACATTTTTACTATATAATGACAGGGTGTACATTAGAACCACACCATGTCTTGAAAAACCAAAAGCGAGGGCCATACTTGCGTAAACTATCGGCCTACACTACCAAAATAACGGTAACCTCTACTTAGGCTACTAACACTAACCGTGACTTTTCTTCTTTTCCTTGTGCTTGTATTTTTTTGCAGATTAAACGCTCGATGGCTCATCCATGGCACCGGGCCTCTTCTTACCAGACCTACTCTTTCTAGCTCGGCTCCTCTGAGAAGTGGTCGATTCATGAGAAGCCGAGAGGCGCCTCTCGCCCGACCCATCACCACTAGAAACCTTGGTAATATCAATGAGGGTGGCATGCGGCGTGGGCTTGGGGGCACCTCTAGTAGCAAGGACGACTATAGCGTCACTCGTTTCTGGGAACACCTTGCCTTCACGCTCAGCTTTCTCCTTAGCCGCTTTGGCAGCCCTCCGCGCAGCAAGCTTTTGGGACTTATGCGGCAAGACATAACTAGCTTTGGCTTTCTCAAGGGACTCAGTAGTCCTCTGTCATGCTTCCTCATCTTCCCTATTCTTCTGGGTTTCATCATTAACCCTCTTCTTCTCAACCTCCTCATCGGCTCTCCTCTTCGCGATAGTGTTGGCGGCCCTCGCCTCAGCCTCCTGCCTAGTCTTCATTAGGACCTCCTTCCTGGCCGCCACGTCGTGCTCTCACTTCTCCTCTACCTCTTCGCTCTTAGCCACCATCTTGTCCTTTTGAGCTTCCGCCAGGGTGGCCATCGAGGTCACATCGGCCTCTATTGGGCCTATGGCGTGGGAACTTTGCCCATCAACTATCTCCCCTTCATGAATCAGACCCTCATAAAGACTGTTGCTTATCTGTATATCTGAGAAGGTGTCAAGATGATCCCCTCCTCCTCAAGGTTGTGCTGTCGTAAACTCTCGTCCGGACTCAATCACTTGTGGGACCACGGGGGTAGGACCCGATGTCATGGTCGGTTCAGAAGGGCCGCACAGCAAAAACACATCTGTTTAGTCTGCAAATTCGATAATCACGTCATCCTCTAGGATGCATTGTAAAGGGAATTTACCTCTGGTCAGGGATGGCACGGAAAGAATAGAAGGGGCACCGGTGTCGTAGACAATGTGGATCCAGTCTCTTCCAATCGAGGGTGATCCGGGTCATACTCAGTTGAAGTCCGAATCAAGGCTGCAGGACCGCTCACCACCACCAACTTAGAGGCTAATGGGCTATAGAAGCTTGCCTCGGCAAAGGTCTCCGTAACCCTAACACTCTTAGACATGAAAGCCTTCCCCTTCTCCTCGGTAAGCCTCGCCAACCTTCATTCTCGGCATCCTCCCGCAACAGCCTCCTTCCCTCCTCCAGTTTGTCATGTTCGTCACTATCCAGAAGAACATTCACAAGCTGATGCTCATCTAAAGTACTTACGTCCACTCGACGCAAGAAGGCCTCGTAAGGGACTAACCTCTCCCAGGTTCTGGCTAGCTCGCAGGGATAGTCTTCGACCCATGAAATACCTCGGAATCTCAAGGCTTTTACATACATGTTATGGATACTCTCCTCGAAGGAGGACCCAACACGGAACTCTACATCGTTCAGATGTCCCCTCAGCAGCTCTATCTCCCTTAAATATTCAGCCTTTATACCCTCAGACTCACTCAGCACATTCCGGTTTCTAGCCTCGGCATCCTCCTTCGCCTTTCTCATTACCTCGAGTTGTTTCTTCAACTCAGCGACCCCGTCATTCTCAGCCCGCAACCTTTCGTTCTCTTCCCTCAAGTGGTATTGTCATCCTGGAGCTGAGCAACTTTCCTAATTTCCCCGTCGACGTCAGCATATACTTTAGACCACTCATCCTTGTCCTTCTTGAGGGTTGTGTTTTCAATGCTCAAGCGACTTGCTGTATCGCTAAAAGTCTGACGGTCACATGCAACACCCGTCTTTAAAGTCGCATATGCTTGCTTCAGCTCCTCTGCAATAACATGGTCAAAGGTTAAAAACTGGGAAACACACGGGATAGCGGTTAACCAACCACGACGCAGCAAATGGACTTACCTATCTCGGTTTCCAAGTGGGTAACCGATGTCTTTTCACCATCAATAGTCAATTATCGATTAATCAGTTCTGAGTTTTTTCTCTTGATCAACTCAGAAAGGTGGAGGGAATACTTAGTAAGTTCATTGGCCTGGGGATACGCAGCTTGAACATGCATCCATATCTCTCTGGATTCCCTACTGGGAGCAGGAAGGAGATCAGGGAGAGACGGCAGCTCATCGAAGTGATATTGGGGGAAGTACAGCTTCAAGAATGTCCTCCTCTCTTCTATAAAAAAACGCTCGGATTTGGGACTCTGTCAGATTTTTCATTCCCATCACGACCTCCATACCCAGCCTTAGTTGACCAAATAACAATCCCTCCCCTTAGCGGGTTGAACGGAAGCTGGAGGGGCGACGGGTGGAGGAGATGTTGAAGGCAAGGATCGGGAACTGCCTATGTTGAGCCAAGTATCTCCCACGGATGCGTGAATAGGAGGAGGAGGAGGTGTCGGAGATCGCCTAGATCGGTCTCGACCTCGATGCATGCCGCCTTGTTCTAGCAGAGGCGGGGCACCCACAAACTGGTGGATCTTCGGAAACTCTTGAAAGAAGAACTCTGGGGATGTCGAAGATCACCGCGTCCATGACCTTGTCCACCATGTTCGCCTACCATATCACCTGCCAAAGGACCAAGCCAAAGTTAGTCAAGTTACACACATAGGCAGACATCTATTCTATGCACTGTTATGAATGTATGCCCTAATTGTTCTCTCAACAAACCAGATGTGGCCCGATCGAGGGAGCTAACCCCTCAGTAGCACAAGTAAGTTCTTCCAGGCTTGTCGTATTTGGCCACGGAGTCACTACTAAATCAAGTCCTTTTAAGCCATCAAACTGGCCCGCGGGTTCAAGCGAGGCAGTGGTCCCTGAGTGAGTTGCAGGAGACTGTGGTCTAACCAGCGTTCCTTCCCTCTCCCCTGTCGGAGGCGGGGCGGGAGTGGTCGGCAACCCCTTGTCTTAGGAAATCTCCTCTTAATCACGAGCCTCACCTCCGCGCACATCTCCTTGAGGGCGAGCAGTCTCTGGCAGCTCTCCTCCCGCAGGGGGCATTTTCCTCTTCCGCCAAGTGATGGTCGGACTTGCCGCAACTCCCTCTTTTGGCGCACTAACAGCAACCGCAGGCTTGATCGCAGCCCAGTTGGTGGGTAGCAACCCAGCACAGCGGTGGCGATCTTGACTTTTCACGGTGCTAGTATCACGGAAATTCTTTTGTATCGCTCGCAAAGCATTAAGGCGTTGCCGATATTCGTCCCCAGTAGGCGCCTTTGGATTTCCTGTCATAACCCAATTAAAACCATAAACAAAGGAAGGAATCAAGAAATTACAACAAGGAGTGGAGCTGGAAAAACACTTACTTCCCTCAATCCACCTCCTGGCAAATCCGGGAGGGCAGCTGACGAAGATCCACTTGCGCTTAAACACTGATAGCCCGGGCCACGTCCCGACAAAGAATTTTTTGGTAGCTATCGCTTCCATAGACCATTGAGAGGGAGAGGCAGTGCTCATTTTCCTTAAGTGGAAGAAATATCGAATATCTTCCCCAGTGGGTTCCCTGTGTAAAAACTCGTGGAAGAGAACATAAGTACCCAGGAGAGAAGCATAAGCGTTGGGGTGCAATTGCGACGGCGCGAGACGGAAATAGAACAGCAAATCCCGAATGAAGTTGTTAGCTGGGGGAACACTCCTGGTAAGGCAAACTTGTCAGTTCCAAGCAGTAAAACCCTCGGGCAGCGCAAGAGCTCTGCCATCTCTCCCGGGGGCATGGCCATCATCCACCGGTATATTAAATCGCGCCGCCATTTTTCGGACTGCGGTAGCATCCATACACGAGGGCACTGAATCGGTAGGGTTCTCCAAAATCACCACATCAGGTAACATGTCTGGAGACACCGGAAGTGGGGGCGCATCCTCACCCATGATATCCACATTCTCAGCCTCTTCAGTCACGATCGGGGAATATTGTCGTTCAAGTTGCTCCCCGTGCTCACACGCTTTGGGCAAGCTGGTCGTATGAGAAAGAGTCGATCCTTCGGTGGTCTCAAGCTTGCTGCCAGACAAGCTACATCTAGGGGTAGGGTCGGATGTGTGTGATAAGGGCTGGGAAGCCTCGGCTCCCATAGTCTTTCCGGTCTTTGATCTTGTCTACATCTTCAGCTATATTTTAACGCATCAGTATTAAAACGGGCAGTATAGTGACCAATACCCCTCATGTTGGTGACAACTAATATGTGCGTGTAATGCTATGCAAAAACAAGCTACATAAAGAAAGTCCAGAACAATACGAAACAGTCCAAGTCCCAGTCCGGTTGTATGCTATATTCTATATGAACAATCCTAAAACCACGCTCGCGCGGTTAGCAACTTTTGCATCAACTCTAAGCATGAAAGTCAAGAGACGGATATCCGAAAGCCAAAGCCCAATGGCACGACAGATCAGAAGCTCGGCACACCAAAGTCCGAGTCCCAAACCATGTCGGGCTCGAAATTTCGAACCTAAACAGAGGGTTCGGAAATTCGAACCCATGGGGTTCAAAAATTTGAACCCACAAGGGTTCGATGCTTCGAACCCCACAGAGCTCGAAAATCCGAACCTACGAGGGTTCAAGACTTCGAACCCAGTGGGTTCGAAAATTCGAACCCAGTTAGGTTCGAAAGTTCGAATCCGCGGAGGTTCGAGGCGTCGAGCCTAGTTGGGTTCGAAAAATTGAACCCACGAGGGTTCGAGGTCTCCGCCACGGCCATTCAACTTCCTCCCCTCCTCATCTCCTCGACCCAAAGCCTCACCTAGTTCGGGTTCGAAATTATCGAGTTTGGAGCTTTCAACAATGGCGGCCGGAGAAAGAAAAAATAGGAGGAAAAAAGTGAAGAGGGCCTATTTATAAATGTAAAAATGTCCCTTCGTATTACAGTACGGGTATGAAATTTCCGAACCCACTGGGTTCGAAATTTCGAATTCCCCGAGTTTGAAATTTCGAGCCTTATGGGGTTCGAAAATTCGAACCTCATGGGTTCGAAATTTCGAACCCACAGGGGTTCGAAATCTCGAACCCCTAGGCTTGAAATTTCGAACCCACTGGGTTCGAAATTTCGAGCCTTTCGGTTTCAAAATTTTCCGACCCAGTAAAAAAGTGATAAATGATGATGATCATACCTCAGGGTTTGAAGCACTGCGCCACTCTCTCGTATATGTATTCCATGCATGTGCATATCGACCCCAACGCATCCATGGGAGCGACGCATTATGGGCACTAAGCGACTTGAGTATGGCGCAACCCCAAATAACTAACGCTTATTCGCCTTTTGAATTATAGGGAGAACTAACAGCTTAACTACTATCTCAACCAACACAAAGCACATCATGTCAAGACAAGACGTACTTTGGGGGGTAAATGTTAACCAGCTTTTTGGTCTGATTCCCAAGAGTGCATCAGATACTCTCAACTCAACATATCGCGTTAAGTTGGGGCCAAAAGGGGATGCTCAGGAGAAAAGGAGATAGGATCACGAAGAGACTGTGTCGCTCGCATCCTCACAGCATTCAGAAGACATCCGCGAACTAAGGCCTCGGGCCTCGAAGGAATTAAAAGCCTCAAGCACTCGATCCCGGGATCAATTGCACCCCTCGGGAAAACTTCGCACCAGGCAGGATGCGAAATTCGTACCTACACCTGGGTTCGAAATTTCAAACCCTGTGGGTGCGAAATTTCGCACCTATGCCTGGGTTCGAAATCTCGAACCAGGCGGGTACGTAATTTTGCACCGACGCCCAGGTTCGGAATTTCGAACCTAGTGGGTGCAAAATCTCGAACCCATCCCTGTGTTTGAAATTTCGAACCCAGCGGGCTCGAAATTCCGAACCCATACCCGGTTCGGAATTTCGAACCTAGCGGGTGCGAAATTTCGAACCCATGCCAGGATCGAAATTTCGATGTGTGCAGGTGGTGGGTTCGAAATTCTGTTAGTGGTCCCCTATTTCTACCTATTCCTACCTAATCCAACCTACCCCCACTCTTATAAATAGCCTATGGCCTTACACTTCAAGGGGGTTAGATTTTCTTCACTTGAGACCTTCCTACACCTCATTAATGGCATCTCTTATTTGAGGAAGAAGGGGAATTAAATATTCTTTTTCCCAAATACCTAGCATATGGCAATTATAAAAGTGAATGTAATGAGCATGGCTCTACCTTGTAATTCTTGAGTGATTAATAGAAGTTCAACATCCTTCGAAAGTGGACGTAGGCCTAATCCACGGCCGAACCACTATCAATTCTCATGTCATTTACGGCTTTCTCTTACTTAGTCCTGCAACCAAATTAACTATTCCTAGCAATAGGAATCTTTGGTGTTTACGACATTTTTTGCCATCAATACTGATATATGAAAAATCTCAACGCAAGGAGTATCTCACAAATAGTCCACATAATCTGGTATGCTTGAGATGTTCTTGCTCTGTATCCCACCATGATTCCCAGCTTTTATCCACAGACACTCCAATTCCTCCATAATTGCTAATCCGCTTACTCCAATCAATCCAATCCTCAACTATTTTTTACCACTCAAATCCAAAAGGGTTGAAAAGGAAAGGAGCAAACAACCAAGTGCCCACCATAGATCATATAGAAAATGTGATGATTATGTAAGCAACGCCTGATCTATATGACCATCCAAATATTTCATACACAACCAGAAGAATCAAAAGCTCAATCCCCTTCACGGAATGACTTCGAGAATATAATCTGTAGTTTTAGGAAAATATTGCATGAAACACAACAAATCCATGACTAGTGCCTCTATATTCTGAACCACAATGAAGCAAAGTTCTACCATAGTAATGTGTTTTGGTTCCAAGTGAAAAGGTGAAGAAAACAGAAGCTAGTTGCAACTGCTTCGGAACAAACTCAATGCAGTTCAAAATCCTCGTTCAAGGTCGATTAAACACTTTTGGCACAAGTTTCTTTGCTTCCCCTGGTCTCATTGCGGCAACAGTTTCACTTAAGCCTAACCAGTAAAAAAAATGAAAGTGTAACAAGCATGATATTCAAGATCTATAATAAGGGATCAAAAACTTCATCAAACTTACTTTTGCCTCTGGGTCAATGAATGTTAAATAGTTCTCTAGTTTCTATGACAAAATTCCATAACATTTGTATTCTGATATTTTCTTTTCAAATATTTCATTAAATTGTAACAAGCATGATATCCAGGATCTATACTAAGGAATATCATTTGTTAGCTGTAGAAAATGGTAATAAAGTTGATCTGATATTTTCTTTTCAAATTCTTTTTATTGGATCTTAATATCATTGAGAGCAATCTTCATATACTTAAGGAACCTGCATGGTTGTATGCTTGCAGAATTTTGTTTCTTTATGTCTGGGCCATCTACGTTATGATCAACATGCATGAAGCTTAATTTTTTGTTGTAGCTAAGAAAAACTCATAATCATAAAATTGGTATATTCTTTTATCTATGAGACTATAGTTGAAATTTCTCACAAAATCAGACAAAAAGGAAAGGGAAACAAAAGATCAATTCAGTCATCAAAATGCAGCCTGGTAATATGAACTATCATTGATGAAAAAGTTGACGATAACTGTAAATTTGTTGGTTTAACAATTGTTGTAACATAAGGTAAAGTCAGTTTGTATGTATTGACCTTAAGGCAGTATATGCTTTTTCACCTTTTCCAGTATTATCAGTGTGTAAAGTTTATGATCTCTAAGAAAAAGGAAACAATTTACTAGAAGAATCTTTGTCATGCATGGAAGAAAACAAATGCTGAAGAAAGCCAAGAGCAATATAAATGAAGTCAAAATGAAAAAAAGAAAGAAAGAAAAAAAACATACGTAACTTGCAAGGGGTGTATAAAAAAACTGTGGATAGAAATCAATAAATCAATAACGATATCATGACATTTTTAATACCGATATAAATCAATAATTATGTATTTACGTCATAATAAAAAAAACATAATTCTCCCTATCCACCTTCATCATTGCAAAAACAACTATGTTATCCTGACATTCTCAAGTTTCCAACTCCTAATGCCCTCCATCCAAGATCACAAAAGAAAGCCTTCATTCGTACCTCAATTCAACTCCTACTTTGATAGAAAAATTAATCAGGGTTGTTTACCAAATGCTCTAAAAGACATTACAGTATTAACAAGCTACTAGATGAATGTCAATAGCAACAATAACAGAATCAAAATGTTTTTTCTTATTATGAATAAGGGATATAACCATATGCAGTCAAATAACAATACATATAATAAACCAGATATAAACAGTACATACCATTCTACCTTAAGATCTTCTGACTAACTTTCCTACTGGCTCCTCTTTCAGCTTAAGTTCAAAAGTAGATATCTCGCTATCTTTCAGCTGCATGTCTTCCTCTTTGTGACAAGGTTACTTTGGTATGTAAGTTCCATCACTAGTATTAGGTTAAGTGAAATCATGATCCTATATTATAATAATATATAATAAATTAGATCATGTCATCGACTCTAGCAACAAACAGTTCAATAATTTTTGCATAAATGAATATTCACGAATTAAATTTTAATGGAAGATAAATTCCTTGCCTCTGTTTTCTCATGTGGATCGTGTGTTTCGTCAACATAAATATAATCATCATTATCATTACAAGAATCAGGTGATTCATATTCATAGCAAGAGAACCAGTTCCGAATATCCAATAGCTCTAAAAAAATAGACCTAGATTCAGATCTTGGAATTAATTTACAAAAAATATTATACAATTCAAAGTGACAAGTAAGGAACCGAAAGAGGATATGAAAAATCAACGTGGACCTTCAGTAAGAGAAAGAATAAAATTATTAGTTTCGAATTATTATTACCAGAAATCAATCGTCCACACTGGAGGAAAAATTTGTTGTGAAATAAATACATGCGAATCCAAAGAACTGAGATTAGATGAGCCGGCTTTTTCCATGACATGTCGAAATGACCATCGAAGTTGAAGTCTGAGTTGATTTGGGAAAATTGTTGCTTGTGATTTTCCCTTTCCGAATTTAGGGATTTATGATTTGGGAACAACGTTGAGATTTGTTTTAAGGCAGACTCTAAAATGCATTAGCAGGAAAAAGAATTATTGAGAAAAAGTTAAGGTGCGAACCAAAGTTATGGTGATGGAATTTGAAGTTAGGAGCCAAAACACAAAACTTGGAGTCTTAGAGCTAAAATATCGCTCCAGGCAAAGTTACTTTACTGGAATTATAGGTACAAAAGTAAATATAGAAGTAGTAGAACATTAATTATTAAAAATTATTTATTAATTGTTGAGTATTTGATATTAGTTATTTGATAGAAAAAATTAATTGTTAATTATGTTTATTTGTTGTTACATATTAAATGAATATTTATGGTAATTTATCGAAAAGGAAGTAGAGAATGAATAAAAATATCTTTCGTAAAACTATTAATTATTAATCATGTTATATTATTAATTATTAAAAATAACTATAGTAGTGATTATTAATTATTAATATTTAATCATACTATGTTATTAATTATTAAAAGTAACTATATAAAAAGTATTACTTCATAATTATTGAAAATAATTATAAACTATTAAATGATACTTATTAATATTAAAAATATTAATTAGGAATCATTATATAATATAAAAATAATTTAAATTGTTAATTATAATTTATGAATTATCAAATATAATAAATTATCAGATAATATAGTAAGTATACATTATTATTTACACATTACCATAATAAATTATTGATTAATTAATTAACCATACCATATTACAAATTTGTAAAATAATTATAAACCATTAATTATTAAAAATTAAATATGTCAATTATTACTAAACCATTGATTATTAAAAATTACTTATTTATCTATATTATTAATTGTAATTATCTTTTAGTTATTTCATAATTATTAATTAATCAATATTAACTATTGAACTTTATTTTTTATTAACAGCAATTTTTTTATTAGTATATTTTTATTCATATTAATTATTTAAAATTCAATTTTACTTATTAAAAACATAAAAGTAAAACATTTTAAGAAGAATACACATACCAGTCCCTTGCAAATCCCTTGAAAACCTATCGCAAAACAGCTTCAAAAAATACATGACGATAAACTGCCTCAAATTGCAACGGAATTCAGTGATGAAAAAATGATGACGTTAAACCATTGCAATTTGCAATGGTTTAGCGACGGAAATTAGAACTCGACGGTAATATTTTAAAATAAAAAATCCTTGGAAATATCCTTTACAAATTCCATGAAAACCAGTCATTAATTGCGATGCAATTTTCCACTGCTAAAAATCTGCCGCTATTTGCAATTTTTCTTATAGTGGTCCCCATATGCAAATATTGCACCACTTCCGGGGCATAACCCAGGGCCACCTGATATATTACTTGATCAGGTTCATACAAATTCGGGTGAGAAAGTGCAACCAAAGACAACCATCACCCGTAATATGAAAAAAAAGTGATGAAAATCTACAAAAAATGGTTAGAAGTTTTGCTACTAACACATGGAACTTGTAATGTGTCTCCATTACAAGATAGTAGGTATTTCATCCCATGATATGTAGTTATGTATGGGTCGATGTATTTTGTATGAGTTAAGCACTCTCTTCTCTTCATGGAAGCTCTTAGTTGATATATGCTCTGTATATCACTTGTCCTCAATATATTTTTATTATTTAATTAATAGAAAAGTGTTATGAATCACTATTAAAAACCAGTTGGTTTTGCCAAAAAGAAATTGCATGATGCTCCAATGGAGATCAAACTACGCCTTAAATCAAGCACATTGCTAACATCACATAAAGTACAAACAACACCGTCAAACATCCTGATTTTTATTGTTTCAATACCAACCATGCGACAAGAAGCATTATTTCCCATAAGAACCTCTTCTCCATCAAACTGACGATAAGAGGAAAAAGAGTGCCTATCAGGTGTTATGTGATAGGATTCTCCTGAGTCAATAATCCATATAGTACTCTTCATAGAAGAGGCAGAAGCTGTAAAAATGCTAGGATTACTTTTTGAATCTGATGTCTCTGCAGTGGAAGCTTGTAACGACCCGGATTTTACGCATCATAGGATCGTAGAATATTTATTTCTTTCACATATGAAGTCGTATGGTCATGTAACTTTGGGAGACGACTATTGGGGTCATTTCCCATGTTTGTGATTTTTGTCGATTTTTAAACGACCGTTTCGCCCCTAGCTAATCTTGTTTTGGCCATAACTTTTGTTTGGAATGGAGTTTTGACCTGAAACCGCTTCAATTGGCTCCGGATGATGGTTTACAATTCCGTAGAGTGGTCACATTACCCAAACAGACTTACCGTTTGGGAGATATGGCTGAAACAAGTTTCAGATGGTGAAAAACAGCTTAATTGGGCTTAACCGGGTGATTAAAAGCTAGGCCCAAAGAGGGATTTCAGGATTTGGAGTATTTAAGGGCTGCTAGGGTTAGGGATTTCGGGATTTGGAGTATTTAAGGGCTGCTAGGGTTAGGAATTTCGGTTTTTCTCATTTCCCAGCCACCATATACATCTTAGAAAACTCTAACAATGGCCTCCGAAATCTAGAATCATCCCTAATCACTTCTTAATCAAGTTTTGGCTTAAACTACATCAAATCAAGGAGAAATAGCACCAAATCAGAGTTGGATTTGCTGCTAGGCATTGGAATTCGACCCATACAGTGGATTATTTCAGTTCTAAAGTTTAGTTGTGGCAAAGGTGAGTGATTAACATTGTTTTGACACTAATTACAGTTAATTAGGGTGATTAGTGATAATTAGCGAATTTATGCACTAATAAATTCTAAAAAAATATTTATAAATTCTTAAATGATGTTTTAGACCTCTGCTAGAAATTTGGGTTAATTTGATTAAGTTTTTCTAATCATATCATTAGTTTTTCCTAAACATGCTTAAAGGAAAATATGGGATTTTGGGTATGTTTGATCAATTTTACATGCTATAGTTGTTGTTTTGGTGTTTATGATTGATTGTACATGTTGCTATGACTGTATAGTATGATTTGTGATTGTCTAGAAGTATTAGATTGGCCGAAAACACCGTCGAATGGCTTAAATAGTCGCTGGAAGAAGTGCAGGAATCTGGCCGATTCGGATCGGAGCGGAGGAAGAAGCCCGAACCGAACCGCCCCTCCAAGCTGTTGCATCCATGAGACGATCTGGACCTGAGCCCACGACCCGATCCTCCAATCGTGTGCAACTCCGACCCGAACCGACGCACCATGGAGAAGCTTGAGAGACCCGACCCGACCCAGAGTGCTTGGGGAGAAGGACCGAACCAGAGGAGTTTTCCACAAAGCTAGGAGGTGTGGACCCCGATTTGAACCGCTGGAGGAAAGTCACCCCGATCTGAACCGATCTGGAGAGGGTGCTACGAACTGATATGAACCCGAGCCTATATGATGATCACGAACTGAATGAAGACCGATCCGGAGATGGTGACCAATAACCCGAGATGCAAAGGTAGTCCAATGGGAAGTTTGTACTCAGGATCCAGTTGGGAACCAATGAGTCGACCTCAGGAGTTGGGCTTTGCTATGGGACGTGTGCTAAGGGGTTGTCGATGTCTGTAACTTTGAATCACTATGTGTAGGGAGTATGTGAGCGGATTCAGGGCCACAGTGGCCTAGGTACGACTAAAGAGCTATAGACCAATGAAGTGGGTCATTTGTAAAGGTTTGGTCATGACTCCATGTGGTAAGCTTGGTAGTAGCAATAGTTGTACAAGTCGAACTCCATCACTACTTCGATGGGGCTAGTGATTGACAGCGGCGGACATCGTATACTTTACGCGTTGAGTGAGAGATGTGAGGATTTTTGCTATGCTTGATTTGTTTGCCATCATTATGACATGCACACCCCACCCTCGTTATCTCTACACCATCTGTTTAATGGCACCTTAGAGTATTGTACGGTATGTAGTGCTAACTCTTTGATTGCAGGTCCAGGTTCAGGTATGGTTTAGTATACCTGTTATTGTTCTGTTTAGCTGCTTGTCGCTCATACCAGACTTTTTGTCTGACCCAGAGTTTTATGTCTCTTCTTATTACTCTGGGTGCTCTCACGAGCAGACTAGAGACAGGTTAGCTGGTGATGCATGTAACACCCCACACCCGCTATGGTCACTCGCTAAGGGAATGCCATAACATTGGTGGAGTATTTTAAGTGAATATAGAACAGAGAAATTACAGCAAGACAGATATAAGTAATACTTGAAAATTTAAAACATCATTTCAATTGCAGCGGAAAGTAAAACATGTTTGGTTACATCACAAAACCATAATAAGAGTCAAGTACAAAATATCCATCCTGATAAATAAAAATACATAATCCCAATACATGAACTGATAGCCATAAAAGAAAAGGGTAAGCTGAGCTCTACATCTAGGGTCCAAGCTCCAAGAGAGTAATAAAAGCAGCCTGATCAAAGCCCACTCGTGCTGGGCCCACTCTGAGAACCTGAGGGTTGGGAAAAAGATAAAAACAACGGGGTCAGACATTAGTCTGAGCGAGTCCTATAACTTTAACAATGCAATCATTAAAGTAATTAGGGTATGATATAACTTGGTACGGTGTGACTGGGGATAAATGACTACACTCAGTAGCCAATCAAACTTAGAATGAACTAAGATAATGATAAAGACGCATTTACCCACCCAAGGATAATTACTACACTGCACCACACCAGTCATTCCTACTAAAAGGTTGATCCCTCCCAAGGACTTAGTAAATTTACCCAGTAGTTTCGTGTACCACTAGCTGACTACATAGGTGCTGCCTGCCCCTATCTCCACTAGGTGTACCCACTACTCCCAAGCGATCGGCTCCCTACCGTAGATACCCATGCTAGCCCCACAATGGGGTGTATCACTCCCCATAGTGGCAATCCGATACAACAAATGGTGCACGGCTTATATCTACACGATGCAACAACGTCTTACCTACCAGCCCGGGTCCACACACGCATATGAAACTCGTTGGACTTGCGTTGCCACCGCTACCCCGTTTTGTCCTCTTATAGTCAAGCCCAATATGCGTGTCCCGTCCTCGACTTGGGTCGAGCCCACAAAGATACGTTTGGGATATTGGTTGAAATGGGCCCCCACAAGCTACCCACCTAAGCTTGTCATTTCTAGTGTATACCACTTAACCCTTTAATCATGTTTTAATTACATGTTCCACTTTGGTTAAGTATTCTAATCGTATTTTTTATTGCCACCCAAGGCAACCACTAGATTTCCACATGCCACCCCAGGCACCCACTTAACCCCTCATGTCCTTTTACATGCTAATATGGTTAAGTGTTTCTTAATTAATTAAGATCATGACCTCATAAAGACCTCTCACATTAGACCATCTTTCATGACTGCTGGATATGTCGGTTGGGTCCGGGCAGACTTCCGTCATAGAAAGGGTCTAACCTCGTGTCTTTACTTTAATCATGTATTTAATTTATGACTAAGACCTCTCACATTGGGCCAATCATTTGTAGCTGCTGGATTGCCGGTCGGTTCCGGGCAGACTTCCGCTACAAAAGGGTCCAACCTCGTGTCTTAGTTGATTAATTACACCTAATTAATCACCCCCATAATTTGTATTAATTATCCCTTATTAATTACACATTTTTAAGAATATGGGTAGACCTAACTAAATAGGTAAATTCCCAATTCCATAGTATGGGTAGACCTAACTTAATAGGTAAATTCCCAACTCCATAATATGGGTAGACCTAACTTAATAGGTAAATTCCCAATTATGTCCATTCATTTTATGTTATGCTTAAGCATACCAACTTTACACATTTTTATTAACATGCATATTAACCCCATCGTTTCCCACGTAATTCGTTCTCATGACATGTCATATAAATGGGGAGTTTCATTATAAATGTGATGGGTTCAATCTTAGCACAACGTTGGCATTTACATGGGTTTAAAAAGGTGTCAACTTGCATCACAACATTAAACCCAACTAGCATAAATCATTAACCCAAACTTGCATATAAACTTGCATATAAACTTGCATATGAACTTGCATATAAACTTGCATATGAACTTGCATATAAACTTGCAAATGAACTTGCATATAAACTTGCATATGAGCTTGCATAACATGTCATACATAGAGGCAACCTTGCATATGTTATGCATATCATAAAAAGAGACAAACTTGCATATGAACTTGCATACAAACTTGCATATAAACTTGCATATAAACTTGCATATAAACTTGCATATGAACTTGCATATCATGTCATACATAGAGGCAACCTTGCATATGTTATGCATATCATAAAAAGAGACAAACTTGCATATGAACTTGCATATAAACTTGCATATGAGCTTGCATAACATGTCATATCATAAAAAGAGACAAACTTGCATATGAACTTATAACCTATGACAACCACAACATGCATAAATCCTCATTTACATCCATAGCCTCCTAATATCCTATCCTAATTAGTTTAGCAATTGCTTGCTAAAGGCATAGGAACTCACAAATAACTAATTAGCACTCCAATGAGGAAGATTAAGTTGCTAGATTGGATTTGAACTTGATTAGAGTTGATTTGAGATGCCAACTTCCTCTCAAATTTGGTGGAGGCTCCTTCTAGTTTTAATTTGACGGCATGAGGCCCTTGAATCTATTTTTAGTATGAATTAGGGTAGTGTTAGGGTGTATTTATAGATTAGGCAAGTGTTTTAGGCCCTTAGATTAACCCTAAATTAGATTAGGACCATCAGATCTCGGAAGCTTCTAGAGAACAGCCCAAAACATAGCCAAACCCTAAAATGGTGCACCAGGTTAAACTGGACGAGCACCCCCTGTCGACACCCAAGTCGACAGGGCTGTCGACTTGGTCCTAGCCAAGTCGACTGCCCAGTCGATAGGGCTGTCGACTTGGGTAGCTAGGCGGCAATTTTTCCCTCCTACGCCCAATGGCCCCAATTTCGAAATTTGAACCTGAATTTTAAATCTGATTTGAACTTTGAATTTTCTGCAAACTTCATTGGGCCATAACTGGGCCATACGGACTCCAATTTACAAAATTTCGGACTCTATTTCGCGTATTTTTCCGAGAAGAACGCAATGACGTAGCCCGTTTCCCCCAATTCTCACATCTAAGATTATTTATTCTGAAATTAGTGAATTTTAGCATTAACTGAAATTCGGGGTGTTACAATGCACGAGTAGCTGTACCGGAGACGAGCAGGAGGCTTCCACATATGATACATATATAGATATTCTCCCTGTGTCGTTGTTGGTCACTACTTTGGGCATTAGTAGTGCATTCTTCCTTTCTTTTGTTTAGGGACAGTAATTTGAAAAGTTGTAATAAGCTGTATTTAGACTTCCACTACTCTTATATTGATGTTGGTTTTGGTTATCGGCTTATGCACTATCTCGCCTGTTTTATGTCAAGTACATTATTATTATATTTTGTTCCCTACGCTGTCAGACATTCTACAGGTTTTTGATTAGTTCATTCTCTTCTTCCCTTTCTTTGGCGACCGTTCTGTGCTAGTTAGGCATGTGTACAACACACTTTCGGAGGAAATGTCGACTGGTGCGGGGCGGGCCGTCACACTTGGTATCAGAGCTCTAGGTTGCGTAGTTAACCTAGGGAAGTCGTCAGGGAGAGATAGTATACGTATATGAGAGCGCATATTTGTGATTATTTTGGTTTTCAAAAGCTATATATATATATACTATTAGTATAGTTAAGGATGAAGTCGCACTGCACTAGCACCACTATGGAGATGGTTAATCGTTTTCTCTTTATAGATTGAACGATGAGCCGATACACAAGAGGTGTATGTAGGGGAGCCAATAATGGGAATGCTGCTAACATGAGGACGATGTTTACTGATGTAACACCCCGAATTTTCTATTAACACTAAAGTTGCTAAAATAATAATAAGTGTGTAGAAGAGGGGATGTATCTAATATGAATATAAAAATATTAATAAGTATGTAAGAGAGGGGATGTATCTATTATGAATATAAAAATATTAATAAGTGTGTAAGAGAGGGGATGTATCTATTATGAATATAAAAATATTAATAAGTATGTAAGAGAGGGGATGTATCTAATATGAATATAAAAATATTAATAAGTATGTAAGAGAGGGGATGTATCTAATATGTATATAAAAACAATAATAAGTGTGTAAAAGGGGGGGGATGTATCTAATGTGTACATCGTAGAATATATATATATATATATATATATATATATATATATATATATATATTGCTGAGTGTTTGCTGAGTCACTTCTGACTCATTGCTGAGTCAACAAGATAAACCCCATCTTGTCTGAACGGCTGCGGTTATTTCTAGGTTAAATCTAATGGCCTAAATGAATTCTAAAATCTATAAATAAGTGGGTAGACCTTAGACCTAAATCACTTGTAAAATTAGAGAAGCTACCGTCATGCTGCTGCCATGGAGTTCAGCATAGCCGTCACAAACTAAGAAGAGGAAGCCTAATCATCTACAACTAAATCTACACAAATCAAATCAAAAGATCTCTCTTTCTCTAATTCTTTTCTTTTGTTGGTGAGTATGATGATTCTCACAAGACTATTACAAACTAATTTGACTCAGTTATGAATGGATCACAAGAAAGTGATGTGATTTGTAATTGTAAATTCTATATATTGTGGATCTCTTATTATGTTATTATGTTGTCGTATGATGTAAATTATATATGCTATGTCATGCTATGTTGTAAATTCTCTTATGCTATGTCGTGCTATGTTGAGAATCATGTCAAGCTATGTTATACTATCATACTATGCCATGTTATAAATCATGCTATATTATGTTGTAAAATCATGATGTTGTTGGAACATGCTTAAAGTTATGTTTTTTTTTAATTTAAATGGATCTTGTTTATGGGAATTTGCCTATTAGGTTAGGTGTACCCATAAACTTGAAACTATAATTAAATAAAACTTGAATATGGGAATTTGCCTATTGAGTTAGGTGTACCCATATAAAACCATGGTGTTAAAAAATTAGATGATGTTGATTCACACATGTTCATATGTAAGTTTATGAAAATTGATTGAGATTATATTAGGTGAATTTTGAACAAGTTGACACCTTTAGGTCCATGACATGTATAATCTATGCAAGTTGGACATATGCAAGTTTCACCCCTTATTATGATTCATTTGGTCACATATACATGTTGTTATTATGATAATCTCTTTTATGCTATGAGTTAGGCTATTCGAGTCTAACATATATTTTGCAAATAAACGTTCAAACGTGGGGTAGGGGTAATATTAGGAATTAATAAATTGGGTGCAATTTTGTAAGATTTTGCATACCATGAATGGATGTCCATAATTGAGTCAATTATGGACATTGTTAAAAATTGGAAGTAATTAATAATTCAAGTAGGGAATTATTAAAATTGGGGGAAAGTGGATTATTATTAATAATCAATGCTTAGGACACGAGGTTGGACCCGTTTGTGATGTAAACCTGCCCGGACCCGCCCGGCAAATCCAGTAGTCACAAATGTCGGCCCAATGTGAGAGGTCCTAGGCCCAAACTAAAGCATAACAGTTGTAAAGACACGAGGTTAGACTCTTTTATGGTGTAAGACTGCCCGGACCCGCCCGGCAAATCCAGCTGCCATAAATGCCAGTCTAATGTGAGAGGTCTTTATGAGGTTATGGCCTTAATGAACTAAGAAATACTTAACCAGATAATCATGTAAGGTGGGACATGGGGGTTAAGTAGGTGCCTTGGGTGGCATGAGGAATCTGGTGGTTGCCTTTAGAGGCATTTGAAATACGATTAGACTTAACCAAACACACATGTAAATGAACATGACTAAGTGGGTTAAGTGGGATGGACTAATGGGGACAAGCTTAGGTGGAATGCTTGTGGTAAATAGTGTGGGCCCATTTCAACCAGTATCCCAAAACGTATCTTTGTGGGCTCGACCCAAGTCGAGGACGGGACACGCATACTGGGTTTGACTATAAGAGGCCAAAACAGGGAGCGGTGGCAACGCAAGTCCAACGGGTTTCATATGCGTGTGTGGACCCGGGCTGGTAGGTAAGACGTTGTTGCATCGTGTAGGTATAAGCCGTGCATGTCCGTTGTATCAGGTTGCCACTTTAGGGGAGTGATACACCCCACTGTGGGGCCAGCACGGGTATCTACGAGTTAGGGAGCCGATCGAATAATGGGAAGTAGGGTACACCTAGTGGAGATAGGGGCAGGCGGCACCTATGTAGTCAGCTAGGGGTACGTAAAGCCATTGGGAAAGTTTCTAAGTGAAGCTAAGTGGGATGAATCTTTAGGGTGACTGGTGTGGTGCAGTATAGTGTTTATCCTTTAGTATTTAGGAGCGCCTATAACGTTGCCTTTAGCGATTGTCTATGTCCTTAATCTGCTCTTCATAGACATTTTCTTGTTTTCCAGCTTATGCCTTAGTCCGGTTATTTTGGTAATAGTATTGTAGAATTATCATATTCACCAGACTTTATGTCTGACCCCCTCTTTTCCATCCTTTTTCTCCCTTCAGGTCCGCAGGTTGGGCCAAGTTCTAGTGGAGTCTAGTTGGATCGCTTATCTTCTGGAATGCTTGGACTGCTGAAGTAAAGTCCAGCTTGTTATCTTTCTTTTTAATGGCTATTCATGTAATGGGATTATGTACTTGTTTTATCAAGATAGATATTGTACTTGACATTGAATATGGTGTTATGATGTAATCAAACATGTTTTGACTTCTGCTACAATGAAATAAAGTTTTTGAATTTCCAAGTACTATTTTATATCTGTCTTGTTGTAATTTTACTGTTCTATATTCACTTAAAACCTCCATGGAAGTTAATGCATTCCCTTTGTGAGTGACATTAATGGACGTGGGGTGTTACACGTGGTATCAGAGCATAAGGTTACCAGAACAGATAAAAAAAAATTTAGAATTTTTTTTTTCTAAAGTATTTTTGGAAGAAGTGCTTTCAAAAAAAAAAACATGTTATTTAAAGAGAGTTTTTATGAAAAACATAATCCCAAATAGCCACATCCTTATCTTTATCTTTCATTTTGAATCTTTCCTTTTTCGTTTCAGCATGGCTGAAGATCTTAATCTCCCAGAAGGTGTGACGATTCCAGGGTGGTTTAGGAGATACTTGGAGGCTAGGGCCACCACTGCAGGCCCAGCGGATACTCCTCCACCCCTAGTTGCACCCATTCCTCCTCCTCCTCCTCCTCCTCCTCGTGTTGACACTTTTGCAAAGACATGCAAGGAATTCAAGGCTATGGGAGGAAAAACTTTTCAAGGGACTGAGACGTTTGTGGAGGCCAGGGATTGGCTTAAGGAGACTGAGGAATTGTTGGATATCTTTGAAGTGGAAGATGGGAGGAAAGTCCGTTTAGCTGCTTGGTTAATGAAGGGAGAGGCCTCGTTTTGGTGGGAGGTCACTAACGGGGAACGTCCAGTTGATTCATGGGCGGATTTCAGACGAAGGTTTGAGGCAAAGTTTCTTTCAAGGGCAGAGGAGAACTTAAATATGGAAAAATTCCTGGCACTAAAGCAAGGGAGCTCATCAGTAAAGGAATATGTCAATAAATTTAATCAGTTAGCAAGGTTTGGCTTGGAGTTGGTGAACACGCCAGAGAAGAAAGCTTTGAGGTTCGTTAGAGGCTTGAATGAACCGTTGCAAGGGTTGGCTATGACCCACATCCCTATGGGAGCCACCTTTGAAAAGCTAGTAGAAATGGCACTTATGCATGAGGATAAGGCAGTTGAAAAGAAAGGGGATCAAAAGAAACCCCAACAGCAAAATAAGAAGGGTGGTAAAAACAATAATGGCAAAGGGAAGAAGAAATGCTTCAATTGTGGGACGCCTGGCCATCTCAGCAAAGATTGTAGAAAGAAAAAGAAGACTGGTTGTTTTCATTGTGGAGATGCAGGACATTTAGTAAAGGACTGTCCAAAGAAGGGGCAGAGGGCAGGGTCTACCTCGGGAGGACAAGTGCAGGCTCTTATGGCACCAGGGCAGGCAAGGGGGCAAGTTCAGGCTATTGCGGCCCCACCGCTGCAAGAAAGAGGTAGAACAATTTCTGTTGAAAGCTTAGTTTTTCTGTTTGATCATCCTGTCCGTACCTTATTCGATTCTGGCGCATCTCATTCGTTTATCTCTGCATCATTAGTTGAATCACTGCACTTGAACACCAGTTTAGTAGAAGATCCCTTGGTCGTTTCAAATCCAATTGGGGGTTCGGCTCATTTGACCATGATATGTTTGGATTTGAAAATCTCTATACTTAGCGTTGAATTTAGATGTGATGCTTATGTATTGGGCTTCACGGGCTATGGGCTAATTTTAGGAATGGATTGGTTGTCTAGAAATAGGGCCATTCTTGATTGTGAAAGGAGAGTAGTTAGGCTTGTGACTCGCCTTGGTAATGCTCTCGACATCTTTTGTAATCCCATAAATTCCGTTATGCTAAGTTATCTTGAATCGCTTGACGCGTCTGTAGAGAACCTGCGATCGGTAGAAGTGGTCCGGGAATATCCGGATGTGTTTGAGGAGGTGAAGGGCTTACCTCCAAAGCGGGAGATAGACTTTCGAATTTATCTTGTGGATAATGCTAAACCCGTATCTTTGCCAGTGTGCCACATGGCTCCTCGTGAAAGGAGGGAACTCAATAAGCAAGTAAAGGAGTTGCTTGAGAAGGGGTTCATAAGACGTAGTATATCGGAGTGGGGTGCTCTAGTAGTTTTTGCCACAAAGGCGGATGGGTCTCTTAGACTTTGTATGGACTATAGAGAACTAAACAAGCTTACTAAAAAGAACCGACACCCACTGCCGAGGATTGACGATCTCTTTGATCAGTTAGTTGGCGCCTCTGTGTTTTCGCAGTTGGACTTAGCCACTGGCTTTCATCAACTGAGAGTGGCTGAGGATAGTATAGATAAGACTGCTTTTAGGACTCCTGACGGATTCTATGAATGGCTAGTGATGCCCTTTGGTTTGACAAACGCCCCTGCATATTTTGTTGATTTGATGAGTAGGGTGTTTAGGGAATACCTTAACAAATTCGTGGTAGTCTTTGTGGATGACATCTTAGTCTTTTCTAAGAATAAAGAAGAGCACTCCCTACATCTTAGGGAAGTGTTGGAAACCCTTCGAGCGCATAACCTTAAGGCAAAATTTTCTAAGTGTCACTTCTGGAGGAAGGAAGTACGGTTCCTAGGGCACGTGGTTTCCAAAGAAGGGATAGCAGTGGATCCCGCAAAGGTGGTGGCCATCCAAGATTGGAAGGTCCCTAAAAATGCAACCGAAGTAAGAAGTTTCTTGGGGTTGGCTGGCTATTATAGGAAGTTTATCAAAGACTTCGCAAAAATATCAGCTCCATTAACACGGTTAACGAAGAAGAACCTGGTTTTTACGTGGGACAAAGATTGCGATGATGCGTTCCAACGTTTAAAGAGAGCCTTAACTTCAGCCCCAGTCTTAGTGCTGCCAGACGGGAATAAACCGTTTACCATCTATACTGATGCTTGTGGGACGGGACTTGGCGCGGTCCTCATGCAAGAGGGAAGAGTAATAGCCTATGGTGGAAGGCAGTTGAGGGTTCATGAAAAGAATTACCCCACGCATGACTTAGAGCTAGCCGCAATTGTTTTCGCGCTTAAGTCTTGGCGTCACTATCATCTTGGTGAGAAATTCGAACTGTTCACTGACCACAAATCATTAAAATACTTATTCTCTCAGAAGGATTTGAATTTAAGGCAGCAACGGTGGATGGAATTCTTAGCCTCCTACGATTTTGAAATAGCATATACCCCGGGCAAGGGTAACGTGGTGGCAGACGCCTTAAGTAGGAAAAGGTTGTCCTTGAGTCCGTTGTTTGTTGAACGACAAAGCTTAGAATTCATCTCTATGTTTGACTTTAGACCCTCCGTTGACTTAGTACCCGGTCTGTTAGCATCCTTGGAGGTTAGACCTACACTTCTAGGACGGGTTGGTGAGGCACAGCGAGACGACCCACAGCTGGTTGAGATAGTAGAAAAGCTCAAAGGGGGGGAGTCGTCAAGCCATCTTCGTATGTATACCCTAGACGATAAGGGTTGGTTACGAAGGGATAATAGACTTTGTGTACCACAAGACGAAGACTTAAGGAAGGCCATTCTTGATGATGCTCATCGCTCAAAAATGACCATTCATCCCGGCGGGGATAAGATGTACAAAGATATGAAGCGGGTTTTCTTTTGGGCCGGTATGAAAAAGGATGTGGCCGAGTACGTCGCTAGATGCTTGGTGTGCCAACGAGTTAAAACAGAACAAAAGAAACCCGGTGGGTTGCTTCACCCATTAGAAGTTCCACTATGGAAATGGGAAAGCATCTCAATGGATTTTGTGGATGGATTACCAAGATCAAGGAAGGGTAACACGGGGATTTGGGTTATAGTAGATAGACTTACTAAAAGCGCCCATTTTATTCCCGTGAAAAGTAAGAGGACTGCTCCGTGGTTGGCTTCTGTACACATTAAGGAGATAGTTCGTTTGCACGGTATTCCTTCTAGTATAGTAAGCGACCGTGACACCATCTTTACTAGCGAATTTTGGAAGAGTTTACAAGAGGCGGTAGGGACTCAGCTATGTTTGAGCACCGCATATCATCCTCAGACAGACGGCCAGACCGAGAGGGTGAATCGCACTCTAGAGGATCTTTTAAGGCTTTGTATCCTAGACTTTGGGGGTACATGGGAAGAGCACCTTCCGTTAGTAGAATTCGCATATAACAATAGCTTTCAGTCTAGTATTGGCATGGCACCTTTCGAAGCTCTTTATGGAAGGCCTTGCCGTTCGCCTACATGTTGGTGGGAATCTACCGATAAAATCCTACTTGGGCCCGATATGGTTAGGGAAACCTCGGAGAAGATTGAGTTGATTCGAAGGAGGATGAAAGCAGCACAAGATAGGCAAAAATCGTATGCTGATAAGAGGAGGACAGATCTTGAGTTTGACATTGGGGACATGGTTTTTATCAAAGTATCTCCGTTACAGAATGTTGTTCGCTTTGGGTCCGTGGGGAAATTAGCACCAAGGTTTGTAGGGTCGTTTCCTGTAAAAAAACAGGATTGGGAAGATGGCATATAGGGTGGAGTTGCCTGAGAAACTTAGTGGAGTACACGACGTATTCCATGTATCACATTTGAGGAAGTGTTTGCACAAGACCGCGGAGGTGGTAGAGCCGAGCTTGCTTAAAGAGGTGGAAATAGAGCGTGATGCAACAATTAGACGAGCTCCTACATGCATTCTTGGGTCGGAGATCAAAAAGTTGAGGAATCGAGAGGTCAGACTGGTCAAAGTGCAATGGGGAGATGATGAGAGCAACGCAACTTGGGAGACAGAAGAGAAGATGCGTTCGTTGTACCCTTTTCTTTTTGAGGGTATGTCTTTTAATTTCTCCTTTATCGCTTAGCTTATCTTATCTTATCTTTAGTATGTCCTCTCATTAGTATCTTTGACCTTTAGTTAGGATAATCCTATGGTTGAAACATGTGTTTGAGACATGTTATGTATGACGGATGCAAAATGGATGCAAGTGTTTGCTAGAGGTTGCTCGTGGATGCATATATACACACACTTTAGGCACTAGATCGGCTCAGTCACTACATACTGCATATTGCATATATATGGATGTATTTAGTAAAATGGATGAACGATGGTTGTATTATCATGTGGATGCTGCATTCAGATGATGGTTGTGCATGCATATAGAAGTATTATGTAGCATTAAGAATCTTTTGCATACATAATGGATGCATGGCACGATCATAGTTGCATTAAGGAGGTCGACTGAATCAGTGGACCGCCTGATTTTGCATTAGATACGGACATATACACACACTGTGCATTTAAACATGAAAGCATTAGAAGTCTGTAAGGACAATGGATGCCTGTGTATGATGGATGAGTAAATGGACGTTTGGATGGTAGGATATACATTCTTCCAGACTTGAAGATTTCGGGGACGAAATCCTAAAAGGAGGGGAGAATGTAACACCCCGAATTTTCTATTAACACTAAAGTTGCTAAAATAATAATAAGTGTGTAGAAGAGGGGATGTATCTAATATGAATATAAAAATATTAATAAGTATGTAAGAGAGGGGATGTATCTATTATGAATATAAAATTATTAATAAGTGTGTAAGAGAGGGGATGTATCTATTATGAATATAAAAATATTAATAAGTATGTAAGAGAGGGGATGTATCTAATATGAATATAAAAATATTAATAAGTATGTAAGAGAGGGGATGTATCTAATATGTATATAAAAACAATAATAAGTGTGTAAAAGGGGGGGGGGATGTATCTAATGTGTACATTGTAGAATATATATATATATATATATATATATATATTGCTGAGTGTTTGCTGAGTCACTTCTGACTCATTGCTGAGTCAACAAGATAAACCCCATCTTGTCTGAACGGCTGCGGTTATTTCTAGGTTAAATCTAATGGCCTAAATGAATTCTAAAATCTATAAATAAGTGGGTAGACCCTAGACCTAAATCACTTGTAAAATTAGAGAAGCTACCGTCATGCTGCTGCCATGGAGTTCAGCATAGCCGTCACAAACTAAGAAGAGGAAGCCTAATCATCTACAACTAAATCTACACAAATCAAATCAAAAGATCTCTCTTTCTCTAATTCTTTTCTTTTGTTGGTGAGTATGATGATTCTCACAAGACTATTACAAACTAATTTGACTCAGTTATGAATGGATCACAAGAAAGTGATGTGATTTGTAATTGTAAATTCTATATATTGTGGATCTCTTATTATGTTATTATGTTGTCGTATGATGTAAATTATATATGCTATGTCATGCTATGTTGTAAATTCTCTTATGCTATGTCGTGCTATGTTGAGAATCATGTCAAGCTATGTTATACTATCATACTATGCCATGTTATAAATCATGCTATATTATGTTGTAAAATCATGATGTTGTTGGAACATGCTTAAAGTTATGTTTTTTTTTTAATTTAAATGGATCTTGTTTATGGGAATTTGCCTATTAGGTTAGGTGTACCCATAAACTTGAAACTATAATTAAATAAAACTTGAATATGGGAATTTGCCTATTGAGTTAGGTGTACCCATATAAAACCATGTTGTTAAAAAATTAGATGATGTTGATTCACACATGTTCATATGTAAGTTTATGAAAATTGATTGAGATTATATTAGGTGAATTTTGAACAAGTTGACACCTTTAGGTTCATGACATGTATAATCTATGCAAGTTGGACATATGCAAGTTTCACCCCTTATTATGATTCATTTGGTCACATATACATGTTGTTATTATGATAATCTCTTTTATGCTATGAGTTAGGCTATTCGAGTCTAACATATATTTTGCAAATAAACGTTCAAACGTGGGGTAGGGGTAATATTAGGAATTAATAAATTGGGTGCAATTTTGTAAGATTTTGCATACCATGAATGGATGTCCATAATTGAGTCAATTATGGACATTGTTAAAAATTGGAAGTAATTAATAATTCAAGTAGGGAATTATTAAAATTGGGGGAAAGTGGATTATTATTAATAATCAATGCTTAGGACACGAGGTTGGACCCGTTTGTGATGTAAACCTGCCCGGACCCGCCCGGCAAATCCAGTAGTCACAAATGTCGGCCCAACGTGAGAGGTCCTAGGCCCAAACTAAAGCATAACAGTTGTAAAGACACGAGGTTAGACTCTTTTATGGTGTAAGACTGCCCGGACCCGCCCGGCAAATCCAGCTGCCATAAATGCCAGTCTAATGTGAGAGGTCTTTATGAGGTTATGGCCTTAATGAACTAAGAAATACTTAACCAGATAATCATGTAAGGTGGGACATGGGGGTTAAGTAGGTGCCTTGGGTGGCATGAGGAATCTGGTGGTTGCCTTTAGAGGCATTTGAAATACGATTAGACTTAACCAAACACACATGTAAATGAACATGACTAAGTGGGTTAAGTGGGATGGACTAATGGGGACAAGCTTAGGTGGAATGCTTGTGGTAAATAGTGTGGGCCCATTTCAACCAGTATCCCAAAACGTATCTTTGTGGGCTCGACCCAAGTCGAGGACGGGACACGCATACTGGGTTTGACTATAAGAGGCCAAAACAGGGAGCGGTGGCAACGCAAGTCCAACGGGTTTCATATGCGTGTGTGGACCCGGGCTGGTAGGTAAGACGTTGTTGCATCGTGTAGGTATAAGCCGTGCATGTCCGTTGTATCAGGTTGCCACTTTAGGGGAGTGATACACCCCACTGTGGGGCCAGCACGGGTATCTACGAGTTAGGGAGCCGATCGAATAATGGGAAGTAGGGTACACCTAGTGGAGATAGGGGCAGGCGGCACCTATGTAGTCAGCTAGGGGTACGTAAAGCCATTGGGAAAGTTTCTAAGTGAAGCTAAGTGGGATGAATCTTTAGGGTGACTGGTGTGGTGCAGTTTAGTGTTTATCCTTTAGTATTTAGGAGCGCCTATAACGTTGCCTTTAGCGATTGTCTATGTCCTTAATCTGCTCTTCATAGACATTTTCTTGTTTTCCAGCTTATGCCTTAGTCCGGTTATTTTGGTAATAGTATTGTAGAATTATCATATTCACCAGACTTTATGTCTGACCCCCTCTTTTCCATCCTTTTTCTCCCTTCAGGTCCGCAGGTTGGGCCAAGTTCGAGTGGAGTCTAGTTGGATCGCTTATCTTCTGGAAAGCTTGGACTGCTGAAGTAAAGTCCAGCTTGTTATCTTTCTTTTTAATGGCTATTCATGTAATGGGATTATGTACTTGTTTTATCAAGATAGATATTGTACTTGACATTGAATATGGTGTTATGATGTAATCAAACATGTTTTGACTTCTGCTACAATGAAATAAAGTTTTTGAATTTCCAAGTACTATTTTATATCTGTCTTGTTGTAATTTTACCGTTCTATATTCACTTAAAACCTCCATGGAAGTTAATGCATTCCCTTTGTGAGTGACATTAATGGACGTGGGGTGTTACAACTGACCTCATGAGGGAGATGCTTAGGGATGTGCAGAGGGCAGCTCCCAATGGTGGTAATGGTGGTGGTCCAATAGTGCAGGCGCCTAGGGCCGATTTCGCCAGGTTGAATAAGGATTACACTAGTCTTGGTGGAAGCCGTTCCACGGAACGGAGTCGGCTACGGATGTTCAAGATTGGTTGGATAGCTGCAAGCGTATCTTCGAAGGTTTGGGTATCGAGGATGCGATGAAGAGAAGGCTAGCATCCCGTCAGCTGCAAGGACGGGCAATGAATTGGTGAAATGTTATAAAGGCAGCTACCCCCGAGGATCAGATTACTTGGGATCAGTTTAAGGTTCGATTTAGCGATAAGTTCATTCCAGCTGCCCAGAAGTAACTGCTATTTAAGAAATTCTTGGAGCTCAAGCAGAATGGCCGAGCTGTCTCAGAGTATATTGTAGAATTCGATACTTTATCGAAGTATGGACTATCTCTTATTGATACTGCCGAGAAGAAGAATGAGAAGTTCATAACTGGCTTGGATCAGTACTTGGGGGGAAAAGGCTTATCAACCACATCGATGAGACGTTCGAATCGATTGTGGGGAAAGCATTGAGGTCCGAGAGTCTTTACCCTAAGTCGAAGACTGAGGTTGCATCTGCAGAGGAGCCAAATCCGCAAGCAAGTGGTGGAGGAAAGAATGGTTCTTAGAATAAGAGAAAGCAGAATCAAACCAAGGATGACCAGAAGAAAAAGAATAAGCAAGATGTTGAGTGCTTCAGCTGTGGTAAGAAGGGCCACTATGCCAAAAGGTGTCGGGCCAAGCCAATGGATAGGAAGTGCTTCAACTGTGGCCAAGTGGGACATCACAAGGACAAGTGTCCGCAACCCCCTAAAGAAAAGCAGGTGGTGAAAGCATATGCCCTTAATGCTATTCCTTCTTCGTCGAATGCTCCAACTGCGGCAGAGAAAGGAAAGAATGTTGTTATTCAAGGTATGCTTTCTGTTTATGATGTTTCTGTTAGAGTTTTGTTTGATACCGGGGCTTCCAGTTCTTTCATATCTAGTGACCTGGTGGATAGGTTAGGATTGGAGCCCGAGATTGTCGATAAGCCTTTAGTAGTGACGAATCCGATTGGTGGTTCAACTAACCTTAGCATGATTTGTCGTAATGTGGTCTTATCCAGTCATGGATGCATGTTTGTTTGTGACTGCTTTGTTTTGGGCTTTACTGGGTTTGGCATTATTTTGGGAGTCGATTGGCTCCAAAGATACGGGGTGGTGGTAGACTGTGAGGGCTTTTTGGTGACAGCTAGAGCGGATGATGGACGGAGGGTAGTGTTTGGTGGTCTACCCGGTGATGGGGTAATGGATAGTTTTCTGAATTCCCTCGACATTCCGCATAGTGAGTTGTCAGGGTTGCCCGTGGTTGGCCAGTATCCGGACGTTTTCGAGGAAGTGACCGGGCTTCCACCACGCCGAGAGATTGAGTTCCGTATTGATTTAGTGAAAGATGCCAGACCTATAGTGTTGCCACTTCGTCGTATGGCACCAAGGGAGCAGCGAGAGCTCGGGGTGCAAGTCAGCGATCTTTTGAAGAAGTGATTTATCAGAAGGAGAGTTCCGAAATGGGGAGCACCAGTTATGTTTTCTACCAAGGAAGATGGTTCCCTTCGTTTGTGTGTAGACTACCGTGAGTTGAATAAAGTGACGAGGAAGAATAAGTATCCTCTACCGCGGATAGATGATTTGTTTGATCAGTTGAGTGGCGCGAGAGTATTCTCTCAGTTGGATCTCGCGACAGGTTTTCATCAGCTTAGAGTGGAAGCTGAGAGTATAGCTAAAACGACATTTCGGACACCGTCTGGATTTTATGAGTGGTTGGTCATGCCATTCGGGCTGACCAATGCCCCAGCATACTTTGTGGATCTTATGAATAGGGTATTCAGAGATCAGTTGAATAAGTTTGTCCTTGTGTTCGTGGATGATATTTTGGTCTATTCGAGGACAGAGGAAGAACACAAGGAACATTTAAGAATAGTGATGGAGGTGTTGAGAAAACACCAATTGAAAGCAAAGTTTTCTAAGTGTCACTTCTGGAGGAGAGAAGTGAGGTTCTTGGGCCATGTTGTTTCAGAGAATGGTATTTCCGTGGATCCTGCGAAGGTGGCTACGGTACAAGATTGGTCTACGCCCAAGAATGCAATGGACATAAAGAGTTCCTTGGGATTAGCTGGATATTATCGTAAGTTTATCCAAGACTTCTCCAAGATAGCAGCACCGTTGACTCAGTTGACCAAGAAGGATCAAGCTTTTGTCTGGGACGAAAAGTGCGAGAATGCATTCAAGAGCCTAAAAGAAAAGTTGAAATGTGCACCAGTGTTAGTCATTCCTAAGGGGAATGAAGAGATGACAGTATATACGGATGCATGTGGCACAGGGCTAGGTGTTGTATTGATGCATGGAGGTAGGGTTGTAGCTTATGCAAGTCGGCAACTGAAACCGCATGAGAAAAAATACCCTACCCATGATTTGGAACTGGCAGCGATCGTGTTCGCATTGAAGATGTAAAGACATTATCTCTTGGGAGAAAGATTCAAGTTGTTTACCAATCATAAATCGTTAAAATATCTTTTCTCCCAGAAGTATCTAAATCTCCGACAGCAAAGATGGTTAGAATTCTTAGCTTCCTATGATTTCGACATCGCGTATACACCAGGAAAGGGCAATGCGGTGGCTGATGCATTGAGTAGAAGACATGCCAGTTTAGGGGCTATGTTTCTAGAATGGAAGCAACTGGAGTACATCGCTGGGTATGATTTCAGACCAAAGTGCGAATTGGATCCAGAAATGTTAGCAAGTTTGACGATCAGACCCACTATGATTGAGCGGATTGGTTCCAGTCAGAGGGACGATCCTAACCTATTGGAAATCATCTCAAAATTAGAGATGGGAATCGACGAAGAGATGAATAAGTATTGGCTTGATCGAGATGGATGGCTTAGAAAGATTGGAAGACTAGTTGTACCCATTGTCAATGGATTGAGAGATGAAGTGCTTAGAGAATGTCATCACTCAAAACTAACTATACACCCCGGTGTTGGATCTAGAATAACCCTAGAGGGGGGGTGAATAGGGTTTTTCACAGTTTTTAACTGAATTAAAAATCAAACGAGATAAATAAAAATAAACAGATCACAGAATATAGCAGAAACAGAAATGCAGAAAATAAATCACACACAGATATACCCAGCTTCGGCAAAACCCTGCCTACTGCTGCATTTCTAAGGTTTCTACTAGGTGATAGAACAGATCCCGCATACAAGACCATGTACACTCGCAAACCCTGCTCCTATTCTAACCCTATGCTCAAACCCCTAGACTGATCGATATCCCCTCGATCAGATTTCCCCGAATTACACCCCGTAATCCGTAACCCAGATTTTACAGATTCTAAAACTGACAGTCAACACCCTGACTGATACACCCTAGATTTTACAGACCTAGAACTGACTCGGTTCAATTTACAAAACAAGTTGAAACAACACAAAAATAAAAACAATTAAAAACTAAAACAATAAAGAAAAACCCTAGGACTTAAAAAGAGGGGTCATCCCCTTTTTCAAATGGAAAAACATGGCCGACCCTTTTTTTTAATTGGTCCACCCCTTTTTCTTTTAGCCCGATCTCTCTGGAATATTAAAAATGGCGGCTTTGACTAGGGTTTCTTTGGTTCCTCCAAATCAAATCGCGGCCTTGACGGAATTGGTTAATCTCTGAAGCTTGAACTCGTGGCTTGCTTTCTGATGTCGATTTGCTTGAGCTCTCAGTTGAACGAAACCCTACAACTTGTGAGTTATTCGGATTTAATTCTTTGCTTTAATTTATTTGTGGGTTTTTCGATGGGATACATGCCGATGATGAATTTGGTGTATAATATAGGATTGTATAATCCTTTAATTGCGCTCTGATTTCAATATATGACTCTGGTCTGATGTTGCACGATTTCTTCCTTTGGTTACCCTTGATTTGCGTGTTTGATGGTTTTGAATCCAGACTTGATTTTACTGGAATGAATTGGCTTGGCCTGATTTTATGATGCTTTCCCTCTTTTGAATCTCTTGATAAAATCGGCTTTGATTTGAATTTATTGCCTTGATTAAAAACTGATTTGCTGTGATTTCTGCGACTTGCTTTGCTTGCCAAAAATTGATGCCATGTCCAAAACTGGAATTACTTGCATTTCTGGAAACATGTTAAACTCTGGCCCTTCTTGAAACATGATGCTTAATTTACAAAAAGTAAATTTCCTTACACTGACTTATGCAATTTTGGAAAGAAATAAATTTATTTTGTGCCAAAAATGATGAAGGATTATCACTTGCTTCTTTTAACCATTGTCTAAAGTGATTGTTGTATGATCCCTTGTTTATTGCATTGGTTAAAAAAAACATGAATGTGGAATGGTTCCTGCTTTTCTGGAATTAAAATTTTTGCCAGAATTGAATTTCCGAAGTGATTCTTCACTATCTATTTCTGAAAAACAAATTTATATATGCAAACAAAAGGAAAAACTGATTTGCCAAAAGAACTTCTTATTTTTCAAAATATGCAGATTGCTTTGATTATTAACATGCTTTGAAATTTCATTTGAAATTCTTTCCGTAACATACATGCTGATTCCATGTATTCATATAGTGCTGTATAGTCAAATGCACTTCATCATTTCTGGAAACATGAAAATACTGGAATGAGTATTGATTTCTGTGGCCATGAAAAAAAAAGAATTGATAATATGAAAAACTTGGCTTGTCTATGATCCTGAATTTCCTGCATTTGTATGTAGTACTCCTATACTCATACATGTCTTTCTGCTTGCATGTTACACCCAGTTTTCGTCTAGTTCTGTGTGCACCTGTGCATGCACCATGTTGCATTTATACCTGTTGCACCCTTATGCATTTAAACATGTTGCATCCTTATGCATGTCACCCTTTTAACCATTGTACACTTGCTTGCCAGACTTACCATTGTTGTACCAAAACCATTCATGCACACGCTTGAATTGTGTAGACATATACATGCAACATCACTTAATTGGAAACTGCCTTTGTTTTGTTCAACGTACCAATGAGTTTTGCCATTCCAATTGATGTGTTCATACTAGAACATGTAGTTGGATGTTGATGACCATTTGCTGTTAAGTTCACTTGAACACCATTCTCACTTGACTATGATCATTCATCTTTAGTATACACATACTACATGGACTGAAATATGCTGAAGCGCCACCACTTGATTTGCTGTGTTCTTGTCTCTACATACATGAACCTGAACTATGCTCCATGTTTTCTTTATTATCCATGCTTAGTTGACTTGAATTTGCATGGCTCGACACCAGAGCTGCTTGCCTCACTTGCACTATATGATTTTGAACAAAGTTTTGTACACTTGCTGTGTACACTTGGCATTCTTGTTGCACAATGAATTTGCTGTTTTGATTGTTGAGTTTCCTTGACCACTTTATCTTGAGTTGACTTTGTGTATTGAACTGAGTCAAGCAGGTCCATGTGGCTACTCCTCAGTTGCAATCTGATTGGCGTGGCAGTGCACACGTGTACACGTGTGTACATGCAGCCATTAGACAAGTTGTCCTTGTCCCTGCATTGAGATATATGTTGTCTGCCTTGTGGTATTTACAGTGTATCACTGTGATAACACAAGCTGTCTAGACACAGATTGATGGTTTTATAATTCAGATCAAGCCATGAAAAATGATGAGAAACACACCAGAAATCTGAGGCAAATAAAATTTTAAAATAAAATTTATATTCGCATATATTCAGTTTAAATTTCTATTGCAGTGTACTGTGTGTGTGTTTCTGTGTATGACAGGTATGAAGACTGGACTGACTGGACTGACAGAGAGCTGTGAAGACAGAAGACTGAAGATAAGAAGACAATGTGTAGTGTCAGTGAATGTGTCAAAGTGTATGTATGTTAATTTGAGTGTTGAGACTGAATGTATGTACAAAAAGAGTGACTGAGTTAATCTGTAATGAGGAGCTGTATATATGAAATCTGATATGTTATGAAGTGTAATACAGAGATGTACAAATAGTGGAGTAAAGAATTTGTACTGTTTGATATTGAAATAAAATATTCTATTCAAATAAAATACTGTGAATATTTAAATTTCTGTACAGTTGTATTTTATTTAAATATAAATATTATATTCCAGTCTGTGATGTATAATAACAGTACAATATCAAACACATTAAAATAATATTTATTTGGTTGTTATCATCAAACAAAAATCATATAATTGTGTATACAACACCGTTATATACAACAATCTCCCCCTTTTGATGATGACAAACAAATAAAAGATTTTGTATGCAACAGATGTGTTTGACAGTGAATATTGAACTCCCCCTATTTATCAGCTCCCCCTACAGCAGAGACTCCCCCTATAACTGTGCATGAGTGAAAGGAATGTTATGAATAATAATAAATTTTCAAAATTAAAAATATTTATAAAATATTCACTCATAAATCAAAATCTAATCCATTCTCCCCCTTTTGTTATCATCAAAAGGATACAAGTTTTAAAATACAGATGAAAATTTAACTAAAAATATAATTTCAGCTTAAGAGGAAGAACGATCATCATAAATTTCAATCAGTCAAACAAAAATCATAATATTCTAAGAACATGTGGCATATTTCACATTTTAGAGAATGACAAATATACAATGAATTTTATATAAAATGGAGAGTCTTAAAAAAAATTCATTTTCAATTATTTTCAAAGGATTTAAAAAAAAAATCACAAAAGCAGTGATGGATTTGGACTATAATTAATAATTCAATTTAAGTGACAAGATCGAATAATCTCAAATCCCAATATCTATCAATCAACAAATCATAATATTTCATAAGATTTCAACACATTTCACAGATTAGTAAGATGGATTGATAGGTTGGTTTTTATAAACACCAAGGAGAATTTCAAATTAATTTCAATTTATAGCACAATTTTCCTTTTTCTTTTTATTTATTTAAGAGCACACTGACCACGCATAACCAGAGCTTGGATTTTTAAATGAGGTCAGTCGCAGCTTAAATTATAAGTTGTCTCTTAACCATTCATGACCAGAGCTTGGATTTTTAAATGAGGTTAGAGACCCTCTTATATATTAATTATATTTTTATCATTTTCAGCTTTAAAAAAAACTCCTCGGTATATGAAACCAATATGAATGGCAGAAATGTGGTTAGTACAGAAACGGACTGTGAAATAAATTTCTAAATTAATTATATTATGAAATATGACCAACTGTACCGGGATTATTGAAAATTTTCAATTGACACTAATTCTGAAAAATAACATAACCACAATTCCATCACAAATATTTTCACTGTTTATTCAAGATGATTTTAAAAAATATTAAACTCTCCATATTTAAAAAAATTATCATGGATGGCAGAATGATGATAGATAATGAGGATGGTCGTGAAATAATTGCCAGTTCAAAGATATTATAATAAATATTCAACCATCATGAAAATCCAGATAAAATCTCCTCTTGTTGTGAAATATATTGCAGTCATAATTCATCACAATTTCAAATTCTGATATATTTTGATGAATTGTAAATACAGAACAATTTGGATATTGATTTCAATTTCTGAATGAATAATTAATAAATAATTCTAGAATTGAAAATCAAATACAAGAGGAATATGCTGATCTGTACACGACAAGAGGGAAAAAATGTGTACAAGACAAAAAGAGTGTGTGGATTTATATATGGTGAAGATTTGAGTCTAAGTACAGATGGGTGAGACAAATATAAGACGCTTCTGATACCACTTGGTGTCTCTATTTACGAGGAATTTTAACATGATACTGAACAAAAATGTCATAGACAAAAGGATTATTAAGTACTAAGCCCAAACAGACGAGATAATAGATTATGCACATGTATCAGAGCAGCAAGTAAGTGATTCCAGAACAAACATTTTTCAAAAAAAACAGTATCAGAGCAGCACAGAAAAAATCAATATCACAACAGACTTGTCAGACGATGTTTCTGAAGGTCACAAAAAACAATATATTCCATGATCCATGATTATAAAATTTAGTTTATTTTAAATCATTTGAAGAAATGTGAATATATCAGGATTTAATGAATCAATCACACAATATTATATTTCAGATTCAAGATATGTGTGCGATTCAATAAATCAATAATTTCAAATGATTTTAAACAATCATATATTAAAATCAAATAACCATGAAATAATAGAGAATTTTAAGACCCTATTTTCAAAGAAATTTTCACAAGTATTTCTGACAAAGCCATAGAAAAAAAATCATTTACATCAGGTTTGATAGATATTCATGATCCAAAATAATTTATTTGAAATTACATGAATCAATGTCAAGTTTTGAAATATAATGAATCAGTCACACAAGGTTGATAATTTCAAATTTAGGAGGTGTGTGATTATTCAAAATATTAATAATTTCAGATGATTTCAAACAAAACAAATTCTAACCATGATGATCATGAATAACAATGATTTTCAAGATGTATCACTAAGATTCTAGACAATTTAAAATTTCCAAGCCAATCTGAAAAATAATGAAAATATCACTACTGATAAATAATAGTGCTGTAATGAGTGTAATATTTCAAGCTTTTCTAAAATGAATTAGAAGAATCTCAAAACAGCAACGATGTGTGAATTTCCATTAAACTTTCAGATCTTCAAAAATTTAGAATTCAAATTAACAGTGTTAAAGATATGACAAGAATACATCAACACTGTTATGAATTCAGAAATCAGAAAAATAAACCTCGAAACAAATGCAGATATTTACAAGATTAAATTCAGGATATGGGAATGATTAACACACGATGATTTTATACAAATAAAGCATATTTCCAGAAAGATCATGAATTCTGCAACTGGAAGTTTAAGAAGTACAGACAAAGAAGAATATGGCAGTGTCAAATAAAAAAAAACAAAAACAGAAGGAGATAGAGGATGGAATAAAAACAGAAAATAAAAACAAACAAAGAGAATATACAAAGATGAGTTTAGATCATACCAGAATTCAATGTAAAGCAGAATCTCTAACTCAACAGATCTTGGCCTAAGGAACTGTAAATGACACAGAATTATAGACAATCTCGATTTCAAATTTCTTTTCAGCACAGCAGTTCCTCAGCCACCTTCGGTACCTAACAGTTTATAGAATCGAGTGGTCTAACAAAGTTTGTAAAACCACTCACAGTTGTATTCATAGCTTTAGGTACCCAAACCTGCTTATATAACAATCCGTTAGAATCAACTAGAGTACCCTTTGTAACCCAAATTTGTTTAGTTTTTCCAAAAATCATTTTATTTCTTTTTAGGATCCAAAATGAATTGTTATCAAACCAATTCTTATCTCGATTGTGATTCAAAAAACTTTTGGAATTTTTAAAATTCAAATTTTCAGAATGACTCTTCTTGAAGCAGTTTAAAGAGTTTTTGAAATCACAAGAGTTCAAACTTTCAAAATCATTTCTTTTCCCAAAACCAAGACCATTTTTATGACTAGAAGAAAATTGATTTTTCAACAACATATTCAAAGATTTTTCACCAATTGAAAAGCGTTTCAAACTCAATTCAAGATTGTTGATTTTGGATTTAAGATCAGAATTCTCTTTCATTGGATTCGAACAACGATTAATGCTGATCTTTCTCTTTTCAGTATTATTCTGTTTCAAAATCAAATTTTCGTTTTCAAGCATTTTAACTTTGGTCTTGGATTCAAAGATCTCTGATTCAAATTTAATTTGTTTTTCAGATTCAAGTTTCTTGAGATTTTCAATCTCTTTTTCAAGCTCACTCAAAATCAGATCTGTTTTTAACAAACTATCACTTTCAGCAATTTCAAGTTTGGAATTTTCGATAGTTTTAAAAATTTTAAATTCCTTTTGAAAAAAATTGTTTGCATTTTTCAACTCAATCTCGTTATCTTTTAAAACTAGAATTTCTTCTTCAAGCCTTTGAATGTTATTGTTGAGATGAACGAGATCTGTTTTTAATTTCAAACAATTTTCACAATTAGAATTTTCAAATTTCACAACATTTTCAAGTTTTAATTCCAAACAATGAATTTTGCTGGTCAACTCATGATTTTCAGTTTTCAAAGATTTGTTTTTAGATTGGAGTTTATCAATAGATTTCGTTAAATCAAGACACATGTAAACCAAATCTTCATATGAGAGAATTTCTATTTCAGCATTTGTTGATTCTCCATCATCTGATTCATCTGAAGTTTCATCTACATGACTTGTTAAGCATAGATCTGAATCAAAGTTGACATTATGGGGTTTTGAGCTGTTGTCAGATTTTCCATACAACTTGTTGAGAGTTCTCCAAACTTCCTGTGCAGATAAACAATGACAGATAAGATTAAACTGTTCAGTGCTAAGATAGTCAAATATAATTTTCATAGCACGAGCATTGAAATTAATATCTACACTATCAAACCCATTGATAATAACATCCCAACATTTAATATTAATAGATTTTAAATAAAATTCCATTTTGGATTTCCAGTTTAAAAAATTTGTTCCATTGAAAATAGTTGGAGATGAGCTGGACTGACTCTCTATCGACTGACAACTAGGAATCACCATTACTCTAGAGTTAACAGAATACCTGGCTCTGATACCACTGTTGGATCTAGAATAACCCTAGAGGGGGGTGAATAGGGTTTTTCACAGTTTTTAACTGAATTAAAAATCAAACGAGATAAATAAAAATAAACAGATCACAGAATATAGCAGAAACATAAATGCAGAAAATAAATCACACACAGATATACCCAGCTTCGGCAA
Source organism: Allium sativum (assembly GCA_030737875.1). Lineage (NCBI taxonomy): Eukaryota > Viridiplantae > Streptophyta > Magnoliopsida > Asparagales > Amaryllidaceae > Allium > Allium sativum. The sequence goes on from CM060913.1 coordinate 575,834,498, forward strand.
AACCCTGCCTACTGCTGCATTTCTAAGGTTTCTGCTAGGTGATAGAACATATCCCGCATACAAGACCATGTACACTCGCAAACCCTGCTCCTATTCTAACCCTACGCTCAAACCCCTAGACTGATCGATATCCCCTCGATCAGATTTCCCCGAATTACACCCCGTAATCCGTAACCCAGATTTTACAGATTCCAAAACTGACAGTCAACACCCTGACTGATACACCCTAGATTTTACAGACCTAGAACTGACTCGGTTCAATTTACAAAACAAGTTGAAACAACACAAAAATAAAAACAATTAAAAACTAAAACAATAAAGAAAAACCCTAGGACTTAAAAAGAGGGGTCATCCCCTTTTTCAAATGGAAAAACATGGCCGGCCCTTTTTTTTTAATTGGTCCACCCCTTTTTCTTTTAGCCCGATCTCTCTGGAATATTAAAAATGGCGGCTTTGACTAGGGTTTCTTTGGTTCCTCCAAATCAAATCGCGGCCTAGACGGAATTGGTTAATCTCTGAAGCTTGAACAAGTGGCTTGCTTTCTGATGTCGATTTGCTTGAGCTCTCAGTTGAACGAAACCCTACAACTTGTGAGTTATTCGGATTTAATTCTTTGCTTTAATTTATTTGTGGGTTTTTCGATGGGATACATGCCGATGATGAATTTGGTGTATAATATAGGATTGTATAATCCTTTAATTGCGCTCTGATTTCAATATATGACTCTGGTCTGATGTTGCACGATTTCTTCCTTTGGTTACCCTTGATTTGCGTGTTTGATGGTTTTGAATCCAGACTTGATTTTACTGGAATGAATTGGTTTGGCCTGATTTTATGATGCTTTCCCTCTTTTGAATCTCTTGATAAAATCGGCTTTGATTTGAATTTATTGCCTTGATTAAAAACTGATTTGCTGTGATTTCTGCGACTTGCTTTGCTTGCCAAAAATTGATGCCATGTCCAAAACTGGAATTACTTGCATTTCTGGAAACATATTAAACTCTGGCCCTTCTTGAAACATGATGCTTAATTTACAAAAAGTAAATTTCCTTACACTGACTTATGCAATTTTGGAAAGAAATCAAATTATTTTGTGCCAAAAATGATGAAGGATTATCACTTGCTTCTTTTAACCATTGTCTAAAGTGATTGTTGTATGATCCCTTGTTTATTGTATTGGTTAAAAAAAACATGAATGTGGAATGGTTCCTGCTTTTTCTGGAATTAAATTTTTTGCCAGAATTGAATTTCCGAAGTGATTCTTAACTGTCTATTTCTGAAAAACAAATTTATATTTGCAAACAAAAGGAAAAACTGATTTGCCAAAAGAACTTCTTATTTCTTAAAATATGCAGATTGCTTTGATTATAAACATGCTTTGAAATTTCATTTGAAATTCTTTCCGTAACATACATGCTGATTCCATGTATTCATATACTGCTGTATAGTCAAATGCACTTCATCATTTCTGGAAACATGAAAATACTGGAATGAGTATTGATTTCTGTGGCCATGAAAAAAAAAGAATTGATAATATGAAAAACTTGGCTTGTCTATGATCCTGAATTTCCTGCATTTGTATGTAGTACTCCTATACTCATACATGTCTTTCTGCTTGCATGTTACACCCAGTTTTCGTCTAGTTCTGTGTGCACCTGTGCATGCACCATGTTGCATTTATACCCGTTGCACCCTTATGCATTTAAACCTGTTGCATCCTTATGCATGTCACCCTTTTAACCATTGTACACTTGCTTGCCAGACTTACCATTGTTGTACCAAAACCATTCATGCACACGCTTGAATTGTGTAGACATATACATGCAACATCACTTAATTGGAAACTGCCTTTGTTTTGTTCAACGTACCAATGAGTTTTGCCATTCCAATTGATGTGTTCATACTAGAACATGTAGTTGGATGTTGATGACCATTTGCTGTTAAGTTCACTTGAACACCATTCTCACTTGACTATGATCATTCATCTTTAGTATACACATACTACATGGACTGAAATATGCTGAAGCGCCACCACTTGATTTGCTGTGTTCTTGTCTCTGCATACATGAACCTGAACTATGCTCCATGTTTTCTTTATTATCCATGCTTAGTTGACTTGAATTTGCATGGCTCGACTGTAACACCCCACGTCCATTAATGTCACTCACAAAGGGAATGCATTAACTTCCATGGAGGTTTTAAGTGAATATAGAACAGTAAAATTACAACAAGATAGATATAAAATAGTACTTGGAAATTCAAAAATTTTATTTCATTGTAGCAGAAGTCAAAACATGTTTGATTACATCATAACACCATATTCAATGTCAAGTACAATATCTATCTTGATAAAACAAGTACATAATCCCATTACATGAATAGCCATTAAAAAGAAAGATAACAAGCTGGACTTTACTTCAGCAGTTCAAGCTTTCCAGAAGATAAGCGATCCAACTAGACTCCACTAGAACTTGGCCCAACCTGCGGACCTGAAGGGAGAAAAAGGATGGAAAAGAGGGGGTCAGACATAAAGTCTGGTGAATATGATAATTCTACAATACTATTACCAAAATAACTGGACTAAGGCATAAGCTGGAAAACAAGAAAATGTCTATGAAGAGCAGATTAAGGACATAGACAATCGCTAAAGGCAACGTTATAGGCGCTCCTAAATACTAAAGGATAAACACTATACTGCACCACACCAGTCACCCTAAAGATTCATCCCACTTAGCTTCACTTAGAAACTTTCCCAATGGCTTTACGTACCCCTAGCTGACTACATAGGTGCCGCCTGCCCCTATCTCCACTAGGTGTACCCTACTTCCCATTATTCGATCGGCTCCCTAACTCGTAGATACCCGTGCTGGCCCCACAGTGGGGTGTATCACTCCCCTAAAGTGGCAACCTGATACAACGGACATGCACGGCTTATACCTACACGATGCAACAACGTCTTACCTACCAGCCCGGGTCCACACACGCATATGAAACCCGTTGGACTTGCGTTGCCACCGCTCCCTGTTTTGGCCTCTTATAGTCAAACCCAGTATGCGTGTCCCGTCCTCGACTTGGGTCGAGCCCACAAAGATACGTTTTGGGATACTAGTTGAAATGGGCCCCCACTATTTACCACAAGCATTCCACCTAAGCTTGTCCCCATTAGTCCATCTCACTTAACCCACTTAGTCATGTTCATTTACATGTGTGTTTGGTTAAGTCTAATCGTATTTCAAATGCCTCTAAAGGCAACCACCAGATTCCTCATGCCACCCAAGGCACCTACTTAACCCCCATGTCCCACCTTACATGATTATCTGGTTAAGTATTTCTTAGTTCATTAAGGCCATAACCTCATAAAGACCTCTCACATTAGACTGGCATTTATGGCAGCTGGATTTGCCGGGCGGGTCCGGGCAGTCTTACACCATAAAAGAGTCTAACCTCGTGTCTTTACAACTGTTATGCTTTAGTTTGGGCCTAGGACCTCTCACGTTGGGCCGACATTTGTGACTACTGGATTTGCCGGGCGGGTCCGGGCAGGTTTACATCACAAACGGGTCCAACCTCGTGTCCTAAGCATTGATTATTAATAATAATCCACTTTCCCCCAATTTTAATAATTCCCTACTTGAATTATTAATTACTTCCAATTTTTAACAATGTCCATAATTGACTCAATTATGGACATCCATTCATGGTATGCAAAATCTTACAAAATTGCACCCAATTTATTAATTCCTAATATTACCCCTACCCCACGTTTGAACGTTTATTCGCAAAATATATGTTAGACTCGAATAGCCTAACTCATAGCATAAAAGAGATTATCATAATAACAACATGTATATGTGACCAAATGAATCATAATAAGGGGTGAAACTTGCATATGTCCAACTTGCATAGATTATACATGTCATGGACCTAAAGGTGTCAACTTGTTCAAAATTCACCTAATATAATCTCAATCAATTTTCATAAACTTACATATGAACATGTGTGAATCAACATCATCTAATTTTTTTAACAACATGGTTTTATATGGGTACACCTAACTCAATAGGCAAATTCCCATAATCAAGTTTTATTTAATTATAGTTTCAAGTTTATGGGTACACCTAACCTAATAGGCAAATTCCCATAAACAAGATCCATTTAAATTAAGAAAAAAAAACATAACTTTAAGCATGATCCAACAGCATGATTTTTCAACATAATATAGCATGATTTATAACATGGCATAGTATGATAGTATAACATAGCTTGACATGATTCTCAACATAGCACGACATAGCATAAAAGAATTTACAACATAGCATGACATAGCATATATAATTTACATCATACGACAACATAATAACATAATAAGAGATCCACAATATATAGAATTTACAATTACAAATCACATCACTTTCTTGTGATCCATTCATAACTGAGTCAAATTAGTTTGTAATAGTCTTGTGAGAATCATCATACTCACCAACAAAAGAAAAGAATTAGAGAGAGAGTTCTATGGTTTGATTTGTTTTGTTGAGTAGAATTTAGTTGTAGTAGATTAGGCTTCCTCTTCTTAGTTTGTGACGGCTATGCTGAACTCCATGGCAACAGCATGACGGTAGCTTCTCTAATTTTACAAGTGATTTAGGTCTAGGGTCTACCCACTTATTTATAGATTTTAGAATTCATTTAGGCCATTAGATTTAACCTAGAAATAACCGCAGCCGTTCAGACAAGATGGGGTTTATCTTGTTGACTCAGCAATGAGTCAGAAGTGACTCAGCAAACACTCAGCAATATATATATATATATATATATATATATATATATATATATATTCTACAATGTACACATTAGATACATCCCCCCCCCCTTTTACACACTTATTATTGTTTTTATATACATATTAGATACATCCCCTCTCTTACACACTTATTAATATTTTTATATTCATATTAGATACATCCCCTCTCTTACATACTTATTAATATTTTTATATTCATAATAGATACATCCCCTCTCTTACATACTTATTAATATTTTTATATTCATATTAGATACATCCCCTCTCTTACATACTTATTAATATTTTTTTGTATTCATATTAGATACATCCCCTCTTCTACACACTTATTATTATTTTAGCAACTTTAGTGTTAATAGAAAATTCGGGGTGTTACATTCTCCCCTCCTTTTAGGATTTCGTCCCCGAAATCTTCAAGTCTGGAAGAATGTATATCCTACCATCCAAACGTCCATCTACTCATCCATCATACACAGGCATCCATTGTCCTTACAGACTTCTAATGCTTTCATGTTTAAATGCACAGTGTGTGTATATGTCCGTATCTAATGCAAAATCAGGCGGTCCACTGATTCAGTTGACCTCCTTAATGCAACTATGATCGTGCCATGCATCCATTATGTATGCAAAAGATTCTTAATGCTACATAATACTTCTATATGCGTGCACAACCATCATCTGAATGCAGCATCCACATGATAATACAACCATTGTTCATCCATTTTACTAAATACATCCGTATATATGCAATATGCAATATGTAGTGACTGAGCCGATCTAGTGCCTAAAGTGTGTGTATATATGCATCCACGAGCAACCACTAGCAAACACTTGCATCCATTTTGCATCCATCATACATAACATGTCTCAAACACATGTTTCAACCATAGGATTATCCTAACTAAAGGTCGAAGATACTAATGAGAGGACATACTAAAGATAAGATAAGATAAGCTAAGCGATAAAGGAGAAATTAAAAGACATACCCTCAAAAAGAAAAGGGTACAACGAACGCATCTTCTCTTCTGTCTCCCAAGTTGCGTTGCTCTCATCATCTCCCCATTGCACTTTAACCAGTCTGACCTCTCGATTCCTCAACTTTTTGATCTCCGACCCAAGAATGCATGTAGGAGCTCGTCTGATTGTTGCATCACGCTCTATTTCCACCTCTTTAAGCAAGCTCGGCTCTACCACCTCCGCGGTCTTGTGCAAACACTTCCTCAAATGTGATACATGGAATACGTCGTGTACTCCACTAAGTTTCTCAGGCAACTCCACCCTATATGCCATCTTCCCAATCCTGTCTTTTACAGGAAACGGCCCTACAAACCTTGGTGCTAATTTCCCCACGGACCCAAAGCGAACAACATTCTGTAACGGAGATACTTTGATAAAAACCATGTCCCCAATGTCAAACTCAAGATCTGTCCTCCTCTTATCAGCATACGATTTTTGCCTATCTTGTGCTGCTTTCATCCTCCTTCGAATCAACTCAATCTTCGCCGAGGTTTCCCTAACCATATCGGGCCCAAGTAGGATTTTATCGGTAGATTCCCACCAACATGTAGGCGAACGGCAAGGCCTTCCATAAAGAGCTTCGAAAGGTGCCATGCCAATACTAGACTGAAAGCTATTATAATATGCGAATTCTACTAACGGAAGGTGCGCTTCCCATGTACCCCCAAAGTCTAGGATACAAAGCCTTAAAAGATCCTCTAGAATGTGATTCACCCTCTCGGTCTGGCCGTCTGTCTGAGGATGATATGCGGTGCTCAAACATAGCTGAGTCCCTACCACCTCTTGTAAACTCTTCCAAAATTCGCTAGTAAAGATGGGGTCACGGTCGCTTACTATACTAGAAGGAATACCGTGCAAACGAACTATCTCCTTAATGTATACAGAAGCCAACCACGGAGCAGTCCTCTTACTTTTCACGGGAATAAAATGGGCGCTTTTAGTAAGTCTATCTACTATAACCCAAATCCCTGTGTTACCCTTCCTTGATCTTGGTAATCCATCCACAAAATCCATTGAGATGCTTTCCCATTTCCATAGTGGAACTTCTAATGGGTGAAGCAACCCACCGGGTTTCTTTTGTTCTGCTTTAACTCGTTGGCACACCAAGCATCTAGCGACGTACTCGGCCACATCCTTTTTCATACCGGCCCAAAAGAAAACCCGCTTCATATCTTTGTACATCTTATCCCCGCCGGGATGAATGGTCATTTTTGAGCGATGAGCATCATCAAGAATGGCCTTCCTTAAGTCTTCATCTTGTGGTACACAAAGTCTATTATCCCTTCGTAACCAACCCTTATCGTCTAGGGTATACCTATGAAGATGGCTTGACGACTCCCACCCTTTGAGCTTTTCTACTATCTCAACCAACTGTGGGTCGTCTCGCTGTGCCTCACCAACCCGTCCTAGAAGTGTAGGTCTAACCTCCAAGGATGCTAACAGACCGGGTACTAAGTCAACGGAGGGTCTAAAGTCAAACATAGAGATGAATTCTAAGCTTTGTCCTTCGACAAACAACGGACTCAAGGACAACCTTTTCCTACTTAAGGCGTCTGCCACCACGTTACCCTTGCCCGGGGTATATGCTATTTCAAAATCGTAGGAGGCTAAGAATTCCATCCACCGTTGCTGCCTTAAATTCAAATCCTTCCGAGAGAATAAGTATTTTAATGATTTGTGGTCAGTGAACAGTTCGAATTTCTCACCAAGAAGATAGTGACGCCAAGACTTAAGCGCGAAAACAATTGCGGCTAGCTCTAAGTCATGCATGGGGTAATTCTTTTCATGAACCCTCAACTGCCTTCCACCATAGGCTATTACTCTTCCCTCTTGCATGAGGACCGCGCCAAGTCCCGTCACACAAGCATCAGTATAGATGGTAAAACGGTTTATTCCCGTCTGGCAGCACTAAGACTGGGGGTGAAGTTAAGGCTCTCTTTAAACGTTGGAACGCATCATCGCAATCTTTGTTCCACGTAAAAACCAGGTTCTTCTTCGTTAACCGTGTTAATGGAGCTGATATTTTTGCGAAGTCTTTGATAAACTTCCTATAATAGCCAGCCAACCCCAAGAAACTTCTTACTTCGGTTGCATTTTTAGGGACCTTCCAATCTTGGATGGCCACCACCTTTGCGGGATCCACTGCTATCCCTTCTTTGGAAACCACGTGGCCTAAGAACCGTACTTCCTTCCTCCAGAAGTGACACTTAGAAAATTTTGCCTTAAGGTTATGCGCTCGAAGGGTTTCCAACACTTCCCTAAGATGTAGGGAGTGCTCTTCTTTATTCTTAGAAAAGACTAAGATGTCATCCACAAAGACTACCACGAATTTGTTAAGGTATTCCCTAAACACCCTACTCATCAAATCAACAAAATATGCAGGGGCGTTTGTCAAACCAAAGGGCATCACTAGCCATTCATAGAATCCGTCAGGAGTCCTAAAAGCAGTCTTATCTATACTATCCTCAGCCACTCTCAGTTGATGAAAGTCAGTGGCTAAGTCCAACTGCGAAAACACTGAGGCGCCAACTAACTGATCAAAGAGATCGTCAATCCTCGGCAATGGGTGTCGGTTCTTTTTAGTAAGCTTGTTTAGTTCTCTATAGTCCATACAAAGTCTAAGAGACCCATCCGCCTTTGTGGCAAAAACTACTGGAGCACCCCACTCCGATATACTACGTCTTATGAACCCCTTCTCAAGCAACTCCTTTACTTGCTTATTGAGTTCCGTCCTTTCACGAGGAGCCATGTGGCGCACTGGCAAAGATACGGGTTTAGCATTATCCACAAGATAAATTCGAAAGTCTATCTCCCGCTTTGGAGGTAAGCCCTTCACCTCCTCAAACACATCCGGATATTCCCGGACCACTTCTACCGATCGCAGGTTCTCTACAGACGCGTCAAGCGATTCAAGATAACTTAGCATAACGGAATTTATGGGATTACAAAAGATGTCGAAAGCATTACCAAGGCGAGTCACAAGCCTAACTACTCTCCTTTCACAATCAAGAATGGCCCTATTTCTAGACAACCAATCCATTCCTAAAATTAGCCCATAGCCCGTGAAGCCCAATACATAAGCATCACATCTAAATTCAATGCTAAGTATAGAGATTTTCAAATCCAAACATATCATGGTCAAATGAGCAGAACCCCCAATTGGATTTGAAACGACCAAGGGATCTTCTACTAAACTGGTGTTCAAGTGCAGTGATTCAACTAATGATGCAGAGATAAACGAATGAGATGCGCAAGAATCGAATAAGGTACGGACAGGATGATCAAACAGAAAAACTAAGCTTTCAACAGAAATTGTTCTACCTCTTTCTTGCAGCGGTGGGGCCGCAATAGCCTGAACTTGCCCCCTTGCCTGCCCTGGTGCCATAAGAGCCTGCACCTGTCCTCCCGAGGTAGACCCTGCCCTCTGCCCCTTCTTTGGACAGTCCTTCACTAAATGTCCCGCATCTCCACAATGAAAACAACCAGTCTTCTTTTTCTTTCTACAATCTTTGCTGAGATGGCCAGGCGTCCCACAATTGAAGCATTTCTTCTTCCCTTTGCCATTATTGTTTTTACCACCCTTCTTATTTTGCTGTTGGGGTTTCTTCTGATCCCCTTTCTTTTCAACTGCCTTATCCTCATGCATAAGTGCCATTTCTACTAGCTTTTCAAAGGTGGCTCCCATAGGGATGTGGGTCATAGCCAACCCTTGCAACGGTTCATTCAAGCCTCTAACGAACCTCAAAGCTTTCTTCTCTGGCGTGTTCACCAACTCCAAGCCAAACCTTGCTAACTGATTAAATTTATTGACATATTCCTTTACTGATGAGCTCCCTTGCTTTAGTGCCAGGAATTTTTCCATATTTAAGTTCTCCTCTGCCCTTGAAAGAAACTTTGCCTCAAACCTTCGTCTGAAATCCGCCCATGAATCGACTGGACGTTCCCCGTTAGTGACCTCCCACCAAAACGAGGCCTCTTCCTTCATTAACCAAGCAGCTAAACGGACTTTCCTCCCATCTTCCACTTCAAAGATATCCAACAATTCCTCAGTCTCCTTAAGCCAATCTCTGGCCTCCACAAACGTCTCAGTCCCTTGAAAAGTTTTTCCTCCCATAGCCTTGAATTCCTTGCACGTCTTTGCAAAAGTGTCAACACGAGGAGGAGGAGGAGGAGGAATGGGTGCAACTAGGGGTGGAGGAGTATCCGCTGGGCCTGCAGTGGTGGCCCTAGCCTCCAAGTATCTCCTAAACCATCCTGGAATCGTCACACCTTCTGGGAGATTAAGATCTTCAGCCATGCTGAAACGAAAAAGGAAAGATTCAAAATGGAGAATTTGAAAGATAAAGATAAGGATGTGGCTATTTGGGATTATGTTTTTCATAAAAACTCTCTTTAAATAACATGTTTTTTTTTTGAAAGCACTTCTTCCAAAAATACTTTAGAAAAAAAATATTTTTCTAAAATTTTTTTTATCTGTTCTGGTAACCTTATGCTCTGATACCACGTGTAACACCCCACGTCCATTAATGTCACTCACAAAGGGAATGCATTAACTTCCATGGAGGTTTTAAGTGAATATAGAACAATAAAATTACAACAAGACAGATATAAAATAGTACTTGGAAATTCAAAAATTTTATTTCATTGTAGCAGAAGTCAAAACATGTTTGATTACATCATAACACCATATTCAATGTCAAGTACAATATCTATCTTGATAAAACAAGTACATAATCCCATTACATGAATAGCCATTAAAAAGAAAGATAACAAGCTGGACTTTACTTCAGCAGTCCAAGATTTCCAGAAGATAAGCGATCCAACTAGACTCCACTAGAACTTGGCCCAACCTGCGGACCTGAAGGGAGAAAAAGGATGGAAAAGAGGGGGTCAGACATAAAGTCTGGTGAATATGATAATTCTACAATATTATTACCAAAATAACTGGACTAAGGCATAAGCTGGAAAACAAGAAAATGTCTATGAAGAGCAGATTAAGGACATAGACAATCGCTAAAGGCAACGTTATAGGCGCTCCTAAATACTAAAGGATAAACACTATACTGCACCACACCAGTCACCCTAAAGATTCATCCCACTTAGCTTCACTTAGAAACTTTCCCAATGGCTTTACGTACCCCTAGCTGACTACATAGGTGCCGCCTGCCCCTATCTCCACTAGGTGTACCCTACTTCCCATTATTCGATCGGCTCCCTAACTCGTAGATACCCGTGCTGGCCCCACAGTGGGGTGTATCACTCCCCTAAAGTGGCAACCTGATACAACGGACATGCACGGCTTATACCTACACGATGCAACAACGTCTTACCTACCAGCCCGGGTCCACACACGCATATGAAACCCGTTGGACTTGCGTTGCCACCGCTCCCTGTTTTGGCCTCTTATAGTCAAACCCAGTATGCGTGTCCCGTCCTCGACTTGGGTCGAGCCCACAAAGATACGTTTTGGGATACTAGTTGAAATGGGCCCCCACTATTTACCACAAGCATTCCACCTAAGCTTGTCCCCATTAGTCCATCTCACTTAACCCACTTAGTCATGTTCATTTACATGTGTGTTTGGTTAAGTCTAATCGTATTTCAAATGCCTCTAAAGGCAACCACCAGATTCCTCATGCCACCCAAGGCACCTACTTAACCCCCATGTCCCACCTTACATGATTATCTGGTTAAGTATTTCTTAGTTCATTAAGGCCATAACCTCATAAAGACCTCTCACATTAGACTGGCATTTATGGCAGCTGGATTTGCCGGGCGGGTCCGGGCAGTCTTACACCATAAAAGAGTCTAACCTCGTGTCTTTACAACTGTTATGCTTTAGTTTGGGCCTAGGACCTCTCACGTTGGGCCGACATTTGTGACTACTGGATTTGCCGGGCGGGTCCGGGCAGGTTTACATCACAAACGGGTCCAACCTCGTGTCCTAAGCATTGATTATTAATAATAATCCACTTTCCCCCAATTTTAATAATTCCCTACTTGAATTATTAATTACTTCCAATTTTTAACAATGTCCATAATTGACTCAATTATGGACATCCATTCATGGTATGCAAAATCTTACAAAATTGCACCCAATTTATTAATTCCTAATATTACCCCTACCCCACGTTTGAACGTTTATTCGCAAAATATATGTTAGACTCGAATAGCCTAACTCATAGCATAAAAGAGATTATCATAATAACAACATGTATATGTGACCAAATGAATCATAATAAGGGGTGAAACTTGCATATGTCCAACTTGCATAGATTATACATGTCATGGACCTAAAGGTGTCAACTTGTTCAAAATTCACCTAATATAATCTCAATCAATTTTCATAAACTTACATATGAACATGTGTGAATCAGCATCATCTAATTTTTTTAACAACATGGTTTTATATGGGTACACCTAACTCAATAGGCAAATTCCCATAATCAAGTTTTATTTAATTATAGTTTCAAGTTTATGGGTACACCTAACCTAATAGGCAAATTCCCATAAACAAGATCCATTTAAATTAAGAAAAAAAAACATAACTTTAAGCATGATCCAACAGCATGATTTTTCAACATAATATAGCATGATTTATAACATGGCATAGTATGATAGTATAACATAGCTTGACATGATTCTCAACATAGCACGACATAGCATAAAAGAATTTACAACATAGCATGACATAGCATATATAATTTACATCATACGACAACATAATAACATAATAAGAGATCCACAATATATAGAATTTACAATTACAAATCACATCACTTTCTTGTGATCCATTCATAACTGAGTCAAATTAGTTTGTAATAGTCTTGTGAGAATCATCATACTCACCAACAAAAGAAAAGAATTAGAGAGAGAGTTCTTTGGTTTGATTTGTTTTGTTGAGTAGAATTTAGTTGTAGTAGATTAGGCTTCCTCTTCTTAGTTTGTGACGGCTATGCTGAACTCCATGGCAGCAGCATGACGGTAGCTTCTCTAATTTTACAAGTGATTTAGGTCTAGGGTCTACCCACTTATTTATAGATTTTAGAATTCATTTAGGCCATTAGATTTAACCTAGAAATAACCGCAGCCGTTCAGACAAGATGGGGTTTATCTTGTTGACTCAGCAATGAGTCAGAAGTGACTCAGCAAACACTCAGCAATATATATATATATATATATTCTACAATGTACACATTAGATACACCCCCCCCCCTTTTACACACTTATTATTGTTTTTATATACATATTAGATACATCCCCTCTCTTACACACTTATTAATATTTTTATATTCATATTAGATACATCCCCTCTCTTACATACTTATTAATATTTTTATATTCATAATAGATACATCCCCTCTCTTACATACTTATTAATATTTTTATATTCATATTAGATACATCCCCTCTCTTACATACTTATTAATATTTTTTTGTATTCATATTAGATACATCCCCTCTTCTACACACTTATTATTATTTTAGCAACTTTAGTGTTAATAGAAAATTCGGGGTGTTACATCGACACCAGAGCTGCTTGCCTCACTTGCACTATATGATTTTGAACAAAGTTTTGTACACTTGCTGTGTACACTTGGCATTCTTGTTGCACAATGAATTTGCTGTTTTGATTGTTGAGTTTCCTTGACCACTTTATCTTGAGTTGACTTTGTGTATTGCACTGAGTCGAGCAGGTCCATGTGGCTACTCCTCAGTTGCAATCTGATTGGCGTGGCAGTGCACACGTGTACACGTGTGTACATGCAGCCATCAGACAAGTTGTCCTTGTCCCTGCATTGAGATATATGTTGTCTGCCTTGTGGTATTTACAGTGTATCACTGTGATAACACAAGCTGTCTAGACACAGATTGATGGTTTTATAATTCAGATCAAGCCATGAAAAATGATGAGAAACACACCAGAAATCTGAGGCAAATAAAATTTTAAAATAAAATTTATATTCGCATATATTCAGTTTAAATTTCTATTTCAGTGTACTGTGTGTGTGTTTCTGTGTATGACAGGTATGAAGACTGGACTGACAGAGAGCTGTGAAGACAGAAGACTGAAGATAAGAAGACAATGTGTAGTGTCAGTGAATGTGTCAAAGTGTATGTATGTTAATTTGAGTGTTGAGACTGAATGTATGTACAAAAAGAGTGACTGAGTTAATCTGTAATGAGGAGCTGTATATATGAAATCTGATATGTTATGAAGTGTAATACAGAGATGTACAAATAGTGGAGTAAAGAATTTGTACTGTTTGATATTGAAATAAAATATTCTATTCAAATAAAATACTGTGAATATTTAAATTTCTGTACAGTTGTATTTTATTTAAATATAAATATTATATTCCAGTCTGTGATGTATAATAACAGTACAATATCAAACACATTAAAATAATATTTATTTGGTTGTTATCATCAAACAAAAATCATATAATTGTGTATACAACACCGTTATATACAACACCCGGTGGTAACAAGATGTACCGAGACATGAAGCAGACCTACTACTGGGAAGGGATGAAAAGAGACATTGGGAAGTTTACATCCAAATGCATGAATTGCCAACTAGTTAAAGCTGAGCAAAAGAAGCCAAGTGGTTTGTTACAACCATTAGAAATTCCCGAATGGAAATGGGAACAAGTGTCAATGGATTTCATTGATGGGTTACCAAGGACTAGATCGGGCCATGATAGCATTTGGGTAATTGTGGACCGTGATCGACGCTAGTCTATGAATCAGAAAAGCGCGATATTTAAATTAAATTCTGCAAGCATACAGGTGTGTAGCATACAGGTCGAACACAGGGAGGTGTAATTAAAAATTATTATTTATTTATTCTTAGGCGAGTTAGACGAAATCTGGAGATGTTTTTAACTGTTGTTGAAATTACTCTGAATCTAATCAGTATCAAATTCAACAATTGAAAAGAAAAGGAACAATTACTAGAAAACTAGAACAACAACAGAAATTAAAAGTAGGATTCCTGTTGAAACCAATCAACCAGTGAATCGCTAATAATCAGTAATAAAGACAATAACAATATGCGTTTTACCCAAACCTAATTAGGTAGATAACACAAATTGTTATGAAATTAAAATAACAATAAAACTAGAAAAGAAAAGACTTTTATTAGAACAAAAGAAAATACAGAATAGAAAAAATGAATGGCTTTACAATGGGACATCATGTATATTTATAGAGATGTAGATCAAATCCTAATCAAATCAATGACTAAATGGTCCTCTTTTCCTAAGAAGTAATATCATATATCTTGCCTTCCTTGACCAAGCTTGATTGGAAAGCAAATCACGGTGAATATCTTCCAAATCTTCCCTATCTTCCATGTGGCAAATTGATTGATTAATTGATGAGCAGATTGTATGTGATTAATTCTTCCAAACAAGGATACTCATTAGACTCCAAAGGCAACAAGGGATAAAATCTTCAAAATTGATCTTTTCTTGGCAATATTTCTATCAGAAATTCTTTTAATTGGAAATTGAAAAATGAATGTTCTGAATTGATTTCCATGACTACTCCTGAAATGTCTATTAGTGAATATCATACATACACATGAATATGTATATATATAATATAACACTAATTAATAGATTCTTCATAGCAAAGGGCCAATGTGAACGCGTTCTGTTCTTTGGCAAAAAGTGAGCTCGACGGGGATCGAACTCAGGTCTCTCAGTACAAATTTCCATGCAATTACCAGTGTGCTACAACGTCTTTTGTAATTGAGGTGGCTTTAATACGGGGAAGTAGCTTTTTATCTGTAGTTGGCCTTTAATTTGAAATGAAGGAGGCATTTCTTGACATCCTGTAAAAACATACAAAAGTAACCAAAGTATCATTTATTTATTTACAAAAGATAAAATATACGAGCATAAAATAAACACATTTCTATGTTAATCAAATACCCCCACACTTATCTTTTACTCGTCCTCGAGTAAAAAGAAAATGAAAAACTAACTAGATAGGTCGCACTTTCGTAGGAAACACGATTGCATTAAGCGCATGCAACAAGCCGTTAAACCTCTAGGTGTCCCTAGTAGGACGAGTGGTGTCTCGTGAGGGTTTTCAGCGGATACTACCCAGAAAATCCAAATGCAGTATGCTATGATTCTAATGAAACTACATGAATGCAATGGACATATGCAAATAAAAACAAAAAATGAAAACACGACTTATTTCAGGAAAGTGGTACAACAAATTAAGTTAACAATTTCTGATCAGTTGATTTTATTTTAGATACCTCGACTTGTCACAAATTTTCAATATAAATCAAGTTTTCAAATGTTAAATTCCAGTTTGGCCAGTTAGTTCGGTCGATAACATAGTGCAGCCATGAAATAAATTCTTAGTTTGCTTGGCACAGTTTGCAAAGTGGTATTCTAATTTTCTCATGTATGTCTAGTCAAATCAATAAGGTCAAGAAGTGTTTGGGTATCATCGCTTATTCTTTATTCTATAAAATTTTAATATTTATGATTAAGTTCATACACCTAACTAAAAAGACCAAGGTTTACCACCCATGCACTGCCTCGCGGACTAACGGAGAGTGGGTAAAGAGCTTGGCGGATTGTGCTGGCCGACTTTGACTTTGTCAACAACGTGTCGGTAATCCTTAGGTGTCCAATCTCATAAAATGAGACCAAGATATTCCAACGTTGACTTTGTCAACAATGTGTCGGATAGAGCTTGGCGGGTTTGCACACCAACGCTCGATATACAAGCAATGTTGGATATCCTTGGATTACTATTATTATTATTGAATTTATAAGCCCAAAAAGAGAGTTACGCGAGTTCAACTTAACACAACTTAGTTTTCAAGGTTTGACAAGCCATTATAAGTATTTTAAGTCCTCCACTTATTTAAACAAAGTCTACAATATAGAATAGATTTCATGGCCATCACCTAAGAATCTCCCTATGTACCGGTTACACTGTTATCCCTCAAAATTAAACTTTTCATTATATTTCTTATTCGATCTAAGTTGAGAGAAAAAATACTATCAACTGGCTAAAAATTGTAAACTTATTTTGTTGTATCAATTGAAAAAGAGTCGTATTTTTTTTAATTTTTTTTATGGTATGTTACTACGATATAAAATGTATGATGGTCCTACATGAAAAGAAAGAAAAATTAAAGAAAAACAGAATGCAATGCAGACTCCTCCCACACTTGATTGAGACAGTGTCCCAACTGTCTAAGGCAGAAAAACAAAAATAAAATAAAAAAATGAAAAAGAAAAATAAAAGAAAAAGAACGTGTAACACCTGATTTTATGGTGGATGATCAGGCTCATGCAGATCGATAGGGTCATCATCGTCATCTTGCTCGAATTCCAAAAATGGTTTCAGTCGCTGACCGTTTACTTTGAAGACTTTTCCATCCCTAGGATTTTCAATTTCAACCGCTCCATGAGGATATGCTGTTTTCACAACATAAGGTCCAGTACATCGAGATCTGAGTTTTCCTGGAAACAAGTGAAGTCTAGAGTCGTATAAAAGAACTTTTTGACCTACGTTGAATTCCTTACGAAGTATGTTTTTGTCGTGTTGGGCTTTGGTTCTTTCTTTGTAGATTTTCGCATTTTCATACGCCTCATTTCTTAATTCCTCTAATTCCGAAATTTGTAACTTCCTATGTGAGCCGGCTTTTTCTAAGTCAAAATTCAAAAATTTTATGGCCCAAAGAGCACGATGCTCTAATTCAAGAGGTAAGTGACAGGCCTTTCCAAAGACTAATCGATATGGTGACATCCCTAGATTGGTTTTATAAGCAGTGCGAAAAGCCCAAAGTGCATCAATCAGTTTTACGGACCAATCTTTTCTATTGGAATTCACGGTTTTCTCAAGAATTTGTTTGATTTGTCTATTTGAGACTTCTACTTGCCCACTAGTTTGTGGATGGTAAGGTGTTGACAGCTTGTGTGTGATTGAGTATTTCTTGAGCAAGGACTCAAAAGCACGATTACAGAAATGAGTGCCATTATCGCTAATGATAGCTCGAGGTGTGCCAAAGCGTGAGAAGATGTTTTCTTTGAGGAATTTGACAACAACCTTGTTGTCGTTGGTTTTGGTCGGAGTGGCTTCAACCCATTTTGAGACATAATCTACCGCAAGCAAGATGTAAAGAATTCCAAATGAATTAGGGAATGGTCCCATGAAATAGATGCCCCAAACATTGAATAATTCAATCACTAAAATGGGGTTGAGAGGCATCATGTTTCGCTTAGTGATTCGACCCGTTCTTTGACATCGCTCACATTTAGAGCAAAATTCGAAAGCGTCACGGAAGAGTGTGGGCCAATAAAACCCGCTTTGCAAAACTTTTGCAGCAGTTTTTCTTGCTCCAAAGTGACCGCCACAAGCATGGTTATGTGAGAAAGAGAGAATACTTTGGTGTTCATGATCGGGCACACACCTTCGAATGATTTGGTCTGGACAGTATTTGAAAAGATATGGGTCGTCTCAATAGAAGTTTCGAACTTTCGAGAGAAATTTTGTTTATCTTGTTTCGACCATTCAGCGGGTGTTTGTTGTGTGACAAGATAATTCACAATGTCAGCGTACCAAGGGGTGTTAGAGATCGAAAGGAGTTGTTCGTCAGGAAAATAGTCATCGATTTGGGTGTCGTTATCATTTTCGTGCACAATTCGAGAGAGATGATCAGCTACGACATTTTCAGAACCCTTTTTATCTCGTATTTCTATATCGAATTCTTGAAGAAGAAGGATCCAACGAATCAAGCGGGCCTTGGCATCCTTTTTAGAAAGCAAATATCGTAGGGCAGCATGGTCAGTGTAAACTATGACTTTGGATCCTATGAGATATGGTCTGAATTTCTCAAGAGCGAAGACAACAGCCAAAAATTCCTTTTTAGTAGTTGAGTAATTCAATTGGGCCTCGTTTAAGGTTTTGCTAGCGTAGTAAATGACTCGAGGGAGTTTATCAATTCGCTGACCCAAGATGGCTCCAATTGCAAAGTCAGAAGCGTCGCACATAAGTTTAAAGGGTTGAGTCCAATCAGGAGGTTGAATGATGGGAGTTGTGGTCAAGATTGACTTAAGAGTTTCAAAAGATGTTTTGCAATCATTGGAAAATTCAAACTTTACGTCTTTGGCAAGTAAATTCAAGAGAGGTTTTGAAATTTTTGAGAAATCCTTAATGAATCTTCTATAGAATCCTGCATGGCCATGAAATGAACGAACATCTTTGACAAACTTAGGAGGAGGTAAATTAGCAATCAAATCGATTTTGGATTTATCGACTTCTAGGCCATCTTTGGAGACGACATGACCTAGAACTATCCCCTTTTTACCATAAAGTGACATTTTTCCCAATTAAGCACGAGTGATTTCTCCTTACAACGCTTAAGGACGAGTTCTAAATGAGTGAGACATTGGGAAAAAGATGATCCATATATTGAAAAATCGTCCATGAATATTTCCAAGAATCCTTCCACCATATCAGAGAAAATACTCATCATGCACCTTTGGAAAGTCGCGGGGGCATTACAAAGACCAAAAGGCATGCGACGATAAGCAAAGGTTCCAAAGGGACAAGTAAAGGTGGTCTTATGTTGATCTTCTAAAGCAACAGGAATTTGGTTATAGCCAGAGTATCCATCGAGAAAACAGTAGTACTCATGTCCTGCTAAGCGTTCGAGCATTTGGTCAATAAAAGGCAAGGGAAAATGGTCTTTTCGTGTGGCTGAGTTAAGCTTTCGATAGTCGATACACACATGCCATTTGGTTTTGATTTTTGTTGGGATGAGTTCATTACTGTCGTTTTTTATCACTGTGACTCTTGACTTCTTTGGTACAACTTGTACCGGACTCACCCAAGTACTATCAGAGATGGGATAGATGATGTTATTGTCTAGACATTTGATTATCTCCTCCTTGACCACTTCTCTCATGTTTGGGTTTAATCGCCTTTGAACCTCACGGGTGGGTGTAGCCTCATCAACTAAATGTATGCGATGTTCCACAATTGATGGGCTAATTCCTTTTATATCGCTAATTTCCCTCCCCAAGGCGTCCTTATTTTCCCGCAAGATATCCAAAAGTTTTTCTTCTTGGTCCTCGGTAAGATCGGAGGCCAAGATTACGGGAAAAGTTTTTGAAGAGTCTAGGTAGGCATACTTAAGGTCTGGTGGCAAGGGTTTGAGGTCTAACTTAGGAAGTTCTTGTGTATCAACATTGGTCAACATTCCTTGGTTAGATTCAGGTGACGAAGTGTCGGAGTCAAGAATTTTGTTTAGTTCAGAAATGTATTCGAGTTCATCGAAATCAGAGTCGAAATGGTCAAGACACATTTTCAAGGCTTCAGAAGTGTCACTAGATGTAACAACCCGTATTTTCAATAACCTGTTATAACGTAAATCGAGGCAGAATTTAATTTATAAATCTGAATCAAGGGAAAGGGGCTATGCCATTGCGTTCGTCTCGGAAAAATACGCGAAATAGAGTCCGAGTTTTCGAAAATCGGAGTCCGTATGACCCGATTAAGGCCCAATGAAGTTTTCAGAAAATTTCAAGTTCAAAACAGATTTCGAATTTCGGGTTCAAAATTCGAAAAACGGTCAGATTGGGACAGGCGGGAAAATTCCCGCCAGAGCACCCAAGTCGACAGCCCTGTCGACTTGGGAGTCGACTTGGTTGGACCCAAGTCGACAGCCCTGTCGACTTGGCTCAGCCGGGCAGTTTTGCCTGGTGCACCATTTTGGGGTTTTGGGGCCAAATTCGGTTTTAAGGGCTGAGATTGGAATTAAGGTTTAATCCTAAGGTTGAAACTAATCCTAATCTCTATAAATAAGCCCCTAACCTAACCCTAAATCATCATTATTCAACCCTACAACTAAACTATGGCAAAAAATTTCCTCTCATGGCCTCCACTCTCTTCATAAAATTCTAAGTTATTTCTATGAGAGATTTTCCATGCATACAAGTGTTTTCAAGCTTGTATGAGTGTCATTAGCTTGCATTCAAGTCAAGTTTCCATATTTACATCATAAAGCAAGAGTTTTGATCATTTTTGCTCAAGGGTTTTTCTATTGGAGCTTGCATTTTGGGTTTATTTGATTGCATAAGGGCTTTGTCTCAATCTATATAAATTTTTGTGCCTTCATAAGCATTGTAAGCCCTTTTCTACTTTCATATTTAAACTCTAAAGTTAAATGAATGATGCAAGTTTGGTTGATCATTATGATATGCAAGTTTGCCATGTTATGTTATGCAAGTATGCCATGTTATGATATGCAAGTTTACCATGTTATGCTATGCAAGTTTGCCGTGTTATGATATGCAAGTTTATCATGTTATGTCATGCAAGTTTGCCATGTTATGATATGCAAGTTTATCATGTTATGTTATGCAAGTTTGTTATGTTATGATATGCAAGTTTGCCATATGATATGCAAGTTATGTTATGCAAGTTTGGGTTGATCATTTTGCTCATGTTATCATGTTATGCAATCTTATCTTGGGTTTATGAGCTTAAAGCTTCAAGCTTTATGCTAAAGGTTGCATTTTGGCAGCATGTAAGTTATCATATCCCTTATGATAACTTGCATGTGAGGCTAAATGCGAACTTATGGCTATTTCTACATGTCATTTATCACCATGTATCACTTATATGCTAAGTTTGGTTTTATGCATACTTTTGAGGCCTAATGATGCAATATGCAAGTATATGAACATATGTACATTTCATATGCCACCATGTTAAACTTATGGCTTCAACACCATTTGTCATCTTTATTCCAAGTTCCCTCTTTCTATCCTTTATGCGCTATTGCGATTATGTAAGCGATGGGATTGCGTTTGGGGTTGGGTAAACTTAAAAGACATGAAAACATAAGATTGGGAATTTACCTATTAAGTTAGGTCTACCCATTGGGAATTTACCTATTAAGTTAGGTCTACCCAAATTCTTGAAAACTTGTAATATGTTTTGGAAACATGATGGACATGACACTTAGAAAATATAAGTGTGACCAACTCGAGGTTGGGTTGAGTTTGTAGCGTAAAACTACCCGGAACCGACCGGCTTAACTAGTTGCTACAAACAATAGGACCCAATGTGAGAAGTTGGTCATGTTGTACCTTGAACCCGAGGTTAGACCAAGTTGTGGTGTAAAGCTACCCGGACCCGCCCGGCTTAACTAGTAACCACAACAAGGTCTAATGTGAGAGGTTAAGGCACATTAAATTAGTTAATGCCTCATGATTAGGGTTAAGTCATGGTCCACTTAATACTTAACCAATTTGGGCTTGGTAGATTAATCAGGGTTAAGTCGTGAACTCATCGTTACACTTAACCAAGTTAATCCATGATTAGCAAGAGGGTTAAACCGTACTTAACCCACTAGAAAATCCTAGCAATGGGGGTCCACTCCAGCAGTAATCCCAAGTTTGTATCATTAAGACCTAGGGACTAGGCTAGGGTGGGGGCACGATTACTGGACTTGAGGTAAGTGACCAAAAACGACGGCAGAGTGGTACGCCGATGTAGTTCCGGACGGACTATGGTCGTGCACGTAGTCCGTATTTGGAGAAGTCAAGCATGGGTACCAGTAGATCTAGACTGTGCACTTATGTTTATGGTGTCCAGGGGTTGACACCCTAGGGCTTGATACACCCGACGGGAGACCCAGCACAGTCTGACTACAATTATGTTTGGGCCGTATTGACACCAACACGTGACGAGTTAGGCTTATAGGGAGCCGATCGACTAGACCGTTTGGTTGGACCTCGTATTAGGGTCACTTCATGTTATTGGACCTCGTATTAGGGTCACTTCATGTTATTGGACCTCGTATTAGGGTCACTTCATGTTATTGGACCTCGTATTAGGGTCACTTCATGTTATTGGACCTCGTATTAGGGTCATTTCATGTTATTGGGTCAAAGCTTGGGCCAAGGGATCAATACTTGTTTATTCAAGTCATGTTAGTTTGCTAGTACACCTGTGGTGCAAAACCTTAATCCTGATTATGCGATGACACCTTTATCTACCTTGTTAGTTAATCATCATGCTAGTATGTTGTTATCCTTATGTTCATCCCTGCTTCTCATGCCAGTTAACTTTATCAGTTTACATTGATTGTAGTAGGCCTTACTCAGTCTTTTTGACTGACCTGTTTTTCTTTCGCCTCTTTTCTTCCGTTCCCCCCCCCCCAGGTTCTCAGGGTGGGAATATTGGAGCTTAGCTTGGATTTCTGATCGCTTGCTTGTGGGATTTTAGCTCATGTACGGTCTTGACATGAAGCTAGCTATGGTTATCACTTATTTTGGGGGTAGTACTTATGTATTCCAGTTTTTCAATGATATTGTTTTTATCTAGACTTGTGTATTTGGAAAGTTAACATTATGTTGTACCAGACTTGTTTTGAAATAGTTTGAAATCTTCCGTTGTTTTACTTATCTTATTTACTCTGTTTACATATATACATACGTTCTTGTTCTGCCTTGATATATCATTATGCATGTTTACCCGGTACAAACGCCCCTCCAAAGTCAGAGTGCTTGCAAGAGCCACCCTGGCGGAGGTGGGGTGTTACATTTGGTATCAGAGCGTATGGTTTACGAGAAGGAACAAAAAGGTTTTTAAAACTTTTGGAAAACTATTTTCAAAACCAAGTATAAAGTATTTTCCAAAGAAAAGTCTAGTTTATTTTAAAGGTTATTCCCCAAAAAGCCATTAGCAAAATTCCTTCGTTTTTCTCCATTCTGAATCTGTCTTTTTTCTTCGTTTTCAGTATGGCCGATAACTTTGCTATTCCGGAGGGAGTACACGTACCTGTTTGGTATAGGAGACTTTTGGAGGCTAGGGCGACCGAAGCCGGCCCCGCAGATGTTCCTCCACCTCCTCCGGTAGTTAATGTTCCTCCTCCTCCTGTTCTGAGGTTCCTCTTCCTCCTCCCCCTCAGCATCCTCAAGCTGACTTCGCAAAGACTTGCAAAGATTTCAAAGCAATGGGTGGCAAGAACTTTCAAGGCACTGAGACTTTTGTACAGGCCAGAAATTGGTTGAAAGAGACCGAGGATTTATTTGCTATCTTTGGGTTAGACGATCAGAGGAAGATCTTGTTGGCGGTTTGGCTTATGAAGGATGAAGCCGCTTATTGGTGGGAAGTCACCAATGGTACTAGGACTGTTGAGACTTGGGCCGATTTCAGGGCAAGGTTTGTGCTTAAGTTTCTATCTTCTGCTGAGGAGAATCTGCAAATGGAGAGGTTCATAACTTTGAAACAAGGAGATATGTCTGTCAAAGAATATGTGAACAAGTTCAATCAGTTAGCTCGTTTTGGCTTGGATATGGTGAGTACTCCTCAGAAGAAGGCTCTTCGTTTTGCTAGAGGATTGAATGAGCCGTTGCAGGGATTGGCTATGTCACATATTCCCCATGGGGCCACGTTTGAGAGCTTGGTTGATATGGCGTTACTTCAGGGAGATGTCAAGAAAGAGATCAAGATAAATGATACTCAAGCCAAGAAGGCTGATTCCCAGTGGAAAGGAAATCAGGGTAATCCAAGTGGTCAGAGCAGTCAAGGCAATCAGAACAAGAATAAGAGTCAAGGCAACAAGGGGAACAACAACAAGGGCAGGAACAACAAGGGGAAGTGCCATTATTGCGGTTCAGTTGGGCATCTTATTAAGGATTGTAAGAAGAGGAAAAGGAAGAATGGTGAATGCTTTTTCTGCGGTGAGACTGGACATTTCAGTAAGGATTGCCCGAAGAAGCAAGGGCAAGGCCAGGGTCAGACTCAGCGTGCTGGACCTTCAGGAGGGCAAGTTCATGCTCTCAATGCCGCTCCAGTTCCCGATCGAGGTAGTATTTCCGTTGAAAGTCTTGTTTACATTTCTGATTTTCCTGTTCGTACTTTGTTTGATTCTGGCGCATCGCATAGTTTATTTCATCTGGTTTAGTTGAAAGTTTGCACCTAAGTACTAGTCTAGTTAATGATCCCGTGTGTGTTTCAAATCCAATTGGGGGTTCCGCCCATTTGTCTATTATCTACGTGGATTTGAAAATCTCTATCTTGAGTATAGAATTCTCGCGTGATGCTTATATTCTCGGTTTCATGGGGTATGGGTTGATTTTGGGCATGGATTGGTTGTCCAGTTTTGGAGCCATTCTTGATTTTTGGAGCATAGGGTTGAGAGGCTCATGACTCGCCTCGGTAATACCCTAAAATTTTCTAGTAACCCTATGAGTCCCGTCATGTTGTGTTATCTTGAATCCCTCAACTCGTCTATCGATAGTTTGCAATCGGTGAGGGTGGTCCGAGAATATCCTGATATCTTGGGTGAAGTGAAGGGGGTTACCCCTAAGCGAGAGATAGATTTCCGCATTTATCTGGTTGATAATGCCAAGATAGTTTCGTGGCCGGTTAGGCACATGGCCCCACAAGATGAGAGTTAAGAAAGCAAGTCAAGGAGTTGCTTGAGAAGAACTTCATTAGATGAAGTATATCTGAATGGGGAGCGCCTGTAGTATTTACTGCCAAGGCAGATGGTTCTCTTCGACTTTGTGTTGATTATCATGAGTTAAACAAAGAGAATAGGCAACCATTGCCAAGGATCGATGATTTGTTTGATCAGCTTGTAGGAACATCTGTTTTCTCTTGATCTTGCTACTGGATTCCATCAGCTCAGAGTAGCTGAGGATAGTATAGACAAAACTGCGTTCAGAACTCCAGATGGATTCTTAGAATGGCTAGTCATGCCATTCGGTTTGACTAATGCACCCGCCTACTTCGTGGACTTGATGAGTAGGGTGTCTAGGGAGTTCCTGAACGAGGTTGTGGTAGTCTTTGTAGACAATATCCTGACTTTCTTAAAGAACGAGGAAGAACATGCTAGACATCTCAAGGAGGTGATGGATACGCTTAGAGCGCATCAGTTGAAAGCCAAGTCCTCCAAATGTCATTTTGGAGAAAAAGGAGTTAGATTTCTTGGGCACATAGTTTCTAAGCAAGGCTTAGTGGTGGATCCTACTAAAGTGGTCGCGGTTCAAAACCGAAAAGCTCCGACGAGGACAATTAAAGTAAGAAGTTCTCTCAGTTTAATTAGTTAGTTAGCGTCCCTTGAGCTTAGACCTACCCTTCTGGATCAAGTAGGGACTTCACAGAAAGAAGACCCGCAGTTAGTCGAGATCATGGACAAGTTGATTCGAGGCGAGATGGTAAGTCACCTCGCTATAGATGACAAGGGATGGCTAAGACGCGATGAGAGAAAGAAGGTTCTTGAAGATGCACATCACCCGAGGAGGTGGCCGAGTTTGTCCCAAGGTGCATGTTGTGCCAACAGATTAAGGCCGAGTCATAAAAAGCCCGGTGGGCTATTACATCCATTGGAGGTCCCCGCAATGGAAGTAGTAAAGCGTCACGAAGGATTTCGTGGATGGACTGCCTAGATCAAGGAAAGGGAATACGAGCATGTGGGTAGACTCACGAAGAGTGCTCATTTCACTCCGGTAAAGAGCGAAAGGACTGCATCATAACTAGCGACAGTTTACTTTCAAGAAATAAAGCGGTTGCACGGGGTTCCCTAAAGGATAGTTAGTAACCATGACTCAATTTTCACTAGCCAGTTTTGGAATAGTCTACGGGAAGTCATGGGCAAGCAACTGAATCTAAGTACGGCCTATCATTCGCAGGCGGATGGTTCATTTCGTTCAAGCATGAGTTATAGAAAATCACGTTGGTAAGAGCAATTGGCAACGTGGATTGGTATTTCCAAGAAAAGTTCTGCTGCGTGGAATACTTTATAGTAAGTAAACGAGATCCAGGATTCACTAGTGAATTTTGGAGAGCTTGCATGAAACCATGAGGTCATAGTTATGTTTAAGCCAAGAATGATAGAAGAGTAAGTGAAAAAGGAAGACGAGAGGCGACAATGAAATGGGTTCCAACTCATATTTGGAAATAAGAGTTAAGAAGCTAAGAAATCATGAAGTAAAAGACGGTCAAAGCACAGTGGAGTTAAACTCAAGGAAACGTGACTTAGAAGACTGAAGGCTAGATACGCGCATCATATCTCTTTCTAAGAGTATATCCTTGATCCTTGTTTTCCGGTGAAACTTACTTGCATGTTATCTTTTACATATATCCTCTCGGTCCCGTTCTCGATCCCATTTCTGCTGTAAACTCCATAAGGGGGTATGACTCATCGGTTAGTAATACATGTCAAGGTTTGAAGGGGTCCGTTAGGTTGACTAAACCTTTTGGGCTTTTATAGAATATGGGTTGGGTTAGGAAGGGATTTCTTGTAATCCAAAAGGAGTATATCTTGCTTATCTTCCCGATCTCTTTGTAGCATATCTTTCTTTTGCTATCTATATCGTGTTAATCTTATCATGAGAACCTTAGGTAGAAACCCTTTGGATGAAACATGTGTTTGAAACATGTTATGCTTGATGTTTGCAAGTGGTTGCAAGTGTTTGCAAATGGTTACTCGTGGATGCATTATACACATTAGGCACTAGATCGGCTCACACACTCCTCATATTGCATATGCATGAGTGTTTATGCTTATTCATGGATGAAAATTTTTGTGTTATCACATGGATGTTGCATATGGATGTATGTTATGTGCACACATATAGATGTTATACATTATGTTAGGAGTTGCATACATATGGATTCATTTCACTAACATAATTTGCATTGATGATATTTGCATTAGATAAGTACATATACACACACCTTTGCATATGTTCATACAACATTTAGAATCTTGTAAGGACAATGATTGCTCGTGGATGATGTTTTGAGTAGATGGATGTTGGATGGTAGGATATGTTCTTCCTAACTTAGAGATTTCGGGGACGAAATCCTTTAAGGAGGGGAGAATGTAACAACCCGTATTTTCAATAACCTGTTATAACGTAAATCGAGGCAGAATTTAATTTATAAATCTGAATCAAGGGAAACGGGCTATGCCATTGCGTTCGTCTCGGAAAAATACGCGAAATAGAGTCTGAGTTTTCGAAAATCGGAGTCCGTATGACCCGATTAAGGCCCAATGAAGTTTTCAGAAAATTTCAAGTTCAAAACAGATTTCGAATTTCGGGTTCAAAATTCGAAAAACGGTCAGATTGGGCCAGGCGGGAAAATTCCCGCCAGAGCACCCAAGTCGACAGCCCTGTCGACTTGGGAGTCGACTTGGTTGGACCCAAGTCGACAGCCCTGTCGACTTGGCTGTCGACTTGGCTCAGCCGGGCAGTTTTGCCTGGTGCACCATTTTGGGGTTTTGGTTAGGTTTTGGGGCCAGATTCGGTTTTAAGGGCTGAGATTGGAATTAGGGTTTAATCCTAAGGTTGAAACTAATCCTAATCTCTATAAATAAGCCCCTAACCTAACCCTAAATCATCATTATTCAACCCTACAACTAAACTATGGCAAAAAATTTCCTCTCATGGCCTCCACTCTCTTCATAAAATTCTAAGTTATTTCTATGAGAGATTTTCCATGCATACAAGTGTTTTCAAGCTTGTATGAGTGTCATTAGCTTGCATTCAAGTCAAGTTTCCATATTTACATCATAAAGCAAGAGTTTTGATCATTTTTGCTCAAGGGTTTTTCTATTGGAGCTTGCATTTTGGGTTTATTTGATTGCATAAGGGCTTTGTCTCAATCTATATATATTTTTGTGCCTTCATAAGCATTGTAAGCCCTTTTCTACTTTCATATTTAAACTCTAAAGTTAAATGAATGATGCAAGTTTGGTTGATCATTATGATATGCAAGTTTGCCATGTTATGCTATGCAAGTATGCCATGTTATGATATGCAAGTTTACCATGTTATGCTATGCAAGTTTGCCATGTTATGATATGCAAGT
This sequence comes from Allium sativum, assembly GCA_030737875.1. Lineage (NCBI taxonomy): Eukaryota > Viridiplantae > Streptophyta > Magnoliopsida > Asparagales > Amaryllidaceae > Allium > Allium sativum. Next base: position 575,863,194 of record CM060913.1, read on the forward strand.
TTATCATGTTATGTCATGCAAGTTTGCCATGTTATGATATGCAAGTTTATCATGTTATGTTATGCAAGTTTGCTATGTTATGATATGCAAGTTTGCCATATGATATGCAAGTTATGTTATGCAAGTTTGGGTTGATCATTTTGCTCATGTTATCATGTTATGCAAGCTTATCTTGGGTTTATGAGCTTAAAGCTTCAAGCTTTATGCTAAAGGTTGCATTTTGGCAACATGTAAATTATCATATCCCTTATGATAACTTGCATGTGAGGCTAAATGCGAACTTATGGCAACTTCTACATGTCATTTATCACCATGTATCACTTATATGCTAAGTTTGGTTTTATGCATACTTTTGAGGCCTAATGATGCAATATGCAAGTATATGAACATATGTACATTTCATATGCCACCATGTTAAACTTGTGGCTTTAACACCATTTGTCATCTTTATGCCAAGTTCCCTCTTTCTATCCTTTATGCGCTATTGCGATTATGTAAGCGATGGGATTGCGTTTGGGGTTGGGTAAACTTAAAAGACATGAAAACATAAGATTGGAAATTTACCTATTAAGTTAGGTCTACCCATTGGGAATTTACCTATTAAGTTAGGTCTACCCAAATTCTTGAAAACTTGTAATATGTTTTGGAAACATGATGGACATGACACTTAGAAAATATAAGTGTGACCAACTCGCGGTTGGGTTGAGTTTGTAGCGTAAAACTACCCGGAACCGACCGGCTTAACTAGTTGCTACAAACAATAGGACCCAATGTGAGAAGTTGGTCATGTTGTACCTTGAATCCGAGGTTAGACCAAGTTGTGGTGTAAAGCTACCCGGACCCGCCCGGCTTAACTAGTAACCACAACAAGGTCTAATGTGAGAGGTTAAGGCACATTAAATTAGTTAATGCCTCATGATTAGGGTTAAGTCATGGTCCACTTAATACTTAACCAATTTGGGCTTGGTAGATTAATCAGGGTTAAGTCGTGAACTCATCGTTACACTTAAACAAGTTAATCCATGATTAGCAAGAGGGTTAAACCGTACTTAACCCACTAGAAAATCCTAGCAATGGGGGTCCACTCCAGCAGTAATCCCAAGTTTGTATTATTAAGACCCTAGGGACTAGGCTAGGGTGGGGGCACGATTACTGGACTTGAGGTAAGTGACCAAAAACGACGGCAGAGTGGTACGCCGATGTAGTTCCGGATGGACTATGGTCGTGCACGTAGTCCGTATTTGGAGAAGTCAAGCATGGGTACCAGTAGATCTAGACTGTGCACTTATGTTTATAGTGTCCAGGGGTTGACACCCTAGGGCTTGATACACCCGACCGGAGACCCAGCACAGTCTGACTACAATTATGTTTGGGCCGTATTGACACCAACACGTGACGAGTTAGGCTTATAGGGAGCCGATCGACTAGACCGTTTGGTTGGACCTCGTATTAGGGTCACTTCATGTTATTGGACCTCGTATTAGGGTCACTTCATGTTATTGGACCTCGTATTAGGGTCACTTCATGTTATTGGACCTCGTATTAGGGTCACTTCATGTTATTGGACCTCGTATTAGGGTCATTTCATGTTATTGGGTCAAAGCTTGGGCCAAGGGATCAATACTTGTTTATTCAAGTCATGTTAGTTTGCTAGTACACCTGTGGTGCAAGACCTTAATCCTGATTATGCGATGACACCTTTATCTACCTTGTTAGTTAATCATCATGCTAGTATGTTGTTATCCTTATGTTCATCCCTGCTTCTCATGCTAGTTAACTTTATCAGTTTACATTGATTGTAGTAGGGCTTACTCAGTCTTTTTGACTGACCTGTTTTTCTTTCGCCTCTTTTCTTCCGTTTCCGCCCCCCCCCCCCCCCCCAGGTTCTCAGGGTGGGAATATTGGAGCTTAGCTAGGATTTCTGATCGCTTGCTTGTGGGATTTTAGCTCATGTACGGTCTTGACATGAAGCTAGCTATGGTTATCACTTATTTTGGGGATAGGACTTATGTATTTCAGTTTTTCAGTGATATTGTTTTTATCTAGACTTGTGTATTTGGAAAGTTAACATTATGTTGTACCAGACTTGTTTTGAAATAGTTTGAAATCTTCCGCTGTTTTACTTATCTTATTTACTCTGTTTACATATATACATATGTTCTTGTTCTGCCTTGATATATCATTATGCATGTTTACCCGGTACAAACGCCCCTCCAAAGTCAGAGTGCTTGCAAGAGCCACCCTGGCGGAGGTGGGGTGTTACACTAGAGGTTTCATCAACTATGGTTTGAATCATGTCAATTTCATCGATCTCAAAATCCTTAGGTTGTTTGTTGAGATTAAAGATGTTTAACTCAATGGTTAGGTGCCCGAAGGAAAGTCGAAACTGACCATTCCTACAATTAATGATAGCATTAGAGGTTGCTAAGAAAGAGCGTCCTAAGATCAATGGTATTTGAACTTTGGGATTTGAGACAGGCTCTGTTTCTAGAACTATAAAATCGACAGGGAAGTAAAACTGTTCGATCTGTATCAAGACGTCTTCGATAATTCCCAATGGCTTTTTGACAGATCGATCGGCTAGTTGAAGTGTGATGTTTGTTGGTTTAATCTCCCCTAGTCCAAGTTGACGATAGACAGTATAAGGGAGAAGGTTGACACTGGCACCAAGGTCGAGTAGGGCACGAGAGATGTGAGTGTTTCCTATTTTACAATCAATCGTAGGGCAGCCAGGGTCTTTATACTTGACTAGGGCAAGATTCGAAAGAACAGAGCTTGTATTTGCAGTTAGAAAGGCGGTTTTTCGGACATTGGTCGCACGTTTTTGTGTGCACAATTCCTTAAGACATTTAGCATATTGAGGAATTTGTTCAGTGGTGTCTAAAAGAGGAATGTTCACACGGACTTGTTTGAAAATTTACAGAATTTTATCGAAATTTGCCGCTTTCTTCTTATTATTGAGTCTATGAGGAAAAGGAGCTACTGGTTTTTCGACTCTGTGATGAGTTTCATCATTCGAAGGAGAAGGTTTATCCAAGGGAAGAGAAAGTGGTAAGGTTGTAGAAGATGGAATGTTGGTATTGCCAACATTAATTTTCGAAGGTGGGTCGGGTTTGCTGACACTGGGAGAAGAACTGTTGGGATTGCCAACATTTAAGGGAACTTGAGGTTTAGAAGAATTGGCATTCGAAGCCAATGGGTGATCATCGAGATTAGGGATTGGGGTCGAGTTAGAAAGTTCGCCAGGGTTGCCCACGTTATTATCAATCCTCTTACCAGATCGAAGGGTTGTAATTGCGTTGACTGGATTATGATTTTCGTCCTCACAAGAATTTACAGCACGAGAGTTATATTTTGGATTCACCTCAAGTTGACTAGGCAACTTTCCCTTCTCGTTATTTTTCGCCATTTCCTTTATCATATTCATCATTTGGTCCATTTTAGCGTCTTGCGAGTTTATTTTAGCTTCGTAAGAGTTCATCTGTTTCTCTAATCGAACAAAATCTTGTGACGATTGACCAGATTGAGAGGGTAAGTTCGATGATTGAAAATTGGGGTGCCTATAGGGTTGTTTGGATTGAGGTGCAGCTTGAGAGGTTTGAGAATTGGGAGGTGGAGCTTGGTAATTCGAATTGGGGATAAAGGGTTGCATGTGAGATGGGTTAGCCGAATTATTGGGGTTCGACCAAGAAAAATTTGGGTGGTTCCTCCAACCAGGATTGTACGTGGCTGAGTAAGGGTTATTTTGAGCTATAGCATTGGCTTGGTCCTGAGAGTAATAGTGGGGTAACCCTTCTCCGACATGAGGAGTTTGACTTTCTAAAGGAATTTGACTTGGGTCCACGGCATGCACTCCTCTAGTAGAAGTACGAATGGGAACACGAATCGATTCCCATTGCATGTCCTTTTCAGAATAATCTTCTAAGAACCGCCAAGCTTCATCGGCTGTTTTAGACATAAAGTCTCCTCCACACATTGATTCTAGTTGAGTTCTAGACTGATAATTAAGCCCTTCATATGCAATTTGACACAAGTGATCTTTTAGAATTCCATGATGAGGACAACTATACAGTAGTTGGTTGAATCTCTCAAAATATTTTGAAAAAGTTTCCCCCTCATTTTGACAAAATTGGTTTATCTCAGTTCGAATTTTGAGAGTTTTATGAAAAGGAAAAAACTTTTTCAAGAATATAGTGACAAATTCATCCCAACTTCTTATGGAATGTTTTGGAAGAGAATTTAGCCATCTTTTAGCGCTTTCAAGTAATGCAAATGGGATTAGCCTTAGCTTGATCGATTCGTTAGATAATTGTTGCATTTTTGTTGTGGACGCATACAATTCAAATTCACTTAGAAATTCATAAGCATTTTCAGACCCAGTAAATTTTGGTACCCCTTGGATAAAAGAATGTTTTAGCTCAAAATTGTTCCCTTCAGCTGGTGGGAACACGATGACAGAGGGTTGAACGGTCCTAGTAGGATAACATCGATCACGAAGAGACAAGGGTCTATCCATTTGGATATTGAGATTTTGAAAATTTTGATTTATTTGATTTTGATCTCCAAGGTTTGGAAAGTTTTGATTCACTCGATTTGATCCAATTCGGTTGGAAAATTTTGGTTGATACGAGAACCCCTAGGAGAATTTTGTTGGCTAACACTTTTTTCACTCATTGTTGTCAAATGCAAGCACAGAAATTAGCTACAATGAAGTTTTCTGTCCTTATTGGCTCCTAACCCAAAATTATAAAGTGATGCGTTTGATTACTTAGATCAAAAGATTTCTCAACCAGTTAACGGACAGGAGTTATCGGTGCACCAGGAATCACCCTAGCAATGCAGCTGAAGGTTTAAGTACCTTCAGAGTAACAACCGATATAATATTTACGAATCACCGTAATATTTATAAACGGTTATTTCTCTGCCGTAGTCTAGACACCAAGAAATAATTCGTTCCAAATGAATCAAGTATCACAATATAATTAAGCCCTAGATGAGCCCGTGACTCCCTTAAGTCCAACGTCTAACCGTTATTATTAGTCAGATTCTACGATGAAAAGCAATTTGTGGGCTAAGGAAAGGGTGATGAAATCCCTCACCTTATGTGAAATGGGGTATTGCCCTTAATAGAATGAATAAAAGATGCAGAAATAATAGCAATCACACAAAATAATTGCAGAAATTAAAAATTGTACATTCAAAGCCGCTGCCCTGTAGAAATTTTTTACAACAATTGTCTATATTTTTTTTCTTTTGCAGCAGAGCACCTGTACAGTTTTTAAAAAAAAAACTCACCTTGATCGGCAGTCCTCCAGTGAATTTGGGTAGCGCTAGCACGTTCACACCCCACTTGGTGTGCAACCGCTCCAACAATTCGACTTCAATTATTTGCAATTGTTTGACTTTTGAATTTCTCCACTTCAGTCTTGCTTGTTTTCCTTCCTTCGCTTGATCTTGATTTTGATTTTTTTCTTTTTTAAGAAATTGTTAAAACAAGGAAATAGATTAAGGAAAAAAAAAGGAATAGAAGACAAAACTAGCAATATATTTTTTTCTTGTTTTTGGAGATTGCAATGTCAATAAATAACATCAAATCTGCCAATCAAGAGTTTTTTTCAGAAAAAATGGAAAGGAATAGTATTAGAAGAAAATAAATCTAAAGTAAAAGGAAACAAAATAAATGAAAAGAGAAAGAGGGAAGGAGATTCTATTGAAAACAGGGAACGAAAAAGAAAAAGGAAAGAGTTGTTTTTTTTTATTAATATGTTGAAAAGAAGAAAGAATTTGTAAAAGAAGAGAATGGGATTGAGAAATAAAAAGGAAATAAATAGGTGAAAATTGGTAACTTTTTTTTCCTTTTAAAATTTGTAAAATGAAGAAAAGGGGTGTATAAAAAATAGGAAAGGAAATGAAGGAAAGAAACTGAAAAATTGGTAAGAAATTAAAAGAAAAAGTGGCAAAAAAAAATTTTATAAAAGGAAAGCAATGAGAGAAAATAGCAAGCAAATTAAAGATGTGAAAACTAAAAAGGTGATTGCAAAATGGAAAGAAATTTGGGTAATGGAATTATTCAGCAACAACGAGAAAATTTAGAAATAAATTTGTTTTTTTTTTTAAAAAAAAGGGTAAGAGATTTGCAACAGAAGAAGATTTGTGAGAAGAAATTATAAGAAAATGGCAAGAATTTGTACAATGAGAAGAATTTAATGACAAAAATTTTCTTTTTTTTCTGATTTGTAAAAGAAGAAAGAGAACGTAGAAGATTGGGAAAAGAAATGGAAAGATGGAAAGAAATAAAGCAAAAATTGAAAGGTTTTTTTTTTCCTTTAGAATTGAAAAGAAGGAAGAATTTATAAAAGAAAAGAAGGAGATTGAGAAATAAAAAGGAAATAAATAAATGAAAGAAAAAAAAGGAAATAAGGTCAAGAAAATTTGGCAAGTTCTTTTTTTTTATTTGCCTAAAGTAGGAATAAATTCGCAAGAGGGAACAAACAAATGTAAAAATTGGGAAGGAAGGAATATATGAGATTAAAGAAAAGAAACTAAGAGACAAAAGTGGCAAGAATTTTTTTTCTCTTCTCTTGTTTAGATGATTCTAGCACCAATGTTTGATACAAAATCAACTAATAAAGAGATTTTTTTTAGCAAAACAAAAACAAAAACAAAAATAAAAATAAAAACTAACACGAATCAGATATTAAATAAACAATAAAATTTAATTGTTACCTCCCCGGCAATGGCGCCAAAAACTTGATCGACGCTAGTCTATGAATCAGAAAAGCGCGATATTTAAATTAAATTCTGCAAGCATACAGGTGTGTAACATACAGGTCGAACACAGGGAGGTGTAATTAAAAATTATTATTTATTTATTCTTGGGCGAGTTAGACAAAATCTGGAGATGTTTTTAACTGTTGTTGAAATTACTCTGAATCTAATCAGTATCAAATTCAACAATTGAAAAGAAAAGGAACAATTACTAGAAAACTAGAACAACAACAGAAATTAAAAGTAGGATTCCTGTTGAAACTAATCAACCAGTGAATCGCTAATAAGCAGTAATAAAGACAATAACAATACGCGTTTTACCCAAACCTAATTAGGTAGATAACACAAATTGTTATGAAATTAAAATAACAATAAAACTAGAAAAGAAAAGACTTTTATTAGAACAAAAGAAAATACAGAATAGAAAAAATGAATGGCTTTACAATGGGACATCATGTATATTTATAGAGATGTAGATCAAATCCTAATCAAATCAATGACTAAATGGTCCTCTTTTCCTAAGAAGTAATATCATATATCTTGCCTTCCTTGACCAAGCTTGATTGGAAAGCAAATCACGGTGAATATCTTCCAAATCTTCCCTATCTTCCATGTGGCAAATTGATTGATTAATTGATGAGCAGATTGTATGTGATTAATTCTTCCAAACAAGGATACTCATTAGACTCCAAAGGCAACAAGGGATAAAATCTTCAAAATTGATCTTTTCTTGGCAATATTTCTATCAGAAATTCTTTTAATTGGAAATTGAAAAATGAATGTTCTGAATTGATTTCCATGACTACTCCTGAAATGTCTATTAGTGAATATCATACATACACATGAATATGTATATATATAATATAACACTAATTTATATATTCTTCATAGCAAAGGGCCAGTGTGAACGCGTTCTGTTCTTTGGCAAAAAGTGAGCTCGACGGGGATCGAACTCAGGTCTCTTAGTACAAATTTCCATGCAATTACCAGTAAGCTACAACGTCTTTCGTAATTGAGGTGGCTTTAATACGGGGAAGTAGCTTTTTATCTATAGTTGGCCTTTAATTTGAAATGAAGGAGGCATTTCTTGACATCCTGTAAAAACATACAAAAGTAACCAAAGTATCATTTATTTATTTACAAAAGATAAAATATACGAGCATAAAATAAACACATTTCTATGTTAATCAGACCGATTGACTAAGAGTGCAAGGTTTACACCCGTCAAGTCAAACAGGACGGCAGCTAAGTTAGCGGAACTGTATATAAAGTAGGTAGTGAGATTTCATGGAATACCCAAGGGCATTGTGAGTGACCGAGATCTGTTGTTCACTAGTGGATTTTGAAAGAGCTTACAAGAGGCGTTAGGATCAGAATTACATATCAGTACTGCGTATCATCCTCAAACTGACGGACAGACAGAGAGGGTGAATCGAGTGTTAGAAGACCTCTTGAGAGCTTGTGTACTGGATTTTGGTGGATCATGGGATAACCATTTGCATCTAGTAGAGTTTGCATATAATAATAGCTATCAATCCAATATCGGTATGGCTCCATTTGAAGCTTTGTACGGAAGACCGTGCAACACACCGTCATGTTGGGTAGAAACTGGAGAGATGATGTGATAAGAGAAACTTCGGCTAAGATTAAGGTTATCCAACAGCGAATGAAGGTTGCCCAAGATAGGCAAAAGAGTTATGCTGATAAGAGGAGAAAGAAATTAAAATTCTCCATTTGCAACTTGGTGTTTATCAAGATTTCTCCGTTGAACACTGTGATACGATTTGGCAGGAGAGGCAAGTTAGCACCAAGATTTGTTGGTCCATTCCCAGTTCTTGAGTAAATTGGGAATTTGGCATATAAAGTTGAATTACCAGAGAATATGGCAGGAGTTCACAACGTATTTCATGTTTTCCAGTTAAGGAAGTCCGTGCACGACCCAAATGTTACTATTTCACCTGATCAGTTGGATGATATCGAAGTTGAACCCGAGGCGGTTGGGAACCGCAAGCCTATGCGTATCATTGGGAACGATATGAAGCAACTTCGAAGGAAAGCGGTGAAATTAGTCAAAGTTCAGTAGGGCGAGAATGAGAATGACTGTACTTGGGAGACAGAGGAGAGCATTAGGAAGACGTATCCAGAACTCTTCGCCTGGTAAGATTTTAACTTCGATTTAGTCTTTCCGCATGCTAGGATAGGCTTATTTTGTTTGTCTTGCATGATTGATTGTTGTATATGGTTGGTAGGCATGCGGGATCCTTTGTATGTTTTGGGTTAAGGAATTTCGGGGACGAAATTTCTTAAGGGAGGGAGAGTGTAACGACCCGTATTCTACGCATCATAGGATCATAGAATATTTTTTTCTTTCACATATGAAGTCGTATGGTCATGTAACTTTGGGAGACGACTATTGGGGTCATTTCCCATGTTCGTGATTTTTGTCGATTTTTAAATAACCGTTTTACCCCTAGCTAATCTTGTTTTGGCCATAACTTTTGATTGGAAAGGAGTCTTGACCTGAAATCGCTTCCATTGGCTCCGAATGATGGTTTACAATTCCGTAGAGTGGTCACATTACCCAAACAAACTTACCGTTTGGGAGATATGGCTGAAACAAGTTTCAGATGGTGAAAAACAACTTAATTAGGCTTAAGCGGGTGATTAAAAACTAGGCCCAAAGGGGGATTTCGGGATTTGGAGTATTTAAGGGCTGTTAGGGTTAGGGATTTCGGTTTTTCTTATTTCCCAGCCGCCATATACATCTTAGAAAACCCTAACAATGGCCTCCAGCATCTAGAATCATCCCTAATCACTTCTTAATCAAGTTTTGGCTTAAACTACATCAAATCAAGGAGAAATAGCATCAAATCAGAGTTGGAGCTGCTGGTAGGCATTGGAATTCGATCCATACAGCAGATTATTTCAGTTCTAAAGTTTAATTGTGGCAAAGGTGAGTGATTAGCATTGTTTTGACGCTAATTACAGTTAATTAGGGTGATTAGTGATAATTAGCGAATTTATACACTAATAAATTCTGGAAAAATATTTATAAATTCTTAAATGATGTTTTAGACCTCTGTTAGAAACTTGGGTAAATTTGATTAAGTTTTGCTAATCATATCATTAGTTTTGCCTAAACATGCTTAAGGGAAAATATGGGATTTTGGGTATGTTTGATCCATTTTACATGCTATAGTTGTTGTTTTGGTGTGTTTATGATTGATTGTACATGTTGCTATGACTGTATAGTATGATTTGTGATTGTCTAGAAGTATTAGATTGGTCAAAAACATCGTCGAATGGCGTAAACAATCGCTGGAAGAAGTGCAGGAATCTGGCCGATTCGGATCGGATCGGAGGAAAGAGCCCGAACCGAACCGCCCCTCCAAGCTGTTGCATCCACGAGACGATCTGGACCTGAGCCCACGACCCGATCCTCCTCTCGTGTGCCACTCCGACCCGAGCCGACGCACCATGGAGAAGCTTGAGAGACCCAACCCGACCCGGAGTGCTTGGGGAAAAGGACCGAACTAGAGGAGTTTTCCACGAAGCTAAGAGGTGTGGACACTGATCCGAACCGCTGGAGGAAGGTTACCCCGATCCGAACTGCTGGAGGAAAGTCACCCCGATCCGAACCGATCTGGAGAGGGTGCTACGAACTGATATGAACCCGAGCATATATGATGATCACGAACTGAATGAAGACCGATCCAGAGATGGTGACCAACAACCTGAGATGCAAAGGTAGTCCAATGGGAAGTTTGTACTCATGATCCAGTTGGGAACCAATGAGTCGACCTCATGAGTTAGGCTTTGCTGCGGGACGTGTGCTAAGGGGTTGTCGATGTCTGTAACTTTGAATCACTATGTGTAGGGAGTATGTGAGCGGATTCAGGGCCACAATGGCCTAAGTACGACTAAAGAGCTGTAGACCAAATAAGTGGGGTCATTTGTAAAGGTTTGGTCATGACTCCATGTGGTAAGCTTGGTAGTAGCAGTAGTTGTACAAGTCGAACTCCGTCACTACTTCGATGGGTCTAGTGATTGACAGTGGCGGATATCGTATACTTTACGCACTGAGTGAGAGATGTGAGGATGGTTGCTATGCTTGATTTGTTTGCCATCATTATGACATGCACACCCCACCCCCGTTATCTCTACACCATCTGTTTAATGGCACCTTAGAGTATTGTACGGTATGTAGTGCTAACTTTTTGGTTACAGGTCCAGGTTCAGGTATGGTTTAGTATGCTTGTTATTGTTCTGTTTAGCTGCTTATCGCTCATACCAGACTTTTTGTCTGACCCAGAGTTTTATGTCTCTTCTTATTACTCTGGGTGCTCTCACGAGTAGACTAGAGACAGGTTAGCTGGTGATGCACGAGTAGTTGTACCGGAGACGAGCAGGAGGCGTCCATGTATGATATATATATATAGATATCCTCCCTGTGTCGCTGCTGATCACTACTTTGGGCATTAGTAGTGCACTCTTCCTTTCTTTTTTTTAGGGACAGTAATTTGAAAAGTTGTAAGAAGTTGTATTTAGACTTCCGGACTCTGATATTGATGTTGGTTTTAGTTATCAGCTTTTGCACTGTCTCGCCTGTTTTATGTCAAGTACATTATTATTATATTTTGTTCCCTACGTTGTGAGACATTCTACAGGTTTCTGATTAGTTCATTCTCTTTTTCCCTTTCTTTGGCGACCGTTCTGTGCTAGTTGGGCATGTGTACAGTGCACTTTCGGAGGAAATGCCGGCTGGTGCCGGGCGGGCCGTCACAAAGCTGAAGCTTTTTGGGGAACAACTTTGTTTTTATTCTTCAACTTGGGATAACTTGCAATATAATGTCCAGGTTTTCTACAATAATGACAAACTACCTTACGAGCTCACATTGTCTGACATCTGGACTTAGCTCTATCTCCACAATATTTGGGTCTACTCTTACTTCTTCCCCTTTATGTAATAAGGCCTTCGGAATCATTCTCATGCTCGTGCTTGCTAACTTTCCCCTCAACATCTTGTTATGCAAATTTATCTTCACATCCTCCAAGCAATAGATGAATGCCCAAAGATCATAGAGTACTTAACAAAAGTGTCATACTTTGCAGGAAAAGAACATAACAGAATAATAGCTTGCGCTTCATCCTCAATCTTTACATCAACTGCTCAAAGATTCATGAAAATCGTATTAAGGGAATCCACATGAGCAAATACATTGGTTCCAGGCTTCATCTTGAATGAATAAAGTTGGTGTTGTAGGATGATGCGGTTGGTGAGAGACTTATCACAGAACTTTCTTTGAAGAGCATCCAATAGTTCCTTAGCAGTTTTCACATGAGAAAACTCTCTAAGTACTTCATCAGAAAGGCTAAGTTGGATGGTAGCAAGAGCATCCTCTTCTAATTTTTATATCTCTTCAGGGTGCTAAATTCCTCAATTTCTCTAGATATGAACAACCTTAAATGTCCTCTCTTTCTTCAACACCGCTTCCATCTTCATCTTCCATGTACCAAATCCCATTTTCCATCAAATCTAACAACTCCATAATTTGTAGCGCTTCTACCACCGTTATTCTTTATGGAATTAGACATAGCTAAAAAAAAAAAAATCTTTGAACAGAACAACAAGCTCTGCTACCAAACTGCAGTGAAAAATCAGTTGTTTGGGCAGCGAAAGCAGAACACCCAATAATCTAGCCTATTGACAATCTCAACAATGCCAATCCAACAAAGAAGACAAAGGAAAAACAAATAGCTCATATTATAGAGAAAAACATAAATAGAAAAGGGAAAGAATGCACTAATATAACAAGGTTCGGCTATGCCTACGTCCTCGGACCCAACAACCTTTTATTTCTTTACTTCAAGAGGAGATACAATATGAGAAAAAATACGCTACATAATACACCTTTCTCACCTTATAATAGATACAGAAATAGATATCTTATTGAAGATAATATATGGAGAGAGCTTTCTTCTAGTGTGTGTTGAAAGTATGAGCAAATGTCTACGTATATATAGGAGGAAGGATGAAGAATGCTTGTAGATAAGGATGAAATATTTCCAGATTGATTCGACCACAAATATGGCACATTTGAAAATTGTTTCCACCTGTACCCACTACTACAAAAGTGGGCATATTCGACACTATTTTTCTATGGCCGTAGATCAAAAAAGCATTGCCTTAGGACATTTTTTCAAATAGGCAACATCAAGGGGCCGTGGCATCTGTGGTCGTTGCATTAGCCATCTAATGCAACACTTTTGCCCATCTACGGCAACGGAAACAAAGTGTTGCATTATAACCCTATTGCAACAGTATATGCATGTAATGCAACAACATACAGTGTTTCCTTAAGTAGAAGCCAGAGCCTGGTTTCAGGTCATGGTAATGGGGTCCACATGGGCTTTCTACGTCAGCTGCCAACATATCACACGCCAAGTCATCTCTCCACGTCAGCTGCACATGTGTCACATGCCACGTCAGCTATCCATGTGGCGCCATGTAAGCTGTGGGCCCCACGTGCCGTACCATTGTGGAATTAATAATACTACACTTAATGCAACACCACAACACAGTCTAATGCAACACCACAGCACAGTCTATTACAACACCACAACACAGTTTAATGCAATACCAGAAAGCATCAACTGCAATGGTAAAAAAATCAAATGCAACACCAAAAAAAATCAAACGCAACTGTAATACAACCCTGTAATTACAAATTCTGCACTACATATATTCAATCCAAAACATTGTACCACATTTATACATATATACCAAAATATTCATACAATAAATCCTCCCAAAACATTCATAACCACAGTCAGACCAGCCAATTATATATACCTACTCAAAAGTATCATCACCAACACATACCACAAGTGCCATCATCCAAACATACCACAAGTGTCATCACGAACACATACCACAAGTGCCATAATTTAATAGAACAGAATATATCACAAGTACTAACACATACCACTCAAATACTTCAGTCAGTTGTTGGGGTTACAAGGGTAAAAATGTCATCTTCATCACTTGTTGTAGTGACACAAAAGTCTCCGACGTCTAAATTAAGATCTGGATTGGCTTCACCTAGCTTTTTTAACACCATGACACATTCTCTTTCACTTTTCTGTTCACCTTTTCTTCCAAATCCGCCTCAAACTCTTGCCTTATTTTTTGGGTCAACTCTTGTACATAACTGTCTGAAGAACCAGGAGCTGTTGGAGACTTATCGGTCATTTTACCTTGCCTTCCTATAAGCTAGTTTTGCATGTGGCTCTTCCCACCAGAAACAAGTGCATCTGTCTCAGCAATGTTTCCTGCATCCACCATTGCTTGAACCTTCGCCTACAAAATGAAAATCAGGCAAGCATATATATAAATAGACAGCTGGTAGGAATGAATTTATTAACAGAACCGGTTTTCTTTCAAACTAACTATGTGTTCGATTTAATAAGCAGCTCCAACAAACGTACAATGTGCCAATTATACTTACACAAGTACTGCTATTTCAGTATCTAATTATATATGTACTCACGTATTTGGCCTTTAATTCATCCGTGTTAGTCTTGTAACTTCTACCCGGTTCTCGTTTATATGTTTCCAAATAAACCAAGGCAGCGGATGGGGAGGCTTTTTCTGGATCCTTATTTCTTTGTCAAGTATTAGGATTACCAAAAATTAAACACAATTTGCGACGTTCAATGTTAAGAATTTACAGATCTAGCCGCTGCCTATGAACATTGTGACAATGATATATAAAATATAATTCAATGATATAACAAAGTAGAATTACCATGTGGCCAATTCAACTCAATAAAAAAATAAATTAAGTTCAAAAAAACACATACTATCTTTTCTTTGGCTACCGCATGAGTTTTAGGACCCACGGTATGTGTCTTATTTAATGAATTACGATGCGCGAAATTAGTATCAGCTAGTGTAACACCCCACCTACGCTAGGGCCACTCTTGCAAGGACATTAGCTTTGGAGGGGCGTTAAACAAGGTAAACATGCATGCAGATATCACAAGACAGAACATATAAGTAAAACAGAGTAGTAAAGCAGCGGATAAAACTTAGCATTTCAAAACCATAGTCATGTTACAACAAAGTACTTGGTCATTATTTTCCAACAACAAAGTCTAGATAAAAGCATAAACTGAAAAACTGAAATACATAAAGTACTATCCCCAAAATGAAGTGATAAACCATAGCTAGCTCAATGTCCAAAACCGTACATGAGCAAATCCAGTAAGCAAGCTGTAAAGATCCAAGCTAAGCTCCAATGTTCCCACCCTGAGAACCTGAGGGGGGGGGGAACGGAAGAAAAGAGGCGAAAGAAAACAGGTCAGTCAAAAAGACTGGTAAGCCCTACTACTATCTGTCTATGAACTAGTAAAGTTAACTGGCATGAGAAGCTGAGATGAACATAAGGATAACAACATACTGGCATGATGATTAACTAACAAGATAGATAAAGGTGTCATCGCATAATCAAGGTTAGGTTTTGCACCACGGGTGTACTAGCATTCTAACATGTCAAGTAAAAACAAGAATTGATCCCTTGGCCCAAGCTTGGCTCAATATAATGAGGTGACCTAAATCAAGGTCCAACTACACAGTCTAGTCGATCGGCTCCCTATAAGCCTAACTCGTCAAGTGTCGGTGTCATGCGGCATAATCATGTAATGTAGTTGACTGTGCAGGGTCCACCCTAGGGTGTATCAGGCCCTATGGTGTAACCCTCTGATACCATTCCATGATGCACAGTCCAAACCTACCGTAGCCCGTGTTCAACTCCGGACTTGATGTGCACGACCATGGTCCGCCTGAACAACCGGGGCATCATTCAGCCGTCTCTTTTGGTCTCTTACAATCAGCCCAGTAATCGTGCCCCACCCTAGCCTAGTCCTAGGGTTTTATGATACTACCAAGAAGGTTATTGCTGAAAAGGACCACGCAACTAGGGTTTCTTAACGGGTTAAATGTGGTTAACCCGATCCACACGTGGATTAAATCGGTTAAGGGTACCCAAGGCTCCCGACTTAACCTCGATTAATCCATCAAGCCCATATTGGTTAAGTATTAAGTGGACCATGACTTAACCCTAATCAGGAGGCATTCATTAACTTAATGTGCTTTAACCTCTCACATTAGACCTTGTTGTGGTTACTAGTTAAGCCGGGCGGGTCCGGGTAGCTTTACACCACAACCTGGTCTAACCTCGGGTTCGAGCACAACATGACCAACTTCTCACATTGGGTCCTATTGTTTGTAGCCACTAATTAAGCCGGGCGGGTCTGGGTAGATTTATGCTACAAACTCAACCCAACCTCGAGTTGGCCACACTCATCTTTTCTAAGTGTCATGTCCATTATGTTTCCAAAACATAATTACATATCACGTCATGTTATAAAAATCATGTTCATGTCATTATGTTACCCAATCCCAACGTAATCCCATCGTTTACATAATCGCAATAACGCATAAAGGATAAAATAGGGAACTTGGCATAACCATGACAAAAAGGTGTTGAAGCCACGAGTTTAACATGGTGGCATATGAAATGTACATATGTTCATATACTTGCATATTGCATTATGAGGCTTCAAAAGCATGCATAAGACCAAACTTAGCATATGAGTGATACATGGTGATAAATAACATGTAGAGGTTGCTAGAAGTTCGCATTTGGCCTCACATGCAAGTTATCATAAGGGATATGATAACTTTCATGTTGCCAAAATGCAACTTTTAACATAAAGCTTGAAGCTTTAAGGTCACAAACCCAAGTTTAACTTGCATAACATGATAACATGATCAACCCAAACTTGCATAACATGATAACATGATCAACCCAACTTGCATAACATGATAACATGATCAACCCAAACTTGCATAACATGATAACATGATTAACCCAAACTTGCATAACATGGCAACATGTGTCATACATAACTTGCATAATGATCAACCAAACTTGCATATGATGATCAACCAAACTTGCATATAATGATCAACCAAACTTGCATAACATGGCAACATGTGTCATACATAACTTGCATAATGATCAACCAAACTTGCATATGATGATCAACCAAACTTGCATATAATGATCAACCAAACTTGCATATGATGATCAACCAAACTTGCATATAATGATCAACCAAACTTTCATAATTCATTTAACTTTAGAGTTGAAAGAAAGAAAGTAGAAAAGGGCTTACTACGCTATGAAGACACAAATGAATATTTATTATAAAGATTGAGACAAAGCCCTTATGCAAGCACCAAAATATGAAAGCCCCAATTGAAAAACCCTTGCGCCAAATCAATAAAAATCCTTGCTTTGAAATAGAAATGTTGCAACTTGACTTGAATGCAAACTAAGAACACTCATACAAGTTTGAAAGCACTTGTATGAACTCACAATCTCTCATAGAAATAGGCTTAGAAATTTTAGCATGAGAGTGGAGGCCATGAGAGGAACAAATTTGACATAGTTTAGTTGTAGGATTGAATAATGGTGATTTAGGCTAGGTTTAGGGGTCTTTTTATAGAGGATTAGGATAGTATTAGCCATAGGATTAACCCTAGATTCAATCCAAGCCATCAAAGCATGTCTTGGGGAAGAAGTCAAGTGTAGGAACCATCTAGGGCCTTTAGATTAAAACTGAACCATGAGAACCATTCAAATGCAAAATCTGCATTTGAGCGAATCGGCCCACGGGTTGACAGCCAAACACCCTGGATTAACCCCTAGTCGACCCAGCGAGCTCGGGTCGACCTCAAAAATCGGCCGGTTCGGTTATTCCCCTCTCCCAATTCGCTGTTTTGAACATTTTTGCATATTTATTTATTTAATTTTCAATTATATATATATATATATATATATATCAATATATATATTTCTCTGCGCAACCCATTTCACTTAATTAAGTATACTTTAATTTGTGAATTTTTCGTGAAACTTCGTGAGGCCATATCTTGGTCATACGGACTCCGATTTTCGAAAACTCGGACTCTATTTCGCGTATTTTTCCGAGACGAACGCAATGGCATAGCCCGTTTCCCTTGATTCAGATTTTACAGTTTAATTCTGCCTCCATTTGTGTTATAACATGTTATTCAAAAATACGGGTTGTTACATTCTCCCCTCCTTAAAGGATTTCGTCCCCGAAATCTCCAAGTTAGGAAGAACGTATCCTACCATCCATCATCCATCTACTCAAAACAACATCCACGTGCAGTCATTGTCCTTAAAGGATTCTAAATGCTATATGATCATATGCAAATGTGTGTGTATATGTACTTATCTAGTGCGAAAATCTGGAGGTTACTGATTCAGTAAACCCCCTTAATGCAAAATATGTTAGTGAAATGAGTCCATATGTATGCAAATTCCTAACATAATTTATGATCTCTACATGAGTGCACATAACATCCATCCATATGCAACATCCATGTGATAACATACAAGTTTCATCCATGAATAAGCATAAACACTCATGCATATGCGGTATGAAAGTGTGTGAGCCGATCTTAGTGCCTAATGTGTATCATGCATCCACGAGTATCCACGTGCAAACACTTGCAACCATTTGCAACCATCAAGCATAACATGTTTCAAATACATGTTTCATCCAAAAGGTTTATACCTAAGGTCCTCATAACAAGATTAACGAGATAACAAGATAATCATGGATAGCAAAAGAAAGATAGGAAAAGAGATCGAGAATGTACCCTAAAAAGAAATGGATAAAGCCCACGCATCTTCTCCTCGGTTTCCCAAGTTGCGTCCTCATCAGCTTCACTCCACTGAACTTTCACCAATTTGACTTCTCGATTCCTTAGCTTCTTGATCTCTGTTCCCAAAATACGAATCGGAGCTTTTCTCAAGGTTGCTTCTTTCTCTACCTCAAAGTATTCAAGAATGCTTGGTTCAACCACCTCAGCGGACTCATGTAGGCACTTCCGGAGATGCGAGACATGAAAGACATTATGCACTCCGGCTAGCTTCTCGGGCAATTCCACCTTATAGGCCATCTTTCCAACTCTTTCTATAGTAGGGAGGGGTCCTATGAACCTTGATGCCAGCTTCCCCGCTGCTCCAAAATGTACCACATTTCGCAAAGGAGAAACCTTCACGAAAACCATGTCTCCCACTTCGAATTCCAAATCTACCCTTCGCTTGTCAGCATAGGATTTCTGTCTATCTTGGGCCGCTTTCATCCTTCTTCTCACTAATTCAACTTTCTCGGATGTGTCCCGTATCATATCGGGCCCAAGTATAAGTCTATCTGTTGTCTCCCACCAACAAGATGGTGACCTACACGACCTTCCATACAAAGCTTCAAATGGTGCCATCCCTATGCTGGCTTGATAGCTATTATTATATGCAAACTCTACAAGAGGAAGGTGGTCTTCCCAAGTACCACCGAAGTCGAGAACACAAAACCTCAAAAGATCTTCTAGCACTCTATTCACCCTTTCGGTTTGGCCATCCGTCTGGGGGTGATAGGCTGTACTCAGATTCAATCGCGTACCCATTGCTTCTTGCAAACTGTTCCAGAACTGGCTAGTGAAAATTGGGTCATGATCGCTAACTATGCTAGAAGGAACTCCATGCAGCCGCACTATCTTTTGAAGATAAACAGATGCTAGCCATGATACGGTCCTCTTGCTTTTCACCGGAATAAAATGGGTTCTCTTCGTAATTCTATCAATTATTACCCATATCCCATAAAGCCCAAATAGTTTGGTGACGAACTTCTTCAGCCCAACCATATATCACAAATAGGTGAGTCATACTCCTTATGGGGTTTGCAACAGAACTAAGATTGAGGATAGGACCGAGAGGATATACTTAAAAGATAGCATGCGAGTAAGCTCTACAGAACAATAGGGATTAAGGATATACTCTTAGAAAGAGATTAAATGCGCGTATCTAGCCTACAGTCTTCTAAGCCGCATTTTCTTGTGCTTATTCCCATCGTGCCTTGACCGTCTTTTAACTTCACAATTCCGTAGTTCTTAATTCTTATTTCCAAAATATGAGTTAGAACTCATTTCATCGTTGCCTCTCATTCCACTTCCACTTATTCTTTGCCTAAAATACTTGGCTTTCACCCAACTGCGTACTCATGGTTTCATGCAAGCTTTCCAAAATTCGTTAGTGAATCTTGGATCTCGTTTACATACTATGCGGTATCCCACACAGAAAACTATCTCTTGAAAACATGTGCCAATCCACGTTACCAAATGTACTTACTAGGGTGATTTCTCTAACCCATGCTTAAGTAAAATGGACTATCCGCCTTAGTAGCGAATACCGCCGGAGCACCCCATTCTGAAATGCTTCGCCTAATGAAATTTTTCCCAAGCTATTCCTTGATTTGCTTATCAAGCTCTCTCTTCTTTCTCGTGGGGCCATGTGCCTAATGGGCAATGTAAATGGCTCGGCATTATCAACCAGATAAATGCGGAAATCTATCTCCCGCTTAGGGGGTAGCCCCCTTACTTCTTCAAAGACATCAGGATAGTCTCGGACCACCCTTACAGATTGCAGATCATCGATGGACGAGTCAAGAGATCCAAGATAACATAACATGACGGGACCTCTAGGGTTACAAGAAATTTCTAGGGTATTACCGAGGCGAATCATGAGCCTCACCACCCTATGTTCACAACCAATCCACACCCAAATCAACCCGTTTCCCATAAACCCGAGAACCTAAGCATTACACATGAATTCTATGCTCAAGGTAGAGATTTTCAAATCCACACAAATCACAGATAGATGGGCGGAACCCCCAATTGGATTTGAAACACAAACGGGATCCTCAACTAAGCTAATACTTAGGTGCAAACTTTCAACAATATCAGAAGAGATAAAACTATGCGATGCGCCAGAATCAAATAAGGTGCGAACAGGAAAATCAAAAATGTAAACATGAATTTTTATAAAAACTCTACCTCGATCAAAAGCTGGAAGAGCGAGGAGAGCATGCAATTGCCCTCCAGAGGGTCTTACTTGCTGAGTTTGTCCTTGCCCTTGTCCTTGCTTCTTGGGGCAATCCTTGCTAAGATGTCCAGGCTCTCCACAGTGAAAGCATTCGCCCAACTTCCTCTTCTTCTTCCTACAGTCTTTGGCTATGTGCCCAGTAATCCCACAGAAGTTGCACTTCCTCCTTTCTCTTGACTTGTTGTCCTTGCTATTGTTGTTCTTGCCTCCTTTTCCGGAATCTACCTTCTCACCTTGAGACTCATTTGCCTTGACCTCCTTCTTTCCACTCTTATCTTCCTCTTGAAGTAGGGTCATATTCACTAAACTCTCGAAAGTTGCCCCCAGGGGTGTATGAGACATGGCCAAACCGCGCAATGGCTCATTCAATCCTAGAGCAAAGTGTAGGGCCTTCTTCTGAGCTGTGTTTACCAATTCTAGGCCGAACTGAGCAAGTTGATTAAACATATCCACGTATTCCCTAACTGTCATGTCCCCTTGCTTTAGAGATAGGAACCTCTCCATCTGAAGATTCTCTTCTGTCGGTGATAGGAACTTTAGTCCAAACCTTCTCCTAAAGTCATCCCAAGTCTCAATTGGTCTAGTAGTGGTGGTGACTACCCACCAATAAGCAGCTTCCCCTTTCAATAGCTATACCGCCAACAGAACTTTCCTACGATCTTCCACATCAAAGATAGCAAAGAGGTCTTCAGTTTCCTTTAACCAGTTTCTTGCCTCCACAGAAGTCTCCATTCCGACAAAATTCTTGCAACCCATCGCCTTAAAGTCTTTGCAAAGCTTTGCGAAATCCTCTTGCGGATGCTGAGGGGGAGAAGGAACCTCAGCTATGGGAGGAGGAGAGATGTTAGCGACGGGGGAAGGAGGAGGAATGTTCGCGGGGCCGGCTTCATTCGCCCTTGCCTCCATAAATCTCCGGAACCAGACGGGTACTTGTACGCCTTCCGGGATGTTAAAGCGATCGGCCATGCTAAAACGAAGAAAAAGATAGATTCAGAACGAAGAAACGAAGGATAGTGCTATGGCTTTTGGGGAATAGCCTTTTTTTTATTTTTAAAATAACTAGACTTTTCTTGGAAAATACTTAATTGGTTTTGAAAATAGTTTTTCAAAAGGTAAGTTTCAAAAACACTTTTGCTCAAATCTTGTAAACCTTATGCTCTGATACCAAATGTAACACCCCACCTACGCCAGGGCCACTCTTGCAAGGACATTAGCTTTGGAGGGGCGTTAAACAAGGTAAACATGCATGCAGATATCACAAGACAGAACATATAAGTAAAAAAGAGTAGTAAAGCAGCGGATAAAACTTAGCATTTCAAAGCCATAGTCATGTTACAACAAAGTACTTGGTCATTATTTTCCAACAACAAAGTCTAGATAAAAGCATAAACTGAAAAACTGAAATACATAAAGTACTATCCCCAAAATGAAGTGATAAACCATAGCTAGCTCAATGTCCAAAACCGTACATGAGCAAATCCAGTAAGCAAGCTGTAAAGATCCAAGCTAAGCTCCAATGTTCCCACCCTGAGAACCTGAGGGGGGGGGGGAAACGGAAGAAAAGAGGCGAAAGAAAACAGGTCAGTCAAAAAGACTGGTAAGCCCTACTACTATCTGTCTATGAACTAGTAAAGTTAACTGGCATGAGAAGCTGAGATGAACATAAGGATAACAACATACTGGCATGATGATTAACTAACAAGATAGATAAAGGTGTCATCGCATAATCAAGGTTAGGTTTTGCACCACGGGTGTACTAGCATTCTAACATGTCAAGTAAAAACAAGAATTGATCCCTTGGCCCAAGCTTGGCCCAATATAATGAGGTGACCTAAATCAAGGTCCAACTACACAGTCTAGTCGATCGGCTCCCTATAAGCCTAACTCGTCAAGTGTCGGTGTCATGCGGCATAATCATGTAATGTAGTTGACTGTGCAGGGTCCACCCTAGGGTGTATCAGGCCCTATGGTGTAACCCTCTGACACCATTCCATGATGCACAGTCCAAACCTACCGTAGCCCGTGTTCAACTCCGGACTTGATGTGCACGACCATGGTCCGCCTGAACAACCGGGGCATCATTCAGCCGTCTCTTTTGGTCTCTTACAATCAGCCCAGTAATCGTGCCCCACCCTAGCCTAGTCCTAGGGTCTTATGATACTACCAAGAAGGTTACTGCTGAAAAGGACCACGCAACTAGGGTTTCTTAACGGGTTAAATGTGGTTAACCCGATCCACACGTGGATTAAATCGGTTAAGGGTACCCAAGGCTCCCGACTTAACCTCGATTAATCCATCAAGCCCATATTGGTTAAGTATTAAGTGGACCATAACTTAACCCTAATCAGGAGGCATTCATTAACTTAATGTGCTTTAACCTCTCACATTAGACCTTGTTGTGGTTACTAGTTAAGCCGGGCGGGTCCGGGTAGCTTTACACCACAACCTGGTCTAACCTCGAGTTCGAGCACAACATGACCAACTTCTCACATTGGGTCCTATTGTTTGTAGCCACTAGTTAAGCCGGGCGGGTCTGGGTAGATTTATGCTACAAACTCAACCCAACCTCGAGTTGGCCACACTCATCTTTTCTAAGTGTCATGTCCATTATGTTTCCAAAACATAATTACATGTCACGTCATGTTATAAAAATCATGTTCATGTCATTATGTTACCCAACCCCAACGTAATCCCATCGTTTACATAATCGCAATAACGCATAAAGGATAAAATAGGGAACTTGGCATAACCATGACAAAAAGGTGTTGAAGCCACGAGTTTAACATGGTGGCATATGAAATGTACATATGTTCATATACTTGCATATTGCATTATGAGGCTTCAAAAGCATGCATAAAACCAAACTTAGCATATGAGTGATACATGGTGATAAATAACATGTAGAGGTTGCTAGAAGTTCGCATTTGGCCTCACATGCAAGTTATCATAAGGGATATGATAACTTTCATGTTGCCAAAATGCAACTTTTAACATAAAGCTTGAAGCTTTAAGGTCACAAACCCAAGTTTAACTTGCATAACATGATAACATGATCAACCCAAACTTGCATAACATGATAACATGATCAACCCAACTTGCATAACATGATAACATGATCAACCCAAACTTGCATAACATGGCAACATGTGTCATACATAACTTGCATAATGATCAACCAAACTTGCATATGATGATCAACCAAACTTGCATATAATGATCAACCAAACTTGCATAACATGGCAACATGTGTCATACATAACTTGCATAATGATCAACCAAACTTGCATATGATGATCAACCAAACTTGCATATGATGATCAACCAAACTTGCATATGATGATCAACCAAACTTGCATATAATGATCAACCAAACTTGCATCATTCATTTAACTTTAGAGTTGAAAGAAAGAAAGTAGAAAAGGGCTTACTACGCTATGAAGACACAAATGAATATTTATTATAAAGATTGAGACAAAGCCCTTATGCAAGCACCAAAATATGAAAGCCCCAATTGAAAAACCCTTGCGCCAAATCAATAAAAATCCTTGCTTTGAAATAGAAATGTTGCAACTTGACTTGAATGCAAACTAAGAACACTCATACAAGTTTGAAAGCACTTGTATGAACTCACAATCTCTCATAGAAATCGGCTTAGGAATTTTAGCATGAGAGTGGAGGCCATGAGAGGAACAAATTTGACATAGTTTAGTTGTAGGATTGAATAATGGTGATTTAGGCTAGGTTTAGGGGTCTTTTTATAGAGGATTAGGATAGTATTAGCCATAGGATTAACCCTAGATTCAATCCAAGCCATCAAAGCATGTCTTGGGGAAGAAGTCAAGTGTAGGAACCATCTAGGGCCTTTAGATTAAAACTGAACCATGAGAACCATTCAAATGAAAAATCTGCATTTGAGTGAATCGGCCCACGGGTTGACAGCTAAACACCCTGGATTAACCCCTAGTCGACCCAGCGAGCTCGGGTCGACCTCAAAAATCGGCCGGTTCGGTTATTCCCCTCTCCCAATTCGCTGTTTTGAACATTTTTGCATATTTATTTATTTAATTTTCAATTTTATATATATATATATATATATATATCAATATATATATATTTCTCTGCACAACCCATTTCACTTAATTAAGTATACTTTAATTTGTGAATTTTTCGTGAAACTTCGTGAGGCCATATCTTGGTCATACGGACTCCGATTTTCGAAAACTCGGACTCTATTTCGCGTATTTTTCCGAGACGAACGCAATGGCACAGCCCGTTTCCCTTGATTCAGATTTTACAGTTTAATTCTGCCTCCATTTGGGTTATAACATGTTATTCAAAAATACGGGTTGTTACAGCTAGGGCCTGGAAACCCAAAAAAAATAGCACTAAACAAGGATAATGCGAACCACTAAAGAAAAGATTAGCACTAAACAGTCTAACATGAAATATTAAACATTATACAAATGTGAATATCATTAAAGCCATACTTGAACTGCTTCATCCCTCCAGTATTCTAACAGCATTTTAAAATCCTCCAACGGAATTGTACTGGGCCTATTTGCAAGCCTTTCCTCATCAATTGAATATTTTTTATAATACCTTTCTTTGATGCGAGACTTGTACTGCCTCTAAGAGTCGTTAAGCGTGTTCAGGACCCACTTGTGTCCTTCTTCAGGAATGACATACATAGCCTACAATATATCAATCACAAAATTCAGGAAAAAACTAATTAATTAAAACCAAACATTTAGGAAGCCAGTTGAACTGTATATGGTTAAGGAAAATAGATTGTACCTGAGCATATTCCAACATTTGTCGCTTTAATTGATCAGCAACAACATGCCAATTGATGTAAGTAAGAGACACATTATCCTTTGCTAGTGTCCCAAGAAAATTGCTTAACTCTGTAATATTTTCAGATACTGGCTGACTATCCTCATTCAACTCAATGACTACTTTATCATCAGGGGTTCTAGCATGCACCTTGGTCATTTTTGACTTCCCTCTAGGTTTTTTTGGACCTTGTACTTTATCTACCAGGTTCAAAAAAATGAATAGAAAATAGACACACTCAACAGTGCAGTGCAGTGCATAGATAAAGAAACATTATATCGTACCTGTACCTGCTTCATCTGCATGTGCAATCCATTCCTGCTCTAATCGATCAGTAAGATTTTCCATTGTTGTAGACGCTTCAACATTCTACTTTTGACATTTCCGCATCGCTAAATAAGCAGTAACTGAACTAATAGCTTCACATGAATTGGTTGATTGTTTGAACAATTTGCTACATATAGGTTTTAAAACGAATGGACGAGACATTGTAGGTCTTAAAACTCCTGAAAAAGACTGTGTAGATTTCATCAATTTCTTTAATGTTTCTGTGAATTTCTCCTGGTTACTGAGTTTCATTGGACTGGGAGTGTGTGTCACGATCAAATCCTTGTTGGAGCCAGCTTTCTTTGGAGGGGGTTGCAGGTCATCGCTTCCTTCTCAATTTCAGTGGCTGCATTGGTTCGCGAACGAGTTCTCGGTCCAGGTAAAGGATCTTTTACTTAACAATTTTGATTCTCTACAATTAATTTGAAGTTCAAGATTTTTTACGTTCGTAAAGGCAAAGACAATAAGTAATAAACAAATAACTTCTTTATACCTCTGAATCCAATGAATCATCAGTGACGTCTTCACCAGCATTTTCTGAAATGTATTCATCACATCCAGTAACATCTTTACCTTTATCTTTCTTATTTCGTGCGACAGCCTCTTGTATACAACTAACCAATGAAGGCACCCCAAGTGATCTACTAACTGCATCGTTTTCTTGCATTCCCGCGATTCGCTCTTGTTCATACTTCGTCAAAACTGATGGTTGTGGGAACTGCAAGCAGATTAGCATTGTTACTCACCTTCGATGATAAATTTAAGCTAGTTAACCAAATAGAGTCAACGTTTAAACAGTTCTTGCTATTTTGATTGAATGCATGCACAAGAATTTTAATAAAAAGTAGTTTGAAATACAAGATTTCATCCGGATTAATAAAAGTGAAATGAAAACTGAAAAATACCTGAACATCAGCTTCATTCTCTCAGGTATCATCATTACTATCTGTTTCATTTTCTACATTTAATTTCCTCTTGGTTCCTTTATCTGTTTCCTTCTGACCCACTTGAGTTGGGTTGTTTTTCATCATTTTGTGTTGCTATTGAAGTCTATGTGCAGTAGTATACTTGCGTTTTTCAACCGGCTTCTTAGCAGAACCTGGAATAATAAAAATAATAACGATGGCCTCCTTTATAGTTCTTTACACACACACATAGATATATACAAGAATAATGGATCTATATTACATATACATATATACCTTGAATTGTGTTTTTCCTTGACTGTATGATTACATGTGGCAGCAGTTGAATCAACGGCTCACTGTCTTTGTCAATGGTGTTATTGATGTAAAAAACCACTTCTCCTTGCTTTTTGCAGCCCTGCACGTACTCGGTTACGTCCTTGTCATTCAATATTAGTTGCCAGCCACCCCGTTTCCTTTTCTGCTGGTATAGACTCCTCCTATTTCAGTGTAATGGAGAGTATCTTTAATAAAATCCATAAGCACACTATAAGAAAAGCGGTCTACATCATATTTTGTTACTGTGAAGGATTCTCCACCGACGTGACATGTCATTCGAAACTGTCCACCATGTTGTAGTCGGATATTAATAAGTTCATCCATCCTGTACAAAATGAATACATTAGAACAAGGTACATGCATGTTAAAGTGGAAAAAAACCAACAACTATAACATTTTGGTCTATAACCAATTTAGATGACAGTAACGAAAGACATTAAATCATAAAACATGTGAATAGTGTAGATTGCATTATGAGAAAAGAGTGCCAAATACATTCATCAAAGATAATAATTTCCAACTAAAACAAAAAGTGCCAAATACATCATAAATTGGACCAAATTAAAGCAATAAGAAAGAGGAATTTTTTGTCCTAACGAGACGGAACATGATCAGGAACTTCTGCTTCTAGTTCTGTTTCAAATTGTATTACGGGGACATCATCCCTAATCCAACCCCAATCAACAACTTCTGTTTCTAGTTCACCACCTATGCCCATATCATGTGAATGCGTATTGCTCATGTCTTCTTCCATTGCATTCTTATTTTCAGTATCACACCAATCTCTCAGCAATTTTTGAATAACATAATGATTGTTCTTTTCAACTGCATCTTCCACATAAAATACTTGCTGCACTTGCGAAGACAGGACATAAGGATCAGTTTTATGGCACTTGCTAAAATTTACTCGAGTAAGACCGTATGAATCTTTTTCCTCTTAGTACCAGCAACACTTAAAAAGGACCACTGTGAAAGCTCCCTAATAACCAAGCACAAAAATTTCTTCAATTGATCCGTAGTAATTGACATCACACACTATTGGGTTTTGGTCTTTCGAACTTGCAAAGATGGTGGTTTTGGCAGTCAAAAATACACCACTATTTTGTGTGGTACATCGAGAATCTCTAAATTTTGTATGGAATCTATATCCATTTACTATATATCCGGTAAACTTCCTAGCTACTCGATTAGGACCTAATGCAAACACCTCTAAATCTATTGAAATATTGTCCTTTTTCAGAGCCTCTTCTTTAAGCCAGTTCCAAAACTCTTCGAAATGTTCTCGTTCCCTCTTGTATCTTCTTGGATTTATAAGACCATCCACAAAAGCTTGATGAACCCTAAATAATAATTAAAGTAAAAAAACTACGAAATGTAGATGTTAATTTATAGTTAAGGAAAATGATATAGGAAACTAAAAACTTACTCGATCAAACTCTCAATTTCTTTATTACTGGAATTGAATGGAATATAGCGATGCATTGCCTTCCAATCTGCATCTTTCAAATTGAACATCTTCCCATCTTTATTCTTCTTTGTTCCAATATGATACTCCAAATCTGTTGGACATCTTCCAAAATCAATCGATGTGTTTTCTATTCCTCCATCAATGCTTAAAAATCTTGAACAGAAGGTCACACACTCTTCTACCAAGTAACCTTCTGCAATCGAACCTTCCAGTCTGTTTCTATTTCGCACATAAGATTTCAACTTTCCTAGATATCACTCAATTGGATACATGCATCTAAGATGTTCAGGCCCGCCGTATTCGATATCTCTGCATAAATGAACAGGCAAGTGTACCATTATATCGAAAAAAGCCTATGGAAAAATCATTTCAAAATGACAAAGTATCTCGACGATTTTTTTTTTTTTGCAGCCTCTTGATATCATCCACTTCGATAACCTTGCTCCACAGTCCTCTAAGGAATGCACTAAATCCGATCATTGATAACACAACCTCAGGTTTTGGCGCTTTCTTCGCGGAAAATTGTAATAAATAGTGGAGTATGAAATGAGCATCATGACTCTTATATCCCACAACCGTTCTCTCTTTTACGTGCACGTACCGACTAACATTCGAGGCACAATAGTGGGGCAGTTTGGCGTTCTTCAATACAGAGCAAAAGATTTCTTTTTCCTTATTTGTCATATCAAATATTACAGCTCTAATTTCAACATGCTTTCTGTCACCACATTCAACAGGATGAAGTGCCTTCCTTATGCCCAATTCCTGTAAATCCAAACAAGCATTTAGGTGATCCTTCGACATGCGACCTATATTAAGTAAAGTACCTAATATTTTGTCGCATATGTTCTTCTCTATGTGCATGACATCTAGGTTATGTCGAAGGGGATTATGTCACCAATATGGTAAGTCAAACAGTATTGACCTTTTTTTAAATGGGTCGTCACTTTTACCAGGTTTCTTCGTCTTATCCCCAAACCGATTTTTGAATCCCCGCAATGACTCTTCAATATCTGTTCCTGATAATATTTCTGGAATGCTCCCCATTTCAGTTTCTCCATTAAACCTCCTCTTATCCAGCCTCCACTGGATCAAGAAACTTTTTATGGTGCATATAACACATTTTTTGCTATGCTTCAAATAATTTGAAGAAATTTCATAATGGCATACTAAACACGCTAATTTCCCCTTCTTGCTCTAACCTGACAACATGGCATATCCCGGAAAATCACTAATGGTCCATAAGATGCTTGCACGTAAATTAAAATTCCCATCAGTCAAGGAATCATATGTTTCGACGCCAACATTCCATAACGCTTTCAATTCCGCAATTAAAGGCTGCATATATACGTAAATACTGTTCTTTGGAGAATCTAGACCAGATATTAATGTTGAAAGAATCAAATTCTCTTGTTTCATACATAACCAAGGCAGAAGATTGTAGTTTACCAATACAATTGGCTATGTACTATAACTTGAATTCATTGAACGATATGGATTAAATCCATCAGATGCTAGACCCAATCTAACATTACGATTTTCTAATGAAAAATCAAGGTAGCGAGCATCCATCATCTTCCATGCCACACCAACAACTGGATGTCTTAGTTTTCCATCTTCTTTTTGTTCCACTTGGTGCCATCTCATAAGTTTGAAAAATTCTTTGCACGCAAACATCCTTCGTAACCTTGGTCTTAGAGGAAAGTACCTCATAACATTTGCCGGCACTTTGGGAATCGACTTTGGTGGATCATTATCATCAACAATGTCTTCTTTTTCTTTTACAGCCCACCTCGAAAAACCACAAATATCACAAGCCTCTTTATCTTTATTCTCTGTCCAATATAACATGCAATGGTTTGGGCATGCATGTATTTTATGGTAATCAAGACCTAAATCCTTAATAACATTCTTTGCAGCGTAGGAAGACAAAGGCAGCTTGGCATCAGGAAAGGCTTCTTTTATAAGCTTTAGTAATTCCCTAAATGCAGACTTGTTAATTCCATAAGCAACTTTAAATGATAAAGCCTAATCAAGAAACTTAGTCGAGAAAATTTAGTGCAGGCAGGATATAATGGCTTTTTTCCTTCTTTAACATGCCGATAAAATTTCTCGGCCTCTGGATTTGGTTCTACTACAAAGTCCCTGGGATTTTGACCAAATTTGTAACCTGCACATTTAAACATCACATCTAAATTATACTCAAAATATATCTCCGTTGCACAGTCCATATGGTCATCAAAACCTATTAATTTTGTCTGTGAAACTTCACAAATCCACCCGGTATGTAATGGAGAAGGGCTATTAAAAATAAGATGATCGTATATGACATTTTCATAATACTAATTACGTTCTGTACATTTTTTGCAGTGGCACTTCATCTCATCACCTACTTTATAAATGGGAAATGCATTTCTTAGAAAAGTTGTTACCCCTCTTACATATTCTACAACCGATCTCGAAAGTCCTATCCTTATATAATACTCACTATCTGTTGCCACAATCTAACCACGACCTAGTAAGACCAAATTTGATACCACTAATAGTTTCAAGACATGAACAATGTTGAATCCAATCGAAATAACATCTTCTATAGTGGCATACCCACAATCACGCATTATGATTGGTGAGTCAGCTTGTTGTTCGTTAACCACTTGGTTGTTTAGATGCTGACGATGCAAGTCAGCACGACTTTGCCGTCGCATCGCCCTTTCTTCACATTGTTCTTCTTCTCGCCATTGTCTTCAGAGTTCTTCTTGCTCTAGTTCATACTCACGCAAATCATCGTAGTGCTTTTCTTACATCTCTATATAAAAATCAATAGGAGTTTCTGGTTATGATGGGTTTGACAGTCGTAGATCACCCATGCCCAGGGTATCTTCGTAGTCATATGATGTAGGAAGAGAAATAGGCATTATTTAAATACAAACAGAAATAGACATTTAAACATTTAAATTGGATTTCTTTTGTCCTCTAAATTTTGTTTCCACCTGTCGAAATAAGCATTATTTACCAAAACATCAATGGTTTGCCAAAAATATAAGTACATAACTTGCACAATTTCAACACATGCAAACATATAAATACAGCATTTCAAGTAGAAAAACCCTAATTTATGGCAATCGGTATACCCTAACTACCCAGAGACTTTGAATGCTAGACCAAAATAAGTTAGAGATGAAATCATCTAAATAAAACCGAAATGATGAAGCCCTAACTACCTGTAATTGTCCTAAATAATCCGAATCAGAGGTGTAAAGTTTGTAAAATAGGAGCAATCGGAGGTTTATAGTTTGTACTGGCGGTAGAGTAGCAATCGGAGGTCTTCGTGGACGGATTTCGTGGAGAGAGAAACGGACAGAAGGAGGAGTACGGGAGAAATTTATTTTGGGGGGAAGTATTTCATGAATGGGGAAAAGATCGCACCAAATTTTCACTAAACTGAAGCAGGGATACGTTTGAATCGTTGGATTAATCAAAGATCTACGTTATTTATTTGTTTAAATAGATAACGCGTATCACTGACCTAGCATGTATTTATGCAAAGAAACACTTTGAACTAGTGTTGCAAGTCATAGCATAAGAAATCCAATCGCAACACTGCATTCATATCTAATGCAACAACATATGACTGTTGTTGCAGAATATCAAAGAAAGCATAGATTTCGCCATACTTTTCATGCAACGCACACAAATTAGTGTCGGATATGCCCACTTCTGTAGTAGTGACCAATATTTGATTGATTCCTTAAATCAAATATATACCTTCTCCATATTAATATATTATCTTCTCGATTTGACTTGATTACGAGAATCAATTAATTTCTCCTCATTAATATATTTAAAACATCCAAATTTAACATAAATAAGTTTATTAAATAATCTTCATTAATCCATTTAATTAATCGCAAAATTTTGAGAATTTTGATATATACAATATTCATACATATGAGCAAAAATAATAAATTCCATTTATATCTCATCTATAGTTGCTTAAAAGACATGGTAACAGGGATTAGGTCAAATCCGCCGCCGCCCAGCTTTTTCTCTTCTTCTTAATTCTCTGTCACTTCCTCCTTCTCATCGCTCTCACATCTTCCACTATGTCCTCTCACTACCTAGCTTTTCCAGTTCTATGGCTCGAGTTGCTTGTGCTTCTCTCAATGCCCTTCGAATTTTCAAATTCGCATTCCTTCACATATCACTTCATAATCTGACTACCAGCCACTCTTCATGCTGTGTCCCCATCAGTCTCCCTCCCGTAATATGATCTTTTATATGTCTGGCTGACACTTCGTGACTCTACAGTTTGATTTTTGGGGATTATTGAGTTTTGGCAAGTGGGTTTGTTGGCTTATATCATAGTTTTATCTCGCTTAGGTTTGCTACGGTGGCTTGGTGTCGGTCTCCAATGGTGTTTTGCTACCACCGTGCGCCTACCGCTTCTTACTACATCAAGTGAAGGCTTACTTCTTAGTAAATGCAATTTTTGGATTATCTGCGTATGTGGTTTGGTGAATCTGTCATGGTCTTCTTGCACAAGTCAATGCAATGGTTTGCTCAGTGTTATTTTGGGCTTTCTATGCACAATGTTAAGTTAGTGATATGTAACGTGTGGTTGTTAATAGTATGTAATATGCGGTGAATGTCATATGTTATAGGTTTGTTTTGTTTATGTCATATACTATGCAAGTCTAGTCTGCCACCGACGACTTGTTGGGTTGTTTTGCTCTTTACGTGGAGAACGTGGTGGGCGGTCCACTTTGAAATTCAAGTATAATGGTCGGTCCGCTATAAAAGCTGAATATAGTAGAAGACAATTTGTCTATCACCCGTGACAATTTATATTTATTATTTGTTATAATAAAAAGTGTAACCGATCAACCTTGCCAAATAATAATATTAATTCAATAATCTCTTTTTTCATATTTAATGACTTTTAAATTACATAACATAAAATGTATACATATATGATATCAACCATTTTCATTTCTAATTCATTTGTCTCTATAAAATTACCATACATTACATTACATAAATTTTGTTTTAACAAAATTTAAAGATTA
The DNA here is from genome assembly GCA_030737875.1 of Allium sativum. NCBI lineage: Eukaryota > Viridiplantae > Streptophyta > Magnoliopsida > Asparagales > Amaryllidaceae > Allium > Allium sativum. Next base: position 575,896,939 of record CM060913.1, read on the forward strand.
ATTTATATTTAACAACATTACGATGCGAACACAGAGACTATTCCGATAAAAAACAGATTATATAACATTAGCACTTCAACCCATTATCAAACCATCTCAATTTGCATATCATTATTTTGTAATTATCAAAGTTGTAAGCATGACGCTTCTATAATAACACGAATTATATGGTTAACTACAACGATAATTATTCAAAATGAAAACTAAATAATTAATACGATTCCAGATGTAGATAAGCTAACTATGGTTCTTCTCAATTACAATTATGTACAATGATCTTTTCAATTTTATCTACTTTTTATATTTGACTCTTTATATTTAATTAGTGTTAGCATACTTTGTGAACTAGGCTACACAAAGAGAAAATAGTGGGAAAGCCATCAACCGGTTCAAATCGGAGGGAACCAGCGTAGTAAAGAAGCAGAAATCAAAGACGCAGACATCACATCGGTTTGGTTCGGAGAAGCACTTCAGCGACACCAAAAGAAAGCAAGTAGCCTCATCGGATCGGATCGGAGGCGGCCGATCTGAACCCCTTTTTTCTGAGCTTGTGACCGTTGCTACACATGTTTCTTGAAGATTTGGACCAAGCACAACCATTTCCTCCCACGATCTCCCACTAAATCGATGCGCTGTCACCATCTGGAGGCCTCCGAACCCGACTCTTATGGGATGGGTGCCACGCAGTTCCGAACCGGAGCCACTTCGAGGAGATTTTTCACCTATAAATACACCATCAAGAGGCATTTGAAAGGATCTTTTGGCAAATTCTCAGTTCTAACTTCCTTCATAGCCGAATTTCATAACCATATTCAGATCAAAATCATCTCTTAAAGTCTACTTTTTGAGAGATTTGAGTGAGCTTATGCTTTGTAATTGTGAAGTTAAGTGAGAATCATTGCTGTATTTGCATTCAAATCATTAATTAAAAGAATAGAAAGTGGAATGTAGGCCCTTTAGTGCCGAACCACTATAAATCATGTGTTCTTCGTTGCTTTTTAGTTCTATTTCATTAAAATCATAGCTAATTTGGGTGTTAGAACCAAATTTTGGTCTAACATTTTGGTGCTTTCACTGAGAAACCTTCGAATTCTCAGCCTTTTTGGGATTATCATTCTACTATTTGGACTTTCAAGTTCAAAGAAGTTAATATTTTGTCTCTGACATCTTACAATACTTGTTGACTAACTGTTGAAGAATCGAGTATCATGGCTAAGACCAAAGGAAAAGAAGTGCAAGGCGCTAGGGGAAACGATGCTAGAGAAGATCAGCAAGCCATCGTGTTAACGAGGTCACGCGCTCAAAGCTCTAGAGTGGACCGCTCCGATCAGGAGGATCCGAACCGGACGGAAGGCGCCGATCCGAACCGGATGCAAGGCACCGATCCGATCCGGTCTAATGAGGTCGAGGGCACTCACTCTCTCCATCCGAACCGCCCCGACCAGGCCACTATGAACCCATCCGATCCGAACCAGAATGAAGCTGGAACTTCTACTCGAGCTCCCTCCAATGCTCCGATTCCAGCCGTGATGACTAATGTTCAGCCTGATCCATCTGCACCCATTACCCAGGGAGACTTTTCACGTTTTCTTGACATGCTCCAGAGCACTAAAGAAGCATTGGAAGCCCAAAGGCGTGACAACCTTCGCATGCAGGAAAACATGATCACTATGGGTAGAGAACTAAAGGAGCTCCGGAAGCAGAAGACTCCTTCCCCAACACGCCGCCTTGCTACAGATGATTCGTCTTCTTCGGACGAGGAACGCCATCGCGAGAGAAGGCCGCTTGAACGACCTCATAACCTTGATCAATTGAATTTTGGATCTTTAGGATCCCGAGAAGACGTCGCTCGTGTATTGGGCCCTAATGACCCGAGCCTGCAACAGCCTATGTTGCTACCCATGCGCGGATCCCATGTCCTACCCAGGGATCCTAATATTACCAACCCCACGCAGCAACAGCTTCTCCAACCTCTACCTCCTGAGATTGACCGGGAGCACAGAGAGCAATGTAGAGTAGCTGCCGCCAAAAACAGGAGGTTATCCCCTGATCAGGAACCCAGGGGTAATCCGAACATCATACCTAGAGAGACTGGGCAAACATTAACAAATGCCGATGTATGGGCAGTGGTGCGCCAGATTATGTCCGAAAGCCGGCGGTATACTAATGAAGATTGGGGCATTGAGCGAAGTCATACCCCCTTCATAGATGACATACTGGATTTCCAGTTCCCTCGGCGATTCAACTTGCCTCAGATGGATCGATATTCAGGAAGAACAGACCCAGGGCATCATCTGATGAGGTATGCATGGTTCATGAACACGGCAGCAGCCCCAGATGCCGTAAGATGCAAAGCTTTTCCAATCTATCTTGAAGAATTAGCGTTAATATGGTTCACCCGACTCCCCCCTTGGTCGATATCAAATTTCACAGAATTGAGTGAGCGCTTCATGAATCAGTTTCGACTCCATGCCCGAAAGTCCAAGAGCGTCATAGAATTGTCACGGATTAAACATGCCCCAGGAGAATCTTTGAAGTAATATTTGGATCGTTTCAACCTAGCCGTCACCGAAGTTAGTGATCCCCATGAGCCCACTATCTTGATGGCCTTGATAGAAGGGGTAGATCCTAACACAGAGTTCGAGGATTACTTGGCTGGAAAACCACCTCCTACTAGAGAATTGTTCTATGAAAAGGCTAATATCCGCTTAAGGCGAGAAGAAGCTAAGACAAATCGGAAGAGAAAGTCCGAAGGGGCCTCGAAGGAAGGTGTCCATAGTAACGTTGTTATGAAACAATCTGGTGACAGTTCAGGGAAGGTGGAAGTAAATGTTGGCAACCAGAGTGGGGGTAATAGCAACAGAAATGGGGACGACAATAGAAGGAACAGAAACCGAGGGAATAGCTCTAATAAAAGACCCAGATTCCAGACTTTTGAAAATTATATGCTATTAAATGATACGTTGGAGAATATTTATTTAGATACATATAGCATATTGCAGTACAAAAAATCACCACCCAGAGACTCCATTGAGAAAGAGATTGCAACAGGAAAGTTTTGCTTGTTTCATGGTACCCACGGTCATTCCACCAATGAATGCCGTCATTTGAGAGATATCGTCGAAAGGTTGCTGCGAAAAGGGAAGTTAGACGAGTACAAGATCGCCCCAAGGGACAGGGGGACAAGCCCCGGACCACAACCAACCTGCTTCAAAACCCACAGCTCAGCAAAAAGGTAAGGGGATCATCATTAATACTATTATATGCGGATCTCACTTAGTTGGTTGTAGTTTTAAAGCAATGGACCAGTACGTCAACGTCGCCAAGCATTTTGAGGTAGGAGAATGCAGTAGCCTCGAAGACGTTACTCTAGTAAAACAACAAAAGACGATGTCAGACGACGTCGTATTCCTCAATAGAGATGATTCCAGATTTCAATCTCCACCGAACGATCCACTAGTGATTACCACAACAATTGGCCTTGCTTTAGTCCATAAAGTGTTAGTGGACAACGGGAGCTCGGTTAATATCCTCTTCAAGAAAGCTTTCGAATAAATGAGACTCGAAGCAAAAGATTTAAAGCCATGTGAAGGATGGATACGTGGCTTTAACGGAGCATCTACAGCTCCGATGGGTTTTGTGGAACTACCAATCACACTAGGGCAGGGAGATCGCCAGAGAGTAAGGATCCTACCGTTTGTAGTTTTGGATGTGGAGTCGCCTTACAATGCCTTCCTAGGCTGACCGGCCCTTGCCGAATTTAGGGCATGTATTGCGCCTTGGTGCTTGCTGCTTAAATTCCCGACTAACTCAAGAGTTGGGGTGATAAGGGGAAACCAAGCTACGGGACGAGCTTGTTACATGACGGAGTTAAAGATGTTAATGAAGGGATTGAATAAGAAGCTAAGGACGATTCCGCCCCTCCAAAGGAGGCCTCAACATAGCAATTAAGGGGTCTTGCCCCAAGAGATCGCCCTCAGACGTGCTCGAGGATATAGATCTCAGAGAGGATAGAGAACCCAGGGACAGGAAGGCAACTCCCAACGAAATAACAATAGATATACCTATTGATGAAACAGATCCAACAAAAGTACTAAAGATCGACTCGCAACTGGATCCAGTTAGAGCGAGGGAATTGGCTGATTTCTTAAAGGCAAATATGGATGTGTTTGCCTGGACTCACGCTGACATGCGTGGGATTTCTCCTACCATCATGAGCCACTCTTTGTGTATTAATCCAAAGCACCCACCAGTCAAGCAGAAGAGACGGATGTTAGGCCCAGCGCGGTCAGCAGCTTTAAAAGAAGAAGTAGAGAAATTAAAAGATAATGGATTCATTATGGATTCGAAATATCCCGACTGGATATCGAATCCTGTCCTGGTTAAAAAGTCAAATGAGAAGTAGGGAACGTGTATTGACTTTTTTGATTTGAACAAGGCTTGCCCGAAGGATAGCTTTCCTCTCCCCAGAATTGATTAGCTAGTAGATTCGACGGCCGGACATGAGCTTTTATCCTTTATGGATGCCTATTCCGGGTACAATCAAATTCCCATGCACATACCAGATCAAGAGCATACAAGATTTATCACAGACTTGGGGTTATATTGTTACGTGGTAATGCCATTTGGGTTAAAGAATGCAGGAGCCACGTATCAGCGCCTAGTCAACCACATGTTTTACAATCAAATCGGGAAAACCATGGAGGTTTATATGGATGACATGCTTGTGAAGTCCAAACAATCTTCCGATCATATAAGGGACTTAGCTGAAATGTTTAATATTCTTCGAAAGTATGGGATGAATTTAAACCCCCTAAAATGTTCGTTTGGGGTCGCATCTGGAAAATTCCTGGGGTTTATTGTGAGTTCTCGAGGAATTGAGATAAATCCTAACCAAATAGCAGCAATAAGGTACATTGAAGAACCACGCAAGATCAAAGACATTCAAAGCTTGGCCGGAAAAGTTGTTGCATTGAGTAGGTTTATTTCCAAAGCTACAGATAGATGTGTACCTTTCTTCGATCTCATAAAACGGGGAAAGAGAAATTTTGAGTGGACTCCCGACTATGTGGAGGCGTTCCAGAATCTATTAGACTTCTTAGTAAAGCCTCCAATATTATCAAAGCCTGTGGAACATGAGGATTTGTTCGTCTACTTGGCGGTATCATCTCACGTCGTCAGCACAACATTAGTACGTGAAAAGGATAAAGTCCAGAAACCTCTATATTACGTAAGCAAAAAACTAGCCGCTACAGAACGTAATTATCCGAAGATAGAGAAGCTTGCTTATAACCTCCTGATTGCTTCCCGCAAACTTCGCCATTATTTTCAGGCACACCCGACAGTTGTATATACTGATCAACCTTTGAGACAAGTGTTGCAGAAACCCGAAGCATTGGGGCGGTTACTTAAATGGAATATTGAGCTGAGTCAATTTGATTTGAACTTTCAGCCACGAAGATCAATAAGGGGGCAGGCATTGGCTGACCTTATAGCTGAATTTACAATTCCTGAAGAGGAAATGGTGGGTGACTAGGTAGTTACTTTGGATCGAGAGTTAGAGCTTAGTCCGAGGAAACTATATACGGACGGAGCCAAGAATGATCGAAAGTCCGGCGCCAGAGTTGTTTTAATAACTCCTGAAGGATGATCTATTCACTATGCATTACGGTTAGAGTTTACTGCTACTAATAATAATTTCGAGTATGAAGCCCTGATTGTCGGGCTGAAACTCGCCAAAGATTTGGGAGTGAAGACACTAGATATATATTGCGATTCCAAGATAGTTGTATGCCAAGTTCGGGAAGAATTTGCTGCTAAAGGCCCTTGACTCATTACTTATCTCAGAAAGGTAAAGGAGTTGTTGGGAGGTTTGGAGCATTATAGCCTAACACACATTCCAAGAGCGGAAAATCAGAAAGCAGATCGACTGGCGAAGCTAGCAAGTTCTGATAATCCTAAAGAAACTGAAATGGTTCCGATAGAGGTGTTGGAATCACCGAGTTTTGACCTAATGGAAGCAGAGCTAGCCTTGGAAGTTGAACCAGAGAGAGAATCATGGATGACATCGATTAAGAATTTTCTTAAGAATGGAACCCTCCCGTTAAAAAAAAGCGAAAGATGAGCTATAAGACGCAAGGCTACAAGATACGTTTTACGGATGATGTCCTTTATCGCCAAGGGTTTTCAATGCCCCTATTACAGTGTATCGCACACGACGACATTAAACGTGTGCTACAAGAAGTACATGAAGGTGAGTATGGAGATCACACTGGGGGCCAAACCTTAGCAAAGAAAGTTTTACGGTACGGATATTTCTGGCCTACCGTGAATAAAGACGCGCTGATATTCACGACGCTGGGACAGATGTCAAAGGTTCGCCAAAGTTCCCAGAGCGCCTCCGACCCAGCTCAAGTCGATGGTAAGTCCATGGCCATTTGCCATGTGGGGAATTAACATTATTGGAGTGTTACCTATTGCCAGAGGAGGAGCTAAGTACGCGATCATTGCCGTGGACTACTTCACAAAATGGGTGGAAGCTGAACCTTTAACAACCATCACGGCGAGGAAGGTGATCAGTTTTGTGGTCAGAAACATTATTTGTCGATTTGGGATACCGAAGACCATTATAACCGATAATGGGACGCAGTTTGACAGCATCGAGTTCAGAAACTTCTGCGAGAAATATAAGATTGATAAACGATACACTGCAGTAGCTCATCCGCAGTCAAATGGCCAGGTCGAAGCCATAAACAAGGTCATTAAATCAATTCTAAAGAAGCGGTTGGAGCGGGCCAAAGCTAGATGGGTAGACGAGTTTCCATTAGCTTTATGGGCCTACAGGACAACCTTTAAGACAGCTACCAGCCATACTCCTTATTCACTTTCCTTTGGGTTAGAAGCAGTGATCCCGGTAGAATTGGAAGTCCCTTCTCATCGAGTTGCATATTATGACCCGATGACAAATAAAGCACTCCTCCTAGAATCTCTTGATATGATTGAAGAAAAAACAGATGAAGCCGACTTGCGTGCCTCGAGACATCGACATCAAGTAGCACGTTATTATGACCGGAAAGTTCGCTTCAAAACTTTTGAACCAGAAGACCTAGTACCGAAACGAGTCTTCCCGCCTTCGACCCAATTGGGTCCAAAATGGGAAGGGCCATATACCATCCAACGGAAGCTTGATACATGAGCATTCAAGCTAACGACCGTGGACGGTGAGGAAATTCCCAGATCTTGGAACGCTCAGCACTTACGACGATATCTGAGCTAAATATGAAATGTCATCCCTTTTGTTTTTGTAAGTTATGTAAAAAGGCACGACTTGCCTTAAAAAGTCTGTTTATGTGAACAAAGGATTATGAAGTGGATGTAGGCTACGACTTAGCTGAACCACTATAAAAATATCGTGTGTCATTTATTTTTCTGCATTATTTTATCTTCAACAATTATTCAATCGTTATTATGAAACACGAAATATTAAGTTAGATTTGGAAAGTTGAAGATGACCTATGTACAGGAACAAATAAAACGATCATTTGCAAAATAAAAGAATGGGAAGGCAACATTCTTAACTCTAACTCACAAGAATCGAGAAAGAGTATAAAGGACGGGAAGACGACGTCCCTTGAGGCGTGAAGGTGCACCCAGATGAGAGACCGCCTCAGTGATACTATAACCTGGTTATGAGACAGGAGAGTATGAAGATGCTAGAAAGAATAGGCATCAATGATGAAAGGAATATGGCCCCATCGGAGAATTGGGGGCAATTGAATTTTGAATTTAATCAATCTCGAATAATTCTTGCTCAGTCATCCAAGATTGACTGTGGGCATATATGTGTATGCATATTCCCCTCAATAATGACTTCATTATATAATTGTAATATGACATGCTCTTGCATTTTTACTTAAGTACTTAACTAACAACTATCAGACATTGTAGGTAATAAATTATTATTATTTACAAACACGTGAGTTTGTACAGGGAAATCAAGCAAAGGATACGAGGGCCGCACTCGCTGCAACAATTGCAGACCAATTAAATGCCAAAATAAAACAAAGCACTCCGTCACTTGGGCTTTGGAGAGGACTTGGATTTTTTGGCAGCTTTATGAGTAGCCTTAGCGTCCTTTTCAGCATCAGTCATAATGCGTTTCAGCCTTTTCTTCTCTGCAGTCGAAGTGCTAGAATCGGTTGATTTTTTATCAGGAGTCGGAACACTGGAATCAAGAGAAGATTTTTTAGCAAGTTCCTCTGTAATAGATCTAGTTGAAAGCTTAACGACTAACCTTGATCCAGGATCCACCATTGCAAGGGGTTTAAGGCTTTCAGGATTCAAGTCTTCAACTTTTAGCTGCATACGCTTGTCTTGTTCGACTTTCATTTCAGCCAAAGTGACGTCATCAGCACTTTTTGAGTCCCCAATTACAGCCACATCAGGATCTTCTTCGTGCCCCTCGCTACCACCATCGTCTTTCAAGGCATCTATCATCTCGTCATCATGAGAAGTGTCGGCCTTAGACAGTTCAGCTCCGCCTCCTGACTCTACAATGGTAGCCTTATCCTGTTCTCCCTGAGTCTTTTCCACGGATTTTACCCTAGTGGTGGTTCCCTGATGCATGTCAGTCTTCTCGGTCGGTTCAACACCTACAGAATGAGAAGCAACAATTATCAACTCAGGAGAAAATAAAGGATCCTCCATCGATTGCCCAATCATATGGTGAAAAGTGGAAACGACCTTGACGAATTGAGGTGGAAAGGTAGAAATACCTTTTGATGGTTTCTCAATTGGAGTGACTACCGTCTCTGACGCTGATTCTAGTATAGGAGATAAAAGAGACGCCTGAGGGATCCCCGGGTTCTCGGGATCATATCCCTCGACTTCAGAAGTTTCAACAATAATGGAAGAAGAACCAGCCTCAGGGATATTCTTTTGTTTGGCCATCCGCTTCTCCTCCTCCATAGCAGCGGCAATGAGGCGACGCCCCTCGGCCAGGCGTGTCGGCTTGTCATCTCTCAGATACTTTTCCATAAGTTTATCTTCATCGACGAAGTCTACCTTAAGTTCCTCTTTCTCCCATTCGATGATTTGACTCCATACGTGAACTAAGGTAGTTCTATAGTCTTCAATCCAAGAGATGTTTCGGCGATGAATTATGTGCGCGAAGAATTCAATCAGTAATTCGCCAAAACCGTGCACTTCTTCCTGAGCCTCTGATAGCTGTTTACGGGTCCCTTCAGCAGACTTAATAACATTTTCCACATTCCCCTCAGCTAGGGCAACTCTAATCTCGGCTTCCATTAACTTGGATTCCAAGTCAGTGTTTTGTTTCTCCAATTCAGCATTTTTTCTCGCTAACTCGGCTTTTTCTCGCTCAAGAGTATTGTAAGCCAGTTGCATTTTGACATTGTCCGACTTAGCATCTTCCGCTTGTTTCTTCAACTCCAAACTGTCTTGACTATGAGATTCCAGCAAGTCATGATAACGCTTCTGTAACTCCTAGAATTGCTGTTTGAAGTTGTTAGCATCTCGTTGAGCGATGGCAAGTTGAGCCTGTGTCTCCTCAAGGTCCTTCTCCAAATTTTTCAAGGCCTTTTCATCTGCATCTGTAGTCTATTTCATCGAATTAACATCTGTAATTAAAGTCCGAATGATTCTGGAGAGATTACGTGAATACTTGAACATCTCCGAGTATTGCTTCTCGACTGCGTCAATCTTCGCTTTAGCCTTATCTGCCCACTTTGAGGAAATATGCTTGAGAGCAGGTAAGAAAGTCAGATTTTCAAAATAATGGTCTGGGAACTGCTTCTCCAGATATGCCCGCTTAACTTTGAACTCAGCATCCAGTGGTGGAGGTTTGCAGTATGTTAGCTCAGTGTCTCTACGCTTAGTTGGCACGATGGCTGTATCACCCTTTCTAGGTCGCTTCTCTGAAACCTTATGTTTGTCTCGTGAATCGGTATGTTTCGGTGGACTTTTTCCCGACTGTGTTTGTCTTGAGGAGAAGTTCGGTCTTTGGGCTGCGATGTGTCTTCTCCTCGACGACTCTGATAGCTTTTATATCGGTCTGGATCCGACCGAACGGGGGAGCGAGAGCGCAAGGTGTGTGGCCGATAAGAATCATGAGGTCTTCTGTCCTCTCTACCCCGGCTTTCACGGCGATCATGCTCGACATCGGAAGGGGGTGTAAACATGCTACGACGTATTTTCTTGACATCATAGTGGGGGAGAGACATTGTACCTGCGTAATAATGTAAAGGAATTCAGAATCAGTGTTCACATGAGAAGTGAGTGCCGTGAAGTGTGGTGCTATTGTGTTGGGTGCATCCTAAGTGGGGTCCCCCCCCCCCCCCGACAAACCCGAGTCCGAAGCCAGGCCAGCGCGAGTGGGCTCTTTGGCCTTCACGGGAGTAGCCTCCTCTAAAGAAGTGAAAATTAAAGGATTTGTGCCAAACTCCTCTGAAGTATAGATGGTTTCAGGTAAGAGGAGATCTCCCAAACCCTGAAATGTGGAATCGTCGGTAGTAGGGACATCTCCTTGAGAAGCGTCTGTTGGCAGCTCTTTAGGGGACGTTGACTTCTCAGGAGAAATAGCATCATCAGGGACGGTATACCCTTCTCTGTGCTTTTCAGCTATGTTGGCTAACTCGTCATCTTGGGTTGAAGATGGAGAAGGTGAAGTCCGAAGAGGTATTGTTGGACTTTTCGAGCCCTCGCCCGTTTCAGGAATAATGTCCACTAGGGGGATGTATACATATGGACCCGACCCATGACCTATGATACGGGTAATGGATAGTAACCCGTGATGATGGAGATACTCATCCTTAAGAACTTCGTCGATGGTTAGAAATTTTTGATCGCCATTGAGAAGCCGATGCAACCGATCAAAGTACAATTGATCCGATATTTGTTTTGGGTTATCAACTGTGAACAAAAGAGAAAGCAGGGTAATGTGTTGGCATGAGCGTTCAAAATTGAGTTCTAGAAAATCGAAGCTTTACTTGATTTGATCCATCTCCTGGCGCACCCTGGCTGTTGCCTGATATAAAACCATTCGAGCTTAGAATCGCCGGCCTTGCTGCTAAATGGAGCTGAAATAATTTTCCTATTTGGAACTGATTCAAAATAGCAGAAGGAAGGAGTCTCTTGAATCCGATGCTTGAAATTATAAAAAAAGTGGACGTCATCAAAGATAGGCTCTATACCTAAAACCTCTCTGTATGCTATATATAAGGTATATAAATAAGCATAAGAGTTGGGGTGTAACTGCATGGGGGCAATCCGCATCTGTTTCAAAAAGTCGACGGCAAAAGGCGGGAACGGTGGAATAGCCCCAACCATACACATCAATCGAGTAACTGCCATAAATCCTTCTGGAGGATTGTGGGGACGATCAGCTTTCGATGGCACCAGGGTATCTCTTTTCAGTATCCCGTGCTTTAAACATATTCGAACAAATCTGTCGTCATCAATCGTCGATTCAACAGAATCTTTAGGTAACTCCAATATAATGGCATACTCAAACTCATCAGGAGCTCGATTATCTCCTATCCCTCCTTCCTCTTCATCGCCGAGAGAAACATCACTATCGGAAGGTGTTTCGCTGTTATGTGCTCCTACTTCATAATCTGGGCCCTCATCATCCCATTCAGGGTCTGAGGAAGAAGATATGTCATCAAGAGCAAATTTCTCAGAAGTTTCTGCAACTTCTATCTTCTTTGCTAACCTAGATGAACGTCTCTCGGCCATGATCACTAGACTACTGAAGAAGTAATAACATAAGTTAGAGTAAGATAGCCCGCATCCCCCCGTGTGTGTATGTGAACTAAAGTGTGTGCTACGTGTACCAAAGATGCAAAGTAAACACATGAGAGCGTGATATAAAGATTCAAAGGAGTAATAATGTTTCAGAATAGTTCTTGATGTTTGTTATGTTCGTAAGGCGCTATCCTAACTGTTCATCAAGTTGGAGGTTATGCCAAGCATTGATTAAGCTAGTTGGATGAATTCTCGTGCATTGAGTTGGACTGTTTCGGTTCGGTTCGGGTATGTGTATTGGGATCAGATCGGAGGGGCAAAGTCATGTTTCGGTCTGAAGCAGACAGTCACACCCAGTAAGTAAAACTGGATCGGTTCGGATGTAGGCTTTCAGAGCGGTTCAGATCGGCTTGAATAATCATGCCTCTTATCCTCCTTGTCTCTTATTCCGATCCGACCCGGTCAGGTAGGCTTTGTTTCCCCTTTTTGCCTTTTTTTTTTGCTCCGACCCGATCCGGTTTGTAAACATCTTTCCCTTCCCTTCACTCCAGTGTCTCTCCACCCGAACCGATCCCAGTTCCTCTCCTCTTCTTCATCTTCTCCATTTCCCATCTCGCTTAACCAACACCGAACCCAACTCCATGTCAAAAACCCCAATTAAGACCAAGTACTTATGTGCTCAAATATCCAGCAGAATCTTAATCTCCTCTCCCAACACCTCGAGGTGGTGACAGAACCACCAATGACGTCGGCGAAGAGAGAGGAGGCCGAGGCGTCGAAGCCGGGCAAAGGCCATGACCATATCACTCGAAATTGACCACAAATTTTAACTAAAATCAGTCATTACAAGGATAATCAAAGTTTTTAACCTACTTACGAGTTTGATTTGAAGACTAACGAGAAGAATTTTGGAGTTTTTGAAAGATAGGGTTTCGGTGTAAAATATGATAAACATGAGCAATGAAATAAAAGAAAGAGGAAGGAGATAGGCAGCGAGTTTATATATGTGTTTATAGTGACCCATCGTATTCCCAGTCTTTTCCCCCCTTTCGGACCGGAGTTGCAAGCCCACAAATGCATTCTGGCCTGTTAATCCAGTATTGATCAATACAAGATAGAAATCTGTTCGGGTCGGAATCCAAACCGAAAGGGATTATACACATTGACTTGGCATGCAGGTTGAATTCAAGGAAAAATAAAGAAAAAGCTTACCTGGAGGAATCACTGGACAATAAAAAGAGCTCTCAAAGTTGTTTGAAAATGAAGAAAGTAATTCATATGGTTTATGGATATATATATATATAAGCAACAAAAGGCATGACTTTATGAAGTGGCACGTCTCAACAAGCAAATGGAAGCGATCATTCAATGGCTTTAATTCAAAGACTGTTTGTAAACTACTTCGAAACACACTTTATCTTAAATAAGAGTGTACTTCGAGGGGGCAAAATGTTAGCCTACTTTGTGAACTAGGCTACACAAAGAGCAAATAGTGGGAAAACCATCAACCGGTTCGGATCGGAGGGAACCAGCGCAGGAAAGAAGCAGAAATCAAAGATGCAGACATCACATCGGTTCGGTTCGGAGAAGCACTTCAGCGACACCAAAAGAAAGCAAGTAGCCTCATCGGATCGGATCGGAGGCGGCCGATCCGAACCCCTTTTTCTGAGCCTATGACTGTTGCTAGACACGTTTCCTGAAGACTCGGACCAAGCACAACCATTTCCTCCCACGATCTCCCACTAAATCGATGCGCTGTCACCATCTGGAGGCCTCCGAATCCGACTCTTATGGGATGGGTGCCACACAGTTCCGAACCGGAGCCACTTCGAGGAGATTTTTCACCTATAAATACACCATCAAGAGGCATTTGAAAGGATCTTTTGGCAAATTCTCAGTTCTAACTTCCTTCATAGCCGAATTTCATAACCATATTCAGATCAAAATCATCTCTTAAAGTCTATTTTTGAGAGATTTGAGTGAGCTTATGCATTGTAATTGTGAAGTTGAGTGAGAATCATTGCTGTATTTGCATTCAAATCATTAATTAAAAGAATAGAAAGTGGACGTAGGCCCTTTAGTGCCGAACCACTATAAATCGTGTGTTCTTCGTTGCTTTTTAGTTCTATTTCATTATAATCGTAGCTAATTTGGGTGTTAGAACCAATTTTTGGTCTAACAATTAGTTATGTTGATCGTTAATTCAAATGATTTAAATCAATTCAATTATTTAATGTTCATTGATCCATTTATAAATCTAAAAAAAGACGATAATTCAATACGCACACAGCAACAGGGGTAGACGCACAGCCATGCCAGCAAGGGCCAATGCCCTAGCTGGAAAAATGTTGGCAAAATCAGCCATCTTTTTAAGGTTTGGCCTATCTAGCTACAAGGAAGCCAACATTGCCAAGCCAGTCTCACTATCTTTGTTGATTTGCATTGTAGAAAAATATGTTGTATGTATATAGAAGAGCTTAAAACTATCTGATGGTATGGGACAAAAGTTTTGATTTATTTTGCCATACCTCAACTTAAATCTTAGATCCGCCATTGCACAACAATCGCATTGACAAAACGATAAAGTTATTCATTCACTCATGCATATAATTATAGGCTAATTCTATTCATACACCCATAATTTAACACACATCGTGAAATGAAATGAAATAGCATATACCAAAAATTTCTTTTCATACACCATGTCATTCGAAAAATTACTCTTTTATATTTTTATCATCTTCCCTCTTTGAACTTAAAACTAAATTACATAAAACTTGGGAATTCATTGCAATAAATTTACCTAAAATACAAAAAAAATAATTTTTGACACTAGTATTGTAAATTATTTGATTGTTTTTATTTTAAAAATCAGCTCTACATTTAGATGATTGAACGCATTTGAATCAAATCGTTTAGTTGTAAAAGTTGTCTAAATTGATATTTTAGGTTTTACTAACTTCATGCAATTCTATAAATTTATAATTAATACGTTACAATTTTTTTATCATACATTATATAATAAATATTTTTTAACAATAATTAAAATATGAATACGTATATTTTTACAAAATTACCGTACACAAATAAATTTTAGACATAAGATGTTAAGATGTATAATTAAAATGTAAATATGTATAAATATCCAAGGGTCCCTAGTTTTTATTTTTAATATCCAAATCAATTATACCGTCTTCCACGAATGAAGGTTCAAGTTCTGTATGCAGATGACCGGTTTTTTTTCTTTTTGCCGAAATGTGTTCTATTTGAATTTGAGGATAAGCGATTACGTGGGCTAAGTTGTGAACGTACTCTGGAAAATAAATTCCTATATAAAATATGTGAATTACGAAGGCATGGACGTCTTTGTCTGATGCCGACCTCCCAATCTCATTTTCTTCTCTGTACTCATCCTATTTAACGCGTTGCCCCCTTTATTTGTCCATATTTACAATCTTCCACATATCTCTCTTACGAATACCGTTCTCAGTTTTCTAATGGCGGAATCCGTGGAACTCCCAAACCGCCTAGCCATCCTCCCCTTTCGAAATAAGGTGCTCTTGCCTGGTGCCATCGTTAGAATTAGATGCACCTCTCCCAGCAGGTATTTTTACGATTTTATCCTTGTTATTTTTTCTTCAAATCATGCATCGATTGCAGTTATTGATTTCGCGCTGAGCTTGAAGTTTCAATGGTATCAATAATTCTGGGGGTGTTTTTAGCTAAATTTATCACAGTTGTTGAACTATGATTTATTTAAGAGCTGGGATCACATACTAAGTGTAGTTGTTGAAGTTATAAACTCGAGTGGATTGTTTGACTAGCTTCATACATTTGGTTTTCTGTTCTATTTTTTTCGAACATTTAAGACTTGAATAAATTTTCTATCTTGTTTTGTACTATTCATTGGTTACATCATGATAAACATATAAAGCTCGATTTGATGGCTTAATTTTCAGATTTAGCGGACTTTATGACATATCAGGGTTGTAAAAAAGGGTATATTGGATTAAGTGCTTTACATATTTGGTACATAAAATACACCCAGTCTAATGTTACAATTTCCTGCATAACATGGCTTTTACTGGGAATGCTATAGGCACTAAATAAATTTAGTTCTTAAATATCAATTATGCGATTTATATGCTCACCATGGGAAAAACATAAGATTATTTATAGAAAATAGAGTATTTTATGTATTTATGGATTTTTTTTTTTCATTTTTTTTCCTCCATGAATCATGTCTGTATCTGGTGACTGGTAAAGATAATATGAATTTTTAAAATGCTCCTGTTTTTCTTGGTAAGAGGACTTGGTATTTATATGGCCTATGTAGTTAAAGCCCCGCTAAATCTCTGCTAGAGCACATAGCGCTCTCCAACCCGCTACACTATTTAAATATAGCGCTATAATAAAATAGATCCGCTCAATATACGGTAGTTGCGAAATCTAGTCCGGATAAGTCACGATAATCGTCGGTTATGTTATATAAAATTAAACAATGTTTCTTTTTCTTTTTCTTTTTTTGCAGAAAAATGATGTGAGAACGAGATTATATTTAACTTTAAATATTTGTTTTTACATCTAGTGAAGCATTTTGCACTTCACTTCGCTATACCTCCGCTATAACCTTATGCATCTCCATTGCAAGTGGAACTGTTAAGCGCTTTAACTGCACATCAATTCACAACACGTGCATATTAATAAGTACATAACGATGATATAGTATATGATAATTAAGCATTCTACTTATATTTTAAAATGGTTACATTTCATTCGTTGACATTTGAAACAATGTTAATAATGTTGAAATTTGATGATATGATATTCCATATATTAATAGATTGTGGAGATATTTAAATTAAGGTAGGATTATGTCACAAATACATTGCCTCATTTATGTATTTTACGGATTTGAATCATTTGATAGAGTAATTTATTGCCTCTTTACTGCATAAAAGAAAGCAACAAACATGAGAAAGGTTTGTTTTTAAAGGGTGAAAGTAATCAAACGCTTATAAATGAAGATATGTTCTCAATACTAGTATAAGTAGGCATGCATATGGTTCATTGTATGTGTAAGGGAAAAAGGTTATTTCTTGGTTTGAGGATTGAGATTGATTCTCAATTTTTAGCGTTTTCTTATAATAATTTGGATTTATTAATAAATGTTTTATTTGGTGTAATTTTTTTTTCTGTCATTTTTCTTCATCACTTCTTATCTCTTCTAAAATCTAATTGTGTAGAAATCCTAGGAAAATCTCTAACAAATAATTCTATTATTATTTTGGGGTCAAAACAAGCTTTGTCAAATAATGAGCAGGAATTAGTTCTAAAAAGCTTTCGGGGGCAGAGCGTTTAGTCTAAAGCTAGTGAGAAAAAAAGAATTAGCTGTAATTTAATTTTTTGGAATTTGAATCTTCTAGGGTAGATAAATGAGGCACTCATGACTCATATATATATGTATATGACTATGAGTGCTTCATCCTATATATATATATATATATATATATATATATATATATATATATGTATGGGTGTGTGTGTGTGAAAAAGTCTATTTAGACACAAGTAATCTCAACTACTAGATCTCCCCTGAATTCCACCTTCCACGTAAAGACAAATAGATCCTACGGTCCAGACTTCGTGTCTCTACTTTTGTGTCCCAATAGCCACTCCCATTATATATATATATATATATATATATATATATATATATATGTGTGTGTGTGTGTGTGTAATTTACAAAAATATCTGAATAAATTTGGGAGGAAAGCCGGTTCAAGTAGAGTTCAGCAAACATAGTTTGAGAGTTAAATAAAATACAAGTAAGTCTAAACCAGTAGCAAAAGTATTCTGAAAAACAGTTATAGTAAATCGTTTAACTTCATGTAGAATCAGCATCATGATGCAAAAATGAGCATATTGTGACCAAGATTAACTCATCTTTGTCAGCAGCCAAGTCATACGCTTGGCATATTGTTAGAACACTGGTAGCATTAAATGATCAAGAATGTTAGTTTAGAAGTTTAAGCCGTCTTACTCTGCAGATAATAAATGACTTAGACTTGCAGGATCCATCTCCCTTGGAAAAGCTTTCCTTTTATTTAACATAGGCCGATTACCTACAATCATTGATTTTCTTGTAACTACGAAGTTGGAACTTGGAAGAAGTGAACTTGAAGATTGAAATAACTAAAGACATTAGTTTGTAGGAAAATGCGTTGTACATAAAAGAAGATATGATTAAGTTATTTATATAGATACCATAACTTTGAAGTTTATGTTCATATATTATTTAATAAGTCTGGTTCAGGTGTGACAGTGGCCTTATTTGTCCTAGACCTGAATAACCTCTAAAACTAAGTATGGTAAACTCTTTCGTGGGCCTTATTATTTTAATATTTGAATTATTTTAAAATGGTTTAAAATGATTTTTTTTTTTTGATAATGTTGTAAGATAATTTAACCTTAGGCATTTCAATTGTACTATAGTTAGAAATGTTTGTTTTATGATGCTCTTATTATTTATTTAATAAAATCCTAGTAATTGTTTTTTCATATCTGTATGTTAAATCGAGCTAGATGTTTATCATGTATCTGAAGGAATCAATCAAATTTTGGGAAAAAGCTGTACAGCTCCATTACTAAATCATGCCATATCTCACAATCTTATAAAAAAATAGTAAACAAATAAATAAAATAAAAACAAGGTAGGTAGATAAATTGGTTCTTTTGAAGATTGCTACTGTTATTTTTGTACAAAGCTGGCCAATACAAATTATTTACCCTTCAACAGTTGTTTTGAGTATATTAGTTTATTAAACAAAAGATTGAGCACAGAAGTCAACATATTGCAGTGTAAAATTGGTAGAGCAGGAACTTTGGCAACAAGAGGACAAGGGTTTGATTGGCGTGCTTCCAGTCAGAGACACCGAGGTTTCTTCTATGGGCTCCATGTTATCTTCAGGTAACATCATATCCAACAACACCCCCCCCCCCCCCCCCCAAAAAAAAAAAAAAAACAACGCACACATAATAAAGAAAAGCTATATGTGTTTGCTGTTACCAAGTAACCAAAACTTTGCTATTACATTGTTATGTTGTATCATGACATGGCCTTTTCTGTTTTTTAGTATGGAGTTGGACTGTCCGCTTTATACGTCTGTTCTTCGTGTAGTTTTAACATTTAAGAGATTAAGATTTTACCTTTCCTATCTAATACGGTAATAGCTTTTTAGGAATGGGTAGTGATTCAGGAGACAGGAGCCTAAAGCATCCTGGAGACACAATGGGGGATTCTCAAAAGCAGGAAGGAAAGAATCATCATGATCTGATTCACTGGCATAACAGGTAAAGTAATTATGGTACTGAAGTGCTGAGCATGTAATAAAACATTTATATCTCTGCTCATATGAATCCTGCTGGTAAGCATAAACTAATATTTAACCTGTAATCTTCGTGGTATTTCAGTATAGAAGCTTAGGGTAGATATATATTTCACCATCTTATGCTTTCACATACCGTATGGTAATTTGAGAGTTGTATTAAAAGTAAAAACAAAACATCAACAGTAGGGTGTAGGTCCAGTATAAGCAGTTTTCCAAATTTGTGAGCTGAGGTGTAAATAATACCGACATTTTTATTCTTTGTATGAAGCTTAGATTCTGTACCAGAATAAATATTTGTACAAGTGCAATACATTATAGTAATATTCTACAATATTATATTTTTAACAAAAGAATGCAAGGCAATGACCCGGTGGCGGAGCCCGCAGATGATATAGATAGGGCAGAAATTTTAGGTAGGGGAAATGATTTGTTTTAGGTTGGGATAATTGCTTGTAAAATATAAAATATGATCTGGTCCTATAGCACATCCGCTGCCGCAATGACCAAACATAGTTCTACATCAAGGCTTTGCAGATTCTAGAATGTAATACACTAAAGTGAGACTGGAACTCAAGTATATCAATATGAGGGTAGACCTAAGTGGTCCAGAATCCTCCTTTATAGATCAAAGATACACCTAGACAATATTCATGGCCATTTTTTATGTCACCACTGGAACATTTCATTGAGGAATATTTTCATATTCCAATCCTTCGCCTCATGACGAAGGACTGAATCAAGTTAAATACGTATAGGCATTGGAGAAAATATACATGAATAGTGAATGATTCTAAAGCTGAACAATGAAGATGTAGGTTACAATGTTTAGCATGCACAATACTAAACTGTTTGGCACTTCAGTAACAATTATGCAGTGCAGAAAATTCTACTGGATAAAATCACCTGCCCAAATTGTTTTGATAAGAAACTACCCATCGCAGATTAATTTGTGTTAAGCATGGTAAATTACATCCAATGGCTGAAGATTTAGTTTAAAAGCTAGCAGAGGCATTGGTTTACATTACATGCAAAATAATAATAATAATAAAATAGTTGGCCATGATTTTTTTGTAGGCTATTTACATTCTTCTAGACAACCAAGACTTGTTACACTTTTAAACGGAATTTGCTACTCTCATTTTTAAGTAGTGTGAAATTACATAGCAGAAGGGTAAGTTGTGTCATGTTGAAAATTATCCAGGCATGATCATTTGGTTCTATTTCCATAAGATAATCGTTTTTATGTTGGCTCGCCAAGCCTATTATAACCCTCCTTTATTTGAGTTTGGGACAGATGTGTAGAAAACTACCTAGGCGATGAGTTAGTAACTATTGATCATTTGATATGATTTGAAGGGTGAATTATGTCGGACATGGTTTATTACGTAGGGGTGAATCACATGAAGTTGAATTTTTTGAAGAGATGGTTCTTTACGATGCCCGAAGCGTGCAGTAATAAGATTCGTTAGGCATGCTGCACAACAAAAGACATTGTGCCTGACACTTCTGTTTACGAAGGACAAAGTTTGTTACGTTGAAAATTTGTTAGACAATCCAGCAGAAAACACAGTGTGTTACAGTTGGTCCATTGCGAAGAATGAAGGTGTTGAAAATTTGTCAAGGATGAAGGTGTGATAGCTCTACGATCGAATTGGAAGGCTTTTCAGATGACAATTGTAGACATTTTGTTCGGAGGATTCAGGAGTCACTGGTAAAGGAGGCGCTGAAAAGGATAAAAATAGGCAAATCTTTACTTATATTATTTTATTTTATCGAATTGGATCACCTTGGTTTTTTATTTATTCATTATTATTTCCATTATTATGTACAACAACAACAACAAAGCCATATATCCCAAACAAGTTGGGGTTGGCTAGATATGGAACCCAAAATTAAAATAAAATAAATTTAATAATGATGATAATATATATATATATATATATATATATATATATATAAAGGGTTTAAAATAACCAAACAAATAAAAAGTCGTCCGATAAAGATTTTTTCTTAAATAATATTAATAATAAGTAAAAATGTTCAATAAAAGTGAAATAAAATCTAAAATAGTAATAAAAAGTAAAAATGTTCAGTAAACGTGAAATAAAGTCTAAAAAAAAAAATCCTAAGGTTCTGGTACATGGATTGCCAATTTCCATGCACTCCTATCAACTACCAGCTCTTCCGATAAACTCCAGTTACTTAAATCTCTCTTTATTATTTCCTCCCATGTCATTTTAGGTCGATCTCTACCTCTTTTTGGGCCTTCGGCGCGGCCTAGAATTCCAACGCGTACAGGTGCATCGTATGGTCTACGTTGGATATACCCAAACCATCTCAAGCGGTATTAGACTAACTTCTCTTCAATAGGCGCAACCCCAAGTTTTTTCCGAATATCCTCATTTCTAATCCAATTTCGTCTGGTATGCCCACAGCTCCAACGCAGCATCCGCATCTCTGCTACGCTTATATTCTGAACGTGTTGCCTCTTAGTAAGTCAACATTCTGCACCATATAACATTGCAGACCTGATTGCTGTCCTATAGAACTTTCCTTTAAGCTTCTGAGGAATCTTCCGATCACAGAGAATGCCAGATGCTAGTCGCCATTTCACCCATCATGCTTGAATTCTAAAACTAACATCCTTATCAATCTCTCCATCAAACTGCAACATAGATCCTAAGTATTGAAAAGATTCCTTCTTGGGTACTACTCTACCGACCAGGGTAACATCTCCGTCATCTGACCCGACACTGCTAAACTCACACTTCATATATTCTGTTTTAGTTCTGCTAAGCCTGAAATCCTTTGATTCCAAGGTCTCCCTTCACAACTGCAGTTGTCGATTAACCTCTATTCTACTTTCATCAATTAGCACATCATCGGCAAAGAGCATACACCAGGGAATCTTCCTTTGTATATTTTTTGTGATTTCATCCATCACTAATGCAAAAATATAGGGACTCAAAGCCGAACCTTGATGTAACCCTATGTTAATTGGAAAGTCTCTGGTCTCACAACCGCATGCCCTAACACTAGTCACAACCCCCTCGTACATATATTTTGATGGCACTCTCTTCCATTCTAGCGTCCACCACATAACCCTCCTCGGCACTCTGTCATAAGCTTTCTCCAGGTCAATAAAAACCATGTGGAGATCTTTCTTTTGCTCCCTGTATCTCTTCAGAAGTTGCCTAACCAAGAAAATCGCCTCAGTGGTTGACCTTCCAGGCATAAAACCAAATTGATTCCTAGAGACATTTGTCAACCTCCTCAAATGCTGCTCGCAAACTCTCTTCCAAAGCTTCATTGTATGACTCATAAGCTTAATTCCTCTATATTTCGTGTAACTTTGAATATCTCCTTTATTCTTGAAGATTGGAACTAAAATGTTTCTCCGCCACTCATCTGACATTTTGTCTGATTTGAAAATATTATTGAACAACTTAGTTAGCCATCTTATCCCTGCATCTCCAAAGCATCTCCGCACCTCAATAGGAATGTCATCAGGCCCTACTGACTTGCTTGATTTCATACGTTTCAACGCCCCTTTTACCTCAACTTCTTGAAATCTCCGCACAAAATGTCTATTGGTGCTGTCGGCTAAGTCTTCCAACTCGATCGAAGAGCTATCACTTTCTTCGTTGAAAAGCTTATCAAAGTATTCTCTCCACCTATTCTTTATCTCATCGTCTTTCACCAAAAGTCTATCATTATCATCCTTAATGCATTTAACCTGATTGAAGTCCCTTGTCCTACTCTCGCGTAGCTTAGCTATTCTGTAAACGTCTTTTTCACCCTTATTTGTACTTAGCCTTTGATACAAATCTTCGTACGCTCGTCTTCTTGCTTCACTCACTGCTCTCTTTGCAGTCTTCTTTGCCACTTTGTACCTGTGCATGTTCTCTTCGCTTCTATGACGGTACATGCATTTGTAGCATTCCTTCTTCTCTTTGATAGCCTTTTGCACCTCGTCATTCCACCACCACGAATTCTTGGGTTCTCGCTTGCTTCCTCTTGTTATCCCAAATACCTCAGTGGCGACTCTCCGAGTGCAAGTGCTGAGAAATTATTATGTATTTAATTATTTTACTTTATCTTTACTTTTGTTTTCACCGTTAAATATTTTTGTTGTTGTTATTATTATCATCTTAAAATTGATTTTTTTCATTTAGTTTTGGGTTTCATCTCCAGCGAAACCCAACTTGTTTGAGATTAATTGCTTTGGTTGTTGTTGATGATGATCTGTAATGAAGTGCTGAGAAATTTAACATCTTGTCCATCACAAAACGCAATGTGTCATGTTGGAGAATTTTTTTTACTTAGCACATTCCATCACGAAAAACAAAATGTGCCATGCTAAAATTTGTGGGGAATGATTTATCATGAAATGCAAAGTGTTCCATGTTGAAAGATTAGTTAGGCATAATCCAATACAAGGGCGAAGTGGATCATGTTGGAATTTTTTTTTTATCACTATCTAGTACAAAGGATGAAGTGTGTTACTACCATTTACAATGGTGGGTGCAAAACTGAAAATAAGTTTGGATCATTAGGGGGCAATGTTTGTCAACTATGATCCATAATGATGAACTGCAGTCACATGTTGGAACTTCTGTCAACATGGCTCACTATAAAAGGCATACAAGATGCACATCAAGTATCTGCACCGGAATGTTGAATGTACAAACTTTGAAATTTCTTAAGCATGTCCAACAGACCGGGCAAAGCATGTCAAGTACTGTCCAGTATGGTAAACTTAAGGTACTAGGTGTGGAAACATGGTAAAATACAATTATTACGTTAAATGGAATAATTTAGACATTGTTCCTGTGGGTATATGTTATGGTTTGCTCTGAGGATACACCTTAAACAAATTTGGAAATAATATGATCAAAAGAAGACTGTGATTTTGTTCATATTTTGAAATAGGCATGGTCAATGATGAATAAACTAGCGTTCCAACTTCCAAGCATTATCAGAGGACCATGTTAAAAATGAATGGTTAAGTTTTCATGTAACAGATATAATTAGATTGTAAAATATTTAATAGGTGAATTGATTGTTTAACCATGGTGGGCTTTAGAAATTGGTTATTATGGACAAAAAGAACGAGTACTAAAAATACATAAATATGAAAAGCTCAAGACAAATTTGGGGATACAAAATCCATAGTGGTTGGCCGTTTATGAGAAAAACACATTGCAAAAATAAATTGTCAAAAAAATGTAAACTTTAAGAGTGTGAACTGCATTAAGCAGATAATCAAACTATTTGAATTTCAGATAGTGACAATAACACATTCTCTTGATAACAATATAAATGAGTCATCTCCATGAATTTAGATAAAGTAGAAAATCGAAATTAATTAAATTATACGAAGAATAGATTTTGGGGCAAACTTCTTTTTGAGGAAGTGTAGTTTTTCATCGTCTGCGTATAAGAAGTTACAAAGTGCCATTTTGAAGTTAAAAGGGTAATCTACAACTTTATTTTATTTCCCAAAACAAAGTATGTGATTTAAGGTACATAAATATTATAGAAAGCGACAACTTTATTTTGTGTGCATGTACATCTGGTCTTTGAACATAAAAGCATGATGAAGTTTCAAGCACTTGATCCATGTTGTGTACGATGGAAATGAAAACCATGTACGCATGCAATTCTTTGAAATCGTGTCTTGAATTAAATCAAATCATTTGGATCAAGTGGGCTAATGGTATGGAGACAAAGTTATTAACAACTCACGACACAACCTTGGAGTCTTGGTGCATGTTGCCACGAACATGTGCCTTTTTGATATACTGTGCACATTTAAGAAAATTTAAATACATGATAATTATTTGAGAAGTCCAATATAATTAATATTTATTTTATTCAAACATGTCCAACAATAAATTTTTCAAACATTTCACAGTAATTCATATAACATGATTTCAAGGTTCGAAAACTCGGTTTCAGTTATTTGAAAATTTATCGGTTTTGAACAATTTCGGAAGTTTTGTTCCGGTTTCGGTCTTATCATTGAATTTATGTATTTCTAATGAAAAAACAATGATAAACATTGCAAATCTATATATGAATATAGTCTACAAAAAATATACTAACGTAATATACACCACAATTTGTATTAAATGACATCTTTCATTTATATTACTACTATATTATTATTAAGGTGCTCCCAGAATTTGCAAGCTTAAGGTCTGGTGAGACGTTAAGTTTAATTGAAAATTGTAGCTAAAAGAACCTGCCAACTTGGATTACACTGCAAATAAATATTTGCAACTTGAAATCGGCCCAAAGCCCATGCACAAAGGAAACCCCGACTTATGCCCTTCGTCGATTCTTTTCTAAACACAACCTGCCCTAAAAAGAAGAGGCAAATGAAAATCAAAAGGCGGAAAGGGTGAAAAAAAATCACCTACGTTAAAGTTGAAGATCTTGATCATGTCGATTCTTCGGTATGATCTTGAATTCTGTCAATTTCCTCTCTGAAGCTCGTTGAAGTTGCCGACTTTGCTCTCCCTTGGTACGAACAATGCTGGAATGGAAACAATTGAAGAAAAATTGTAGCCAAATAAGTTTTGGATTGATGTATTTATTGAAAAAATAATTGTTTTATTTTTGCAGTTGATTCTAGGTTTTTAATTGTTTGCTTTTCAAATAATTGATTTTGCGTGCTTTTTTGTTTTCGTTGTCTTGCTCTTTTACTGATTACGCGATTTTTTCTCTAAGTTTTTCACTGTCTTTTCAAACGGGAAGGAATTTTGCCCTAATCTAGTCCCCCCTCAGGCCGGAACTGGTACGAGTTGGTCGGAATATTATGGTTCCTACCGGAACCTCAAACATGTGTCAGATACATAGAATTTCAAGTACAAAAATTCATTTAAAAGTTAAATTTCAAAGTAATTGTGTATATTACTGGTAGACTAATTTTTTTAATTTGATTCACTGATCAAATTCTTCAAATGCGCATTTGTCGGTTGTCTCGTTTTAAGTTTGTTTTGACTTTGCGAGGATATAAAGGAGGTAAAACATGTGCTTAAAAATGTCTTGATGTTAATATTCTATTTGGGTATCTACTTGCCCCTATTCATGCCACTCTTGCAGTAACTCCTTAAGTCAAACTATCATTAACATCGTCAACTACAAGCTCATCCTTGGCATGAAAAACAACGTTCGTATTTCTTGTCAGTCATTTAATATAATCGTCAATGTCTTTTGATGATACTGAATATGATGTCATAAATGTTAATAAATATGGTCATGTAATAGTTACTAATCCATGTGCATTTTTACATTATGAAAAAACCAAAAAGCAACAAAATATTGAAATTGCATGCTTTTATGCATTGCACACCTTTAGCATCATTTAATCACGTACATCGCACCGTATATGGCATGAAGATGCTTACTTGTTTGATAGTTTAGTTGTTTTTTATGTCTTTGATTTCATTGCTTGTTTCGTTTGATTCAATAATACCGCTTATCCTAGTAAGTTTTATGTGCTATTGAGCCAAAGTTTCTCATGTTTAAGCATTTGCTTTTCTAGCTAAAGACCAACACATTGGGATCAAAGTTGGATCTATCCAAGAACCCATTATATGGCATGAAGATGCTTACTTGTTTGATAGTTTAGTTGTCTTTTATGTCTTTGATTTCATTGCTTGTTTCGTTTGATTCAATAATACCACTTATCCTAGTAAGTTTCATGTGCTATTGAGCCAAAGTTTCTCATGTTTAAGCATTTGCTTTTCTAGCTAAAGACCAACATATTGGGATCAAAGTTGGATCTATCCAAGAACCCATTAGCTCATGTAAACGTTGTGAGTTCTACAAAAGAAAAACCATGTAGTTCTGGAATCTTCCTTCTTGATTGGAATATATACTTAATCCTTATGGTTTGGACTTTGAGTAGGTTGAAAAACTGATATACAACCTTCACATGAACACCACTTGACACTATATTAGGCAAAAAGGCATAGTTGTCGCGTATTGCCTTGTGCCATAATACACGTCTTTGGTGGCTATGTATGGAGGTACCCTATGTAAAGTGGCATAGGGAAAGATGGCTAAATTGTATGATGTAGGAGTGCATGAATGTTGGCTTTTACGAGAAGCTTCAAGTCCTTAAGTGACTAAAACAAAATATCTCACTATTATGGTTTTAAATCTCTTATATTTCGTTCGAGATATTCTTCAAGATATGCTTTTTACATTTTACACTTAAGTGAAATAGGACTTAAAATCTTCTTTGCTTCTCCATTGACATCCATCTCGTATGATATATTCCACCCGAAATTCGAATCAAAATCTCAATATGAGATCTTGCATTAAATTATCTTTTTTTTGTCACTTAAGTGTTTTTCATTTTCACGTTGATTTAAAAAATTACTCAATTTAGTAACTACTTATCAACTCCTTGAACATTTCTTTTCATTTATGTCTTGATGTGGTACAACAAAAGGCTTCATTTCTATTTTATGTTCTAATAAGTGGATATTATTCAATAATTACCAATAAATAATGTTAATTTGGCTACAACTCATCTCTATACATCAATTTTTGTAATTTCATTAATTGTTATGGTGATAACGAAAAACTAAAAAGGGTGAACTGAACATAAAAGGCTTCATTTCTATTTTATGTTCTATTTTTAGTTTTTCGTTACCACCAGAACAAAATTGCAAATGACATATATAAACCGTGGAAAATGGCCGTTTTAGAAAACGAATTTAACGTATAAAATAGAAAACAATTTTTTGTTATTCTTCATGTTTTGGGAAATAATGAATTGATGAGACACAATTCTTGCTTCCGTCGTTCTTCCATCCTCTCTGTCGTCCGTTCATTCTATCCATTTTCTACAGCTAATGTTGAAAACTCAAAATACAAAACAAAAAATAAACCAAACTCCCATTTAATATTTGAAAAAAGTACGGATGTGGATACAAAGGTATTCACTTTCGAAAATTGTTGGTTTGGGTTTTTCAAGATAATTATCTATATTGCGTATTTTAACATAATAAACAAACATGTATTTATTAATTTAAAGTTCATATTATGTGTACAGTCATATTTTGCTTATTATTATTGATACTTCTATAATTATCTAGACCAAAATAATTTTATTTAAACACAAAATTTTCTATTCATATTTTTAGTTCATTAATTGTAAGTAAACATGATAATATTAGATATCCATCCGTATTCACATATGCATAAAAGCGATACTCGAAATAATTTTGAGGATGGATGTGTATATTGTATTGCATGCACATGGAAGTATATGTTGTCATGCATATTTAGAATGCTTTATATATATGTTTGTATGAGGAGCGTTCCGTTGCACGCTAAGTAGCGAAGCACTCTCAAATGCTCTTTAATTTTCACCACATGATTTGCTCTCTCCCACTCGTTTATATTTAAATATACAAAGGGGTTCTAATGCAAAAGAGATGTCACAAAATATGAGTGTCAGATATATATATATATATATACACACACACACACACACACACACACATTATACACACACACACACACACACACATATTATCATCTATCCAAAATTTGAGCTCGTTTTGACATTCATGACATTTCCAAAATTTTAGCTCAATTATTCACCGGTTAGACATTTATTCTAACAGTTAAATTTAAACATCAAATATGTTATTTTACGAATATCAGAACGAGCTCAAATTTTGGATAGATGATAATATATATGTGGATTGAACATATACAAATTTTTGTTGGATTTGGATCAGTGTAGTTCACGAATGGTTATGCGTGCTAAAGGGGTGCTACAAAACAGTGGTTCCCCGGAGCGCTCCTATATATATATATATATATATATATATATATATATTTGTGTGTGTGTGTGTGTGTGTGTGTGTGTGTCTAAAGAAGGTTTAATGAACACTCATTTGAAGCACATCATCTTCATCACCCTTGTAATGTTTTGAGTTACAAGATTTTAAATGCTTATATATGCAGAGAAGGTTTAACGACTTCACTCATTTGGATCACATCTTCAGCACCCTTATAATATTTTGAGTTACTAGATTATAAATGCTATAAAACTTTATAAATGTATAATTCATATTTTAAATATCATCTATACAAAATATGAGATCGTTTTAAAATTTCTAGCATCGTCAAAATAGTAAGTTGATGTTAACTGTTAAAAAATATTATTTCATCTATTGGTTTGAAATATCAAATTTATTGTGTTTTGTGTATTTGAATGCATTCAAATTTTGTGTAGATGATTTCGAGTACGATATGAACATATCCACAAAAATTTGTACCATCTAAAATCGTGTAACTCAAATATAATAGTATACTAAAGGTGTGCTCCTAATAAAGGTACCATTGAACCTTTCCCTCCCGCTCTCTCTATACACACACATATATGCATGTATGTAGGGCTGTTACGGTTGAACCGTATTAACCGTTTGCACGGTTACCGTCTACTACAGTGACGGTTGTGGATTTTGATAACCGTGGTAAAACATACCAACTACACATGATTTTTTTGTAGTATTTCATAAAAAAATATATGTTTTTTAACAACTTAAGCTAGAGAAATAACATATGTATGAACTATTTGTGTTTTTATTTATAGACAACATGAACATGGATGGTTTGTTTCATAGATAAACAAACTAATTCTTAATAAAAAAATTAGAACTTGAATTATCTATGGACAACAATGTACATTTATGGTAATGGTTGCAGTAACGGTTAGACGGTTACGGTAGATTCTACCATAGTGAGTCGTTGTTTCTTAGGCTTATCTGGTAGATTCTACCATATATCTCTGACCCATCAACTTGAAAAAATGCGTTGTCATAGATAATTGATGAATAAAAAATGTGTTGTCATAGATAATTCATGAATAAAAAATGTGTTGAAAAAAAAAGTGTTGTCATAGATAATTCATGCGGCAAATGTGTTATTGCAATCGTAACCGTCTAACCGTTACCATAACCGTAACCGTCTAACCGTTACACGGTTACCGTCTACTACAAAAATGTGTAACCGTAACCGTCTAACCGTTACCATAACCGTGTAACCGTCTAACCCATCAACTTGAAAAAATGTGTTGTCATAGATAATTCATGAATAAAAAATGTGTTGGAAAAAAAAAGTGTTGTCATAGATAATTCATGCGGCAAATGTGTTGTCATGGGCAACAACGTACTTGAATTATCTATAACCGAATTGAAAAAAAATGTGTTATCATAGATAATTCATGAATAAAATTTTTTGATCGAATCGTTGACATTTGCCGCATGGTGAGTCGTCGTTTCTTAGGCTTATCTGATAGATTCTACCATCGTGGCCAACGATAGACAATGTCCCACCCCCCAACACAACTTACCACTTTCATCATATTATGCTCTGTAAATAGCAACTCTTCTCAAAATTTTAAAAACCTTTTGTGTCTCCGTAGTCACTCCACCCTACACGCATAGGGTTTTCAAAATGAAATTTAAATAGTATATCATAAAACTCTAACTTTAAATCAAAATATGATTCAAAACATACGTCAACAACGGTTGGGATTACGGTTGGCGGGCGGTAAAATTAACGGTTGCCATAACCGTAACACCCCTAAATGTACGTATATATATGGGATTCTATTTGAACACAAAATGATGACATAAAATTTGACACAAGAAATCACGGCCATCATATCTCTATCTGAGTTTCATTTTTCATGTAAATACAAACAAATTCATGAATGAAAAATCATAGATCGAACCGTCGAATTGAAAAAAAAATTTGTGTTGTCATAGTGTCAGCTAAGTTGATGGGTTAGAGATAAACGGATCTAAATCGTTGACATTTGCCGCATAGTGAGCCGTTGTTTCTCAGGCTTATTTAGTAAATTCTACCATAGTGGCTAACGATAGACAATGTCCCACCCCCACCACAACTCTTACCACATTCATCATATTATGCTCTGTAAATAGCAACTCTTCTCAAAATTTCAAAACTTTTTGTGTGTCGGTAGTCGCTCCACCCTACACACATACACACATAGGGTTTTCAAAATGAAATTTAAATCGTATATCGTAAAACTCTAACTTTAAATCAAAATATGATTCAAAACGTAAATCGTAAATTCAAAGGATCCATATTTTAATATTTATTCATGCTTTGAAATTGATGTTGGTATTTATTCTATAAATAAACTCAATCATGATTTTATCTCTTATTTCACTTTTATGTTGTTTTGAAATATTATAATTGGAATTTTGAATTCAAATAAGTATATTAAATATGTTAATCCGAGTTGATTGTTTAAAATTTGTGGTTTTAATATAAATCGAATCGTAAAGGAAGAGATCCGATTTGAATTAGGATTCAAATTATATGATTTTTGACAATTATACAGACATGCGCGCTCTCTCTCTCTCTCACACACACGCGCGCGCACACACACACACGCGCACGCACACACACATATATATATATATATATATATATTAATGTGTGTGTGTGTGTGTATCAACACAAGATTCAAATTGAAAATTGTATACTCAGATGATTCATATTTTAAGGTTTGTACTACTTTGAAATTGATTTTAATATTTGTTTGCCGATCAAATGTAAATTCTGATTTTGTCTCTTATTTTAATAATATTTTATTTTGAAAACATCATTTAATCACGTACATCGCACCGTATATTAAAATAAGTATATTAAATGTGTTACTCCAAGCTGTTTTTTTTTCTTCCTAAATTGTGGTTTCAACTACTTTTGAATCGAAATATAAACTGAA
This sequence comes from Allium sativum, assembly GCA_030737875.1. NCBI lineage: Eukaryota > Viridiplantae > Streptophyta > Magnoliopsida > Asparagales > Amaryllidaceae > Allium > Allium sativum. The sequence goes on from CM060913.1 coordinate 575,928,886, forward strand.
CCTTAAAAAAGTTATTCAATCTGAATTAGGATTTAATTGTAGAATATTAAGATTCTTGGTAATTACGCGTACACACATATATATTGTGTATAATTTAAATGATAACATGTGGTTTAAATAATGAATGATTTGAGGTGTAGCAAAATTTTCAAGTTTATTGCCCTTTTTTTTCAGTATAATGAGCATTGTTCTATGAAGTTATTCAAAGATTTTTTGGTGAAATAATAATAACTCAGGATGCACATTTGTCAATTTGAACATCGCATGAAAAAACAGAACAAATTTTTGAATAAGTTAATTTTGTTGTCGGAGATATTATTGTATTTGCATGATAGAGGCCGAGGATGTAATGCCATGGAACAAGAAGCCTATATGGATGTAGTAGAAAACAAAAGATTTGAAGTTGTGCATTTCATGGATAACCTATGTAGAAGTAGAATTCATTGTCACATGATGTTTGGATGTTGATGGCTTACATCTTGCAAAAAAATTCATTTCTGTTCAGATTTGTTTCAATGTTGATTTTGGATAAACCTTCTTCCGTGTGTGTGGCCGGGGGGGGGGGGGGGGGGGGGATCATTATTAGCTATGCCTTTTCTTATCCATTTTGCAACTTCGTCAGGGTGATGGTTGTGGGTGATGATCTGAGCTCGAACGGTTCAGTTTCAGTGGTGCATGTGATATCACTGAACTGGCCTTGTGTTCAAATTTTCATCTTTGTTTCTAGAAAGCTTGCTACTCCTATATAATGTGGAAGCGTGGTAATTGAGAAATTTGAACTAATTACGTGCCCAGAAACAAAAGATTTGAAGTTGTGCATTTCGTGGATAACCTATGTAGAAGTAGAATTCATTGTCACATGATGTTTGGATGTTGATGGCTTACATCTTGCAAAAAAATTCATTTCTGTTCAGATTTGTTTCAGTGTTGATTTTGGATAAACCGTCTTCCGTGTGTGTGGCCCGGGGGGGGGGGGGGGACGAATCATTATTAGCTATGCCTTTTCTTATCCATTTTGCAACTTCGTCAGGGTGATGGTTGTGGGTGATGATCTGAGCTCGAACGGTTCAGTTTCAGTGGTGCATGTGATATCACTGAACCGGCCTTGTGTTCAAATTTTCATCTTTGTTTCTAGAAAGTTTGCTACTCCTATATAATGTGGAAGCGTGGTAATTGAGAAATTTGAACTAATTACGTGCCCAGAAATTTCTATTAGGCACAGTCCAATAAAGTTTTCAAACCAAAATACTTTTTGATTATCTTTGAATGTCAAATCTAGTGATTGATAAAGCGACTTAAAACTGTTGGAGGTATTAGCATTCAATATTGTGCTAAGATTTACAATCAAAATGGTTGACTGTCAATCTTTTTATTCATACTTATAATGTTATAAAAGGCGAAGGAGAACACATAGCGTATCTGTGCTCCTGATGCGAGACACAAGTTGGAGTAAATATGGTACACATGTCAGTTCAGAGGTGAAATACAAACATTTTCAAGTATACGATTATGATATATTCAGTACTCATAAATCCTGTATTAGTATTTTTTTTTTAAACCTTATCCGTTGTACATATTAGATAAAAACATTGTCAACTCCACCCCCCCCCTCCCCGCCCCTCTTCTCCCCCCGGCCCAAATAAAAAAAAGAAAGCAAAGCAAAACAAAAACACTGGTACACTGGTAAAGGCAAGGTTAGTTGGAAACAACATTCATTTGGAATTTTGGTTCCCTGTTGAATATGTCAGAAATCTCATTTTAGTTCTAATTTCGGATTTCATTGTTTCTTGTTATATATTTCTTTCTTTCTATGTTTTGGTGGACAAAAATAGTTAACAATTAAAAACTGATTTTTTTCTGACAAATAAGAACACCCTTCAAGCATTTAAAAGTCCTAGTTCCCAATATATTAGATGGGCATGTTTAAGCGTAGTTACAACGACAAACATAATTAGAACCTGAAGCTTTGTTACAGTGATATATCAACTATTTCCTTTTGAAAACCCTAATTCCCTCGTTCCTGCTGTCTCAAATCGAACCCCCTATTCTTCCACTTCAAAAATCGAGATGTCCAAATAAATTTTACGTTATTTGAATCCAACTGGTTGCTTGAATTCGTGCCATTGGAATTTCAACAATGGTTAAAACACACATTATAAGCAATATTATGCAACTATTTCTCTTCTTTCTTCCTCTCTTATTTCAATACATGCATTTTGAAGTCGAGTTCAAATTAAATCGGTTTGGAAATTCTATATAGACTCGTTTACTGAAATCGATTCGAAAATTTGAAAATTAAAAGAGATTTTTTATATTATATGATGTTCTAGAGTTATGTGAATGGAAAGATGTATCACAGATTGGGATTTTTTTTTTTTTTTCAATTGCTAATGCATTCCCCTCAGCTGCTTGAGGTATGTGAAATCTACAAAACGTACACCTCAGGCAGTAGAGATATATGTCTTAAAGATAAAATATCTTTCTATTTAAGCCTCTGCATTTAACCACGCCTTGCCTAGTGATACTTTAGCATTGTTTGCAAAGTGTTCAGCATTTTTATTTAAAAGATACTTTGGACATTAGATTCTGGTTTTGTATATCACCTATCTCTGTTTTTAATTTCTCCATCATGACCATTGACTTATGTTGTGTTTATTGACTTAATTAAATTTGTCCTTATTTTGCAGGGGCGTTGCTGCCCGAGCGTTACATCTTGCTAGAGGAGTGGAGAAGCCTAGTGGGAGAGTAACATATACAGTTGTTCTTGAAGGCCTGTGTCGATTTAGCGTTCAAGATCTAAGTGCCAGAGGAACATATTATGTTGCACGTATCTCACGGCTTGATATGACAAAGGCTGGTATGCCTTCATCTGCGTATCCATTTATGTTTCAGCTATCTAAACTAATTTAGAGGAAAAAATACTCTCATTTTTGTACACACTCATCACGTCATGCTGTAGTCATTTTTTAATTCAAAGCGTGTTCAGATGTGCAATCTGTTTTGCCACTAATATCTACCTTATATACCATGTTGAGTACATTTTTGTAGACTAGACTTGTTGATGATTCAGTAATTCTATACAGTCTTATGATTTCTTTCAAGTTTCATCCTTGAACCTCATTTAAGTGTAGTAGCTGATACTGCTTTCTGGAACCTTTAGCCTGCTTATCTCGAAGCATTTATCCCTTGTTTTATGTATGCAGAATTAGACCTGGCAGAACAGGATCCTGATATTATCTTGCTTTCTCGTGAGTTTAAAGCTACTGCCATGGAGTTGATATCTGTTCTTGAGCAGGTATTTCTTTAAATTTACGAGTGCAAATATGAATTAGCACCATTCTTGCAATGGTAGTCAATACTGTCAGTTGCATAGAAAAAGAGTCGTGCTCTGGAAATTAGTATTTGCAGTTGAACTGACTAACTAATAAGTGTAAATCTGATACTTCCAGAAGCAGAAAACTGTTGGTAGAACTAAAGCTCTTCTGGATACTGTTCCTGTTCACAGGCTTGCTGACATTTTCGTTGCTAGTTTTGAAATAAGCTTTGAGGAGCAATTATCCATGCTAGATTCTGTTGATTTAAAAGTCAGGCTCTCTAAAGCTACTGAATTGGTGGATAGACATTTGCAGGTTTGTGTTGTTTCAGATTCATGTCACTATAAATCTTATGTATTTTGTATTTCTACTTTGAACCATGATACTTGTTTTGAGATTTCCCGCATTATCCTTTTCTATATAAAGGGTAAAGACAAAGTTGTAAAAAAAAAATGCGTTGATTTACTTTGAACGGTTGGATTTATTGGATCTTAAAGTAACCACTGATCTTTGCTTTCTGTTAAGCTTGTGAGCTTGCTTTTTTTAATTATCTTTATATATACCTCCATGAAACAGTCAATTCGTGTGGCGGAAAAAATTACTCAAAAAGTGGAGGGACAATTATCTAGATCACAGAAAGAATTCCTCCTTCGTCAGCAGGTATGTTTTACTGTGGGTGTTCTTGGTTAAGCCTTCGGCCTCAATCTGTCTCATTCTAATTATAAAAAGTTTTCAGATGCGTGCTATAAAAGAAGAGCTTGGTGATAATGATGATGAAGAGGATGATATAGTTGCTCTTGAGAGAAAGATGCAGGCTGCAGGAATGCCTCCAAATATTTGGAAACATGCTCAAAGAGAGTTGAGGCAAGCACCATCATTTTGATATACATTATCTAATTGTTCTCTGAATTGCAGTGGTGTGATTTTTATGCAATTCTGTGTCATGGTTGTACTTGTGCTATGTGCCATAAAGGACCCGTGGCAAGTCGAGTTTCTTGTTGAAACTTGAATGGATCTAAATTCACAAAAACTTCCATTGTGCCCTGATGCCCCATCAGCAAATCGTTCCTAGTTAGATCAAATGTTCATCAGTCATGCTGTTAGAATTACCACTATTAGACCTGATTTGGATATCTGATACACAGTACTAATTCAAATCAAATTAATAATAGATGTGGCCATCTGCTACCCATCACCTGCATGCAAGATGTATTCTTTGGATGACCAGGTCACTGTTCTGTAACAGTTATTATTTACAGGTTACGTCCAAGGTTTTAAATCTCGCTCATCTCGCCTGAGATAGAAATTCGAGATTTACCCCGAGATCCGAGATTTGACACCATTGTCAGTTATAAGTGTTTTAAATCTTCCTCATTTTGGTTGAGATATGAACCAGAGATTTTCTCAAAAACCCGAGATTGGAAACCTTGCATCTTCATTACAACTACTGCTGGGGTACATTTTATGTTCTAGGCTAACATTTATTTAAGACATGTTCTTCTGAATGACAAGAAACTGCCTTGTAACAATTAAGAATTTGCATTTTACATCTTCGTTAAGACTATTCTGGGGTACATTTTATGTTACAGGCAAAATGGGAGAACATCTACATGCCTGTACATCCAAATGAATCTATATTTTCACATCTGATCATCATAAAGCAGCAGAACATCTTATTTACCATCGTCCTTTTCTAGTGGAGTAATATAAATGATGCAACAATTATTGTAAGCCAATACGTACCTTCCACGGTTTAAATTTCTTAGCATTCCGTGATGTGCATCATATGAACGATGTACCTGTCCACTGACATGTTGGGATACAAATAGTTTTGTATGGGGATACCCAGATCCTAATCTGAATTTGAAGCTGTTTTCATGTATTGAATACCCTTAACCGAAATTGTTATTGGAATTTGACTATCCAGCGACAGTTGATAGATGCAAGAAACTAGTTTGATAAATATGACTCGGCGAACAACTGTTACAATGCCAGCGTCATAAAAAATACAAAACAATAATAACATGATAATAAAAATAATGTTTAAAAATAAAGTTGTGGCTAAACATAATAATAATCAGTCCTAACCTCAATTGCTGTTCTCCTAAATACACTGTTTTCCTAAATACTATTCTCTTGATAAAAATGGATGGATAACTTTCGGGTGTAGATACCATCATGTTCTCACATTCTTTTCCGTTTTTCAAAATTTATATTCATTTTTCGAATATGAGTGCAAATGTTTTTTTTTTCAAATCTTCGTTGGCAACCCTAGTGATTGATATAGCATCATCATATCTCCGCTTGCAATTATGTATTCCTGTAGCATTTATTTTCAGCATAGCAATTAATTTCTGTTTTCGCCATTCAGTACTTTTGAGAATTATTCTTCCATCACCTTTTCCTTGAGCAACATCAATACTGTTGTTTCTTGATAACTTGATGCTTGAAGGTAGTGTTGGTTGCGAGATGGATCTGATGAAGTTTATCTTCCCATGTAGGCGATTAAAAAAGATGCAGCCTCAGCAGCCTGGCTACAGCAGTTCACGGAGCTATTTAGAGCTTCTTGCTGACCTTCCATGGCAAAAACACAGCGAAGAGCAAGGACTTGATCTTCAAGCTGCCAAGGAGAAGCTTGATAGAGATCATTATGGTTTAGTCAAAGTAAAGCAGAGAATAATCGAATATTTAGCCGTTCGAAAGGTAGGCTGATAGACTCTACAGTTCACCCTGCATTTATTATCAACTAAATTTGAATATCTTAACTGAAAACATATCATGTAAGAAGTGGCTAGTCAGTTCTAGATATATGCAAGTCCGATTCAGTCATGCCCACCATATTATGTTTAATTGTTTCTATCTTTCGATGATGAGAATAATTTTGCAATTTGTATAAAACTATATGCTTAGCTGTTTAGAGTCAAAAATGGGATCTATTGAGTAACTGAGACTTTGGTGAATCAACATTCCCCTTATCATAGCTGCAATTTGTTTCGGGTGATTGAAATTTGACTATTGCCTAGTTTATATTCTTTTTGCAACTGTGTGTCCACAGGGCACATGTACCTTAAACTCCATATGATATTTGTATCTAAGTCTACTCTAGCGATTCTTCTACTAAAAACAGAAACCTTTCATTCAAATAAAGGGTGAATTTAAAGCATAATGGAAGCATTCATACATACGTTTCTGTGACTTACCTCAGTTAAGAAATTTAATTCCAGGTTAACTGATCAACCAGACTGCATGACTGTATGGGAACTTAAGTATTCACATGTTTAATTTCATCAAGTTGGCATCTCTGGATATACAATGAATTATTATTTTAACTAATACAGCTCAAACCAGATGCTAGAGGTCCTATTCTGTGCTTTGTCGGGCCTCCTGGTGTTGGGAAAACTTCATTGGCATCATCAATTGCTTCTGCTTTAAACAGAAAATTTATAAGAATTTCACTTGGAGGTGTCAAGGATGAGGCAGATATAAGAGGACATCGTAGGACATATGTTGGGAGCATGCCTGGACGGCTTATTGATGGGTTAAAGGTTACAAAATGATTCTTTTTCTATTTTTATTTTTTCAGTTCTAATTTTTACTTCAACATCAATTGTATGCACAATAAAAGATTCGCGATATCCAGTTGATTACAATTATACTCCAGTCATTCACTTCAACTTCAACTTCCGTTACAGTCTATACTGCAGAAGGAAAGTGAAATATGCAAGGTTCAATTTGTGGATGCACGCGCGCGCACGCACACATATATGTGGTGGTGGAACCCAGTGCACGAGGCTTCCCGTACGATAACCACAAATTGAACCTTGCATGTGTATATATATATATATATATATATATATATATATATATATATATATATATATATATATATATATGAGGAGCGTTCCGCTACACCTCTTATTTTGCACGTGAACTCTCCCCCTTAATCTCCACCACCCATTTCCCCACTCATTCTCTCTCTTCCCACTAAGAAATAATATTGAAATGGGAAGAAAGAGAATGAGTGGGAAAATGAGTGGTGGAGATTAAGGGGGAGAGTTCACGTGCAAAATAAGAGGTGTAGCGGAACCCTCCTCTATATATATATATATATATATATATATATATATATATATATATATATATATATATATATATATATATATATGGGGAGATATTTGAGCATTGTTATTAGTCATGTATTAAATCAACCCAACAGATTACGTCAATATTGAAATGTTGCCCTAGATTTAAGGGTGTCATCGAACCTAGCTTATTAAACGTATGTGGTGATGGAACACAGATCCATAATATGAGACACGATGATATGATTTGTGTCGCCGTTTTAAAAGGAAAAAAGCGTATGCGAGGTGTTTTTTGGGTCCAGGAGACAAGGTGTAAGCCTCAAAACATTGAGATGTGAGCTTATTGGATCAAACAAAGCAAAATATATAATGAAATCTGACTTAAGCATGTCCGCGTAATATTTTTTTTTGGATTTAATTCCGATTAACTATGCACAAGGGGAAAAAAAATATTTAGGCTTTCTAGTTTCTACAGGTATGCAATTTTTTTCAATACATTCTTGTTGCTGGAATCAAGCTCGTTTCCTGGAGTAATTGCATGATTTTGTTTCTGTTTTTTAGTACCCATTTTAGCTCTCTACTGCAGGAGGTAAAATGAGTAGCAAGACAACTTGGGTTTTTGAATCAAACAAATCAGCAGAAAAAAAAAAGAAGGCTTAAGCATGTCCGCATTTTTTTTTTTTTTTTTTTGGATTTAATTCCGATTAACTATGCACAAGGGGAAAAAATTATTTAGGCTTTCTAGTTTCTACAGGTATGCAATTTTTTCAATACATTCTTGTTGCTGGAATCAAGCTTGTTTCCTGGAGTAATTGCAAGATTTTGTTTTTGTTTTTTAGTACCCGTTTTAGCTCTCTACTGCAGGAGGTAAAATGAGTAGCATGACAGAGAACTAGGGTTATTGAATCAAACAAATCAGCAGAAAAAAAAGGCTTAAGGCTCACTAGATTGTAGCACTGAGGGGTGTGTTTTTTTCATCTCAAGTGTCTGAGGCTTACTTCTCTGGGTAAAACCGCCTTCTGAATTGCGCCTTCGCGTGTTTTTGCTTGTGCCTTGTTCACATTTTAATACACTGTATACTAGCATAACCTGTCCAATAGTATAATCGTTATCGATATTAGATGAGAAAATGCATATTGCTATGTTCACTTAGATCTTGGACATATTTTGGAACTGAAGGTGATAAAATTGTACATGCTAAATAGATTGTGGAAAGTCAGTCTACCTATTCATCAGTAAAATGGTCCCTCTGCAGTCTGGAGGATACATTAGCACTAGAAAACAACATCCAGTCTACTACATGTGCGATATCTGATTGTACAAATGTGCACTTGTCTCTGTTCTTTCTAGCTTCCTTGATCTTAATTTCATGCGTTCTTTCCTACATTTTCTTTATGCTTCTGTTGCAGAGAGTTGGCGTTAGCAATCCAGTAATGCTGCTTGATGAAATTGACAAGACCGGTTCCGATGTGCGTGGAGATCCCGCATCAGCTTTATTGGAAGTTTTAGATCCCGAGCAAAATAAAACCTTCAATGACCATTATTTGAATGTTCCATATGACCTGTCCAAAGTTATTTTTGTTGCCACAGCAAATAGAGCACAGCCAATTCCTCCAGCACTTTTAGATAGAATGGAAGTCATTGAACTCCCTGGATATACTCCGGAAGAAAAGTTGAAAATTGCAATGACACATCTTATACCAAGGGTTTTAGATCAACATGGTTTGAGCTCACACTTCCTTCAAATTCCCGAGGTAAGTCTTATTACACCGAAGGACTATGTATACAGGGGCTTAAATTAAAATAAGCTCATATGCTATAATGATTTGCATGTTATGTTAATGCAGCTTGTGAAAAAATAATGTGATTGTGAATCTTCTGACCCATTTGTTTACAACTGTATAAATTCAATTGTCGGCTCAATATTTCGGGATGAACTTTGTCTTTTGCTAGTAGTTTCTGAGTCACATGAATTTTTCACTGCACTAGTTCAATAACTTTAAATTATGATAAACGCAAAAGTTTTATGTTTCTCCCAAGAGAAGGGGAACTTATGAAGCCTAGTTCTTAATTTCTGCAGAGTAGTTAATATTATATGCAGAGCATATGAAATTGTGAATATCTAATATGATAATATAAGCTCAGATCTCCAGTTTTGTTCTGTTTTCTAGGCCATAGTGAAGCTAATAATTCAGAGATACACAAGAGAAGCAGGGGTCAGAAATCTTGAAAGAAACTTAGCTGCATTGGCACGTTCAGCTGCAGTAAAAGTTGCGGAGCAAGAATATCAAATGCCACTTAGCAGAGATGTTCACCCTGTTACAACATCTCTTATTGACACAAGAATGGCTGAGTCGGCTGAAGTTGAAATGGAGGTGATTCCTATGGGTGTTGACCGCCACGAGTTGTCAAACAATTTTGCATATACATTGCCTCTCGTTGTAGATGAGGCTGTGCTTGAAAAAGTGCTTGGGGTAATATTTCAATTTTGGTTAATATTTTTCAATATTTACTTCACCCAAGTTCTGAAATAACTAGTCGTCTGGTATTCAAACAAAAGTATTTACATTAACATGATGAGTACGTTAAAGTTGCAATGATAAGAAAACACGTGGATAGGTCACCTAAAGAAGATAAAAGTATGAATTCGACTGTACCTCAGTATTTTGACCACTTTACCCAAGACAGAAGCTTTAATTTGGGATAAAGTTTGTATTGAACCTTAGTAGAATTTGTTTAAAAACAAGTTTTCTGTTTTGCATTTTTAACGTGTATTTTAAAATGCGTGGACAAGAAAACAAAAGGAGAGAGGTGGGGGGGGGGGGGGGGGGGGGGATTGGAGTCATTTTCTTTCTTTCTTGTCTTTTGAGATTGGTACTTATAGTCCTAGATACTATGCAGCATACTATAGATTCCAGTATAAGTTCGAATTTGCGATTTCTTGTACCAAAGTCGAAATGCCTGACTACTGGGACAGTGGTGCTAGTCTTTTTTCATTTTCCATTTTTTTAAAAATATCAAAACTATCTTCTTCCTTTCCCTTATCACCTTTGGAACGACTAGGATTTTTTTACTGTGGTCCCATGCCATTTGACATGCATATTGAAACATAGAAACCATTTTCAAGCCAAACGGTACTTTCAATTTTGAGAGGTAGTGGAAAACTTATGACTATATTCATTGACTTTTTTTTTTTTTTTTTTTTTTTTTTTTTTTTTTTTTTTTTTTTGGGTAGCCTCCTAAGTTTGATGACAGAGAAACCACTGAACGTGTGGCTACTCCAGGCATTTCTGTTGGACTTGTTTGGACATCTTTTGGTGGAGAGGTACAATTTGTTGAAGCATCATCAATGGCCGGAAAGGGTGAGCTTCATCTTACTGGACAGCTTGGTGATGTCATCAAGGAGTCTGCACAAATAGCTCTTACTTGGGTATGTTCCCCATCATTCCTACTTGTATTTTTGTGTGCGCACATATATGTTAGTAATAACAGGGTGTCATGTTGAGCTATTCATGAAATAAAACTTATGTGAGGTTCGTTTGTAATTGTGCACACTGTATATAACTCTAGAGTACATGGCTGTGATTAAACTGATACCGATAATGAGTGATTCTCTTTCAAGTGGTTCAAGGAGAAGGAAAACAGTTTATGTGCAACTCCCTCAAGTAACAATATGATTTATTTGGAAAGTGCAGTCATACATCTGTTGTTGAAATGATATTCCATATAATCAGGTTAGAGCAAGGGCAGCTGATCTTAATTTGTCGGCCAGCTGTGATACAAATTTACTTAAAAATCGGGATGTTCATATTCATTTTCCAGCAGGAGCTGTACCAAAGGATGGCCCATCTGCTGGGGTGACCTTAGTTACATCATTGGTTTCGTTATTCAGTCAAAGGAAAGTCAGAGAAGACACTGCGATGACTGGTGAAATGACCCTTAGAGGCCTTGTTTTACCTGTTGGTGGCATCAAGGACAAGGTACTCCAATCCTTTTTCTTTTAATTGTTTATTTTCTTAACTAGTGTGCAATCAGTGAATCCGAAATTCATTCCTTTCTTGATCATTAGGTCTACTTAACAAGACAAAACGTATCTTATTGTACATGTATTATTTCAGGTTCTTGCAGCACATCGGTACGGCATAAAAAGGGTAATCTTGCCAGAAAGAAATGCAAAAGACTTGGTTGAAATTCCATCAGCTGTTCTTGTAGGCATGGAGGTAAACTATTTTCCTTTCTTCTCTTTTTATTCCCCTCAAATAGTCATTAGTTTCGACTCAAAATCTATTTAGTTTAAACGCAATAATATAATCCATAAAAACGATACATTTATGTCTTTAAAATATCATGGACTTGCAGTAACAAGTGGGCTTGTTGATTTTATAAACAGATACTGTTTGCAAAGCGGATGGAAGATGTACTTGAACATGCTTTTGAAGGAGGATGTCCGTGGAGGAAGCATTCTAAGTTATAGCACTCCTTACAACAGTATTATACATATGTATATGTTCTCTGGTCCTGGCTTCATTGGTTCTTGGTAATATCATATGAGTGGGGTTTCACAGAGCCTAGGAGCATCCTAAATGTGTGTACCATTAAGATAAAGGCTTCATGTATATTTTCATGCTTTTTTATCTTGTGCTACATTCATTTGTACTCCAGATATATCATAATCAATCTTGGCTTTGTATTGCCTCCTATGCATGTATCTGCCTCCTGATTAAGGTCAGGAGTGTGGAAGAGGAGAGAACAGAGAGGATGCGTGTATAAACAGAAGAGTTGAGGTCATGTATTGATATCTTCTATAATAATAGTTTTAATATCTTTGATGTTCCTTTTTTTCTTTGTACCAGCATGAACCTTCCAAACGTTTTTAATACCAAATGTTAGTATCATTTGTTTACTCAGTTGGTCGTGTGTTCTTCATACATCTGTGCTATCTTTTTGCGAGCTACCGGAAAAAGGAGTTTTTACTCTTTGGTGTTATATATATTTAGTTGTCTAAATAATAATAATTGAATTTATTTATAAATTCAAAACTTTTGTTTCAAATATTATTAATTTTTAATATCACTTAAAAATTGAATATAACAAATAAAGTTCTTTTACAAATTCAAAACTTCAATCTATAAATGCTATCAAATTTTAATGTCACTAAAAATAAAATTTAATAAACAAGTTGTTGATAATATAAATAAAAAACTAGAAAGATAAAAGTAGATTTTGATGTTTAGAAATAAAATTCAAACCGACAAGTGATTTCAAGGTAACATATTATCAAATGTTTTTACAGATCATTTTCTATTATATATGATAAATAAGTACAATTTAAAGAGAATCTATTCGGATGTAAATTGCTTGCTATCAATGTAACGTTTGTATGTATAAATAAATAGCATACCTTACAAGCATGATATTTTTACCATCATTTTTGTGTTTCATCTTTATTGTTGAATGATTCTATACCAAGCCACCATACTATAAAATGGTTATATGAGTTGCCCAGAAGTTGGTATGACATTCCAATACCGATCAAAAAAGAAAATATTAGATGGGAAGTGAAGAAAAATCAAAAGGAAAAAAGCGAAAACCTAATCTTTTATAGTGGTTTGTACAAATCTAGTCGACCAAAGACTTTGCTATCTACAAACAAGTCCTAGCATGAAAATTGCAATGTCCATTTTGAACTAGTTAACTTATCAATAACAATTGTAAGTGTCACATTATTTTAATGTCTGAACTAGTAAAACTTCAATAATAACAAATCTTAATATCACTTGAAACTATGATGTAAAAATTATTTTTCTTTCTAAATTTAAAACGTTCATCTATGAATATTATCGAATCTTTAAAAAAATAGAATTAAATCTGCTTTTTTTTTAATTTTTTTTAAAACATTCATCTAATAAATACTATCACTAAACATAGTATCTAACGAATAAATCATTAATTAACCATAGAAGTTAAATTTTGAACTAACAAAAATAGCCCTTGCAACGTAGAAATAAAATTTAAACTAACAGTAAATGATTTTAATGTTGAACTACGGTTAAACATTCCTGTAAATTACTTCTTCTTGAATGTGTTGAAAATATACAATTTGAAGAAAAGCGATTAAGGCGCGAAGCGCTTACCATAATCATTGTCTTCATATTTGAACTTCCAAACGAAGAATAAGTGGACATGCACATTTTATAGTAAATTTTAATCGATCGACATCGACCAATTTTTCTATATCAAATCTCCAAGTCTTTCATCATTGCGAGTCCTTGAACTTTAATGCAACCAAATTGCGGTAGTCAAACAAGTTTGTACCGACCCATTTCGAGTAGAATCAATCGATCTTAGTTGACCCAGTTTGGCCAGTTTTGTGGAGTTCCTTCATGTTGTCATTCTTGATGGTTTCCAAGCTCTCCAATTTGTTCCTTCATCATTTTATTGTAAGGACCCGTAACCTCCCCGGTAAGGAAAGAGCGGATACTTTGAGAACAACACACAAAAGAACGCAGACAGGAGAACATTTCATTATATATTACAACAATTCCATCAGAATACAAGAATATACAGAGTATGAATAAATGTTACACATAAAATATCAGAGATTTAAATTACATTTAAATACAACACTGCAGCGGAAAATAATACAAAACACAGCTGAAGAGATATACGGATACAAAGCTTTCCGAATATCATTCCAGCTGTAAATCAGGATCCTGTGAATATAAATCTGTAAAACCAAAACTACTAGCTGCCCGTATCGAAAATAAGGGCACCCAGAGTTTAGGTTAAAACAATAAACTTCAGGTCAGTCATGTGACTGGTGTGAGAACTAAAACAGTTATTAATCTTTATTTTAAAGTTAGGTAAATCAATGGACCACGCCGTATAACACGGAACGGGTTTCCTCCCAAGAATACCAGTGCATAAAACAAACAGCGCAATGCTAAATAAAGAAAAATAAAGCTATTATAAGACTCAGGTCCCATCACATAATGCAACGCAAGCCGGAGGATAGGGTTTTTACCTTATAATAGCCAAAGAATGCTTGATACGTTTAAAAACAGATTATTTTGATGGTACTATAAGTGTATAGTGTCAAAACAATTTCAATCATAAGTATCAATCATAGACGGCATAGTATCCCATGCTACTATGTCGCCAATACTAGGTTCTACAATCAAAACCGCAAATATCACGTATTGGAAGTTGGATTTCCATCTGTGAACCAAGGCAAAAGATAGTCCTTACCGATTCGAGACGCTCTAGCTCGTGTCTCAGGAACAGCCGCAACTGCCCCTTGGATCGTCAGGGCCGGTCCACCGATGTGGATTATTATGCCTGAACACTATGTTTCCCCACCCTTTGGGGCGTCAATGAGTCAACGAATGACTCCATCGGCTTCACATAGTCACCGATATATCCGAGGCGCCTCGCAATTGCAACAACCACATAAGTCAAACTCGTCAGGGCGTGTAAAACCACTGACGCCACTTCTAACTAGAAGGAAACGCATGCCCTCCCTGATGTCCTCTTCCATTTCTGGTTCACAACCGGGGTGTGAGGCTCGAGAATCAACGCTACACAAAGCTATGCCACACATGCCGTGCTTTGATCATCAACCACAAGACTTTGTTTTTGAACAGAAGCCTTGATCATTTGCATCTTAGCATGCCACACAGGCAAACCACTCCATGCAACCGATATCCATCAATCACACAAAATGATATCCAATGTCAGACACACAGTCCATTTACAAGTTCGTTCTAGGTCTGAACGAAACCGGAGGCACCTTGTACCTCGCAAATCCATCGATCTCCAATTACGTCTGGACGACCACTAACAGATTCCCTCCTCTTGGGTGTACGGCCCAATCAAGATCATCAGTAATCACTCAAACGACGTGAAGACCTCCGGTCTTCGACCACCGTCTTCATCTTCAACTTATCGTCGTAACAGTTATTCAGAATGGGATAAACCCGGCCTTTCTGAATAACTCGCGTATATAATAAACAAGTGTTACACAAACACAACATACGCCTCATTCCAATTCATCAGTCACTAACCGTAAATTAATCAAGAGAATAATTCCCCAAATATTAACCCCGAAGGCCGAAACCAACATCAGATCAATACCCAGGAAACCATTCTGCTTAGCTAACCTACATTTAGTTTCTAAATTTCACATTCTTAGGGAAACGTTCCCATTAATTTTATCAAAGATAAATTCTTTTAAATTTATTCTTTAATCTTCCTTTGAATATCACTTCAAACTAGTCGGGACTAACAAACCTTACCGAAGCAATCATTTGTTTTAATTTCCCAATCCCAACCTATTCATCCCATGAAGTAAAACTGGTCATACTTCATATCTAACACCACGGTGTTATCGGTAAATTCAATTACCATTTCACGTTTAAATCTAATTAAAGATTTAACTATCGCCTGGAGCAAAACTGGTGATACTCCATTCTCGATCATTTCAATCTAACTAAAGATTCATTAAAACTCCACTTGGTTTTAATCTCTAACTGGGTTAAAGAACCAATGTCATTTAAAACACGGTTCACGACAAACCCAAAATCACATTCCATTCTATCAGCTTTTAACCGTAAAATAGCAAGTGAGCAATTCCCTAAGTACTAACCCCGAAGGCCGAAACCAACATCAGATCAATACCCAAGAAACCATTCAACTTAACTAATCTCTAGTTAGTTTCTGATTTTCTTAACTCCTTTGGGTCTAAGAACAATATTATTGAAGATACCGTTCACGACAACCCAAAATCACATTCCATTAATTATCGGGTTAAAGAACAAGTGTTATTTAAAACACTGTTCACGATAAACCCAAAAATCAATACCAATTCAATTCCAATTAACTATTATTTAATTGGTACACTTCTTTAAATATAAATAAAAAGACTTAATCTTTTTCTCAACTGGGCTTAAGAACAGTGTTAATGAAGACACAATTCAGGACAAACCCAAACGCATTTGATATTAAATACAAGGCTCTAAATAGAAAATATATCGGCTTATATTCAATATCAAATTCTACGACCAACAAATATCGTATTGGAAATAACGATATCAATATATCTTTCAAATTTCCACAACAATATCTGTATAATCACGAAATCCAACATCGAACTATTCCGAAGGTGATTTCGATTCAAATCCATTCCAATTCAATTATTGGAAATTATGATTTCCTTTAAAACCATTTCAAAACCAATTTATTTATTTAAAAATAAATAAATTATTATTCTAATTCAAAGCTAGCTAGTTTATTTCGATAAAAATCTGTTTTTATTCTTTCAAATATGGTGTTTTTCACCCCAATTCTTCATAAATCATTTCTTATGATTTTACACAAATTATTTATATTTTTAATAATTTTATCAAGGCCCGTACAGTCGATTTCAATCAACGGCCATCGAACTGCACTTACAACGACCTTTTCCAAATTTGATTTGGACATAATTCCAAATCCAACCGTTAGATTTCTACTTTCTCACATTAGTTAGAAAGCTTTTTTCGATACGAACCCAACGGTTCCAGTTTTAGGAGAATCCGACGGTCGGATCTCCCGCAATGTCCATTCGAAGTCAATGGTCGAAATTCGCGAACTGCCGCGGCGCGGCGCGTTCTATTCAGGCCATTATATTATATATATATATATAATATATAATATATAATATATACTTCGTCGATTTTCTTTTAAAACATATTTTATAAATCGTTTTAAATTCGTTTTCGAAATGATTTCAACTTCATATTCAAATTCAAATCAAAATTGAAATTTTAAATATAAATTCGTTTTGATTTCATTTCAAATCGATTTCTATTCAAATCGATTTCAATTCAATTTCAATCCGTTTTAAATTCAATTCAAAACGATTTCAATTCAATTTCAATTTAATTCGAATTTCAAATCATTTCAATTTATTTCGAATTTCAAATCAATTCAATTTATTTTGAATTTCAAATCAATTCAATTTATTTTGAATTTCAAATCAATTCAATTTATTTTGAATTTCAAATCTATTCAATTTATTTCGAATTTCAAATCAATTCAATTTATTTCGAAATTCAAATCAATTCAATTTATTTCAAATTTCAAATCAATTCCAATATTCATTGAAAAATGAATAAAATCGATATAAATATCGTTCACGTCAAAATTGCGTCAATCTAATCAACACGACTTCATATATTTCTATTTTCAAATATTCTGTTCCAAATATTTCTTTTTCAAATATTTCTATTCAATTATTTCGTTTCAAATATTCTATTTCAAATATTCTATTCAAATATTTCGTTTCAAATATTCTATTTCAAAACTGGAATGAGGCCCAATCAATTACCATATAATGTTAATTATATGGATTTTCTACAACACATGTATAAAATAACGACGATAAATAATCAACCATCATCCAGAGTGCGTTCTACACTGTATAAGCATCAAATATAAATATTTAACGCTCATGACAGTTTGTCAATCCATCGATCGACATACAACTAATTATTGGGATTAGTGTATGTCATATATCATCCCAATACCCGTGTGGGGTTTCACACAATCAAACACAGATTTTATTTGTGCAGTTAGGCGATGTGTAAAATTTATCGTCCCAATCAATATCAGTCAAATGTGTGTATATAAACAAATCGTTCGATTTGTTTATTAATTTATTTCATTTCATATACACGTTAAAAATTCTATTTTTAACTATAAAATATTTTAATTATATAAATATTTTATTTCATTTCACATCACATCACACAATCAACTACACATCAAAATCAAACAAACAAGCATACAATCCGTCCATGGTCTGTGGACGACGGGTGTCTGGTGCTACTAAACACCGTCTGCATCCTAGTATATATTTTAACTAGAAAACAAAATTTAAAAAGGTGAGAAGTTCTCACAGAGGGTTCCACTCTGCCGTGCTTTACTGTTGAACTACTGAACCGTCTGGATCTGCCTGAAATTCTACTGCAGTCCTTTTCATGCTGTTCAAATAAAAATCACATTTTTATTGCTTCATTTCAATAAATAAAAATCATATTTTTATTTCTACTTCATGTATTTTTACAACGCTTCTTTCTATATAAAAATTATATTTTGAATTCGCTACATATGTAAAAATCACATTTTTACCTTTCTAAAAATAATTTCTTTATACAATAAAAACCATACCTTTATACCGTGAAAAATTATATTCTTCTATAATGAAAAATCCTATCTTTGTATTAATAAAAATCTTATCTTTTTATTTCTAAAAATCAAACTTTTTATTTTATAAAAATCGAATCGTTTTTTTATAAAAATCGAATCTTTTTAAATATAAAGATCTAATTTTTTTTATTATAAAAATTATATCTTTCTTCGTTCAAAAATATATAATCTTTCTTTCGTAATTTAATAAAAATATTAACTTTCTTAAGTAAAGGAAAAAAACTTACCTTTCCTAAGAGTAAAAATCTAAGAAAATAGGAAAATAAAACTTACAGCATTATCGGCGAATGGGTGTTCACCACTAGCGGAGGTGGTGGCGAGAGGGGGGGGGGGGGGGGGGCTCATCCGGCGAGCGCTGGTCTGGGGGCTCGGAGTCACGTGCGAAAAGGAGAAAAGGGGGGGGGTGGAGGCAGAGCATCGCTGAAGGGAGGGGGATGGCATAGTCGATGGCTGAGGCGCAGAGGTTGAGCGCCGCCTAGGGTTTCGAGATTTAGGGGTTTTAGGGCTTGCAGCGGCGGAGAAAGAAAGGATAGGAAGGGAGGGGGGTGCTCGCGAGATCGGGGAAGGGGGAGGCCATCGCCGACCGTGGTGGTGGAGTAGCGCCGCTCGACGGTGGGGCGACGGGGAAGCAATTTGATTTGGGCGGGTTTCTTTCGTGGGTTGAATGAATAAAAGGGGAGTTGACTTATAATGGGGAAGAGAGAGGTTAGGGAGGGTATATATAATATTTTTTTATTTAATTCTTTAATTAATTCCCAAAAAGCAACTTTTATTTCCGAACTCCAAACGAAATCCAACGACTGTCATCCCTAGCTAATTACCCTCATTCCGAACACAATGGAATATGTTTCGTAAGCTGATTCGATTGTTTCGATTAGTTTTCGTCAAAATCAAAATATAACTCTATATATTGAATTTGAACGCGCATTTCAATTTACCGGGGCCACATACAGACTCTAAAAATTCCCAAAAAATATTTTCTAGTTTCGTATTGACGATACGGTCCTAACAAAACTAATTTTGTCAAATTCCGAGACCGTTTGAAAAATGACCATTTTCAGGTTGATCCAAATTGGCAAAACACGTTCTCCTTTGCTACGCTCACATATTGATTCGAAAAATTATGAATTTTGAAACCTAGCAATAACTAGACGTCCCGGATCCAACAAAAGTGGTTTCGTCGAAAATCGAGGTCGTTTGCAAAATTTCCATTTTTAAGGGCCAGAATTCCATAACGACTATTCTGAATTTTCAATTGGGCGTATCTTTTGATTCCCGCTATGAAATTTTGATTTTTCGGATTCACTGGAAAGATATTCTCAAATAGATTCTAATATTTTTGGTTTCGCTAAAATCCGGTTTATTTTGAATCCTGTACATTCATTTGAATTTTGAAATCGAATTATCGAACTACCGCGCCATTTTCAAATCCTTTTATATATATAAATAAATATTTATATTCTAACGACGACATATATAAATATATACGTTCTAATTCTATTCAAAATAAATTTTTCGTCGATATTATTTAAAATAATCCATTTTAAATATTCTAAATTCACTAAAATTGCGAAAATAAAAATTTCAAATTGGCTCGGATTTCCGGGTTATTACAATCTCCCCCACTTAAAACTTTTCGTCCCCGAAAAGGAACGAAGCCGAAAGTTGTTTAACTAATCAACTCAACTTTCATTATTTTCATTACGGCTTAAGTTCTTTAACTTTTCAGTTTCTAAGAACTTTTCAAAATTTTCAAAAATTTGGCTAACACCCTAAATTTTCAAAAAAATTCGCCATAACCTCCCCTACACCGGGGACTTCGGGATATTTCATATAGCCTCCCATGGCCTTCTTCAATCCAAAAGAAAAAGAAAAAGCCAAGCGGCTCATAAAATCATCGTCACCCAAACAAAACAGTAAATTATGATAAACATGTACCTATTTGTCGGGTAAACAAATTTTATTCTTGTGCTCTAGCCTCCTTGCTATGACCTGTTCAATGTAAGTACATGTATATGCATGAAAATGCGACTAATTTTCAATACAATTCACTATTTGATTTAATTTGGTTATAGGTTCAACTTTTAATTAATCAACCAATAATCAACAATACAACCATCAATCAATTAGTTGATTAGCTTTTCAAATTCATAATTTTGATACATAGTCAAAAATCAGATTTTTGATGCCAAATCACAATAATAAGCCCTATCTAATTTTGGGTCTCACACCAGTCTAATGGAAATATATAGACATCACACTTTCGAAACTCGAACCCAAACGACTGATGCTGTACAGTCATCAATAGTTTCATCTCCGGGCGACTAGAGCGTGTTTCTATATCTACCCAATATATTAAAACTTCGAATACACGCGGATCAGACGTATACACAAAATCTTTATGTACTGGATAGTCCAAATCAATATAAATAAATATTCAAATACGAATAATTCGATTTAAATTTTCAAAACAAAAATTGTTTTCAATTTAAAAATATACTCTTCACACTCGTTCTAGGATGCTACTGATCCCATCTCTAACGAGTCATTCTCATTGGATATTACAAATCCAATCTCTGATGAATTCTTTCGTATGGTTCTAATGTGTCTTGTTCTCTGAGCTTTGTAAACCAAAGCTCTGATACCAAATGTAAGGACCCGTAACTTCCCCGGTAAGGAAAGAGCGGATACTTTGAGAACAACACACAAAAGAATGCAGACAGGAGAACATTTCATTGTATATTACAACAATTTCATAAGAATACAAGAATATACAGAGTATAAACAAATAAAATACATTTTAAAATATCAGAGATTACAATACATTACATAGCAGCGGAAAATAAAACAATACACAACTAGAAGAGATATACAGATACAGAGCTTTCCGAATATCATTCCAGCTGTAAATCAGGATCCTGTGAATATAAATCTGCAAAACCAAAACTACTAGCTGCCCGTGTCGAAAATAAGGGCACCCAGAGTTTAGGTTAAAACAATAAACTCCAGGTCAGTCATGTGACTGGTGTGAGAACTAAACAGTTATTAATCTTTATTTTAAAGTTAGGTAAATCAAGGGACCACGCCGTATAACACGGAACGGGTTTCCTCCCAAGAATACCAGTGCATAAAACAAACAGCGCAATGCTAAATAAAGAAAAATGAAGCTATTATAAGACCCAGGTCCCATCACACAATGCAACGCAAGCCGGAGGATAGGGTTTTTACCTTATAATACCCAAAGAATGCTTGATACATTTAAAAACAGATTATTTTGATGGTACTATAAGTGTATAGTGTCAAAACAATTTCAATCATAAGTATCAATCATAGACGACATAGTATCCCATGCTACTATGTCGCCAATACTAGGCTCTACAATCAAAACCGCAAATATCACGTATTGGAAGTTGGATTTCCATCTGTGAACCAAGGCAAAAGATAGTCCTTACCGATTCGAGACGCTCTAGCCCATCTCAGGAACAGCCGCAACTACCCCTTGGATCGTCAGGGCTGGTCCACCGATTTGGACTATTATGCCTGAACACTACGTTTCCCCGCCCTTTGGGGCGTCAATGAGTCAACGAATGACTCCATCGGCTTCACATAGTCACCGATATATTCGAGGCGCCTCGCAACTACAACAACCACATAAGTCAAACTCGTCAGGGCGCGTAAAACCACTTACGCCACTTCTAACTAGAAGGAAACACATGCCCCCCCTGATGTCCTCTCCCGTTTCTGGTTCACAACCGGGGTGTGAGGCTCGAGAATCAACGCTACACAAAGCTATGCCACACAGGCCGTGCTTTGATCATTAACCACAAGACTTTGCTTTTCAACAGAAGCCTTGATCATTTGCATCTTAGCATGCCACACAGGCAAACCACTCCATGCAACCGATATCCATCAACCACACAGAATGATATCCAATGTCAGACACACAGTCCATTTACAAGTTCGTTCTGGGTCTGAACGAAACCGGAGGCACCTTGTACCTCGCAAATCCATTGATCTCCAATTACGTCTGGACAACCACTAACTGATTCCCTCCTCTTGGGTGTACGGCCCAATCAAAATCATCAGTAATCACCCAAACGACGTGAAGACCTCTGGTCTTCGACCACCGTCTTCATCTTCGACTTATCATCGTAACAGTTATTCAGAATGGGATAAACCCGGACTTTCTGAATAACTCGCGTATATAATAAACAAGTGTTACACAAACACAACATACGCCTCATTCCAATTCATCAGTCACTAACCGTAAATTATTCAAGAGAATAATTCCCCAAATATTAACCCCGAAGGCCGAAACCAACATCAGATCAATACCCAGGAAACCATTCTGCTTAGCTAACCTACAGTTAGTTTCTAAATTTCACATTCTTAAGGAAAGGTTCCCATTAATTTTATCAAAGATAAATTCTTTTAAATTTATTGTTTAATCTTCCTTTGAATATCACTTCAAACTAGTCGAGATTAACGAACCTTACCGAAGCAATCATTTGTTTTAATTTCCCAATCCCAACCTATTCATCCCATGAAGTAAAACTGGTCATACTTCATATCTAACACCACGGTGTTATCGGTAAATTCAATTACCATTTCACGTTTAAATCTAATTAAATATTTAACTATCGCCTGGAGCAAAACTGGTGATACTCCATTCTCGATCATTTCAATCTAACTAAAGATTCATTAAAACTCCGCTTGGTTTTAATCTCTAACTAGGTTAAAGAACCAATGTCATTTAAAACATGGTTCACGATAAACCCAAAATCACATTCCATTCTATCAGCTTTTAACCGTAAAATAACAAGTGAGCAATTCCCTAAGTACTAACCCCGAAGGCCGAAACCAACATCAGATCAATACCCAAGAAACCATTCAACTTAACTAATCTCCAGTTAGTTTCTGATTTTCTTAACTCCTTTGGGTCTAAGAACAATATTATTGAAGATACCGTTCACGACAACCCAAAATCACATTCCATTAATTATCGAGTTAAAGAACAAGTGTTATTTAAAACACTGTTCACGATAAACCCAAAAATCAATACCAATTCAATTCCAATTAACTATTATTTAATTGGTACACTTCTTTAAATCTAAATAAAAAGATTTAATCTTTTTCTCAATTGGGCTTAAGAACAGTGTTAATGAAGACACCATTCACGACAAACCCAAATGCATTTGATATTAAATGCAAGGCTCTGAATAGGAAATATATCGGCTTATATTCAATATCAAATTATACGACCAACAAATATCGTATTGGAAATAACGATATCAATATATCTTTCAAATTTCCAGAACAATATCTGTATAATCACGAAATCCAACATCGAACTATTCCGAAGGTGATTTCGATTCAAATCCATTCCAATTCAATTATTGGAAATTATGGTTTCCTTTAAAACAATTTCAAAACCAATTTATTTATTTAAAAATAAAAAAATTATTATTCTAATTCAAAACTAGTTTATTTCGATAAAAATCTGTTTTTATTCTTTCAAATATGGTGTTTTTCACCCCAATTCTTCACAAATCATTTCTTATGATTTTACACAAATTATTTTTTTTTTAATAATTTTATCAAGGCCCGTACAGTTGATTTCCATCAACGGCCATCGAACTGCACTTACAACGACCTTTTCCAAATTTGATTTGGACATAATTCCAAATCCAACCGTTAGATTTCTAATTTCTCACATTCGTTAGAAAGCTTTTTTCGATACGAACCCAACGGTTCCGGTTTTAGGAGAATCCGACAGTCGGATCTCCCGCAATGTCCATTCGAAGTCAATGGTCAAAATTCGCGAACTGCCGCGGCGCGGCGCGTTCTATTCAGGCCATTATATTATATATATATATATAATATATAATATATACTTCGTCGATTTTCTTTTAAAACATATTTTATAAATCGTTTTAAATTCGTTTTCGAAATGATTTCAACCTCATATTCAAATTCAAATCAAAATTGAAATTTTAAATATAAATTCGTTTTGATTTCATTTCAAATCGATTTCTATTCAAATCGATTTCAATTCAATTTCAATCCGTTTTAAATTCAATTCAAAACGATTTCAATTCTATTTCAATTTAATTCGAATTTCAAATCATTTCAATTTATTTCGAATTTCAAATCAATTCAATTTATTTTGAATTTCAAATCAATTCAATTTATTTTGAATTTCAAATCAATTCAATTTATTTTGAATTTCAAATCTATTCAATTTATTTCGAATTTCAAATCAATTCAATTTATTTCGAAATTCAAATCAATTCAATTTATTTCAAATTTCAAATCAATTCCAATATTCATTGAAAAATGAATAAAATCGATATAAATATCGTTCACGTCAAAATTGCGTCAATCTAATCAACACGACTTCATATATTTCTATTTTCAAGTATTCTGTTCCAAATATTTCTTTTTCAAATATTTCTATTCAATTATTTCGTTTTAAATATTCTATTTCAAATATTCTATTCAAATATTTCGTTTCAAATATTCTATTTCAAAACTGGAATGAGGCCCAATCAATTACCATATAATGTTAATTATATGGATTTTCTACAACACATGTATAAAATAACGACGATAAATAATCAACCATCATCCAGAGTGCGTTCTACACTGTATAAGCATCAAATATAAATATTTAACGCTCATGACAGTTTGTCAATCCATCGATTGACATACAACTAATTATTGGGATTAGTGTATGTCATATATCATCCCAATACCCGTGTGGGGTTTCAAACAATCAAACACAGATTTTATTTGTGCAGTTAGGCGATGTGTAAAATTTATCGTCCCAATCAATATCAGTCAAATGTGTGTATATAAACAAATCGTTCGATTTGTTTATATTAATTTATTTCATTTCATATACACGTTAAAAATTCTATTTTTAACTATAAAATATTTTAATTATATAAATATTTTATTTCATTTCACATCACATCACACAAACAAGCATACAATCCGTCCATGGTCTGTGGACGACGGGTGTCTGGTGCTACTAAACACCGTCTGCATCCTGGTATATATTTTAACTTGAAAACAAAATTTAAAAAGGTGAGAAGTTCTCACAGAGGGTTCCACTCTGCCGTGCTTTACTGTTGAACTACTGAACCGTCTGGATCTGCCTGAAATTCTACTGCAGTCCTTTTCATGCTGTTCAAATAAAAATCACATTTTTATTGCTTCATTTCAATAAATAAAAATCATATTTTTATTTCTACTTCATGTATTTTTACAACGCTTCTTTCTATATAAAAATTATATTTTGAATTCGCTACATATGTAAAAATCACATTTTTACCTTTCTAAAAATAATTTCTTTATACAATAAAAACCATACCTTTATACCGTGAAAAATTATATTCTTCTATAATGAAAAATCCTATCTTTGTATTAATAAAAATCTTATCTTTTTATTTCTAAAAATCAAACTTTTTATTTTATAAAAATCGAATCGTTTTTTTATAAAAATCGAATCTTTTTAATTATAAAGATCTAATTTTTTTTATTATAAAAATTATATCTTTCTTCGTTCAAAAATATATAATCTTTCTTTCTTAATTTAATAAAAATCTTAACTTTCTTAAGTAAAGGAAAAAAACTTACCTTTCCTAAGAGTAAAAATCTAAGAAAATAGGAAAATAAAACTTACAGCATTATCGGCGAATGGGTGTTCACCACTAGCGGAGGTGGTGGCGAGAGGGGGGGGGGGCTCATCCGGCGAGCGCTGGTCTGGGGGCTCGGAGTCACGTGCGAAAAGGAGAAAAGGGGGGGGGGGTGGAGGCAGAGCATCGCTGAAGGGAGGGGGAGGGCATAGTCGATGGCTGAGGCGCAGAGGTTGAGCGCCGCCTAGGGTTTCGAGATTTAGGGGTTTTAGGGCTTGCAGCGGCGGAGAAAGAAAGGATAGGAAGGGAGGGGGGTGCTCGCGAGATCGGGGAAGGGGGAGGCCATCGCCGGCCGTGGTGGTGGAGTAGCACCGCTCGACGGTGGGGCGACGGGGAAGCAATTTGATTTGGGCGGGTTTCTTTCGTGGGTTGAACGAATAAAAGGGGAATTGACTTATAATGGGGAAGAGAGAGGTTAGGGAGGGTATATATAATATTTTTTTATTTAATTCTTTAATTAATTCCCAAAAAGCAACTTTTATTTCCGAACTCCAAACGAAATCCAACGACTGTCATCCCTAGCTAATTACCCTCATTCCGAACACAATGGGATATGTTTCGTAAGCTGATTCGATTGTTTCGATCAGTTTTCGTCAAAATCAAAATATAACTCTATATATTGAATTTGAACGCGCATTTCAATTTACCGGGGCCACATACAGACTCTAAAAATTCCCAAAAAATATTTTCTAGTTTCGTATTGACGATACGGTCCTAACAAAACTAATTTTGTCAAATTCCGAGACCGTTTGAAAAATGACCATTTTCAGGTTGATCCAAATTGGCAAAACACGTTCTCCTTTGCTACGCTCACATATTGATTCGAAAAATTATGAATTTTGAAACCTAGCAATAACTAGACGTCCCGGATCCAACAAAAGTGGTTTCGTCGAAAATCGAGGTCGTTTGCAAAATTTCCATTTTTAAGGGCCAGAATTCCATAACGACTATTCTGAATTTTCAACTGGGCGTATCTTTTGATTCCCGCTATGAAATTTTGATTTTTCGGATTCACTAGAAAGATATTCTCAAATAGATTCTAATATTTTTGGTTTCGCTAAAATCCGGTTTATTTTGAATCCTGTACATTCATTTGAATTTTGAAATCGAATTATCGAACTACCCGCCATTTTCAAATCCTTTTATATATATAAATAAATATTTATATTCTAATGACGACATATATAAATATATACGTTCTAATTCTATTCAAAATAAATTTTTCGTCGATATTATTTAAAATAATCCATTTTAAATATTCTAAATTCACTAAAATTGCAAAAATAAAAATTTCAAATTGGCTCGGATTTTCGGGTTATTACATTTATAGTACAGTTTCTCTAATTTAAACATATTCTAAAACTGTGGAAAACCTATAACACTTGCTTCTATACATACTTCTGAAAATACAAAGCGCGCTTCGCTTAAGAACACATACTGAGACTAGCAGCTTGTCTTCAGTTGTGCTATCTGTCTATTAATTGGATCAATCATGGCAAATAATCCAATTTCGTCGAATTCACATATGAATCAAAGGCCTTTCAAGATCCATCTTGGCTAATAAGAACTCAAGTCCTTACCTAAACATAAGTAACAAACCATTATTACGTTGTGTTCTCTTGGGATTCAACATATTATAAATCATTATCACGCATCATAAACCATAGCGGAGTATTACTCCCGATTGGAGCATTACTTATAAATCATTTAATCTTGTAAATTTTGGATTGTTCACGATACTGTTTTAAAATGCATGTTAATGGAATTACTTCATTTACCAAAGAATGTTACAAAAACAAACAAATTTTCTTTGGGTTATCGATCAAGAATCCAACTTACCTAATTTTTCATTATTCACTTTTTCTCTTGAAAATATCTTCATGAAAAGGATTATTTTATTTTTCAAATTTAATACTTTTTTCTTATCAGAAGGCCGACAAATCACTCCAAACCTCAAAAATGACTTTTCTCTTAACTGATGAGATAGCTTTAAAATAAGAGATATATATTAGAAATAATAATTCCAAACAATTGTTAGTCTCTTAAAAATTAAAATGATACTATCTTATCACGGTTAGGTTTTAGTTGCAATCTAATCATCATGTGTATGTTACTTAAGTTGACACCACTTAACTCATCTTATAAGTATTCATTCACTACAAGAAAAATGATTTTTTGTTGCAAAAATCAGTGGCGTTTATTATCAAATGCAAGTAAAAGTGTTTTTAGGACCAAGGTAAGCGCGGTAAAAAATTTCACATTCCCACCTCTTCGTAAACACAAGTCTGCGTGTCCAAGGGAAAGGGAAACGACCTATTCTCTTTTCCTATTCCTTCATACTTAACATCTTTTAACCCTCGTTCACCTTTCTTTCTTTTTCTAGAAGAAAACCCTAGCTTTTTTCCCTTTCCAATCTACCGCTTATTATTTCTCAGTTAATTCGATTTTGTACAGACTATCTCGTTCAACGTTGGTATGGATACCAGTAGAGGCGGTTCATCTCAATGACGCTACAAAAGCGATTTGATTCAATTCCTAATCATATTCAAGATCGTGAAATCGGTAAGCTAGAAAGGTATAAAACCAAACTTGATTTTTCTAATTTTGTTTGGATCCTATCGTTTAGGGTTTTGAATAGTTAAAATCCTCTAAGTGTTGATTTCTGCAACCACAAACCAAAACAGTTGATTTCTACAAACAGTGTTTGTAAATGGGTTTTATATCTGGGGTTTTAAGTTACTTTTGAGCTTTGGGTTTTGACAGTATACCAGATTAAATAACTTCTGAATCGAATGGGTTTTGAACTTTGGGTTTTGACAGTATACCAGAAAAAATTACCAAACAGTGTTGATTTCTAGTGTTTGCATTTGAATTGAATGGGTTTTGAACCTGTTTTGTACATATATGTTGATTGCCTGAACTATAGTCTATACTGATTGGAATTTAATATGGACATTGATTTTAAATGTTAACGTGCTCATTTAAATTGCTTGATTGAGTACTTGCAACAAACATATTACATTGATACACACACACACACACACATATATACATATATAAATATATGTATATATATATACGTATATTTATAGGAACCTTGTGATGCATGAATTATATATGTGAGTTACGTAGTATACAAAATTGTGTAGCTTATGACTTGGGAGTTTATGAATTTTGCAATATGTGATATTATGCAAGTATATCAGAATGTGTTTATGTATGTTAATTTAATTTGTTTTCTTCCATCTGATTTTCATGTATAAGAGTATACATGAATACTGAAATTGTGCAGTATAAAAGAGTGTCACTTAACTGATACATTTCATACAAAATTTCTCTGTAGGCTCAGGAGAACCCAAAGGGACAAAGACAATTTGTTTTAGGCTCATGTCCCACTAATATCAATAATCGAGATTGCAAAATTTGTGTTAGGCCATCAATGATCAAGTTGAACCTGAACCATATTTGCAGTCTCGATATTGATATTTATGAGGCCAGAGAAACATGAATTGATGTGGGAAACTGAACAGAGAAACAAATTCAAAACAGGTTTACGTACATTGCAATCAAAATGTGTTTATGTATGTTAATTACAGTGGCGTTAGAAAAGAAATTACAGTGGCGTTAAAAATAGTGCAACCAATTTGGAACGATTTTCAGTGGCATATTTTCTTGTAACGATTATCGAAACGCTACCAAAAATGATTGGTAGCGGTTTCTGAGCCTACAAAAAATCATTTTTCTTGTAGTGATTTTGCCTCATTCTTATTTTCTTAATTTATCCCCTACAAAGGTTTCTTATAAATAAATAACGTTCAAATTGGGGAAATAATGATCGAACAAACAGTATATACATATAAAGCATGCAATTATAAGTCAAAACATTCTTTCTTCCATATTCAAAAAACCCTAACGTATGAATCACTATAACATAACGTTTAAATCTACCTAAGGCTCAGGTAATCGCTAAACCTAAGCTCTGACACCAAATGTGACAAACAACTATTTTAAAAATCAATTTTAAACGGCATTAGACACACTTATAACTAACTTCAAATATTAAAAGAAGTGCACCGTGGGTATATAAATTTTAAAACACTTTACAAAACAACCAGTGACAAGGAAGACCACAACAGTATAAAATAAATGATTCACATAAATAAATCATCACAATCCTCTTTATACATACCACATTTATGAAATAATACCACCAGAAAAAAAGAAATAACTGAAACAGCCCGAAACTCGCCCTTATGAGAAAGCTTGGATTGAGTTGAGAACATGACAAATTAGAACACAAACAGAAGAACATTTCATTGCTTATTACAACAATTACATCAGAGTATAAGAATATAATAGAGTATGAATAAATAATATACATCAAAAAAAATATCAGAGATTAAATTACATTACATAGCAGCGGAAAAATAATAATAACATAGCTGAAAGAAATACACGAATACAGAGCTTTCCGAATATAGCATCAGCTGTAAATCCAGGATCCTGTATAAAGAGATATCTGCAAAACCAAAACTACTAGCTGCTCGTGTGGAAAATAGGGGCACTCAGAGTTTAGGTTAAAACAATAAACTCCAGGTCAGTCATGGGACTGGTGTGAGAACTTAAAAGTTATTTAAAACTTTACTTTAAAATCAGATATATCAAGGGACTACGCCGTATAACATGGAACGGGTTTACCCCCTAGAATACCAGTGCATAAACAGTTTGTAAACAACGTAATGCTTTTTGAAAAATGAAGCTATTATAAGATTCATGTCCCATCACACAATGCAATGCAAGTCGGAGGATAGAGTTTCCCTTATAATAGCCAAACATGCTTGGTACGTTTAAAACAAATCATTTGATACTATTATAAGTGTATAGTGTATAAAACAACTTCAAATATAAATGTATCAATCATAGATGGCATGAGTACCATATATCATGTCGCCATACTAGTTCTACAATTAAAACCGAAATGTCACGTATTGGAAATTGGATTCCATCTATGAGTTGAGGCAATGGATGGCTCCTCACCGATTCGAGACACTCTAGCAAATGTCTCAGGATTACACACACTGGGCAACCCTTGGTTCTGCAGGGACGGTCCTCTCTTATGTTTGAGGATTGTCAATTCCTGAACACACGTTTCCCGGTCCTATCGGACCTATCCATCGGCTCCGTAGTAACCGATATATCCGAGGCGCCTCGCAATCCATCACCCACGTAGGTAAAAATAAATAAATATCTGGGCTCCATACCATGACACCACCCATAGCTAAAAGGAAACGTCATGTCCTCCCTGCATCCTTGATCCCATTTTTGACTCATACCGAGGTGTGAGGCTCGCGAATTAATGCTATACACAAAGCTATGCTATTTAAAGCCGTGCTTTGATCATCAACCACAAGGCTATGCTTTTCAGTAGAAGTCTTGATCATTTGCATCTCAACATGCCACACTAACAATTCACGCCATGCAACTGATGTCTATCCATATATAACCTCTAAGCTCGTACGTCTTAGAGAAGAGTGTTAAGCAAGAGAATAAATTCTCCACCACCGAACATATATATATATATATATATATATATATATATATATATATATATATATAGAGATCAATCAACACCGAATAAAATCCAATGTCAGACACACATCCATTTACTAGTTCATTCTGGGTCTGAACGAAACCTATGGCACCTTATTCCTCGTCCCACATGTCCAATACAGGAGAGAGGTCCTCACATATCCAGTCGATCTCCAAGTACGCTTGGACGATCACCACTTATTACCTTGTCGTGGGTGTATAACCCAATCAAGACATCAGTAATCATCCAAACGATGCGAAGAACTCTGGTCTTCAACCACCATCTTCATCGTCGAATCAATTATTCAGAATGGGTATAAACCCAGCCTTTTCGAATAATTCACGTATCTTATAATCAAGTGCTATAAAAACACAACATACGCATTGTTCCAATTCAGAATATTCTTTTATTCAAATATTCTTATACTCTGGGAAAGGTTCCTGTTAATTTTATCAAAGAAAAATTCTTTTAAATTTATTCTTTAATCTTCCTTTGGATATCAATTCTAAACCAAATTAAGGTTTATCAACTAGTTGGGATTAGCGAACCTTACCAAAGTAATCATTTGTTTAATTTCCTAATCCCAACCTATTCATCCCATGGAGCAAAATTGATAATACACCATATCTAACACCATAGTGTTATCGGTAAAATTAATTACCATTTCACGTTCAAATCTAATTAAAGATTTACTATTGCTTGGAGCAAAACTGGTGATACTCCATTTTGGATCATTTGCCAAATTTGATAATTCAAATTATCACATTCACATTTCAATCTAATTAAAGGTTCATTAAAACTCCAGTTAGTTTTAATCTTCCCAAAAATAAATATTAATGATTATTTAACTTTGGGAAATCAAACATGCTGCATTGACAATCTACACCGTACCATTGATTTCTGCCGATATATAACCTCTAAGCTCGTACTTCTGCATTGACAATCTACACCGTACCATTGATTTCTGCCGATATATAACCTCCAAGCTCGTACGTCTTAGAGAAGGGTGTTAAGCAAGAGAATAAATTCTCCACCATTAAACAGATATATATTTAGCAGAGATCAACAATACAGTTCGAAATACAATGTTAGACATGAAATCCTGTCTTTGACTGGGTTAAAGAACCAATGTCATTTAAAACATAGTCCATGATAAACCCAAAATCACATTCCATTAATTATGGAATCTTCATGGAAAAACAGATCAATATATAATCGATATCAATTTCCGTAACCGACTAATAATATAAATGGAATAACGACAAATCCTTTTAAATTCGATATATATTAACAGTTTTCCTCCATAGAAGCTCACTTCGGTTATCACCAAATCGAATTCCATTCAATCCCAATTTATTTTATTAAATTGGAAAACTTTACTTTGGAAAATTCCATTAAATCTTAGAATAAAGATTTATATATTCCAAATCTTAACTTCACTGTTGATCGGGTTAAAGAACAAGTGTTATTTAAAATACCGTTCACGATAAACCCGAAAATCGAATTCTTAATTCAATTCCAATTAAATATTAATTAATTGGTAAACTTCTCTAAATCTTAATTAAAAGATTTATTATTTTCTCAACTGGGTTTAAGAACAGTGTTATTTAAGACACCATTCATATCAAACCCAAAATCCAATTTAATATTAAATACAAGGCTCTGAATAGAAATTATATCGGCTTATTCAATATCAAATTCTGAACCTAACGGATATCGTATTTGGAATAACGATATCTGTATCTTCCAAATTCCCATAACAATATCTGTATAACCACGGAATCCAACATCGAAATATTCTGAAGATTATTTCTATTCCAATCCATTCCAATTTATTCAGTGAAAATTCTGGTTATTTTTAAACCATTTCAAATCAATTTATTTCTTTAAAAATATTGGGTTATTATTCTAGTTAATAACTAGTTCATTTTGATAAAATATATTTTTATCTTTACAAACGTGGAATTTTTCATCCAAATTCTTTCCAAATCATTTATTATGATTTTACACAAATTATTAATATTTTTAATAATTTTATTAAGGCCCTTTCAGTCGATTTCCATAAACGGTCATCGAACTGCATTTACAGCGACCTTTTTCAAATTGGATTTGGATATATTTCCAAATCCAACTGTTAGATTTTAAATCTCTTATATTCGTTGGAAAGCTCTTTTCGATACGAACCCAACGGTTCCGGTTTTAGGAGAATCCGATTGTCAGATCTCCCGTAATGTAAATTCTAAGTCAATGGTCGAAATTCGCGAACAATCGCGGCGCAGCGCGTTCTATTCAGGCCATTTAATATATATATATATATATTATATATTTCGTTGATTTCCATTTAAAACGTATTATATAAATCGTTTATAAATTCGTTTTAAAACGAATCCCACTTTCATTTCAATTTTAAATCAAAATTGAATACTCCTTATCATTATAATATTTAAATGATAATATTTTCAAATTATCTGATTTTGAAATATTTTCCTTTCGATATTCATTATAAAAATGAATAAAATCGATATAAATGTTGTTCGCGTCGAAATGGCGCATAACTAAACAACACGGCTACATATATTTCAATATTTTCATTTCCATTCAAAATCGGACATCAAATTCATATTTTAATCTTTTACTGAATATTATTTTAAAATATTCATTATTTTAAAATATTCGTTATTTTAAAATATTCGTTATTCCTGAATTGGAATCAGACACAGTCAATTACCATATAATGTTATTTATATGGATTTCGTACACACATGTACACAACAATAATCATACACAACCAACCATCATCCAGAGTGCATTACACAACTGCATAAGCATTAAATATAAATAATTAACGCTTACGACAGTCTGTCAACTAATTGATTGACATACAACTAAACAATTGGGATCAGTGTACGTCAAATATCATCCCTGTTTGAATCAAAAATGACACAAACACCGAATGGTGCAAATGTGCACTTCACCAATTCGGTAAGATTAAAATGTAGAACTGCGATCTCAAAAATAAAAGCATAAAATAGAAAAGACACAAAGTTTTATAGTGGTTCGATCAAACATGATCTACGTCCACTTTTAAGCCAATTCTCATTATGATATCTCTTTCTACAACATGCATGAAATCTCTCATTACATTTATTTCATCTCTTTTTCCTCTCTTTGCTCTCTTTATGATTCAATTTGCACTTGAATTCGCAATGGAAGTGAAGAGATCTCTAGCTTTACGATGATGGATGTATGAATCTCCAATTGTTTAGGTGCTTTGATGCTCTCCCTTGATTTGGTAGGAATTTTGTGCTAAATCCGAATCTATAGAGGATAAGAGAAGATTAGAAACCACTTGAATGTGTTGGAGAAACTTTTCATGATATATGAAGGAGATCTATGGAGCTTTGATTCGCATGAAGTTGGAGAGATGTTGTTTTAATCCTTGGAAGCCATTAATGAAGCTTGGAAAGTAGCTTGAAGGTTGAAGAAATGATTTGGCGGTCCTCCAGGGTGGAGAAAATCGGTCCCTTGAAGTGTGGAGAAAGGGGCTATTTATATGTATAGTTTGGGGGTAGTGGCAGTCTTGTAATTACGGTGTGCAGGGTACCAGTCGGTCTATAATTTATTTACAGAAATGCCATTAAGTACAGCAGGCAACAACTGGAAAGGGGTACCGGTCGGTTACACTCCTTTTTATACCGGTCGGTTACACTCCTTTTTATACCGACCGGTCATACACTCTTTTTTACCGACCGGTCATACACTATTTTATACCGACCGGTCATACACTCTTTTTTACCGACTGGTCATACACTCTTTTATATCGGTCAGTCATACACTCTTTTTTACCAACCGGTCATACACTCTTTTATACCGATCAATTCACACTCTTTTTGACTGATCGGTCACACTCTTTTTTATACCGACTGGTCATACATTCTTTTTTATCGATCAGTTCGTACTCTTTTTGACCGACCGGACCGAATGCATGACCGTGTGGAACGGTGTATGAGCGATCTCTTCACTGGACAGTGGACGTATCAATTTTTGAACCGTGTTTTAACTTGGTTAACATTTGCCCCTCGAAGCTTTCATTTTTCGCTTGCGAGGAATGCGGGCTTCGAAATGAATATTGCTGTTGATATATTTGGCATTGAAATCCAATTGTAGCATTCTGTTTGCTATAGCAGATTGCACTCTGAATTTGTATGCTTCATGACACCTGCACTGTAATTAAGACAAACAGTCGCACGGTTTTGGACTTATACTCACCATAGACTGTCCACATCGATAGCGGATTAGTTAATCATTAAAAGTGAAATAAAGCGAATTTTTATTTTGAATTGAATAAAGTATCTGCATATATAATCATTTTATTTAACGGTTTACAACTCGTCAAATATTGTCTGTACAAATACGATATTCTAATTTGTATTCGCATTGACGCTTGAAACCAACTAATCGACTAATGCCGACTATGGATTTCAAACGTTATCATTTCAATGATTTATTTCTGCTTCCTTTTTGAGAAACTTTGGCATTCATGCCCCTTGTTCGGGAAGATATGATTAGTCTTCTTCATGGGAAGTATTTTGGACTTTACACCCATGTTTGGGCAAAAAAAATTAACACTCGTCGTGTATGAGATTTTTAGACACCACACAAGTCAAGCGGTTAATCTCCAAACTCCGTTCAGAATCCATCTTGGTTACTTCAGATATTGGAGAATTTCGCCAGTCAACTATATTGATTAATCCAAGCGTCGGTATATTCAGAAGGACTGCCCTTAGAATGGACTTTGGTAAAAGTCCCAATGTCTGTCGTGATCAGATCTGATACTGACGATCAATTCGGTCCTCCCGGAAAGGACTTTGGATTTAGCGCTCCCATTCGGGGAGGAGTATATTGTGCCCCCACTATGGGAGGTCCTTGGGTTTAGTGCCCCCGCTCGGGGAGGACTTGGGATTTTTATACTTCACATCTGACATTTCAGATGTTACAAAAATGGACTTCATTCTTCATATCTGGGGACTCCAGATGTTACGCAAATGTATTGACAATCTTCACATCTGAGATTTCAGATGCTACGCAAGTGGTTTTCAATCTTCACATCTGGGGATTCCATATGCTACGCAAATGGATTGACACTCTTCACATTTGAGATTTCAGATGCTACGCAAGTGGTTTTCATTCTTCACATCTGGGGATTCCAGATACTACGCAAATGGATTGACACTCTTCACATCTGAGATTTCAGATGCTACGCAAGTGGTT
The DNA here is from genome assembly GCA_030737875.1 of Allium sativum. NCBI lineage: Eukaryota > Viridiplantae > Streptophyta > Magnoliopsida > Asparagales > Amaryllidaceae > Allium > Allium sativum. The sequence continues at coordinate 575,966,090 of CM060913.1, forward strand.
TCATTCTTCACATCTGGGGATTCCAGATTCTACGCAAATGGATTGACACTCTTCACATCTGAGATTTCAGATGCTACGCAAGTGGTTTCATTCTTCACATCTGGGGATTCTAGATTCTATGCAAATGGATTGACACTCTTCACATTTGAGATTTCTGATGCTACGCAAGTGGTTTTCATTCTTCACATCTGGGGATTCCAGATGCTACGCAAATGGATTGACACTCTTCACATCTGAGATTTCAGATGCTACGCAAGTGGTTTTCATTCTTCACATCTGGGGATTCCAGATGCTACGCAAATGGATTGAAACTCTTCACATCTGAGATGCAAGTGGTTTCATTCTTCACATCTGGGGATTCCAGATGCTACACAAATGGATTGACACTCTTTACATCTGAGATTTCAGATGCTACGCAAGTGATTTTCATTCTTCACATCTGGGGATTCCAAATGCTACGCAAATGGATTGACACTCTTCACATCTGAGATTTCAGATGCTACGCAAGTGGTTTCATTCTTCACATCTGGGGATTCCAGATGCTACGCAAATGGATTGACACTCTTCCCATCTGAGATTTCAGATGCTACGCAAGTGGTTTCATTCTTCACATCTGGGGATTCCAGATGCTACGCAAATGGATTGACACTCTTCACATCTGAGATTTCAGATGCTACGCAAGTGGTTTTCATTCTTCACATCTAGGGATTCCAAAAGCTACGCAAATGGATTGACACTCTTCACATCTGATATTTCAGACGCTACACAAGTGGTTTCATTCTTCACATCTGGGGATTCCAGATGCTAACGCAAATGGATTGACACTCTTCACATATGAGATTTCAGATGTTAGGCAAGTGGTTTTCATTCTTCACATCTGGGGATTCCAGATGCTACGCAAATGGATTGACACTCTTCACATCTAAGATTTCAGATGCTATGCAAGTGGTTTCATTCTTCACATCTGGGGATTCCAGATGCTACGCAAATGGATTGACACTTTTCACATCTGAGATTTCAGATGCTACGCATGTGGTTTCATTCTTCACATCTGGGGATTCCAGATGCTACGCAAATGGATTGATACTCTTCACATCTGAGATTTCAAATGCTATGCAAGTGGTTTTCATTCTTCACATCTAGGGATTCCAGATGCTACCCAAATGGATTGAGCGGCTGTTATATCGTTTTCCGGGGCTGCCATCAGTTTCTTTTTCATATTTTCGACTTGGCAGGATATTTCTGTTTAGAAACTGGTGCTGTGAACTTCTCATTCAGGGTAGTGCCCTTTCGATAAAAGCTATAGCTCTCGTGTTTGTTTGTCGTGGCGCTTGTTCGTTGTTTGGATCTTTGCGACTTTCCCATTCTCTTTTCAATGCGTTGCTTCTCTATTTTTGCATTTGTGCATGTTGATATTTACAGCATTTGGCACTTGAACTAGCGTTGTTCGGGTCGCGATGCTACAAGAACAAGCGCTCAACAGATGGCTTGCAATATGAAATCATTTTTTGTTAGAAAGTTTTGATTTGATATATAATTTTGCAGGCAAGTAATTCATTCAAACAGATATGCTCTTAATTGTAGAGCTAATGTTCAGTGCATCACTTGCAGATTGTTACAGACCGTTTACAAGAAGTTTTGAATATAACAGAAAGTAAAATGCGAAGTAAAGCATGAACCAAAGCAGGAAATAGAGCATGAAGTAAGGCGGCAGCGATGTTGATCGCTTATTCCGAGCCATTGAAATTGGAACACCGTCAGCGGTTATCAGTTAATAATCAGCCTTGGCATGATTTGAGCAGAAGCTACGTTGCCTGGACCAGATTGATCATTAGATGCCCCTTGCCCCTGGGGAGCTGTAGAAGGATTCATGGCTTGCGGATTCTTTACATACTGCTGTAGCCTATTTTTCCTGATCAACTCCTCAATGAGGTTCTTTAGGTGTTGGCACTCATTAGTGTTATGACTAGGCTGGTTGTGAAACCTGTAGAATTTTCCTGAGTTTGCTGCTTTATCGCTTATCCTTATCGGATCTGGCTCCGCATACTCTTCAGAATTCTTTGTTGCAAGATAAATATTTTCAGGAGTGACATTTAAAGGCGTCAGTTCTGATGAGTTGAAAAGGCGAGACTTTTTATTAGCCTTGTTTTCGTTCCCATCATTGGTGTGCTTCTGTCCTTGAGTATTATTCTGATTATACTGAGCAACAACATTTTAGAAACTTCAGGAAGTTGGTTTGAATTAGACATCTGAAGAGGTGCAGCCTTATTCTCCAATCTCATGTACTCCTCGGCCTTTTTATAGAATTTGTCAAGCGTGCTTGGCTCTTTCATTTTGATCCATTTGACAAGTTTGCTATTCTCATCTATAGCACCGATTAGAGACATTAAGATCATACGAGGCTCGGGATTTCCTACTTCGGATATAGCAACATCAAATCTTTTGAAGAAAGCTGTAACGACCCGCATTCTACGCATCATAGGATCGTGGAATATTTATTTCTGTCACATACGAAGTCGTATGGTCATGTAACTTTGGGAGACGACTATTGGGGTCATTTTCCATGTTCATGATTTTTCCCGATTTTTAAATGACCATTTTACCCCTAGTTGGCACTGTTTTGGCCATAACTTTTGACTGGAAAGGAATTTTGACCTGAAACCACTTCCATTGGCTCCGGATGATGGTTTCTCTTTCCGTAGAGTTGTCACATTAGTCAAACGGACTCACCGTTTGGGAGATATGGCTGAAACAAGTTTCAGATGGTGAAAAACAGCTTAATTGGGCTTAACCGGGTGATTAGCAGCTAGGCCCAGAGGGGAATTTCGGGTTTAGAGGTATAGGAGGACTGATTAGGGTTAGGTTATCACTTTCATTTCAGTTTTGAGCCGCCACAAACCTCCTTGAGACCTTAGTAATGGCTTCCATCCTCTAAAACCACTCCAAAACGCATTTTTAGTGAAGATTAAGCCTAAACTACATCAAAGCAAGGCCAAATAGCAACAAAGCAAGGTTGGAGCTGCTGCTATACATAGGAATTCGACCCAAACAGAGAGTATTTCAGATTTGGTGTTTCATTTGTGGCCAAGGTGAGTGATTTGCATAGTTTTTGCACTAATTACGGTGATTAAGGGTAATTAGTGAAGATTAGCGAATTTATACGTAAATAAATTCTGGAAAAATTCTTAAAATTCTAAAATAATGTTTTAAGGCTCTGTTAGAAATTTGGGTTAATTTCGATGTGTTTTGCTAATCGTATGCTTAAACATGATTAAGAGGGATTATAGGAAAATGTGAGGTTTTAGCCACTTTTGATCCATTTTGGTTCATTTAAATTGTTGTTAGGTGTTTGTGGTTGTTCTTACATGTTGTTATGACTATTTGACATGAATTGTGATTGATTGGAATAGTTAGATTTGTCAAAAACGTCGTCGAACGGCGTAAACAAGTTGCTGGAAAAGTCGCAGAAAGTTGTGCAGGGCTTCGGATCGGATCGGATGGGGGCTCGGATCGGATATGTGAACTGGGCAAGAAACCCGACCCGAACCGGAGTTGGCACATAGGAGACTTGGCAAGAAGGAAGGTCGTTTGCTTAGAGTTGGAGTGGATAAGGGGATCGGATCGGAAGGATAATTGGAGGCCAGATCGGATCGACTTGGAGACGCAGGGCTCGGATCGGAAGTAAACATTTGGGAGAACTAGCAAGAGGGAAGGCCACGCGGATCAGATGGCAAGGAGGGATCGGATCGGAATACGTGAAGAAATAAGGGAGCGGATCGGAGCACTGGAAGGAAGGACACCCGACCCGACCCGACCCGGAGGAGGACACCGACCCGACCTGAAGTGGAATACCTGACCCGAACCGAATGGAAAGATGACAAGGAAGGAGGACCGAACCGAACCGTATTCTAGGGCTGCTACTGCACGACAACTCTTCTGAAGACCCACTCCAATTCGATCAAAAACCCAAGATGCAAAGGAAGTCCAAATGAGGAGCTTTGACTTAGGATCCAGCTGGGAACCAATGAGTGGGCTTCATGATTGGGCTTTGCTGCGGGACGCGTGCCAAGGAGTTATCGACCTCTATAGCTTTGAACCACTATGGTAGGAGGTACGAAGGCGGATTCAGGGCCATTAAGGCATCGGTAGAACCAAGGGCTACAACCAATGAAGTGGGTCATTGAAATGTTTGGTCATGACTCCATATGTTTAGCTTGGTCATAGCAGGGTTTCTACAAGTCGGGATTCGTCGTTGCCTCAGTTTGTCTAGTGTTTCAAAGTGGTAGATATCGTATGCTTTACGCACTGAGTGAGAGATGTGAGGATAGTTGTTATGGTTGATTTGGTTGCTATCATTATGACATGCACACCCCACCCCCATATTCTTACACTATTTATTATGGCACCTTAGAGTACTGTACGGTATGTGGTACTAACTCTTTGGTTGCAGGTCCAGGTTCAGGTATGGTTTAGTATACCTGTTATTATTCTGTTTAGATGCTTATCGCTCATACCAGGCTTTATGTCTGACCCAGAGTTTTATGTCTCCTCTTATTACTCTGGGTGCTCACACGAGCAGACTAGAGACAGGTTAGCTGGTGATGCACGGGTAGATGATCCGGAGACGAGCAGGAGGCTTCCACGTAATATATATAGTATTCTCCCTGTATTGTTGAAGATCACTGCTTGGGCATTGGTGGTACATCTTCTACTTTAGTTTTCTTTTGTTAGAGACAGTAAATTTTGGAAAGTTGTAATAAGCTGTATTTGGATTTCCGCTGCTCTAATGTTGACATTGATTATTAGTTATCAGCTTATGTACTGTCTCGCCTGTTTTATGTCAAGTATGTTATTATTATATTTTATTCCATGCGCTGTGAGACATTCTACGGGTTCTTTGATTAGTTCATTCCCTTCTTTCCTTTTTTATGACGACCGTCTTGTGCTAGTCGGGCATGTGTACAACGCACTTTTGGAGGAAATGCAGGCTGGTGCGGGGCGGGCCGTCACACTTGGTATCAGAGCTCTAGGTTGCGTAGTTAACCTAGGGAAGTTATCAGGGAGAGATAATATACGTATACGAGGGAGCGTATTTGTGATTATTTTGGTTTTCAAAAGCTATATATATATATACTATTAGTAGTATAAGAATGAAGTCGTACTGCACTAGCACCACTATGGAGTCGTTAATCGTTTCCTTTTTCAGATTGACGATGAGCCGATATACTAGAGGTGCTGGTAGGGGAGCCAATAATGGGAATGCTGCTGACATGAGGACGATGTTTACTGACCTCATGAGAGAGATGCTTAGAGATGTACAGAGGGCAGCTCCCAATGGTGGAAATGGTGGTGGTCCAATAGTGCAGGCGCCAAGAGTCGACTTCGCCAAGTTGAATAAGGATTATACTAGCCTTGGTGGAAAGCCGTTCCACGGAACAGAGTCGGCCACGGATGTTCAAGATTGGTTGGATAGTTGCGAACGTATCTTCGAGGATTTGGGTATCGAGGATGCGATGAAGAGAAAGCTAGCGTCCCGTCAGCTGCAAGGGCGGGCAATGAATTGGTGGAATGCTATAAAGGCAGCCACTCCCGAAGATCAGATTACTTGGGAGCAGTTTAAATCTCGCTTCAGTGAGAAGTTCATTCCAGCTGCTCAGAAGTCAATGCTGTTTAAGAAATTCTTGGAGCTCAAGCAGAATGGCAGAGCTGTCTCGGAGTACATTGCTGAATTCGACACTTTGTCGAAGTATGGGTTATCTCTTATTGATACCGCCGAGAAGAAGAATGAGAAATTCATAACTGGTTTGGATCAGTACTTAGAGGAAAAGCTTATTAACCACATCGATGAGACGTTTGAGTCGATTGTGGGGAAAGCATTAAGATCAGAAAGTCTCTACCCTAAGTCGAAGACTGAGGTTGCGTCCGCAGGTGAGCCAAAGCCACAAGCAAGTGGTGAAGGCAAGGGTGGTTCCCAGAATAAGAGTAAAGCAGAATCAGACTAAGGATGGCCAGAAGAAAAAGAATAAGCAAGATGTTGAGTGCTTCAGCTGTGGTAAGAAGGGCCATTATGCTAGTAATTGTCGGGCCAAGCCAGCGGATAGGAAGTGCTTCAATTGTGGCCAATTGGGACATCACAAGGACAAGTGTCCGCAACCCCCTAAAGAAAAGCAAATGGTGAAAGCATACGCCCTTAATGCTATTCCTTCTTCGTCGAATGCCCCAACTGCGGCGGAGAAGGGAAAGAATGTCGTCATTCAAGGTATGCTTTCTGTTTATGATGTTCCTGTTAGAGTTTTGTTTGATACCGGAGCTTCCAGTTCTTTCATATCTAGTGACCTGGTAGATAGGTTGGGATTGGAGCCCGAGATTGTCGATAGACCTTTAGTAGTGACGAACCCGATTGGTGGTTCGACTAGCCTTAGCATGATTTGTCGTAATGTGGTCTTATCGAGTCATGGATGCATGTTTGTTTGTGATTGCTTTGTTTTGGGCTTTACTGGGTTTGGCATTATTTTGGGAGTAGATTGGCTCCGAAGGTACGGGGTGGTGGTAGACTGTGAGGGCTTTTTGGTGACAGCTAGAGCGGATGATGGGCGGAGGATAGTGTTTGGTGGTCTACCCAGTGAGGGGGTATTGGCTAGTTTTCTAAACTCCCTCGACATTCCGCATAGTGAGTTGTCAGGTTTGCCCGTGGTTGGCCAGTATCCGGATGTTTTCGAAGAAGTGACCGGACTTCCACCACACCGAGAGATTGAGTTTCGTATTGATTTGGTAAAGGATGCCAGGCCTATAGTAATGCCACTTCGTCGTATGGCACCAAGAGAGCAGCGAGAGCTCGAGGTGCAAGTCAGCGATCTTTTGAAGAAGGGATTTATCAGAAGGAGTGTTTCTGAATGGGGAGCACCAGTTGTGTTTGCTACCAAGGCGGATGGTTCCCTTCGTTTGTGTGTAGACTACCGCGAGTTGAATAAAGTGACGAGGAAGAACAAGTATCCTCTACCGCGGATAGATGATTTGTTCGATCAGTTGAGTGGCGCGAGAGTATTTTCTCAGTTGGATCTCGCGACAGGTTTTCATCAGCTTAGAGTGGAAGCTGAGAGTATAGCTAAAACGGCATTTCGGACGCCGTCTGGGTTTTATGAGTGGTTGGTCATGCCATTCGGGCTGACCAATGCCCCAGCATATTTTGTGGATCTTATGAATAGGGTATTCAGAGATCAGTTGAATAAGTTTGTCCTTGTGTTCGTTGATGATATTTTGGTCTACTCAAGGACAGAGGAAGAACACAAGGGACATTTAAGAATAGTGATGGAGGTGTTGAGAAAACACCAATTGGAAGCAAAGTTTTCTAAGTGTCACTTCTGGAAGAGGGAAGTGAGGTTCTTGGGCCATGTTGTATCAGAAAATGGGATTGCCGTGGACCCGGCGAAGGTGGCTACGGTACAGGATTGGCCTACGCCCAAGAACGCAACAGATGTAAGAAGTTTCTTGGGATTAGCTGGATATTATCGTAAATTTATCCAAGGTTTCTCCAAGATAGCAGCACCATTGACCCAGTTGACCAAGAAGAATCAAGCTTTTGTCTGGGATGAAAGGTGCGAGAATGCATTCAAAAGTCTAAAGGACAAGTTGACAAGCGCACCAGTGTTAGTCATTCCTAAGGGGGATGAAGAGATGACGGTATACACAGATGCCTATGGTACCGGACTGGGTGCTGTATTGATGCAAGGCGGTAGGGTTATAGCTTACGCAAGTCGGCAATTGAAACCGCACGAGAGAAGATACCCTACCCATGATTTAGAATTGGCAGCAATCGTGTTCGCGTTAAAAATGTGGAGACACTATCTCTTGGGAGAAAGATTTGAGCTGTGTACAGATCATAAGTCGTTAAAGTATCTCTTCTCTCAGAAAGATCTGAATCTCCGTCAGCAGAGATGGTTAGAGTTCTTAGCTTCCTATGATTTTGACATCGCATACACACCAGGAAAGGGCAATGCGGTGGCTGATGCATTGAGTAGAAAACATGCCAGCTTAGGGGCTATGTTCCTTGAATGGAAGCAACTGGAGTACATCGCGGGGTTTGATTTCAGACCAAAGTGCGAATTGGATCCAGAAATGTTAGCAAGTTTGACGATCAGACCCACTTTGATTGAGCGGATCGGCTCTAGTCAGAGGGACGATCCTAACCTATTGGAAATCATCTCCAAGTTAGAGATGGGTATCGATGAGGAGATGAACAAGTATGGGCTTGATCGAGATGGATGGCTTAGGAAGAATGGAAAACTTGTTGTACCCAATGTCAATGGATTGAGAGATGAAGTGCTTAGAGAATGTCATCACTCAAAGCTGACTATACACCCCGGTGGTAATAAGATGTATCGAGACATGAAGCAGACCTACTACTGGGAAGGGATGAAAAGAGACATTGGGAAGTTTATATCCAAGTGCATGAATTGCCAGCTAGTTAAAGCCGAGCAAAAGAAGCCTAGTGGGTTGTTACAACCCTTAGAAATTCCCGAATGGAAATGGGAGCAAGTCTCGATGGATTTCATCGATGGTTTACCAAGGACTAGATCGGGACATGATAGCATTTGGGTGATTGTGGATCGACTGACTAAAAGTGCAAGGTTTATACCAGTCAAATCGACCAGAACGGCAGCTAAGTTAACAGAATTGTATATGAAGTGGGTAGTGAGATTTCATGGAGTACCTAAAAGCATTGTGAGCGACCGAGACCCGTTGTTCACTAGTGGGTTTTGGAAGAGCTTACAAGAGGCTCTAGGGTCAGAGTTACATCTCAGTACCGCATATCATCCTCAGACCGACGGCCAGACGGAGAGGGTGAATCGCATATTGGAAGATCTCTTGAGAGCTTGTATATTGGATTTTGGTGGATCATGGGATGACCATTTGCATCTAGTAGAGTTTGCATATAATAATAGCTACCAATCCAGTATTGGTATGGCTCCGTTTGAAGCTTTGTACGGAAGACCGTGTAACTCACCATCATGTTGGATAGAGACTGGCGAGAAGTTTATGCTTGGACCAGATGTGGTGAGGGAAACTTCAGATAAGATCAAGATCATTCAACAACGAATGAAGGCAGCCCAGGATAGGCAGAAAAGTTATGCTGATAAGAGGAGAAGAGACTTAAAATTCTCCGTTGGCGACTTGGTGTTTGTCAAGATTTCTCCGTTGAAGAGCGTAATACGATTTGGCAGGAGAGGCAAGTTGGCACCAAGATTTGTTGGCCCATTCCCTGTTCTTGAGCTAGTCGGGAATTTGGCATATAGAATTGACTTACCGGAGAAGATGGTGGGAGTTCACAACGTATTTCATGTTTCCCAACTAAGGAAGTTCGTTCACGACTCAGATATGACTATTTCACCTGATCAGTTAGAGGACTTCGAAGTAGAACCCGAGGCGGTTGGGAACCGCAAGCCGGCCCGTATTGTCGAACACGACATGAAGCAACTTCGAAGGAAGGCGGTGAAGCTAGTCAAGGTACAGTGGAGCAAGGACGAGAGTGATTGTACTTGGGAGACAGAGGAGGACATTAGGAAGACACACCCAGAACTCTTTGCCTGGTAAGATTTTGACTTCGATTTAGTTTTCCGCATGCTAGGATAGGCTTGTTTGCTTGTTTTGCATGTTTGATTGTTGTACGTGGCTGTTAGGCATGCGGGATCCTTTGTATGTTTTGGGTTAAGGAATTTCGGGGACGAAATTTCTTAGGGGGGGAGAGTGTAACGACCCGCATTCTACGCATCATAGGATCGTAGAATATTTATTTCTGTCACATACGAAGTCGTATGGTCATGTAACTTTGGGAGACGACTATTGGGGTCATTTACCATGTTCATGATTTTTCCCGATTTTTAAATGACCATTTTACCCATAGTTGGCACTGTTTTGGCCATAACTTTTGACTGGAAAGGAATTTTGACCTGAAACCACTTCCATTGGCTCCGGATGATGGTTTCTCTTTCCGTAGAGTGGTCACATTAGTCAAACGGACTCACCGTTTGGGAGATATGGCTGAAACAAGTTTCAGATGGTGAAAAACAGCTTAATTGGGCTTAACCGGGTGATTAGCAGCTAGGCCCAGAGGGGAATTTCGGGTTTAGAGGTATAGGAGGACTGATTAGGGTTAGGTTATCACTTTCATTTCAGTTTTGAGCCGCCACAAACCTCCTTGAGACCTTAGTAATGGCTTCCATCCTCTAAAACCACTCCAAAACGCATTTTTAGTGAAGATTAAGCCTAAACTACATCAAAGCAAGGCCAAATAGCAACAAAGCAAGGTTGGAGCTGCTGCTATACATAGGAATTCGACCCAAACAGAGAGTATTTCAGATTTGGTGTTTCATTTGTGGCCAAGGTGAGTGATTTGCATAGTTTTTGCACTAATTACGGTGATTAAGGGTAATTAGTGAAGATTAGCGAATTTATACGTAAATAAATTCTGGAAAAATTCTTAAAATTCTAAAATAATGTTTTAAGGCTCTGTTAGAAATTTGGGTTAATTTTGATGTGTTTTGCTAATCGTATGCTTAAACATGATTAAGAGGGATTATAGGAAAATGTGAGGTTTTAGCCACTTTTGATCCATTTTGGTTCATTTAAATTGTTGTTAGGTGTTTGTGGTTGTTCTTACATGTTGTTATGACTATTTGACATGAATTGTGATTGATTGGAATAGTTAGATTTGTCAAAAACGTCGTCGAACGGCGTAAACAAGTTGCTGGAAAAGTCGCAGAAAGTTGTGCAGGGCTTCGGATCGGATCGGATGGGGGCTCGGATCGGATTTGTGAACTGGGCAAGAAACCCGACCCGAACCGGAGTTGGCACATAGGAGGCTTGGCAAGAAGGGAGGCCGTTTGCTTAGTGTTGGAGTGGATAAGGGGATCGGATCGGAAGGATAATTGGAGGCCAGATCGGATCGACTTGGAGACGCAGGGCTCGGATCGGAAGTAAACATTTGGGAGAACTAGCAAGAGGGAAGGCCACGCGGATCAGATGGCAAGGAGGGATCGGATCGGAATACGTGAAGAAATAAGGGAGCGGATCGGAGCACTGGAAGGAAGGACACCCGACCCGACCCGACCCGGAGGAGGACACCGACCCGACCTGAAGTGGAATACCCGACCCGAACCGAATGGAAAGATGACAAGGAAGGAGGACCGAACCGAACCGTATTCTAGGGCGGCTACTGCATGACAACTCTTCTGAAGACCCACTCCAATTCGATCAAAAACCCGAGATGCAAAGGAAGTCCAAATGAGGAGCTTTGACTCAGGATCCAGCTGGGAACCAATGAGTGGGCTTCATGATTGGGCTTTGCTGCGGGACGCGTGCCAAGGAGTTATCGACGTCTATAGCTTTGAACCACTATGGTAGGAGGTACGAAGGCGGATTCAGGGCCATTAAGGCATCGGTAGAACCAAGGGCTACAACCAATGAAGTGGGTCATTGAAATGTTTGGTCATGACTCCATATGTTTAGCTTGGTCATAGCAGGGTTTCTACAAGTCGGGATTCGTCGTTGCCTCAGTTTGTCTAGTGTTTCAAAGTGGTAGATATCGTATGCTTTACGCACTGAGTGAGAGATGTGAGGATGGTTGTTATGGTTGATTTGGTTGCTATCATTATGACATGCACACCCCACCCCCATATTCTTACACTATTTATTATGGCACCTTAGAGTACTGTACGGTATGTGGTACTAACTCTTTGGTTGCAGGTCCAGGTTCAGGTATGGTTTAGTATACCTGTTATTATTCTGTTTAGATGCTTATCGCTCATACCAGGCTTTATGTCTGACCCAGAGTTTTATGTCTCCTCTTATTACTCTGGGTGCTCACACGAGCAGACTAGAGACAGGTTAGCTGGTGATGCACGGGTAGATGATCCGGAGACGAGCAGGAGGCTTCCACGTAATATATATAGTATTCTCCCTGTATTGTTGAAGATCACTGCTTGGGCATTGGTGGTGCATCTTCTACTTTAGTTTTCTTTTGTTAGAGACAGTAAATTTTGGAAAGTTGTAATAAGCTGTATTTGGATTTCCGCTGCTCTAATGTTGACATTGATTATTAGTTATCAGCTTATGTACTGTCTCGCCTGTTTTATGTCAAGTATGTTATTATTATATTTTATTCCATGCGCTGTGAGACATTCTACGGGTTCTTTGATTAGTTCATTCCCTTCTTTCCTTTCTTATGACGACCGTCTTGTGCTAGTCGGGCATGTGTACAGCGCACTTTTGGAGGAAATGCAGGCTGGTGCGGGGCGGGCCGTCACAAAAGCTTTGACATATTCTTCTGGCTTTTGTTTCATTGACGTAAGAGAAATGAAATCCTTCGCCTTTGTAGCTTGCAGCCTGAGCTGCTCTTCGAATTTCAGAATCAAATCATCGAATTGGTTGACGGATATAGGCGGAAGCCTTGTGAACCATAGCGATGCGACACCTTCTAGATAGAGAGGGAAGCACAGGCATTTGATCTCGTCTGTTGCTTTAGCTCCATTCATGTAATTTGTATAGGAAGTGATTTGGATTTGAATTTCCATTATACGGCGACAGTGTAGGATAAGTGAACTTTTTGGGGAATTCAGCCTTGCGGATCCTCTTTGTGAATGGGTTTTGCCGAGAGAGAAGTCCCATTCCGTTTCACTATCCTTGCGAGGCATGTTGTCTTTCATGATTTGCTTTACCACATCCGTGATATATTCCTCGAGTTGTGTTGTTCCGGAGAGCGGACCTCGATTTCTTTTCCGGATGCCCGTCGTGTCGAGCGATCGCGTTTATATGATCTAGGTCTTTTACTTCCACCATGGGAAGGTGCCCCCTTAACGGGACTTGCAACTCGTTGGTTATTTCGATCGGAGTGGTTTTTAGCTTTCATTTTTGAATCCTCGACAATGGCATCGTCTTTGCCAACAAATCCTCCCGAATTGTCATTATGAGGATCGGAGGTGGATGAATTTGCATTCTCTTCAAGGTTGACATGGATTTCTGGAGGAGGAGCGGGATTTGCTTGAGCGTTTAGGAGAGCGCTCACTTTATCCATCAAAGCTTGATTAGCATCCACGAGAGTTTTATTAGCATTGATTAAAGCTTTATTGGAGGCTTCCATGCGTTGACTCAAGTTAGCGACGACGGCGTCTAATTCAGCTTTGGTTACACCGGCTCCAGACATTGAATTTTCTCCAACTTCAAAGCGGTTGGTGAGTGGAGTAGTTTCATTGTTGATAACATTGTCATTCTCTTCAATGACTTTTCTTGTGGTCTTCTTCGACTTAGCCACTATTTCGGAGAGGATTTAGAACTTCAATGAAAGGCTTTAGACTTGAGAGGAATGCGAAGGAAGGAGATGCGAACGCGGCCCCACGGTGGGCGCCAAATGTTTGAATCAAAAATGACACAAACACCAAATGGTGCAAATGTGCACTTCACCAATTCGGTAAGATTAAAATGTAGAGCCGCGATCACAAAAATAAAAGCATAAAATGGAAAAGACACAAAGTTTTATAGTGGTTCCATCTAACTTGATCTACGTCCACTTTTAAGCCAATTCTCATTATGATATCTCTTTCTACAACATGCATTAAATCTCTCATTACATTTATTTCATCTCTTTTTCCTCTTTTTGCTCTCTTTATGATTCAATTTGCACTTGAATTCGCAATGAAAGTGAAGAGATCTCTAGCTTTACGATGATGGATGTATGAATCTCCAATCGTTTAGGTGCTTTGATGCTCTCCCTTGATTTGGTAGGAATTTGGTGCTAAATCCGAATCTAGAAATGATAGGAGAAGATTAGAAATCACTTGAATGTGTTTGAGAAACTTTTCATGATATATGAAGGAGATCTATGGAGCTTTGATTCACATGAAGTTGGAGAGATGTTGTTTTAATTCTTAGAAGCTATTAATGAAGCTTGGAAAGTAGCTTGAAGGTTGAAGAAATGATTTGGCGGCCCTCCGGGGTAGAGAAAATCGGTTCCTTGAAGTGTGGAGAAATGGGCTATTTATAGGTGTAGTTTGGGGGTAGTGGCAGTCTTGTAATTACGGTGTGCAGGGTACCGATCGGTTTATAATTTATTTACAGAAATGCCATTAAGTACAGCTGGCAACAACTGGAAAGGGGTACCGGTCGGTTACACTCCTTTTTATACCGGTTGGTTGCACTCCATTTTATACCGACCGGTCATACACTCTTTTTTACCAACCGGTTATACACTCTCTTATACTGACCGGTCATACATTCTTTTTTACCGACCGGTCATACACTCTTTTTTACCGACCGGTCATACACTCTTTTATACCGATCAGTTCACACTCTTTTTGACCGATCGGTCACACTCATTTTTATACCGATCGGTCATACATTCTTTTTTACCGATCAATTCACACTCTTTTTGATCGACCGGACCGAATGCATGACCGAGCGGAACGACGTATGAGCGATCTCTTCACTGGACAGTTGACGTATCAATTTTTGAACCGCGTTTTAACAGGGTTAACAAACCCAATACCCGTGTGGGGTTTCAACCATCAAATAATAATTATTTTTTGTGCACTTGGGCGATGTGTAAAATTTATCGTCCTAATCGATATCACAAAAATAGGCGAACATAAACAAGTCGTCCAACTTGTAAATGAATGTGTAAACTTATTTTTAACTATCCAATAAATATATAGAATTTTATAGCTTTGCTTATAAAATTCTATACAAAGCCTAAATAATTTTATTCATCGCAGTTATAAACTAAAAATAATATTTTTAGCGAATCTGTATTTATTTCATAACATAACCATTTTATATATCTCATATATATGTTAAAAATAATATTCTTAACTAGCTATTTATTTTTCTAACACATTTTAGAAAATTTCGGTAGCATAACGGCGCGATATTAAAACTGGAATAAGGTCTAGCCTTATCCCTCACCTAATATTGGCTCACGCAATACACAAACCAATTTCAATCCAATTCACATCCAAATCAAATCCAAACAAATAAATCAATTAATATCCAAATTCCCACAATACAATCCAAACAACCAATCATGGTTTGTACAAAAAAATAGTGTCAGCGGCTTCTAATCCCCGTCTGCAACCTAAAATATTTTTAACTGTAAAATAAATTAAGTGAGAAGGAGTTCTCACCTTTGGTTTCCACTCTGACATTCTTTAATTGAACGGTTTGGATTTGGATTTGTTTCCAGTGTGTAGTGTACTTCACCATGATTCCAACGCAATCTGTTTCACGCAGTTTATGTTAAAAAATCACGTTTTTGATAACGCTATTGATAATTTAAAAACAATGCTATTTTATAAAAACCATATTTTTTATTTCCAATCTATATATGTAAAAATCACAATTTTATTTTTTTTGCTACATATATAAAAATCACATTTTTATTTTAATGCTGTTTTATTTTTAAAAATGATATTTTTAAAACAAAGTTATCTAGATAAAAGTTACATTTTTAAACTATGCTATTATATTTTTAAACAAAGTCATTTATAATAAAAATCCTATTTTTATAAATTCTCTTACATTATAAAAAAGCACATTTTTATTCGATGTTTATGTTTATAAAAATCATATTTTTATACTATGTTATTATACATAAAAATCATATTTTTAAACTAATGTTATATATATTTTAAAATCAATACTAGTATATATTTTAAAATGAATGTTATCTATATATAGTAAAAACTGATTTTTTAAATAATGTTATTACTATTAAAACCCATATTTTTAATATAATGTTTTTCATAAAAAAATTGAAAATAAATAGATGTTATTCATATAAAAAATGGGACTTTTAAACCAATATTATTTCTATAAAAATCTGACTTTTACACAATGCTTTATTTCATAAAAAAAATCTCATTTTAATTCGCTGTTATAATATTTAAATTAAATTAAACTAAAATAAATAAATAAAACTCACTGTTTTTGATCTGAGAAGGGTTGCTGGAGCAACGCAGGCAGCGGGGAAGGCAGCTGGGGTGGTGCAGCGTCGGAGGTAGTCGGGAGGGGGGGCTCTGTTGGCCGGTGGCAGGCCACAGTGGTGGGGTCAGGCTGCTTTGGGAGGGGGGAGGGGCTGCAGATTTAAGGTGGAAGAGGAGAGAGAGAAGGGCGGAGGAGGAGGTAGCCACTGGGGAGACGGCGACGCGACATTGGCAGGCCGGAGGGGGAAGGCATCGCCGCCCGGTGGCCTATAGGAGGAACGTCGATCGCCCCCTTTTTTTTCTTCTTTTTTTTCAATTTCGATTTGAACGATGAATGGGGGAAGCGAGATAAGGGTGGACTTTTTATAATAATATATATTTAATTTATTTTTATCTCCAAAAAGTAACTTTTTCATTCTGACTCCAATCCGAACCCAACGACTGTCGTTTCTAGCTAATTACCCCTATTCCAAACACAATGAGATATGTTTCGTAAGCCAATTCAATTTTTTCGATTGGTTTTTCTTTAAATTAAAATATAAATCAATATATATTGAATTTCAAACGTACATTTTGATTTACCGGGACCATATCCCGACTCCAAAAATTCCCGAAAAATAAATCTAGCTATGTTTTGATGATACGGTCCTAACAAAACTAATTTCATCAAATTTGGAGACCGTTTGAAAAATGGTCATTTTCCAGTCGATTAAATTCAAACCAAAAGTAACAAATGCGTTTAAATTCACCACGCCCACGTATGAATTCCAAAAATTATAAAAATTGGAATTTAGCAATAATTTAGCATTCTGGATCCAACAAAAGTGGTTTCGTCGAAAACGGAGGTTGTTTGCAAAATGTTTATTTTTAAGGGCTATATATTATATTAATACATATATAAATTCCATAGCGACTATTCTGAATTTTAAACTGGACATAACTTTCAATTCTCATTATGAAATCTGAATTTTTCACATTTGTTAGAAAGATATAATTAAACAGATTCAAATGTTTTTGGTTTTACTAAAATCCGATTTATTTTGAATCCTGTATATTCATTTGAAATTTGAAATTTTATTTTCAAACTACTGCACCATTTCAGGCTCGTTTTATGATTGAAATAAATTTATACATTCTAATTTCAATTTAAATAATTTTTTAGTCATTATTATTTAACATAAATCATTTTAAACATTCAAAATCCATTAAAATAGCAAAAATAGAATTTTTAAATTGGTTCTGAAAATCCGAGTTGTTACAATAACCATATATAAAGAACCTGCGGATGCTGCATATTTACCTACTAAGCTCTCTTCTTCTTATTTTCCCTTCCCTTTTGCTTTTCCTTACCTGCGAACTATGATAATCTGTACAAAGGAAAAATAACAAATATTCAACTATTTTTGGACTACACTAAACCTATACACTCCAGCCCAACCTAAGGGATTCTGTAACAACCCAAAACAACAGGTCCGGATTTTTCGGAAAACACTAAAATCCAAGTCAATTGCAACTTGAGTTGGTTGTCTAGTATCCAGCAAAAAGATGTAAATATATCAAAGTTCAAATAAATATCTCATAGCAGAACTGAATAAAATATGATTATAAGTAAATACTTGTCATAATAATGACATTGACTAAGAAAGTGTCTCTAAGCTAGAAAATCTCTGTCATCTATTTAATCTACGGGTTTGTAATGAGGAGGGGGTTTGAATTACTTCTGAAAAATTATATGCTTTTAAGAATAACACTACATATAATGTTCTATTTCTTCTTTTAGTTATATTAGGTTATAAAGGTTTACAATACTCTTGCCTTTATGTGTGTTGTAACCAAAAAATGGCCATAACACTAAAGGTATCTTCACAATACTTCACCAAAAGGTTAGAAATAAGAAAACGGGGCCACTATCACAAAATAAACGGTAAAAATTAGAGAACAAAAAGTTTAGAGTGGTTTCGGCTTTAAAAGTAGCCTGCATCCACGATAGAGTTGCTTCTCATTATCATACTTGAGTTTACAAAGCATGGATTTTCTCTGATTACATTCATTCTCTCTCTTTAATAATGATCTTCTACCATTCTCTCTCTTTTTACTCTAGATTTCACTTGGATTTGCAAAGAAATCGGTGAGATCTTTTGATTTGTGATGGTAGTTGTGTGGATATTCAACCACTTAGACACTTAGATGATCTTCACCGGATCCATGATGATCTTATGTTGGATCTAGGCATTGGAGAGAGTTAATGGTAGTTGGAGATCACTTAGATTGAGTTTGATAGATTTCTAGTGGAGTTTAGAGAAAATTAGATACATTAGTTGTTGGAGATAGATGGAGTGAGCTTGAGAAGCCATTAATGCAGCTTGGAGTGTTTGAGAGTGGTGAAGAAATGATTTAGGCAGCCCTTCGGGGTGGAAAAATCGGTCCCCTGAATGGTTAAAGAAATGGAGTGTTTATAGGTGTAGTTTGGAGGTAGTGACAGAGTTGTAATTTGGGTGTGCATGTTACGGGTCGTTCGTAGAAGTATTTACAAAAATGCCACTGGACAACTGGAGCCAGCTGTAAGACTGACCCCATAAAGTAACGCACGACCCAAAATGTAAGTGCTACCAGAAATTATATGCACGAGCGATCAGAATACTCTGTACGGTCGACCCAAATTACATTTTAACGTGCCTAGTTCAAATTTGATGCTCGACCCACGTGTCTTCATGCAATATGGTACTTATGAAAAATGACCCACCGACCCTTATATTATTCTATTGACTGATCCACGTGGCCTTTTTACTGCTTTGTATACAACAATTGATCTACGTTACCCTTTATCTGCTGCATGTAAATAGCTTATCCACTTCTTGATTCATACAAGCAAATCCTTCCCATAAATAAACCATTCTTTTATGTACAGTGAACTGCATGTCTTCTTCAGTACGTGCTCGACCCCTGAAATGATGGTGCTCGACCCATCGACGTGGTGAGGACTTCACGACCAGTGGTGACGCGACACTGATGTGCTCATCCCATGACAGAGGCTCGCTCGACTCTATGGTGATCGACTAACCAGCTCTGCTTTGAATGATCTTTGCATACTTTGTGTTTGACTAAACGCCGATGAGGGTTTTCTTGTTTTTCCCGAACCATGCTTATATAATGGGGTTAACATTTGCCCCTCGGAGCTTGTATTTTTATATAAAATACGGGCTTCGAAATTCGATGGGTCCTTGTATTGATGTGTATTCTTTCATTGGAATCGGCAATAGCTCGAGTCTGGATTGTTCATGTCTTAATATAACCAGTCACTTGAATGCTTCAAATTCTGAATTTATTGCGCGTTGACATTCAATTGTAGCTTTTTGTTCGCTATGGCGAATCATGTTTTGATCCTTTGACTCGTTGGTTCTAAACTATCCAAATGCAGAATTTGTTAGTTGAGTTTATATACCTCATGCCCCCTATTTTGTAATTAAAACAAGCACTTGCACGATTTTGGACTTATACTTTGTTATTGATCGTCCACATCAATAACAGATTAGTTAATCATTAAAAATGAATTATAGTGAGTTTTGTGACTAGGATTGAATAACATGCCTATACAGAACTGTTTTGTTTATCTTTTTATAATTCATCGAACATTGTCTGCATAAATACGATACTCTAATCCGAATTACAATGATACTCGAGTTCTGCTAATCGATATGTATATCGAATGCAGATTTCAAGCCTCACTCTTTTAGTGACTTATATAACCTTGTAAGATGGTTCATATTTTATGAAACGTGTACCTGTTCAAATTGGAACTTCGATTTAAGCTTTTAATGCCATAGTGACTGTGGCTTTTGGATTGTAAACGAATATGTCTTTGGTTATTCCTGTGTTTGTCGCAAGATTGACAGAGAAAGAAGAATTTGTTGATTGTCTATTTTTAGGTTTGCTGCGGTATTTTCTCGGGCATTATCCAACTCTTATGTGGTTATGCTGCCTTGGTACTGTGGGTCGTCATGAGTTGCAAGAGCTCGATGTGATCAGCTTGTCGAGTTTCCTTGATTGTGGTTGATGCGCTAGAAGCTTGTACTTTGTTGGCTAAAGTTATTTAAACTTGCTAACCATGCATAAAACCTCTAAACCTGTCAATTCAATAGGAATTCCGACTTTACTGACTGGTTTAGTACTTCTACTTGGAGAAGTTTTTATATCTTTGTTCCCCGCTATGGGAGGCCTTATATATTGTGGCCCCGCTAAGGGAGGACTTTAGGATTTAGTGCCCTCGCTTGGAGAAGACTTGTATTTAGTGCCCATACTCGGGGAGGTGTTTAGACTTAGTGCCCTCGCTCGGGGAGGACTTGTATTTAATGCCCCCGCTCGGGGAGGTCTTTGGACTTAGTGCCCCCCGCTTAGGGAGGACTTGTATTTAGTGCCCCCGCTCAGGGAGGTCTTTGGATTTAGTGCCCCCGCTCGGGGAGGACTTTGGATTCAGTGCCCCGCTTGGGGAGGTCTTTGGATTTAGTGCCCCCGCTCTGAGAGGTCTTTGGATTCAATGCCCCTTCTCGGGGAGGTTTTATATTTTGTGCCCCCACTTGGAGAGGTCTTTGCTCTTCACTTAGGAAAGCATTTTCTTTATTGTGGATGGTTTTTCTTGTTATATTGTTTCATGGGGCTGGCGACAGTTCCTTTGTCGGACGCTTGACTTGGTAGGCTATCTCAATTTAGGAATGAAGGCCTTGTATCTCCAATTCAGGAGATTGCCCTTTAGACAAAAGTTACAACCCTTTTATTTGTTTGTCGTGGCACTTGCTCACTATTTGAATCTTCGCAACTCTTCCCATTCAATTTTCAAGGCTTTGTTTTACTATTTTTGCACTTCTGCATGTTGATATTTGCAATATTTGACGCCTGAACCAGTGTTATTAGATTTGTCTGATTTTAAAGGAATAAGCACTCGAATGATGGCCTGCAATATAAAATCATCTTTAACCAAATTTTGATTTGACAAAAATTTTTGCAAGCAAGAAATTTATTCAGGTAGATATGCTCTTAGTCACAAAGCTAATGTTCAGTACAGTGTTTGTAAAATATTACAGACTGTTATATGAAGTTCAAATACAACATGAAGTAAATCTTGAAGTAAAGCATGAAGTAAAGCATGAAATAAAGTTGTGGCGATGATAATCGCTTATTCCGAGCCATTAAAGTTGGAGTACCACCATTGGTAATTCATTTATGACCGGCCTTGCATCAACCCGTGCTGGAGTTTCGTTGTTTGGACCGGATTGACCATTTGATGTCTCTTGCCCATGGGGAGTTGCAGAAGGATTTGTAACTTGTGGGTTTTTCACTTATTGCTGCAGTTTGTTATTCCTAAACTCCTCAATTAAGTTTTTCAAGTGTTGGCATTCATTAGTATCATACCCGGTTTGATTGTGAAAGCGACATAATTTTCCAGAATTCGCAGCTCTCTTAGAGATATTCATTGATGGTGGTTCCAGAGAGTGTTCTTCCTCTTTGTTAGCGAGACAGATGTTTTCCCAAGTATTATTTTGAGGGGTGAACTCAGCACATGTAAAGAAGCGAGTTTTCTTTCCATCTCTATTATCTTTCCCATGATTTCCTCTTTTTTGACCTCTAGGATTCTTCTGATTGTACTGAGTAGCAGCATTTTTAGGAGCTTCAAGAAGTGGGTTACCATCAATATTCTGAAGAGGCACAGGATTATTGTCCACCCTCATATATTCCTCTTCTTTTTTGTAGAATTTTTCAAGCATGTTTGGTTCTCTCATTTTAATCCATCCACCAAATTCGCTTTTCTCATCAATGGCGCCAATTAGAGACATTAAGATCATGCGAGGTTCAGGATTCCCCACTTCAGACAAAGCAGTGTTGAACCTCTTAAGAAAAGCTTTAACAGACTCTCCTAGATTCTGCTTCATTGATGTTAGAGAAATAACATTCTTAGCCTTCGTAGCATGCAACCTAAACTGCTCTTTGAATTTCAGAGTCAAATCATCAAATCAGTCAATAGATTTGGGCGGTAGCCTCGTGAGTCATAATGATGCCACACTTTCTAGATAGAGTGGAAAGCATAGGCATTTGATCTCGTCTATAGCTTTGGCTGCATTCATATGCCATTCATATCTGTAAAGGAAGTGATTTGGATCAGAAGTCTCGTTATATGGAGGCAAAGTAGGATGAGTGAACTTTTTAGGGAATTCAGCTTTGCTGATCCTCTTCGTGAATGAATTTTTGTTGGGGGAGAAGTCCCATTCTCTTTCACTGTCATTGCGAGCTGTGTTATCTTTCATGATTTTCTTTACAATATCCGCGATATATTCCTTCGAGTTATGTCATTCTGCGTAGTGGA
This sequence comes from Allium sativum, assembly GCA_030737875.1. Taxonomy (NCBI): domain Eukaryota; kingdom Viridiplantae; phylum Streptophyta; class Magnoliopsida; order Asparagales; family Amaryllidaceae; genus Allium; species Allium sativum. Next base: position 575,988,413 of record CM060913.1, read on the forward strand.
CTTCGATCTCTTTGGCGGATGCCCGTCTTAGCGAGCGATCACGATTAGAGGATCTAGTTCTTTTACCTTCACAGTGGGGAGGTGCCCCCTTGGCGGGACTTGCAACTCGTCGGGTACTTCGATCAGAGTGGGTTTTAGCTTTCGGCTTTGAATCCTGAACTTCAGCTTCGTTCCTATCGCTTTCCCATCCACTGAGGCCTTCCACATTATCGTTACGATTATGATCGGAAGCTGCCAAATTGGTGTTCTCTTCAAGGTTGGCATGAACCTTTTGAGGGGGAGATGGATTCACTTGAGTGTTTAGAAGGAAATTCAACATATCGATAAGAGCTTGATTAACATCCATTAGAGTTTTCGTGGAGGATTCCATGCGTTGATTTAAAGTGGCGACAACGACACCTAGTTCAGCTCTAGTTACTCCGACTCCACCTACCGAACTTTCGCCAACTTCGAAACGGTTAGTTAGTGGAGTAGCTTCATTAGCAACATCGTTGGGTGCTCCAACGGTTTTACTTGCAGTCTTCTTAGATTTTTCCATTATCTTGGACAAAGCTTTGAATTTCGAAGAGGATTCGTCTATTGGCGCAGATCTTAGATTTAGAGAATCAATAGTAGAAGTAGGCTTGGAACTTCAATGCAAGACTCTTAAATTCGAGGGAAGTGCGAACGTGGCCCCACGGTAGGCGCCAAATGTTGTAACCAAAAAATGGCCACAACACCAAAGGTATTTTCACAATACTTCACCAAAAGGTTAGAAATAAGAAAACGGGGCCACAGTCACAAAATAAACGGTAAAAATTAGAGAACACAAAGTTTAGAGTGGTTCGGCTTTAAAAGTATCCTACATCCACTATAGAGTCGCTTTTCATTATCATATTTGAGTTTACAAAGCATGGATTTTCTCTCATTACATTCATTCCCTCTCTGTAATAATGTTCTACTATTCTCTCTCTTTTTACTCTAGATTTCACTTGGATTTGCGAAGGAATCAGTGAGATCTTTTGATTTTTGATGGTAGTTGTGTGGATATTTAACCACTTAAACACTTAGATGATCTTCACCGGATCCATGATGAACTTATGTCGGATCTAGGATTTGGAGAGAGTTAACGGTAGTTGGAGATCACTTAGATTGAGTTTGAGATATTTATAATGGAGTTTAGAGAAGATTTGATCCATTTGTTGTTGGAGGAAGCTGGAATGAGCTTGAGAAGCCATTAATGGAGCTTGGAGTGTTTGAGAGTGGTGGAGAAATGATTTGGGGATCCCTTCGGGATGGAAAAATCGGTCCCTTGAATGGTTGAGAAGTGGGGTATTTATAGGTGTTGTTTGGAGGTAGTGGCAAAGTTGTAATTTGGGTGTGCAGGCTACGGGTCGTTCATATAAGTATTTATGAAAATTCCACTTGGCAGCTGGAGCGAGCTGTAGCTAGTTGTAAGACCGACCCCATAAAGTAATGCACGACCCAAAATGTAACTCCGACCAGAAATTACGTGCATGATCGATCAGAATACTTGGTACGGTCGACACAAATTACTTTTCTGCTTGACCCACATGTCTTCATGAAATATGGTACTTTATGAAAAATGACCGGCTGACCCTTATATTATTCTACCGATTAATCCACATGGCCTTTTACAACAATTGATCCATGTTACCCTTTATCTGCTGCGTGTAAATAGCATATCCACTTCATGATTCATACAAGCAATCCTTCCCATAAATAAACCATTCTTTTATGTACAGTGAACTGCACGTCTACTTCAGTACGTGCTCGAACCATAAACTGGGGAGTGCTCGACCCATCCGCTGATCAGTGGTGAACGACCCATGGTATGCAGTGTAACCGAGAGAGCTTGTTGCTCGACCAAGAGAAGACTGCACAATCCAAATGGCACTGATGTGCTCGACCACTGGTGTTGACGGTGCTCGGTCCGTGGAATGATGGTGCTCGACCCATCGATGTGGTGAGGACTGCATGACCAGTGGTGATGCGATACTGATGTGCTCAACCCATAACAGAGGCTCGCTCGACTACGCGGTGCTCGACCGACCAGCTCTGCTGTGAATGATTGGTGCATACTTTGTGTTTGACTAAATGTCGATGAGGGTTTTCTTGTTTTTCCTGAACCATGCTTATATAAAGGGTTAACAATGTGTAAATCATGCCTGTTTACTCCTAAGTATACCAAATATATATAGTTTCCAATAAATATAGGTACTACCCATAGTACCCTCCTCGATAGGTCTCCAACGTCTCGTTACAATAAAATGCTGCAACTATATCTGTAAAGGACTGCTTCATAAGGCCTATAATACAAATATTCCATCATTTGATAAGAAAACGTGAAACTATGTCCGCATTGGACTCTCAGATGTTTGAACATCAACAATGTACTATTCAATGCATACATTGAGGATTTATGCGTAATCGCTTTGTCTATGCCCTGTTTCCGCTAAGAAATGGCACTAGTGGAGCTCACTTACGGAACTCAATCAGGGATTTACTACAATCTGCAAAAAGGCAATTACTAGGCCCACAGGTGTTAACTAGGTTTGTCCCTTTTTACAATGGCTATGGTCCCACGTATCCCTCCCTCAACTAGTGGAAAACTTTATAATTAGTTAAGGTCTTTCCCTAAAATAAACAAACTAAGCAAATAATTGACATTGCCACCTCATAAAGTGTCCCGATAGTGAAAGACCACTGTCCAGTTGGTTTAACCACATCTTCCCACACTTGCTTTTGACTGTCAATGATAGGTATTTGAACGACTAGTATCATTATTGGGTCTTAACCGTGAAGCCTACTCACTGAACCAAGGTAACCATCGAATCCTAAAGTCACCCATCAACCTTCTGATTGCCTACTCTATGAAAGAAGTCAAGACATACCATCTTAATGAAAACCTGCCTACGATGGACTCCTCAACAATGCCTACATTAGAGGATCATCCTTGGGGTATTCTTCACGTCTCCCTTTGAAGTCTACTCTGTGAAAGTAGTCAAAGCATATCCTCTTGATAGAAACTACAAACCTGCCTCCGATGGACCGCTCAATTATCACTACACCATAATGTCCATTTGGCAACTCTTATTTTTTTTTCAACTGCCAATACTTATATGTGTTGTAGACTGGTGACACTAATATGTGTTTCTATAGTAAAAATGTGTCACCAAAAATGTGCCAACACTTAAATGTGTTGATATGCGTGGTCAACTCTTATAGTCTAAGGGCAAAAGGGTAAGTTCTCACATATAACCCTAATCGGTACCTCAACGCTTATTCCTCAACACTTATCCTCCGAAGGCCCCATCATAAGCAAATTAAAAAAATATTAGACTTCGAAGAATTGATATCAGCGATCCCACGCGATCCCTCTCTCTAATCGAAGGATTTTGGATTTCTCAAATCAATATTAGTCTCTCAAATCCTCTCTCCACCCTACTGAAGGGCCTATCCAGGTTCCTGGGTCACTTCTTTTTGGTTCATTGAGAAAGAAGCCCCTTGCCTCACTCGTAAAATTTCGAAGGTCCTCATTAGTTTCTTAATCATCGACTTCGAATGAAACCCCTTGCCTCACTCATAAAATTTCGAAGGCCCTCATTAGTTTCTCAATCGTTGACTTCGAATTGGGGCTTATAGGAATCACGATAATAGGTAAAAAAATCGATTTCACTTTCGTAACATGCTGAATTATCTCATCACCCAAAAGCATGTTCCTCTTTTATCCCAAGATTCTAAGTAATTACTGTCTCTGTTTGGATGTAGACTGCTGAATTAACTCATCGCCCAAAAGCATGTTCCTCTTTTATTATTTAAGTTGCAGATTTTCAAGTTTTTTTAAATTGTTTAATTATATTAGGAAGTAATGTAAGTAGCCTCTTAAAGCTTTATCCTTGGTAATTTGCAAGGAACTTTGTAACAACCCGAAAATCTAGGCCAGTTTAAATTTTTTTATTTTGGCATTTTTTTAGCGAATTTTGATTATTTAAAATGAATTATTTTAAATAATATCGACGAGAAAATTTCTTTTGAATAAAATTCAATCGTATATAGTTATATGGATCGACGATAGAATATAAATATTAATTTATATTTATAAAAGGAATTGAAAATTGCCCTGCAGTTCGATAATTCGATTTCAAACTTCAATTGAATGTACCGGGTGCAAAACAATCCGGATTTTAGTGAAACCAAAAATCATAGGATCTATTTGATAATATCTTTCCAACGAATCCGAAAAATCGAAATTTCATAGCGGGAATCAAAAGATATGTCCGGTTGAAAATTCTGAATAGTCGCTATGGAATTCAGGCCCTTAAAAATGGAAATTTTGCAAACGACCTCGGATTTCGACGAAACCACTTTTGTTGGGTCCGTGATGTCAAGTTATTGCTAGATTTCGAATTTCATAATTTTTCGAATCAATATGTGAGCGTGGCAAAGGAAAACGTGTTTGACCAGTTTTAGTTGATTTTAATCGACTAAAAATGGCCATTTTTCCAACAGTCTCAGAATTTGACGAAACTAGTTTTGTTAGGACCGTATCGTCCATACGAAGCTAGAAAATATTTTTCTGGAATTTTTCGTGTTAGTATGCGGCCCCGGTAAATTGAAGTGTGCGTTCAAATTCAATATATAAAGTTATATTTTGATTTAGACTAAAACTAATCGAAATGGCCGAACTGGCTCACGAAACATATCCCATTGTGTTCGGAATGGGGGTAATTAGCTGGGAGAGACAGTCGTTGGACTCGATTTGGGGCTCGACAGAAAAAGTCAACCCTCATTGGAAAATTAAATAATAAAATAAAACAAATAAATTTACATAACCCCCCCCCCCCAAGTTCAGTTTCTCTTTCAAACTACCACAACCCAAATCGAAAAACAAAACCCGATGCCCCCCGTCGCCCTCCCTTCCCGATGGCTCAGCCGCGCCGCCAACTCCAGCGCCCATCGCCGGCGAGACCTCCGACCATCCCAGGACCCCTTCCTTTGCTTCTCTCCCTCCTCCAGTATCGCACGCCCTCCCCCCTTATTTCAACGCCGGCCTCAAAACCCACCTCAAATCCGACGCCCGCCGCCCCAGGTCCACCAACGACGCCCAGCGCTCGACATCCCCCCCATCTCTGAATAACTTAGTGAGTTTTATTGTTTAATTTCAATTTCAGTTTTATTATATTTTTAGCGATATAAATATTACATTTTTATGAATGTAAAAATTATATTTTTATGAAGAAAGACAATTGATAAAAATTAGATCTTTTTTCCGTTTGAATAGCAAGATAAAGATATGATTTTTATCGCTTGAATGGCAAAGAAAAAACATGGGTTTTATTGTATGAGCGGATCTATAAAAATATGATTTTTATTTAGGCAATACGAAATAAAAATATGATTTTTATACTTATAGCATAATAAAAATATAATTTTTATATAGTAGAGGTAATAAAAATATAATTTTTATAGAGCAGAGATAATAAAAAGATAATTTTTATATAGCAGAGAATATAAAAATTCGATTTTTATATATTGAATAACGAAGTAAAAATTCGATTTTTATATATTGAATAACGAAGTAAAAATTCGATTTTTATATATTGAATAACGAAGTAAAAATTCGATTTTTATATATTGAATAACGAAGTAAAAAATCGATTTTTATATATTGAATAGCGAAGTAAAAATTCGATTTTTATATATTGAATAGCGAAGTAAAAATTCGATTTTTATATATTGAATAACGAAGTAAAAATGTGATTTTTATATCTGTAGAGGATACGGGCAAAGAAAGTGATGAAAGATGAAACGACGAAGATTTCTGTATAAGAAGAGTCGTGGCGTTGGATTAGCTATTCGGTGAGAATTTCTCACTCTTTAATTTAATTTTCTAGTTGAAATATATACTAGGATGCAGACGGTGTTTAGTAGCACCCGACACCCGTCGTCCACAGACCATGGACGGCTTGTATGCTTGTTTGTTTGATTTTGATGTGTAGTTGATTGTGTGATGTGAAATGAAATAAAATATTTTTATAGATGAAATAAAATATTTTATAGTCAGAAATATTTTATAGTTAAAAATAGAATTTTTAACATGTATATGAAATGAAATAAAAATAAACAAATCGGACGATTTGTTTATATACACACATTTGACTGATATTGATTGGGACGATAAATTTTACACATCGCCCAACTGCACAAATAAAATCTGTGTTTGATTGTTTGAAACCCCACACGAGTATTGGGATGATATTTGACGTACACTAATCCCAATAATTAGTTGTATATCGATCGATTGATTGACAGGCTGCTATAAGCGTTGAATATTTATATACGATGCTTATACAGTGTAGAACGTACTTTGGATGATGGTTGATGATTTATCGTTGCTGTTATATACGTGTGGTAGAAAATCCATATAATTAACATTTTATGGTAATTGATTGGGCCTCATTCCAGTTTTGAAATAGAAATATTTGAAAAAGAAATATTTGAAAAAGAAATATTTGAAATAGAAATATTTGAAATAGAAATATTCGAAATAGAAATATTTGAAATAGAATATTTGAAAATATATGAAGTCGTGTTGATTAGATTGACGCCATTTTGACGTGAATGATATTTGTATTGATTTTATTCATTTTATAATGAATATCGAAAGTGATTTCAAAATCTGATATTTTGAAAAGAATTGAATTCGAATTGAATATAAATGAATTCGAATTGAAATTGAATATAAATGAATTCGAATTGAAATTGAATTGAAATCGATTTGAAATGAATTTAAAACGAATTTATATTGGAATATTCAATTTTGGTTTGAAATTGAATATGAAGTTGAAACCGTTTTGAAAATGAATTTAAAACGATTTATAAAGCACGTTTTGAATTGAAATCGACGAAGTATATATTATATATATAAAATAATGGCCTGAATAGAACGCGCCGCGCCGCGGCAGTTCGCGAATTTCGACCATTGACTTCGAACGAATATTACGGGATATCCGACCGTCGGATTCTCCTAAAACCGGAACCGATGGGTTCGTATCGAAAAGAGCTTTCTAATGAATATTAGAAATTAGAAATCTAACTGTTGGATTTGAAATTATGTCCAAATCAAATTTGGAAAAGGTCGTTGTAAGTGCAGTTCGATGGCCGTTGATGGAAATCGACTGTACGGGCCTTGATAAAATTATTAAAAATATCAATAATTTGTGTAAAATCATAAGAAATGATTTGGGAAAAATAGGGATGAAAAACTCCGTATTTGAAAAGATAAAAATAGATTTTTATCGAAATGAACTAGTTTTGAACTAGAATAATAATTCTATTTACTTTTAAATATATAAATTGGATTTGAAATGGTTTTGAAAATAACCAGAATTTCCAATGATTGCATTGGAAGGGATTTGAATCGAAATTGTCTTCGGAATATTTCGATGTTGGATTTCGTGACGATACATATATTGTTATGGGAATTTGAAAGATATATATATCGTTATTCCCAATACGATATTTGTTGGTCGTAGAATTTGATATTGAATATAAGCCGGTATATTTTATATTCAGAGCCTTGTATTTAACATCAAATGTGATTTGGGTTTGTCGTGAATGGTGTCTTCATTAACACTGTTCTTGAACCCAGTTGAGAAAAGATTAAATCTTTTTATTTAGATTTAATGAAGTGTACCAATTAAATAATATTTAATTGGAATTGAATTGATATTGATTTTTGGGTTTATCGTTTACAATGTTTTAAATAACACTCGTTCTTTAACCCGATAATTGATGGAATGTGGTTTGGGGTTTATCGTGAACCGTGTTTTAAATGACACTGATTCTTTAACCCAGTTAACGATTAAAACTAAGTGGAGTTTTAATGAATCTTTAATTAGATTGAAAAGATCGAGAATGGAGTATCACCAGTTTTACTCCAGGCGATAGTTAAATCTTTAATTAGATTTGAACGTGAAATGGTAATTGAATTTACCGATAACACCGTGGTTTTAGATATGAAGTATTACCAGTTCTTGTTGTTGGCCCTGAGTAGGCCAGGTACGCATGATAGGGGATTCTCGCTTCGCGGTTTGGTGGCGAACGGGAGACTCTTACCCCTACATGTCGCTGGGGAGGGCGTTAGCTCGCCAATAAGCGCGAGACTCGAGAGGGTCGCCGTAAAACAATGGATTGGGGGACCAGTGTGAGCCACGGTGGGTATTACCTGCTGCTTAGGGGATGAAGGGATGGGGTATTACCTGCGGTGGGTAGTTAAAACCGGGACCGTCCCTAGTACGGCTCCTCGCTCTACCTTAAAACCTCGCGATTTTTGACAATGGGGATCATGCATCTAGTTCGCACGCAGGCGGCATGTATATATTTATTTCATTTCCACAAACTAATCCTATGTGGTTTCAACCAAATATTTCTCAACCACAAATGGGTATTTTTCAACCACAAATAATCCCAAACAACCAGTGTGAGCCGCGGTGGCCGTCACAGTTGGTATCAGAGCTTTGGTTTACAAATCTCAGAGAACAAGGCACATTAGAACCATACGAAAGAATTCATCAGATATTGGATTAGTAATATCCAATGAGAATGACTCGTTAGAGATGGGATCAGTAGTATCCTAGAACGAGTGTGAAGAGTAAAATTTTAAAATAAAAATGAAAACCCATTTTGTTTTGAAATTTAAATCAATTATTCGTATTTGATTATTTATTTTATATTGATTTGGACTATCCAGTATATAAAGATTTTGCATATGCGCCTTGCAAACGTATATTCGAAGTTTTAATATACTGGATAGATATAGATTCACACTCTAGTTGCCCGGAGATGATTCTGATGATTGTAGCTACATCATCAGAATTAGAGTTCGAGTGTCGAAGGTGTGATATTTATATATCTCCTATTGACTGGTGTGAGAATCAAAATTAGATAGGGCCTGTTGTTGTGATTTGGCATCAAAAATCTGATTTTTGACTATATATTAAAGTTATGCATTTGAAATGATAACCAACTTATTGATTGATGGTTGTGTTGTTTGATTATTGTTTGATAATTAAATGTTGAACCTTTAACCAAATTGGTCAAATATTGGATTGTATTGAAATGGGTCGCATTTGCTTGCATATACATGTACTTACATTGAACAGGTCATAGCAAGGAGGCTAGAGCAGAGAATAAAATTTGTTTGCCCGACAAATAGGTACATGTTTACTATAATTTACTGTTTTGTTTGGGTGATGATGATTTTATGAGCCTATTGGCTAGCCGCTTGCCTTTTTCTTTTTGAGATCAGAAGGCTTGTATGGCAATTTCGGGATTTTCCCGTGGCTCCCGGTGCAGGGGAGGTTACGGCGAAATTTTTCGAAAATTTAGGGTGTTAGCCAAATTTTTGAAGAATTTGAAAATTCTCAGAAACTGAAAAGTTGGAGAATGAAAGCCAGATCGAACGTAGAGTTGATTAATCAAACCACTTTCGACTTGGTTCCTTTTCGGGGACGAAAAGTTTTAAGTGGGGGAGATTGTAACAACCCGAAAATCTAGGCCAGTTTAAATGTTTTTATTTTGGCATTTTTAGCGAATTTTGATTATTTAAAATGAATTATTTTAAATAATATCGACGAGAAAAATTCTTTTGAATAAAATTCAATCGTATATAGTTATATGGATCGACGATAGAATATAAAAATTAATTTATATTTATAAAAGGAATTGAAAATGGCCCTGCAGTTCGATAATTCGATTTCAAACTTCAATTGAATGTACCGGGTGCAAAACAATCCGAATTTTAGTGAAACCAAAAATCATAGGATCTATTTGATAATATCTTTCCAACGAATCCGAAAAATCGAAATTTCATAGCGGGAATCAAAAGATATGTCCAGTTGAAAATTCTGAATAGTCGCTATGGAATTCAGGCCCTTAAAAATGGAAATTTTGCAAACGACCTCGGATTTCGACAAAACCACTTTTGTTGGGTCCGTGATGTCAAGTTATTGCTAAATTTCGAATTTCATAATTTTTCGAATCAATATGTGAGCGTGGCAAAGGAAAACGTGTTTGACCAGTTTTAGTTGATTTAATCGACTGGAAATGGCCATTTTTCCAACAGTCTCAGAATTTGACGAAACTAGTTTTGTTAGGACCGTATTGTCAATACGAAGCTAGAAAATATTTTTCTGGAATTTTTCGTGTTAGTATGCGGCCCCGGTAAATTGAAGTGTGCGTTCAAATTCAATATATAAAGTTATATTTTGATTTAGACGAAAACTGATCGAAATGGCCGAACTGGCTCACGAAACATATCCCATTGTGTTCGGAATGGGGGTAATTAGCTGGGAGAGACAGTCGTTGGACTCGATTTGGGGCTCGACAGAAAAAGTCAACCCTCATTGGAAAATTAAATATTAAAATAAAATAAAACAAATAAATTTACATAACCTCCCCAAGTTCAGTTTCTCTTTCAAACTACCACAACCCAAATCGAAAAACAAAACCCGATGCCCCCCCGTCGCCCTCCCTTCCCGATGGCTCAGCCGCGCCGCCAGCTCCAGCGCCCATCGCCGGCGAGACCTCCGACCATCCCAGGACCCCCTTCCTCCGCTTCTCTCCCTCCTCCCGTATCGCGCGCCCTCCCCCCTTATTTCAACGCCCGCCTCAAAACCCACCTCAAATCCGACGCCCGCCGCCCCAGGTCCACCAACGACGCCCAGCGCTCGACATCCCCCCCATCTCTGAATAACTTAGTGAGTTTTATTGTTTAATTTCAATTTCAGTTTTATTATATTTTTAGCGATATAAATATTACATTTTTATGAATGTAAAAATTATATTTTTATGAAGAAAGACAATTGATAAAAATTAGATCTTTTTTCCGTTTGAATAGCAAGATAAAGATATGATTTTTATCGCTTGAATGGCAAAGAAAAAACATGGGTTTTATTGTATGAGCGGATCTATAAAAATATGATTTTTATTTAGGCAATACGAAATAAAAATATGATTTTTATACTTATAGCATAATAAAAATATAATTTTTATAGAGTAGAGGTAATAAAAATATAATTTTTATAGAGCAGAGATAATAAAAAAATAATTTTTATATAGCAGAGAATATAAAAATTCGATTTTTATATATTGAATAACGAAGTAAAAATTCGATTTTTATATATTGAATAACGAAGTAAAAATTCGATTTTTATATATTGAATAACAAAGTAAAAATTCGATTTTTATATATTGAATAGCGAAGTAAAAATTCGATTTTTATATATTGAATAGCGAAGTAAAAATTCGATTTTTATATATTAAATAACGAAGTAAAAATGTGATTTTTATATCTGTAGAGGATACGGGCAAAGAAAGTGATGAAAGATGAAACGACGAAGATTTATGTATAAGAAGAGTCGTGGCGTTGGATTAGCTATTCGGTGAGAATTTCTCACTCTTTAATTTATTTTTCTAGTTGAAATATATACTAGGATGCAGACGGTGTTTAGTAGCACCCGACACCCGTCGTCCACCGACCATGGACGGCTTGTATGCTTGTTTGTTTGATTTTGATGTGTAGTTGATTGTGTGATGTGAAATGAAATAAAATATTTATATAGATAAAATAAAATATTTTATAGTTAGAAATATTTTATAGTTAAAAATGGAATTTTTAACATGTATATGAAATGAAATAAAAATAAACAAATCGGACGATTTGTTTATATACACACATTTGACTGATATTGATTGGGACGATAAATTTTACACATCGCCCAACTGCACAAATAAAATCTGTGTTTGATTGTTTGAAACCCCACATGGGTATTGGGATGATATTTGACGTACACTAATCCCAATAATTAGTTGTATATCGATCGATTGATTGACAGGCTGCTATAAGCGTTGAATATTTATATACGATGCTTATACAGTGTAGAACGTACTTTGGATGATGGTTGATGATTTATCGTTGCTGTTATATACGTGTGGTAGAAAATCCATATAATTAACATTTTATGGTAATTGATTGGGCCTCATTCCAGTTTTGAAATAGAAATATTTGAAAAAGAAATATTTGAAAAAGAAATATTTGAAATAGAAATATTTGAAATAGAAATATTCGAAATAGAAATATTTGAAATAGAATATTTGAAAATATATGAAGTCGTGTTGATTAGATTGACGCCATTTTGACGTGAACGATATTTGTATTGATTTTATTCATTTTATAATGAATATCGAAAGTGATTTCAAAATCTGATATTTTGAAAAGAATTGAATTCGAATTGAATATAAATGAATTCGAATTGAAATTGAATATAAATGAATTCGAATTGAAATTGAATATAAATGAATTCGAATTGAAATTGAATATAAATGAATTCTAATTGAAATTGAATTGAAATCGATTTGAAATGAATTTAAAACGAATTTATATTGGAATATTCAATTTTGATTTGAAATTGAATATGAAGTTGAAACCGTTTTGAAAATGAATTTAAAACAATTTATAAAGCACGTTTTGAATTGAAATCGACGAAGTATATATTATATATATTATATATATAATATAATGGCCTGAATAGAACGCGCCGCGGTAGTTCGCGAATTTCGACCATTGACTTCGAATGAATATTACGGGAGATCCGACCGTCGGATTCTCCTAAAACTGGAACCGTTGGGTTCGTATCGAAAAGAGCTTTCTAACGAATATTAGAAATTAGAATTCTAACGGTTGGATTTGAAATTATGTCCAAATCAAATTTGGAAAAGGTCGCTGTAAGTGCAGTTCGATGGCCGTTGATGGAAATCGACTGTACGGGCCTTGATAAAATTATTAAAAATATCAATAATTTGTGTAAAATCATAAGAAATGATTTGGGAAAAATCGGGATGAAAAACTCCGTATTTGAAAAGATAAAAATAGATTTTTATCGAAATGAACTAGTTTTGAACTAGAATAATAATTCTATTTACTTTTAAATATATAAATTGGATTTGAAATGGTTTTGAAAATAACCAGAATTTCCAATGATTGCATTGGAAGGGATTTGAATCGAAATTGTCTTCGGAATATTTCGATGTTGGATTTCGTGACGATACAGATATTGTTATGGGAATTTGAAAGATATATATATCGTTATTCCCAATACGATATTTGTTGGTCGTAGAATTTGATATTGAATATAAGCAGGTATATTTTATATTCAGAGCCTTGTATTTAATATCAAATGTGATTTGGGTTTGTCGTGAATGGTGTCTTCATTAACACTGTTCTTGAACCCAGTTGAGAAAAGATTAAATCTTTTTATTTAGATTTAATGAAGTGTACCAATTAAATAATATTTAATTGGAATTGAATTGATATTGATTTTTGGGTTTATCGTGGACAGTGTTTTAAATAACACTCGTTCTTTAACCCGATAATTAATGGAATGTGGTTTGGGTTTATCGTGAACCGTGTTTTAAATGACACTGATTCTTTAACCCAGTTAACGATTAAAACTAAGTGGAGTTTTAATGAATCTTTAATTAGATTGAAAAGATCGAGAATGGAGTATCACCAGTTTTACTCCAGGCGATAGTTAAATCTTTAATTAGATTTGAACGTGAAATGGTAATTGAATTTACCGATAACACTGTGGTTTTAGATATGAAGTATTACCAGTTTTACTTCATGGGATGAATAGGTTGGGATTGGGAAACTAAAACAAATGATTACTTCGGTAAGGTTCGTTAATCCCGACTAGTTTGAATTGATATTCAAAGGAGGTTAAAGAATACATTTAAAGAATTTATCTTTGATAAAATTTATGGGAACCTTTCCCAAAATATAAGAATATTTGAATAAAAGAATATTCTGAATTGGAAAGAGGCGTATGTTGTGTTTGTGTAACACGTGTTTATTATATATATACGCGAGTTGTTCAGAAAGACCGGGTTTATCCCATTCTGAATAACTGATTCGACGTGGTGTCGAAGATGAAGACGGTGGTTGAAGACCGGAGGTCTTCACGTCGTTTGGATAATTACCGATGGTCTTGATTGGGCTGTACACCCAAGAAGATGGAAACAGTTGGTGATCGTCCAGACGTACTTGGAGATCGATGGATATGCGGGGTATTAGGTGCCTCCGGTTTCATTCAGACCCAGAACGGACTTGTAAATGGACTGTGTGTCTGACATTGGATTTTAGTCTGTGTGATTGATTTCTATTAAATATATATCTGTTTGGCGGCGGAGAATTTATTCTCTTGCTTAACACCCTTCTCTAAGACGTACGAGCTCAGGGGTTATAATTGGTGGATATCAAACGCATGGAGTGAATTGCCTGTGTGGCATGCCTAAGTGGCAATTGATCAAGGCTTCTGTTGAAAAGCAAAGTCTTGTGGATGATGATCAAAGCAAGGCCTGTGTGGCATAGCTTTGTGTAGCGTTGATTCACGAGCTTCGCACCCCGGTTGTGAACCAAAAATGGGAGAAGGACCTCCGGGAGGGCATGCGTTTCTTTCTAGCTAGGGTGGTGTCAGTGACCTACCAGCCCTGACATTTATATACTTTTCACCTGTGTGGTTGTTGTTGTTGCGAGGCGCCTCGGTTAGATCGGACGATCCGGGTCCGATGGAGCCATTCGTTGGCTCATTTACGCCCCAAAGGGTGGGGAAACGCAGTGTTCAGGCATTTTAATCCACATCGGTGGACCGGCCCTGACGATCCAAAGGATTGACTGAGTACTTGCCTGAGGCTCGGGCTAGAGAGTCTCGAATCGGTTGAGGACTATCTTTTGCCTCGGTTCATAGATGGAAACCCAATTTCCAAATACGTGACTTTGCGATTTTGATTGTATAACCTATATATGGCGACATAGTGGTATGGGGCATTCATGCTGCCTATGATTGATACTTATGATTTGAAGTTTTTTTATACACTATACACTTATAATAGTATCAAATGATTTCTTTTAAACGTATCAAGCATTCTTGGCTATTATAAGGTAAAAACCCTATCCCCCGGCTTGCGTTGCATTGTGTGATAGGACCTGGGTCTTATAATAGCTTCATTTTTCTTTATTTAGCATTGCGCTGTTGTTTTATGCACTGGTATTCTTGGGAGGAAACCCGATCCGTGTTATACGGCGTGGTCCCTTGATTTACCTAACTTTAAAAATAAAGATTAACTGTTTTAGTTCTCACACCAGTCCCATGACTGACCTAGAGTTTATTGTTTTGACCTAAACTCTGGGTGCCCTTATTTTGACACGGGCAGCTAGTAGTTTTGGTTTTGCAGATTTATATTCACAGGATCCTGGTTTACAGCTGGAATGATATCCGGAAAGCTTTGTATCCGTATATCTCTTCTAGTTGTGTATTGTATTATTTTCCGCTGCTATGTAATGTATTGTAATCTCTGATATTTATATCGAATGTATTTTATTCATTTATACTCTGTATATTCTTGTATCTGATGGAATTGTTGTAATATATAATGAAATGTTCTTCCGTCTGCGTTCTGATGTGGCTTGTTCTCGAACTATCCGCGCTTTCCTCACCGGGGAAGTTACGAGTTTTTACAAACTTACGTTGAAGGAATAAAAGAGGAAGTTGTTTTGTCTCCAGGACATGTACTTTATTTTATTGTTGCTGGTGAAGGTCGTTCTCTAACACAGTTTCTTTGGATTGATATATTAATGTTATTATTCTTACAATATCTTTCTAGATTCTCCTTTTATTTTAAGTTTTTTACCGTAGCCAATTTGGTTGTTTATATTTGTACACCATAAGAATATGCCATTTACATGGTGGTATGATGTTAATATCAAATATCGGACTTCATATATCCCATATTTTGGGCCTCGGGTGATTTTTTGTTTCCTCTGAGATATATCAACCAATATAGCCAATGATATATTTGGAATATACTGGTGATTTTTGCCTATATAGGCGCTATCAGAATGACATATGCAATACTAGTGAAAATCGACCATTATCATAATCTTGTATTTTTTGTGTGTGCATATATCTCATATTTCAATAGAAAATTAAAGTGTATATGTGCAAGCGGCAAAATGACTATGGATCAGTAACATGGAAAGTTTTGTGTGTTACTAACACAGAACTAACCAAAATAACATTTACTGAGTCGAATTCTATTCTTCCCCCACTATTGACAATTCGATCTTTCTGCTCAATGCCACATTCTTTTCACCCCGTGTTATTGGGGAAGTGTCATCGCTTCATTTTTTTTACAACCTGCTAATATATACCGTCATCGCTTTGATATTATTCGGTATTATCCCAGCATTGTGAAAATATCACAGATTGATTCTTGACTGGTGTATTACTCATATCATCATTAACTATTTAGACGGTATCTGCAACATGCTTGCGTTTAAATAAGATTTGTAGTATATCCTGCTATTATTTATGGTTTGCTTATACCATAAACTTGTTATTCAACATTTTGTCGTTCTTATTCTTTTTTAGCCAGTTAATAAATTATACCCCACCTAGTATTCTATATCATAGCTTAAAGATCATACTTGATAACCTATGGTCTCTTACTATTCTTAATTGCAAATTGCAGAACATCGTCACGTCGGTTCAAATAATTTTAACCTGTTTAGCAGTCGGAGTCATACTATTTTTACACTGGTATGTATATCTTAGAATTTAATTATGTAATGCCATCATTTTATAGTTTCTCAATCTGCTTAAAGCCTTTGATTGATTAGAGTCATATTGTGCATTATACACCTTGTTTTATGAAATTACTCGATTCTGCAATATATATGATTAAACAATATCTGTATGATGTTTTTGTGGTGCAACCAATATTCTATTACAGCTGTGAGTACTCTCTCTGTTTCACCTTGGGAGGTTAATCATGGTTTATATAATGAAGGGAAATGGGGTTTCTTCGCTTTTGTACACTAATGTGATATAACCAGAGTTAAGAAATCAAATAAACCATTACTAAAAACTTCCCTAAATCCTACATTTTTTTAATAAAATTATTTCATCGTCCTGATATTGGTACTACAAATTGTTACTTAAAATTTTGTCAATTGACTACTGAATAGACTTTGTATAAACTAAATAACCAAATATAACAATATCAAACTAGTGTATTATATATTAAATACATTATAGTTTTGCTGTGTGTTTGCTTAATGTTTGTCGATTAAACACACTCACAGATGATTGAGAGCAGTGTTCATGGTGATGAATATGATGGCGTGATGTATTCTTAACTTATATGTTACGATTTAACATTTTAACAGTTATACTTAATTTGATTGCAGTTCTTAATACTGTTTATTATTTCAGAACCTAATTGATTTGGCGGGATCAGAGAGTTCCAAAACAGAGACAACTGGACTAAGGAGGAAAGAAGGAGCATACATAAATAAAAGCCTTCTAACTCTTGGGACAATAGGTTTGAACTGTCTTATATTTCCAGCAAATTCTATGTCATATTGCCTATTTTTCTACAGTAGTTCAATTTTACAAATACGTTGTCATTCTGACAGAATGACACTATTTTTTTCTCTGTTTTTCATGTATAAGTTGATCTAAAATTTGAATACTCTGAACTATATACTTGCATTCATTTTTCTTAATAAGGTAAAGTTTTGTTCATCTTAAACATCCACTTAGACGATAGCATTATATATCAAAATTTATTATTTCTCCACTGTGATATTAGATTATCGATGAGAAATCATTGATCAAGAAGTATCAGAAGGAGATTTCGGTGTTGAAGTAGGAGCTGGACCAGGTTAAGAAAGGGATACTACCTGGTATTACTCATGAAGAAATAATGAACTTGAAACATGTGTTTTTTCAGTTATATATGTACTTAGTTTGTTGCCTATTCTAAGTACATGAGTATTTTAATAATTTATATCCAATTATTAACTTGGTTAGATCTGATGTTGTGCTGAATAATTATTGATTCCATTAAAAAAAAAGATTCCAATTCTATACTTGGTATCTATGCTATTGCAAATTAATTCTATACTTAATACTCAATTCTATGTCATGCTACTAGAAACAGTTTTACAGAATGTCTACCAATTTTCATTGTGACATGCGTGAAAAAAAGATTAGTAGGCAAGGTGTATTACATGGCCTTACCATTAGTTTTTTTTATTATTACAATAGGAGAAGGAAAAAAAATTCCTCCCTTAAAGAATCACTGTTAAACATGCTAGACTATTCACTAAAACAGTAACCAAGAGAATAACACACACAAGTTAATATCCACTTAATTATGCCACTGATTTGGTCTTAATTTTATAGTATTTCACATTATACAGTAATGAATATTTCACACTCGAGTGTGATACAGTAACCAAGAGAGTAACACATCCAGTAATGAATATTTCTCTTTAGCAGTAAAGCAAGTTTCTCTTTATCTTTATCTGTTACGTTTGTTGCTACTGCTATTTCACAATATCTAATATCCCTACATTACATACCCAAAGATTAGCCAAGTAGCAAACTCATGATATGTCAAAAGATGTCTTTGTATACCTGAACTATCTTAGGAATTTACATATATTTATCATATTTTACCAATGAAACATAGTTTTCCAATTTTTTATGCCGAACTGCTCATAGTTATGGCACACTAGCATGTGTGTCACTGTGTGTGTATAACTAGATAAGTTAAACCATATTTCCAATCTTATTCTCAAAATATTAATATACATATGTAATTATTACCTATTCCCATTTCAAAAGATCAGTAATTCGCGAACCGTATTAGTGTACACATATTTGTTTAGACCAACATTGGCAGTTCAAACTACTGTTAAAGCATCTAATTATGGTGACCTTACCATTTCCACTACAAATGTTAACATAACTTTTTGATAATTACTCGTTTCATTATCATTTCATTATCATTTCATTTCCACTATAAATTAACATAACTTTGTGACATGTTCTTAATTCGAGGAGATTGTATAATTGAATTTGTTATTTCTATAAAAATGAGTGCATTTATATTTTGTAGGCACTTGTGGAGGAGGAGAAAAAAAACAGAATTTGGAATGTCATGGCAACGAGAAAGCAAATATGTTTGATCTTGACAATGACCCTATTCCAAATTTTCGGATGGAGACTTTGTGATATGGTCCACGTTTCACCTTTGTAGTATATAAAATTCTATGTATCTTTAGTAAATCTTTATATTGTTTTGTGTAATTTGAACTCGATATTATGGTATTTTGAAATTGGAAGCATTATGCAAAAGTGACATTGTTGAATTTGAAATATGGAAGTGTACCAAATACTTTTATTTGAATTGATATGTTGAATTATATAAGTGTTAACAATTTATGTATGCCAACAGTTATAAATGTTAGCAGGATTATGATACTGACATTTATAAGTGTTACCATATCTTATAGTTCCAACATTTATAAGTGTTAGCAATGAATATGTTTGTAACTTTTATAAGTGTTAACATATCTGATGGTTCCAACATTTATAAGTGTTAGCAACGAATATGTTTGTAACACTTATAAGTGTTACCATATCTTATGGTTCCAACATTTATAAGTGTTAGCAATGAATATGTTTGTAACACTTATAAGTGTTAGCAGTTACTCTGTTTGTAACACTTATAAGTGTTACAGGAAATTCCTCACAGGCCGTTGGTGACACTTAAAAGTGTTACAGAAATTATTTGTAACACCTATACTTGTTGGGAATCCCTTGTTTTGGTGTAGTGTATGCTTACATCAAAGGGTCATCCTTAGGGTATCCTCCACGTGTCGCTTTAAAGCCTGTGCTTCCCGTGCTTAGCATAATTAGCCTAACCTTCCTAAGATCATCAGTCCTTGACTGGCAGTGAATGTTGTTGTAGACATGCCTCGTGAGATCAATGTATTATGATGAATCTGTCGTGGACCACTTCGCTAGGCATGTCTTCATATTTTCTTTGGACTACTCCAAACGCATCTCACTTTACTTATTAGACCCTACGTCTAAAACTTTTCGTATGCGCTTAATTTATCTTATCATTCTTAATCTACTTTTATTCTCTTATTATGATACTATTCTCTTCTTCTCTTAGTTGTATTTTATGATAGTCTTAATTTTGAGCTATATTTCCTTTTTATAAATCATTTATCACAATAATTTTCTTTTCTTCTTATCATTTTCTCTATAATTACAGATGTTAGCCATGCTGCTTATTTACGCTTATCTAGGCTATTAAGTACTTAACTTGATTACTTGTCAAGTATCTGACTTAATTTCTTACTCTTTTCTTTTTATAATGTTTTTAGTTATATTACTTCTCCACTTATCTTATTTGTAAGTTTTATTCTTAGGAAGTTATATTTATTCTCTTTGGTTGGTTATAGAAAATGTACTAAAATCTATTTTAGTATTTAAATACCGACAATTCTAGAAGAGTAACCCGTAGTTGCAAGAAAACTCTTTCTGTTTTTTTTTCTAACTTGTTAAATAGTGCAAACTGCGGTTAAACGCCTATTTTACACCATTCCCCTTTCTTTTGCTTTTATTCTTGCAAATTACGTTTACCGTCTTTCTTGCAAAATCCAATTATGGATACATACCCCTTTTCATAACCAACCAACCAAGCTATTTCTAGCTTCCAATTCAATTTATACGTTAAATTCCCGTTTTACATTACAGTTCTCAATATTGATATATTTACATAAATTTACAATATTTGGGTTTATAACTTCTTTCTTACAATTATTTAAACTCATATGATTTATATTTAAGTTTCATCTCAACAGATTAACTTTTACATATGAGTACAACTTCGTAATATTACGGTTTTTATTACAAATAAATTGTACAAACAATTTTTGTAAAATTATGCAAAAATTAACTGATTGCAATAGGAAACAGACAATGCTATATACTGTTATTTAAAAGATATATAACCTAATCCACTCATTTGGAAATAGCACTCCAAGTTACAAATTTGATTTTTAGTCCAATTCTATTATTAATAACCTTCTCTTTTATAACCCTATTTGGATCCACTAACTGTAATTTGCATGGATTTATAAATCTAGGTCTAATTAAAGAAAATTAATAAACCAGAAAATCAAACCTATAAAACTTATCTCCTTCGGGTGACATAATTTGTACATCGCTATTCTGGATCTATAGTTTTAATCATTTGATTGCAAATCAGAAAGCCTTAATCCAATATATCTGATTCTGAAGAATTGAAGGATAAAGAAAAGTGGCAGTGTTTCCGTACTCATTCAGAAAAATATGAGTTTGAGGTCTAGCTATGCACGTTTATTGCAGATGTCTAAAACAATGTTGTTCGTTCAATTTAAATCGGATAAGATCTACACATTCAACAGGAAATTAGAACGCCCAATGACATGTCTTACTCATTTTAATTATACATATTTATTTTACTCGTTTTGAATTCGAACATTACTTAATTGACGTTATTACACTTACTTTATTATGTGATTTAATTCTGTTCATGACACACATTTATTTATGAATTCTAATGCGCATTACTTCTGAGATATACACCTATATGTATTTATAGAGGAGCGTTCAATGGCACCCAAATAGTGAGCACCCCGTTTTCCCATCTATATAAACCAAGCATTTATATTAGAATAAGTGATGGGAGGTGGGAGAATGAGTAGAGGGAGAGAGAAACAGAATATATGGTGGAAATCAAGGAGCATTTAGGGGTGCTGCACTGTTTGGGGTGCGACTGAACGCTAGCCATATTTATATATATAAATATGTATATGTATATGTATATATAGACACACACATATGCGTGTTACCATTGTAGAATTATATTTGCTTTTAAATTTTAACGCTACGTTTGCTAACGTAAGTAAATTTCCATTTATTTCTCTTTTATTTTTTTATAGTGTAAAAAATAAATTTTATTTTTATTTTTATTTTTATGTAAGCAGCTGTTCACCATTACCAATGTAATGATTATCAATTAATGTTATACCAACATATCGGTAGCAATATGCAGTTTCGCTACCCAAGGCAAGTAACCATTGCCATAAATTCCCTATGTAAATCCATGGTCACTTTAAAATGTCTACGTTTAGAATGAGATTTTTTTATGGTAGGGGCATATGCAAGTATCAAAGGCAAAAATCATGACCACGTGATAACACTACACCAGAAAAGACCTGTAGCAGCGTTTGAAAAACGCTACCAAAACCTTTTGGTAGCGTTTTAATGAACACTACTACAGGTCCCGCAACTAAAAGTCTTAATTTTTTAGTTGCATTTTGGTAAACGCTACCATATTTTCTATACAGTTGCGTTTTCCAAACGATACTGAAGGTTTGTACATGAGTCATTTTTAGCGTTTATTTTATGCAAGTTAAAACTTTTCGTTGGATTTAATTTATGCTGCTAAATATTCAAGAAATGTTTTACATTTGTTTCTGTAGCGTTTCTTAAACGCTACTAAAATGTGTTGGTTATTTTGTGGCATGTTTTAAATGCTACTGTATACTGTTGATGACTTGTATTATTTCTAACAACCAGTTATATAATAGTCGTATAAAAGTCATTTAAATCAACAATCAATAGTATAGTCATCATACTCAAATAACTGAGAACACACTAGTCATATAAGTAATTTTCCATAACCATTTAGATAATAGTTATTTGACAAAATCATCAAATTCACATATCATAAGCATTCAAAAATAAGTTTACACAATAAATACTAATAAATATCATAATAATTAAAGTCATGTCCATTTTTTTTGATGGTCTTCACTCCAGAACAGCTAATTACCTGTAGACAAGGTTGATAATCAACAATAAGAATTTGCCATGAGTTATCGAGTAACTTTCAAACAATAGTTTATGTCAAAGGAAACAATAAGATAGATGCTTGTCTTTTTGTTGGAGATTACATGCTACCTCAAGATTGTAGCTGCAATATTTTTGCCAGTGAACAGTGGTATTTAATGATTAGTTGCACTGCAAACTCATGCAGTTTAGGTTTAGAAAGGTTATAAAAAAAAAACCAATGAAATTTTCACTACCTATATAAGATTATACAAGTGCTAAGAAAATACTTTGTATCCCTTATCATTAGGCATATTCTGTCGCATTAACTTTTATCATTGGCATATCAGTTACCAAAAATAGACCTGAAGCAAGAATATACTATACAACAAAACCAGGACACTTTGCAGGTTATAGTCTCACCTTACATTAGGATGGAGCAAACAAGCATTGAAAGTGTAGGCTTTAAAAATTATAAAGTGCATGTACTGGCCATAAAATGCATGGGAATTTAACTCACTCAAGACTAAATGGTGCAAAAGCCAAAATGTTTGGACGGTGATCTGAAAAATTACTAAGCAAAAATTGTATATGGTGATGGTGCAGATTCAGTTGTGCTTGTGCATCGGGACGGTGTAGGTTCCATTGTTGATGTTTATGGTATCAGTATCGGCTCTAAAATACAATTGAATGCATATTCAAATATGTTTGTGAATGTGAAGGATGTGGATTCAAACTCCGTTAGCAGTTTATACAGTGAGTGAGACGCTTAGTTTGCAGTTTCCACTGTGTTTGCAATGCATACCGAGTTTATGCAAATTGAGTGCAAAATCAATTTTAGCAAACTGAGTTTTTAATGTAAAACCAATTTTCAATGCAAACTGAACTTAGTTTGCATTGCAGATGTTTTGATTTTGCACTCAGTTTGCGGTACAAGCACATTGCAAACCTAATTATCACAAATAATCATATTAACACTACAAGAAGCAGATGAAATAGCGACGGCAATTAACCGACGCTAGCCGTCGCTATTTGCCGTCGCTATAATTCTCGTCGCCAACAGTTGTAGCAACGGCGAGAGCGACGGCTTCGTCGCTAACTTACCAACGGCTAGCGACGGCAAGTGGACACGTGTCATCTTACGTGTCAAGTAGTTAGGTTGACCAATAGGCCATCGCTAGCCGTCGCTATCCGTTGCAAAAAAACCGTTGTAAGCCGTCGCTACCCGTCGCTCAATATTGACCAATAGACCGTCGCTAGCCGTCGCTTTATTTGAAACCAGAAAACTGCAGTACACAACAATTCTTTTCCTACAATCCAATCCACAATCATTCAATCCAAAAACCAATATCACACCACTATTATCTCACTACTTCATCGATACTCATCAACAACCAAACCATCATAACCACACAATCATCAAATACATAAAAAAAGCAAAAAAAAAAACCATCATCACATAAAACTGTTCAAACATATCATATAAGTCATGCACATGTCCAAACACTTCATACCTCCGTCCACAAACCGTCATACACATGTCCAAACACATCATATAACATCGTACGTGCATTTAACATAAAAAAACCAAGTATATGAACATACCAGAGTCAAGTCAACATAAGCACCTACAGTACGAACTAATTCCCGCCTCCCTGATCCTCGTTCTCTTCTTCTTCCGATTCCTCGTTCACGTCTTCCTCTCGATATACAGCGGAATCATCTCCCTCTACTCCCTCTCCCGGCATAAAGCCATGCTCCTGAAAGTAAATCGCGATGCGCTCGTCGATTTCCTGTTGCATCTGGCCTTTTCGCCAGTCCATCAACTCGTTCATCTGCTCTTGCATCCGCGCTATAGTCGCCTCCTCCATCGACCGCTTATAAGCACGCTGAACGACCTGTAAAATAAATAATTTCACATTAAAGTTATATAAACAAATTTTTACTACTTAGTGTTAAACTTTTTCCATTAACTCGTATTCTTGTTTTACATATTTATAAATCATCGTGAGTGTAGTAATTTACATCTAAAAAAAGTCTTACCTCCTGATTGCCAAAACCGTATCGCCTTCCTTGAGTAGGCGGATCAATGATAGAATGCCATATGGCATCAGAATCTGCAACTGTAAGCTCCTTTCCACTAGCCTCCATCGCTTTGGCAGCCTCTTCCTCATACTCCCCCTGCAATAGCAATATAATTTTAAGAAAAGTGTTATAAATTTTACTTATGTACTGTGATATGAACGAATATGTAACATATTAATTTATACGGATAAACAAATTTACCATTATACGTGCACTCTTCGGGTCCGACCACTTATACGTCACATTTCCTTCTTCATCGGTGTGCTCCACCGCATGTGTGTGTCTAAATACGTCTACCAACGAAGGCTCTCGTCCGTGCTTATTAAACTGAAATTATTAAAGATAAGACATGATTATAGACACTAAATTTTTATCTGAACATATACTGCAAATATTTAAAATTTATACCAAATCCCTTCTGTGCTGTTGAAATGGTTTTGAGCCACCTCGGTGGAGAGCAGGATTCTTTTCTCTATTAGCTTTGTTTCTAGCTGCTACTTTCTATTACATTTGATACACGATGACGTAAAATAATGCAATCAATATTATAAATGTGAATATTATCATTAAAGCTTACTTTAGCATCTTCTGTGTCCCAGTAAGCTTGAAAGTCTGCCCAAACATCATCACTCATAAATTGAGGCTTTTTTCTGCTTTTCTTGGCTTGGTTAACCATCTGTCGATAATTCGTTCGCATCTTCATATTCCAATATGTCAAAAATGAGGCATATCCTCCTCCTCAACACGTACGGTAGCCTGCATATTACATTTATTTGTAATTATTCCAAGTATATTAATTTTTAATATTATTATAAAAAATACTTACTAATAAATCGGCTAAAATGACATTCTTGATATGTGCTGGAATACTATCCCAATGCGGCCAAGCGCCCTGCATTCTACTTGTATAAGATTGCCTTGATACGTCTAAAATGAACTCCGCTGGCTCAATCTCAAATCCCCTGCGTAGATGTTAATATAAACATTTCATAATATTTTAAATAATGTACATTAAAATAAATTTGAACATTTACCCGCCACTCTTCGGAACAATCTCCACAGGTCGACGAAGATCTGCCCCTGAACCGCTCGGACCAGATCCTGATCCTGCTCCAGGAGATGGTGAAGGAGTAGGCTGAGATGTACTCCTCGATCGTCGTCTATCGCCAGACATATCTGTCACAATCATATAATATGCATACAAAATAACTTAAATCATTATCATAACATAAATCAAGAATGAGAAGAACAATACTGCATTATCATTACATAAATCATACTAGTACAGAACGTAAGTAAATTCATAGCTAAGAACAATCAACATCATTATTACATAACTCATAATAGTACATAAATAACATAAGTACATAATATCATTCTTCTTCATCATCTTCGGATCCAGACTCGGTCTCATACTCTATATCGTTCTCATCAGTACTTACAAATGCATCTACTAATACATTCGCTTCATCATTCAACGACCCAACATCAATGTCATCAGCTATTATTATTTCAGTATTTGGCTCAACATCCGCTTGATACGCTGCTTCGTCTGGAATATTATTCCCATCAAATGTAAATCCTGCCTTTGTTTTAAAAACAGCCCACCAATCTGCTTTATCTTTTTTTAAGGATGGGTACGGAGCAAAATAGACTTGTAATGCTTGCTTAGCTAACACAAATGGATCATACTTGTAGTAATGTGACGTATGCCTTATTTCGATTAGCTTATAATCTTTGTGCACGTTGATTCCAGAACCAGGAACATTGCTAAACCAGTTGCATTTGAACAGATAAATTTTCTCTACGGGATGAACATAATATGTCAACTCTACAACTTGCGTTAAGACGCCGTAAAAATCTTTTATATGCTCCTCTGGATCATCACTACCTTTGACAAATACACCGCTGTTATACGTTAATTTTTCGGCTCCATAATCATTGGTGTTGAATTTAAATCCATTGACAAAGTATATTGGATAAGTTTTGGCATTTCTTTTTGGTCCGATAGCAAGACGTCGTAATCCTTCGTTAACAACACAGTTTTTTGGATCATGAACATAGTCTGAAAACCATCGAGTGAATTCTGTACTGAGATCACCAGATGGATGTTGTGATTCGTAGATACTGCATGTATGTGTTATGTTCAATTTTTATTAATAGAAATAAATAAATGTATATGTACATGTAATTGAATAATACATGAATTTAGTATTACCTGACAAATGGTGCAACTTCCGCACAATTTAACAGAACATATGTGTGTGCCACATTGTAGTCCTTATCGCTTAACCATATTTCCACACATTTTCCTGCAGGTCTTCCGTGTTGTCTAAAAATAGATAACATTGTTTGAGAAGACTCCTGCTCAACAACTTGTTCATTACGGGGAACAGTTACAAAAGACAAGTTCACATCTTCACTAAAGTAACGAGAGAAAAAAAATGAGGCTTCTTCTTCAAGATACGATTTGCAAATCGAACCTTCTACTCGAGATTTTTGCCTAATTTTTTTCTTCAAATGATTCAAGTACCTAGCCGTTGATTAATTTAATTAGTATGTTGGTACAATAAACTATCTAAGTTATAATCTATCACGATTATTGAAATTATATACAAAATTACCTCTCAAGCGGATACATCCATCCATACTGGACTGGACCTCGAAGAAGTGCTTCGGATGGAAGATGGATAAGTAAATGCTCCATTACATTAAAAAAACCAGGTGGAAATATTTTCTCGAGTTTGCAGATCAGTATAGGGATTTCTAGTTCAAGCTTACGTAGACGGTCTACCTTTAACGTCGTTGAACAAAGTTGTTTATAAAACAAACTTAGTTCTGTTATAACACTCCAGATTTTTGTAGGTAACAACTCCTTGAGAACCACAGGTAAAAAGTATTCCATCATGATATGGCAATCATGGCTTTTCATTCCACTCAATTTACTGTTTTTAAAGTCCACACATCTACGGAGGTTTGAAGAAATCCCATCAGGACATCGTAATCCTTCCACCCACTTTAGCACGAGTTTTACTTGCTTGTTGTCTAGCTCATAGCATGCTTTAGGTTTTTTACTTTCATCATACAAGTGCAGCTCCGGCCGTTTACAAAAGTGTAATATATCGCGTCTCGAATTCGCATCGTCTTTGGTTTTACCCTTTACATTCAAAACTGTATTAAAAACGTTATCAAAAACGTTTTTTTCATTATGCATCACGTCAATATTATGCCTAAGTTTTAGATTTTTCCAGTAAGGTAACTCCCAAAATATACTTTGTTTGCACCAATTATGAATGTCCGATTTACCTGGAATTTCAACCTGTTCTCCAATTTCATGTATCTTTGGGTACTCACTTACAACTTCATATATCTCTTCACTTGTCCAAACTTTAGGCGGTAGCATAGTCTCTACTCTGTTGGCTTTAAAGTTCTTTTTATCCGTTCTAAATTTATGATTAATATGGAGAAAACAACGATGACAGTCAAACCAAGATTTTTTTTTTCCATACTTCAATGAAAATGCCCGTGTCTCCTCCATACAATGAGGACAAGCTAGACGTCCAGCAGTGCTCCAACCTGAAAGCATGCCATACGCGGGAAAATCACTAATAGTCCATAATACAGAAGCAAACATACGAAAATTTCTTTTTCTTGAAATGTCGTATGTTTCGACTCCTTCATGCCACAGTGTTTTCAACTCTTCAATCAACGGTTGTAGATAAACATCAATTCCTTGTGTCGGATCATCGGGACCGGGGACGACAACCGTTAAAAACATGTACGGATTTTTCATACACATCCATGGGGGTAAGTTATAAGGAGTAACAATGATAGGCCATGATGAATATTTACTACCAAATTGAGAAAATGGCGAAAATCCATCCGTGCATAAACCGAGTCTAACATTACGGCTCTCGGCAGCAAATTCAGGATAAGTCCTATCAAAGTGTTTCCATGCTTCACCATCAGACGGATGTATCATAGTTCCTTCTTCTGATGTTCTCACGCTATGCCATCGCATATGACACGCTGTAGCGGAAGATGCATATAGCCGTTGAAGTCTGGGGGTTATGGGTAGATAATGCATTCTTTTATATGGAACTTATTTTCCTTTCTTTTTCCTTGGTTTGTATCTATCTTCGTTGCAAAATTTGCATTTTCTACGGTGAGCGTCTTCTTTCCAATACAACATGCAACCTTTAACACATGCATCTATCTTATGGTATGGTAATCCAAAAGAGGACATAAGTTTTTTCACTTTATAATGACTATCGCACATCAAATTATTGGGCGGCATATGTCGTTTTGCAGTTTGTACAACTGCTGTAAATGCAGCTTCTGTAAGATTGAATTTTGATTTCAAAGTGATAAATTCGGCGGTTACGGACAACTCGGTTCCGCTTGTACACCCTTCCCACAACGGCCTCTTAGCAGAATTCAATAACTCATAAATTTTTTTTGCTTCCGCCGTTGGCTCTTCAACATTTCCAGTCTCATCGTCGCTTTGCTCAATGTTAGGAAACATTGATCGTGCAGCATCTTGCACCATATTTTCTATCGGATTCGTCACTGTATTATCGTTCATCATTGTACTATCGTCCTCTACCGCTACAGGGTTAGACGTAGGTTGAACAAGTTCTCCATGACGATCCCATAAGTGATAATTCGACACAAAACCAAATTTATACAGATGCACTTCTACTACATCTGGCTTCCAATGTTTCAGATGTCTGCACTTACTACACGGACAACGAATGTCTACGTTACTCCGATTGTTAGATTTAGCGAATCTAATAAATTCTTGGACTCCATTACAAAAATGTTCCTTTATCGACCCTTTCTTACCGGTTCGGGGTTGATACATCCAACTGCGATCACGAAAATAATCGAACATTTTCCTGATTTGCAACAAATATGTTAGAAAGTTCGATCGAACGTAACACTTTATACTATTTTAAATCTTGTAAAATTTCATCTATAACTATTGCATGTTTTCGAATTTTATGTTTATTTCTTTTTTACTTTGACGGCCGGTCTACCTACTTCCCATTACAAATATAATAACGGAAGCATATTTTATAAATCATTTCAGTTTAAACGGTTCAACAAAATTTCGGCAGCACTTCCCTTTGGTCTCTGTATCGTACACAGATGCGTGTACACAGGGAACAAATAGGAAGTGCCATCGAAATTTTGTTAACCGTTTAAACTGAAATGACTTATAAAATATGCTTACGTTATTATATTTGTAACTTGTCCAATACTAGGACAAATCCAACGAATATTGTATCAGATGAATATAGATTTCTGTTTTCTGTAACAACGAATACCCATATAACGATCATATACAACACTTGTCGGACGGGGCCAAATTTTTCTAAGGGGTTCACATAAGTAGTCAAAAAACATTCAATCTAAGTTTAAACTAAAAAACAACACAAATGAAAAAAGTGCGTTTTTGCGCTATGGCTTTTTTGCGCTTCACTAATAGGTGCGTCTTAAACTTCAAAAAAGCTCCTTAGTTGCGTCTTGCGCCTTTTTCCGTCTACATGTACTTTCAATTTGAGTTACTTTCAATTTGTACTTTCAATTTATAAAATAACATGACAATGAAAATTATGAAGTATAAATTAGTTTGAGTTACTTTTGGTTAATTTTAGTTTAAAGTTATAAATTATGAAGTTAATTAGTTTCAATTTTTGAACGATAAACTAAGATTCCAATTTTGTTAATATTATAGCAACAAATTTGTCAATTTTAGTTTGTTAGTATTATAGCAACAAACTAAAATTTTAAGTTTGTCAATTTTTGTTAATATTACAACAACATTTTTTTTTGAATATTGCAAATGCATTCTTCAAATTTGTTGGGACCGACTATTATAGCATTCGTTGGTGACATAATTAACCGTGCATGCATAGAGGGTCATCATTACACCGTTTCATAAGTCTTAATCAAGTTACTACCGCTAAACAATCACATTTACTTCATTTTTTTCTCAAATGATACTACAACGCAATCAACCTAAACACACAATCAACGTAAACCCAATTATATACATGATAATCGTTGTTGTCATGCTCCTAAATCAAGCACATATGTGATTAATCAACAATTTCAACCACCTAATCAATTCCACTTATTCTCAAATCAATGTATAACATTATCGATGTCATATGCATCTCACAACACAACAAATTTCATACCCATAAACCATCAATTTCAAACCCCACATAAACATACAAAACAACTCTAAATAGCCCTAAATAAGTCTAAATAACCCTAATTAAACATATAATAGGGATTAGAAGTCATACCGGAACAATTTGAGAAGATGGAATCAAGTTTTGGATGAAGAAATCGGCTGATGGAAGGGGGGCGACGGCAGTAGGGTTTTTTTTTTTTTTTTTTTTTTTTTTTTTTTTTTTTATGTTGGTTAAGTGATTTGAGGAAGAAAGACCACGGTGGAAATAAAGCTCCAGGTCGAGCGACGGCTAGCGACGGCCGCTTTTTTGGCCGTCGCTCACACTCGTTGCAAATTGAAGCCTCTCTTGTAGTGTAATATATTTGATAAGATCAATAATGCACATGCATAATTACTAAGTGAATAAGTGAACTAACCAAAACAATGTATCTAGACTCAGCTTGACCCAATCATCCACAAGTGCATGCATTTTTTTCTAAAGCTAAACTGTGTGGTTTAATGAGATGTGAGTATGCATAAATTTCCACATCCACAAACATTTTTTTCTAAAGCTACCTCTAATGAGATTCTGTTAGTACAATTTTAAGGCTAAATTTATTTACAAACGTAGATGGGCCATTAAACGGATAAAGATAAGCCGCTAAGAGTTTAGCAACAAACCCATGCACATAAATATGCACCACATATTAACAATGAAAAAACCATACCTTTTTGAAGAGCAACATCCCAAGAGTAAGCTGTCACTAAGAGCTCATCAATGACTTCTTCCACGTGAGTCGAGAAAAATTCCACAAATGAGAAGCATATCTAATAGACTCGGTCATATAATAAAATAGCATTATTAAATTAGAAAGTAAAAGGAGATACATTTCCCAGGAATATCTTATTCCATCTGCTTGCTCTTCTTTATATTTCTGCAGTCATTATACAGTGGATCAAGATATTAGTAAACATCTGCTATAGTTCCAGTTAGTGGCAAATAAATGCTCTAAGAACCTTGACATAACTTCAAAAAACATATTCACATCAACTTTCCAGAAAAATAAATAAATTGACATTCCAAATCATCCATGGTCAAATAATGTATTGGTGTAACTTTGATCATTTCAATACTATACAGGTGTTCCAATGAAGTTAAGTGAATAACTTTGTATGTCTGCATCTAAGTTTAGCATGAATGGCCCAGCATAATTTTTAAGCATAAATGTAATAGAGGCTTGTCCCTAAATGGAAGTGATTCCAGTTGTGACCCCTTGTGCACAGTAAACCCCATACCAGTAACCTCAAATACGCACTTCGCGTAACTAGAACATGAGTACAACTTGGTTTTTCATGAAGTAGATTCTAATCCAAAGGATGATGATATATATAATAGGTTATTATCTCTGAACCTTCAGCTAAAAGAGGAAAGGGGAAAACAATATATTTTTAATAAGCTGCTCAGCAAAATCAACTAGTTACAATGTGATGACAAGAATTCTACAAAATTTATGTTAAACGGGCCATGATAAAGCATAGGAATAAGATTGATGTACTATGGACAAGGACAGTAATTTCATTTATAACAACCAGAAAATCACTCAGCAAGCTATTGATTATTATTCATAATTGTTTATGGACATATAAGTGTAAAATTCCAACCTGTGCATCCCCGTTTGTTTATAAATTCCAACTGTGCATACAAGTAGAAAATTCGAACCTATGCAGTTTATTCGACGGAAGATGCCATAACTTTTGGGCTGGGTGGCTTCTCTTCCAAGTTATTTAAACTTTATTGGAACATATTGAAGGGTCAGCTATTTTTGGCCATAACTTCAGCTTTTCAAGATGATGGTCAGCTAGCACATAGCCTCAGTCATAACTTCATTACCTTGATACCTAAAGTAGATAAGCCATAAATATTGTTGATTACTGTCGTATACCTTGTGCCAATATATTACGTAAAATCATCTCTAAAATACACACACACACACATTGTGCGCACATATAAAGTACAATAATGTATGGATAACATAGTATGCCTTCATGGTCTCGATATTTGTATGCATGGTACACACAAATATTGCGTGCACAAAGTACATATAATGTATGCATAAACATGATATGTACTCTTTGTTTGAAAATACTGTCTAGGGCCTCAGTATGACTTAAAAGTTGAAATGGACCTGAACATGTATATAACATTTCTTATCTTAATAACATTATTTCAGATGAAAATTTACTAGCAAGAAGAGACTTTCACTATAACAGAACCAGAAATGGAGTTCCGATGCTTCCAAAATACTATTAGCCAGTTTGTAGCGCATATATGTGTCTTACATAATCATTGTTGAACTCTATGGAATAATAGCAGAGTAAATATTTTGTTATATCCGAGTATATTTCATTCCATGTCAACATTATTGATTATTGTTATGTTTAACATAGATAATTCCACACCAGCTTTTAG
This sequence comes from Allium sativum, assembly GCA_030737875.1. Taxonomy (NCBI): domain Eukaryota; kingdom Viridiplantae; phylum Streptophyta; class Magnoliopsida; order Asparagales; family Amaryllidaceae; genus Allium; species Allium sativum. The sequence continues at coordinate 576,021,954 of CM060913.1, forward strand.
ATTCTTCTTTACATTATATACAGATGACTCATGAACCTAACGGATCTACACGGTATAGGCGACCCAGTCCCTTTTCTTTGTATTTAAAAATTACATGCTAGAATATGAGCAAAGGCTGCAGATGTAGGGACAACAATTGTGCAAAAGAATCCTAAAATCAACAACTTATTATGGATGTAATGTGACTTGATCATCTTTCTCAAATTTCACCAAAAGCTACTGGAACAATTTCATGACAGTTGACTTCAAATTTAATTCTTAAATTAGCGAGTAGAATTATTGTACTTTTAACACTGTTTATTCTACTTTTAGGCTAATATTTTTGGCTTGATGTATTTGTAATTCTAGCACTAATTCGAAATAACAAACATGGATCTACTCCTTTTAGTTTATCAGACGGTTGTGCTACACTTTGAGTTGCGATGAGTTCTGATAGCTATTTACTTATCCCGATTGATCCAGTTTTCATATTTAAGTCCAACTTGTGAGTAAATTATAGTGAAGCCTGTGCATAATCAAACAATTAAAAGCAATAAGTGGAATTATCTTAGACATCATCTACAAATTATACACGACAGTATGATAGCTATTTGCTTTTGTTTTGTACATTTTTTGCTTCTTTTTATTAGTCAGTACTCCGATGAGTAGACCCACATATACCACAAATGTATGAAATACCAATTTGTTGCTCCAGGGTTATAATTTTACGCAGAACGGGAAAGATAAAACACTATTATGGATTTGATAAATGTTATTTTCGTACCATTTAAGTTGCAACATTTTTACGCGTTCTTAGAGAGAGAAAAGTGTTTTTGCTAATATATCAATTATTGGCATTGATGATCAATAACTAGGACAATCAGTTGAACGTTAATAAACGAAGTAACTAAGTAGGGAGATCTCTTATATCTAGTTTATTGTCATACGTTGAAGAAGAATTTTATGAAGAATGAAGATAAAGGAGAATATTTTCTCATTTCATCCCTTTTTATTAGATGCACACTCATTGTAATATATAGGCAAAAATTGTTGCTGTGAATAAGACATATTAGTAACTTCTCCTCTTATATTTTGACACATCATGCAACTTTTATAACTAATTGCATTTTGTTCTAACTAATTATATTATTACTTTCTTCCCATTTCTTCTGGAGACATCTATAGGATCCAATGCTCCAAATTCAAACGTCGCGTTGGTTTAATACGAATATGAGAAATACTTTTGGTGGATTGTGTTGCAGTCTTGAGCATATCCATATCAATACCGTATCACCTAAATGAACCATACTGACATCTTTTACACTTGATATAAAGTTCAACCCATTGTATTACGAATATTTGAAATGCACATTATTATAACAAGGACGTGGTAATAAAGCAATGAAAAATAGTGACTTGTCGCTAAGAAATTATTTAATGCACCACAACTGGCAGAACATGATAAAAATCTATGCTATTTTCATTACTTACATCAAAATATACAGGAACAATAAAAATAAAAACATTTTGTAGCATAAACCTTACAGAACTTACATCAAAATTTATAGGAACAATAAAATAAAAGCAATTTGTAGCATAAACCTTACAGAATAGTGAGTGATGACTAACCATACCTGTTGAAGGTTCGTTTATCGCTACAGCTTTTGCATCAAGATTTTCATTTGCTACACAATCCTTAGTACGAGGCTAGTCCAATTTCACTATGTTGTCTGAATTATAGACAACAAATTCAGCAGCTACACAAAGAAGCAAATAACTTTATTAGTTATCAACAAGTTGCTAATAAATATTAAGTTTATCAATTACCAAAACTAATTGATAAAAGTGTTTTTGCTAATATATCAATTAGTTTTTGCGGGATCAAATAATACATGGTGTAATATTAAAAATAAGAGGCATGGGGTTAGTAGAATATAGGTGATATTGGACAATGCTTTAGGTTACTGATAGTTTGTCAATCGTTTTAACTCAATGATGGAGCATTTAAATTGTACTACTATGGATCATGCACCTATGAGCATTTACAACCAGAGGTCGGCTGGAAAATGAACGGGGTCGGTAGTCTATTTCAGGGTATAAAAATTATAATAGTTCGTAAATAGTACCTAAATAACTTTGAAACAACATACGATAGAAAGTACATGCATGCGTGAAATTGCAGAGCATAATGGTCAAAGAAAGATAAGAAAACATGCAAGAACTTGAATTCATGGAGACCCATAGGCAACCACTTTACAGAAAAGTCATAATGGAAAAGTTTCTTGAAAGCTACATGTAAAAATAGATCTTTAACTTCCCAAACACATGGCAGGAAAATGGCTTAAAAGTCAAAGGTTGCAGTAACAATTGCATGGTAAGTTCATAAACGGAGTAACTGTAAAACTTCTAGCTTGAACAAATCTAAAAATGAATGAAATTCTCTTGTTGGGGGTAAATAAAATCATTATTAGCCTCAACAGTGACATTTTATCATCTTTCAGGTGCAATGTCACATGACCGAGAGTGCCACATACCATAGTGGGATAAATGAAAGAGTTTTACATTCCAAAAACTGAGAATTTATCAGTTGGGCTTCATTAGTTTACCAAATGTCTGAGAATCAGGAAACATGAAATCAAAGATTGTTATAGAACTTGAAAACCAGTTGAATTCAATAAAATTACAAAAAAGTGATGAAGGAATTCACGCTGGAGTTAGAGTTAATGCCTTCGCTAATTAAAATATATGTCCGTATATATTTGGATTGGTTTTTTTCTGTAACCACTTTGGTGTAATTCATCTGTTGTAAATTGTTCAGATCCGTCTACTTTTATCTCTGTTGATTGCTGTAATATGAGAAAGTTGCTTATGGTGTTTTGGTATGAAATGAATGAATTGAAAACCACATTCAGTTTTAACAAAATGACTAAAGGAATTGACCAGATCATGAATATCATAAAGGTCCAGTCTAGGAACCTACCATCAATTGTCTGAGAATTCCATTATTACACAGTAAACTAAATCTTCGGATTTTGGTGCACAACTAGATAAAAATAAACCAAAAAATGCAATAATTGGAAGGAAAAAAACACGATGTTGAATACAGCTGGGAAACTGGACAAATCAAAATACTAATGTATATGATGATCATATTTTAAGCTTAAATTCTGCTAACTACCAACATCCGTAGTTACCCAAATAATTTCATTATGTCCCAATTTCATGTGCAAAAATAGGCATCACATTAGGAGTTGGAGAATTATGTTATCTTAAAAAGTTTAAAGGAGGTGTGGGATTAAGAAAAATATAAGATATCATGAATGACTAAATGGATGAAAAATAGGCACTGCATGGACAAAAAATTCTGAACAATCATTATTGACAGTAACTATTCACACATATGGAGATTACCTCTAAACACTAGTTTACTGTTAATCTTTAGAATGCATGTTGGGAAAGCAAGCCATCTCAATCATTAGACTCTCAAGGTTTGTATCTTCTCTCATATTTAATTAACAACTGAGAGAAGCTATCTCTGGTCCTCCTCCTTCCTATAATTACTCAAAAAATACAATACATCCCCATTAATCATCACTACCTAAGTATTTTTTGTTGTAGAAGGCATAAAATAATGGGAACTTCTCATTTGGGCTAGCATATAATTACTCAACAAATACAATCTATTCCTTTTAATCATCATTACCCAAGTGTTAGACCAAAAAATGGCACTAACACCCAATTGTCTAGGATTTATAGATAACATCTAGGAATAATAATCTAAAAACAAAGAAAAAGCAATCAGCACACGAGATTTATAGTGGTTCGGCATTAACGAGCCTACATTCACTTTATAGTTCTTCATTCAATAGATAATTACAATTACAATGAATAACATCATTCCAACACTCGATTACAATGAATTTATCTCTTCGAATTTATTGATTTTCATTTAAGAAGAAGTTGATTTCTTATATTGAGGAGGTGCAGCCACGGAAGATGTCAGGAATCGAAATGCAAAAAGACCCCTTTAATTGTGCGCGAAATCATGTTTTATAGGCATAGAGTTGGTTAGGAAGTAGTGGCCATATGGCAACATCAGGGAGCACTTCGAAAGTAATGGAGATAGTGTAGAAATGAGCTTCATTTCGTGAGAAACAAGTGGCATCTGGTCCCCTTTTTTAGGCATGAAATTCGGCCCTTATTTGAATGGGCATAACCACTTCAGGGCATCTAGATTGGGCTGATAATTGTGAATAGGGAGCCTCTTGTGCGGTGCAAGCCAAAGAGATCCAATGATCAGTTTCGAAACACTAACAGATGGGGTCCTCCTTATACGAACCAAACCAGAGCTTATTAACGTCCAAGTCTGTGTGTGCAGTGTCAACTTGAGGCTGGTCGGGGTTCCGTTTCATCCGACCCGAGCCGATGGTATCTTCCAAGACCATTCAATGTGTGCAGTTGGCATGGGATCGGGTTCATCTAGGGCGATCCGGTCCGAAGACAGTCACATGTTAGTAGTTCAAAAGCAAAGTTGTTCCAGTGCACAGAATAGGGTAGGGTCGGGTCCTTTATATCCGACCCGTTCCCCTCGATCCGAACCATACGGGGGCATAAGGCAAACTTGCCTTCATTTGAATCGATCCAAGGGCTACGATTCAACCCGAGGGGATAGACCCGATCCGGGATTTTATCAACATAATAATCCAAGTTTCCAACATCTCGTCACTTCATCCAAGCTATGGGTGGCCTGGTCACAAAGCAGGCTAACATTTTACCCCCGAAGTACGTCTTATCGCAAATGAGATGTGCTGTGACACCCCGTATTTTCCGTGAACATATAAGTAACAAATTAAAGTATACTAAATTTTTAGGAGAATAATTAAGGGAAACAAGTTGCGCCATTGCGTTCGTCTCGAAATTCTGCTTGAGATAGAGTCCGAGTTTGCGTAAAACGGATAATGTATGAAGAAGATATGGAAGAACGAAGTTAGGCAAAAAAACCGGAAATATGCCAGAATACACTAGCGCACTTGTGAAGTGCGCCAGTATAAAAATACACTGGCGCACCTGCCAAGTGCGCCCATACCGATCCAACACAGAATTCTAGAGTATTCTGTGATGACGTGTCTTCTTCTGAGTGGCTGGATGCCCTGTCTTCGAGTTGGGTGGTTCTGATGACTTCTGGACTGACCTGAAGGCTCTAAATCACCCTATTCTCCTATAAAAACACCCCCAAACCTCACTTTCTCTCCACACAATTTCATTCTGCCTATACTCTGCCTCTATTCTAATTAAAATAAAATAATGGCGTCGCTACTCTGCTGAAATCTAAGCTAGAACTAGTGCATCATCTTCCAATCTGAATAGAATTAAAAGAGAACAACTATTTTCTAATCTAATCGATAGTCTACGCCAAAGGAGAGCTATTCAGTGTCAGAATACAGATTCCAGAATACAAGAATCGTTCCCTTTTTGTGAGTACATTTTTTTCCAGATATGAACTTTAATTATGATCTTGACATGGCTATAAATCTGAATCTGAGGTTATGCATATTCTTATCTGTCAGATCTGTTTTTTTGTGACTATTCTCTTTCTTTCTGTTCTATAGCCAGGATACTACGAGCCTACGCCAAATCTCATAAGAGATTAACGCACGAACGCTAAATTTTGTAGTAAATAATGAATAATGCATAATTGGACATGACTGATCTGTGACTAATTTGAGAAAAGGACGTATGTTGTAAATTAGATCTAGATCTGTGCATACTCTATGATTTGGAAGAAGAGGAATCATTGAATGATAACATATGAATTGAAACTTGGGGACATAATGCATATAAAAATTAAGATCTAATTTTGAGAGGATATAATTTAAAGATCTAGATTCTTGGGTATATTTTATAAAACGATTCATGACTTGAAAAAGGAATATGAAACTTAGGTGTAAAGACCTATATTAAAATATGATAACTATAAATGTAAATGCGCCTAAATATGGATTTTTGGATATCGGCCTTAAAGGCTATAATTTGGCATAATTCATATTATGATTTGGTGCTTTTAGAGAGTCTTTTGTACTGTGCAAAGTTTAACGAAAATTTGGGGGCATATATTGTATTATTAATTATGACCATGATTTGAGCATGTAAATTTAGGCTTAATTTATGATTAGGCAAGATATGTAAATAGAATTTTTAAGAAATGTTAAATCTGCTAATCAGCTGAATTGCTTAATCTGCTAAATCTATTGAATTGCCTGTTCTGCTAATCTGCTAAATTGCCTAATCTGCTAGATCTGTTATCTGCTAAATCTGTTGAATTGCTTAATCTATTGAAAGCTGAATAATTGCAATTTCGAGGCTCGATCTAAAATTGAGCAAAACATGTTAATAGAACTTTGGATAATCTGCCGTAACTTGTAAAGAAGTTAAATCTGCTAAATGGACATAATTAGTCTAATATTTTCTGTAATGGAATAAAGTGGCTATGACACGAGGTTAGACTCCGTTTGCGGTAGAAGCCTGTCCGAAACCAACCGGCTTAACCAGCGATCTCAAACTATCAGTCTAATGTGAGAGGTCATAGGCATAACTAAAGTATGCTTAGACACGAGGTTAGGTCTGGCTTGTGGCAGAAGTCTGCCTGGAACCGCCCGGCATATCCAGCAGCTATAACTTACCGACCTAATGTGAGAGGTCTGTGCATTAATATTTAACTAATGCATATTTGAGATAAATATGACGTCTAAAACGTGTTGGGTGGATAGGGTTAAACCAACTGGACTGATGAATTTAACAAATCCGTTTCGTGAATCTATAGGCCCAATACAAAGTTAGACAATCTGTAAGTCTGTTAAAACTGTACATCTGATCCGTTAGTCTGAAAACTTGTTAACTTGATTGTCTGATATGTGAACTAGTAAATCTGAACTCTGTATGTCTGAAACTTGTAAACAAGTTAATATAAAATCTGTTAGTCTGGGGACACGAGATTAGAAGGGGAAATACTTGTGTCATCTATTGTTTGGGACCCATTTTGGTATCAAAAACTTTGACCCCACGCTATGTAGGGGTCCGGGTACACTTATTGAACTAATTATAAACGGTTCATTCTGATAATGGCGAGGGGTGTTGATGGTGCGTTCCAACCGGGTCATGTGCGTGCATGGATCCAGTCTGCTATGAGGATGTAAGACACCGTGACATCTGTAAATAGGTCTGTGCCAATAGGTTGCCACTTTAGGGAGTGATACACCCTACTGTGGGGCTAACACAGGGTATTTATGTGTTAGGGAGCCGATTGCTTGGGGTAGGACTTAGGGTACACTTAGTTCTGTCTGTTTCTGTTGGTACCGTCTGTTTCTTTTGGGTGGTAACACCTATCTGTTTCTGCGTGTTACCGTCTGTAGGGGTGGTAAAGGCGCATTACTAGTGTACACCTAATTCTAACATTCTGTTTCCATAGGGATTATTCTGTTTCCGTCTCTGATTCCGTTTCCGATTCTGTTTCTGTACCTTTTGTCTGTTGGGGTCGTAAAGGCCCATTAGTTGGGTGGTAAAGGCCCCCATTATTAGTATTCTATTTCTGTACCTTCTTTCTGTTGGGGTGGTAAAGGCCCATTATTAGTATTCTGCTTCTGTACTTTCTGTCTGTTGGGGGTGGTGAAGGCACATTACTAGCATTCTGTTTCTGTATAGATTATTCTGTTTCGATTCTGTTTCAGTTTAGACATTAGGGTAACACCTAATCCTGTTATACTAGTATTAGTGTACAGAAGTAAGATGTAAGTAAGGAATATAACTTGATTTACATCATTCTGTTTCTTCTGTTAACTTAAAGTATATCTGCTATTCCTGTTGATGTAATCTCTCATCCAGCTTTATTTACATGTCATGATAATATTATCTGTTTATATGCTATAAGTCACTGGACTCGCCAGACTTTATGTCTGACCTCGTTTGTTTTCGCCCCTTTTCTTTCCGTTTCCCCCCCAGGTGCTCAGCGTGGAAACATAGGAGCTTGACTCTGATTCTCTCTGCTTGGAGTATTGCTTGGCTTTGACTCTATCTTTTCATGGCAGTTTATGTTGGGGATTATGGCTTTGAAACTTTACATTCTGAAGGATTTTGTATAAGACTGATAATTGTGTACTTGAGTTTTGGTATTGTGATTTAGAAAGATGTAACCAAACTTATTTCTGCTTCTGCTGTAATAAAGTTATAAATTTTCAAGTACTACTTATCTGTCTTGTAATATTCTGTTCTGTCTACTAAAACGCTCCATCAAAGTTAAGGCATTCCCTTTGTGAGTGACCTTAACGGAGGTGGGGTGTTACACTTGGTATCAGAGCTAAAGGTTACCAGATTTGATAAAAAGTTTTTGAAAACTATTTTCAAAAAGGTTTTAAAAAGGAAGTTTTTTCAAAAGTAAAATTTATTTTGAAAAACATAATCCCCAAAAGCCATATATTTATCCTTTCTCCATTTTGAATCCCTTTTCTTTTTCGTTTCAGTATGTCTGGGGATCTTAACCTTCCAAAGGGCGTACCGGTACCTAATTGGTTTAGAAGGTATCTAGAAGCTAGGGCTAATGATGCGGGCCCAGCAGACGTCCCTCCTCCCCCAGCTGCAGCGGTTCCTCCTCCTCCCCTGCGCGTGAATACTTTCCCGAAGATATGTAGATACTTTCGAGTCATGGGTGGGAAGGACCTTAATGGAACTGAATCATTCGTGGAGGCAAGGAACTGGCTCAAAGAAGCCGAGGATTTGTTCGTTATCTTCGAGGTGGACGATAGGCAGAAGATACAGTTGGCGGTATGGTTGCTTAAGGATGAAGCTTCTTTTTGGTGGGAGGTCACAAATGGAGAGCGTCCGGTAGAGACATGGATGGATTTCAGGCATATGTTCGAGATGAAATTTCTCTCACGAGCGGAAGTGAGTCTATACGTAGAGAGGTTCTTGGCGTTGAAGCAGGGGGGTTTATCAGTAAGAGAGTACGTCAACAAGTTTAATCAGTTGGCGAGATTCGGCTTAGATTTGTTAAATACACCGCATAAAAAGGCACTGGCGTTTGCTAAAGGTTTGAATGAGCTGCTGCACGGATTGGCGATGTCCCACATTCCTATAGGGGCAACCTTCGAGAAATTGGTGGACATGGCGTTAATGCATGAAGAGGAAGCCGAAAGCAAAAAGAAAGAGGAAAAGCTCGAAGGACCACAGAACAAGAAGGCAGGGCTCAAAAAGGAAACACAAAAGAAGGATGAAAAGTCTGAAGATAAGAAGTAGAAAAAGTGCTTTACTTGTGGAAGCTCGACTCATTTGAACAAGGATTGCAGAAAGAGGAAGGGCACTTGCTTCAACTGTGGTGAGATGTGACAGTTCATTAGGGACTGCCCGAAGAAACGAGGGCAAGGGCAGAGGACAGGTCCTACTTCTAGAGGGCAGGCGAATACCCTCGAGGTTGGTGGATAGGGTAGAAATAGGAAAAAAAAATCTGTAGATGATTTAATTTCCTTATCTGATTGTTGAGTTAAAACTCTTTCTGATTCTGGCATTTTGATTCTGTAATCGATACTCTGCACTTTAATACTAGTCTTGTTTCTGATCCCGCTGTAGACTCAAACCCATAAGGGTTATGACTTATCTGTTTGTGATAAGTTGGGGTTTGAGGGTATTTGTATTAGGCGTTAAGTTGACTATGACACATACATTCTGTTTTTTTATCATGCTTGGTTTCCTAAGAATCATTTGATAATCTGATCTGTACCAGTAGTCTGTAAGTATCTGAATATTTCTAATAAGGTTAGGGGTTTTTACTCGAAGCGTGAAGTAGATTTCCAGTTTGGCATTGTTTAATGGGAGTTATTCACTGGGTGTCAATCTGATGTTGATTTCGGTCTTCGGGGTTGATACTTAGGGAATTATTTTCTTAACCGATGTCTAATAGGAACAGAGCTCTTGTTATAATCGTACTTGCTTCTATCACTCAGCTGTATCCTATCGATCGAGTCTTCGACCTTTAGGTAGAAACTAATGGGTGTAAACATATGTTTGAGACATGTTATTTTTGATGGTTGCAAGTGGATGCAAGTGGTTGCTAGTGGTTGCTTGTGGATGCATATACACACACTAGGCACTAGATCGGCTCAATAAAACTTTCATACTGCATATGGATGTGTGCGCATTTTTCAATTTTTGTGGATGCAAAATGATTGACTCATTGTATGGATGTTTCATTTGGATGAATGGTTATGCACACATATAGAAATGATGTGTATCAAATAGGATTTCTTGCATACATAATTGGACACATGGAACCAACATGGTTCGCATTGAGGAGGTCAACTGAATAAGTAGACCGCCTGATTTCTGCATTAGATAAGAGACATATACACACACTTTTGCATATGTTCATACAACTTTAGAAGTTTTCTAAGGACAATGGATTCTTGTGGGTGATGGTTGAGTAGATGGATGATTGGATGGTAGGACACATTCTTCTTAACTTGAAGATTTCGGGGACGAAATCCTTTAAGGAGGGGAGAATGTAACACCTCGTATTTTCTGTGAACGTATAAGTAACAAATTAAAGTATACTTAATTTTTAGTTGAAGAATTAAGGGAAACGGTAGCGCCATTGCGTTCGTCTCGAAATTCTGCTTGAGATAGAGGCCGAGTTTGCGTAAAACGGATACCGTATGAAGAAGATATGGACGAACGAAGTTAGGCAGAAAAACCGGAAACAGGCCAGAATACGCTGGCGCACTTGTGAAGTGCACCAGTACAAAAATACACTGGCGCACATGCCAAGTGCACCCATACCGATCCAGCACAGAATTCTAGAGTTTTCTGTGATGACGTGTCTTCTTCTGAGTGGCTGGATGACCTGTCTTCGAGTTGGGTGGTTCTGATGACTTCTGGACTGATCTGAAGGCTCTAAATCACCCTATTCTCCTATAAAAACACCCCCCAAACCTCACTTTCTCTCCACATAATTTCATTCTGCCTATACTCTGCCTCTATTCTAATTAAAATAAAATAATGGCATCGCTACTCTGCTGAAATCTAAGCTAGAACTAGTGCATCTTCTTCCAATCTGAATAGAATTAAAAGAGAACAACTATTTTCTAATCTAATCGATAGACTACGCCAAAGGAGAGCTATTCAGTGTCAGAATACAGATTCCAGAATACAAGAATCGTTCCCTTTTTGTGGGTATAGTTGTTTTCAGATATGAACTTTAATTATGATCTTGACATGGCTATAAATCTGAATCTGAGGTTACGCATATTCTTATCTGTCAGATCTGTTTTTCTGCGACTATTCTTTTTTTTTTCTGTTCTATAGCCAGGCTACTACGAGCCTGTGCCACGCACGAATGCTAAATTTTGGAGTAAATAATGAATAATGCATAATTGGACATGACTGATCTGTGACTGATTTGAGAAAAGGACATATGTTGTAAATTAGATCTGGATCTGTGCATACTCTGTGATTTGGAAGAAAGGAATCATTGAATGATAACATATGACTTGAAACTTGGGGACATAATGCATATAAAAATTAAGATCTGATTTTGAGAGGATATAATTTAAAGATCTAGATTTTTAGGTATATTTTATATAACGATTCATGACTTGAAAAAGGAATATGAAACTTGGGCGTAAATACCTATATTAAAATAGGATAATTATTAATGTAAATGCGCCTAAATATGGATTTTTGGATATTGGCATTAAAGGCTATAATTTGGCATAATTCATATCATGATTGGGGGCTTTTAGAGAGTGTTTTGTACTGTGAAAAGTTTAACGAAAATTTGGGGGCATATACTGTATTATGAATTATGACCATGATTTGAGCATGTAAGTTTAGGCTTAATTTATGATTTGGCAAGATATGTAAATAGAATTTTTAAGAAATGTTAAATATGCTAATCTGCTGAATTGCTTAATCTGCTAAATCTATTGAATTGCCTGTTCTGCTAATCTGCTAAATTCCCTAATCTGCTAGATCTGTTATCTGCTAAATCTGTTGAATTGCTTAATCTGTTAAAAGATGAATAATTGTAATTTGGAGGCTTGATCTAAAATTGAGCAAAACATGTTAATAGAACTTTGGATAATCTGCCATAACTTGTAAAGAAGTTAAATCTGCTAAATGGACATAATTTGTCTGATATTTTCTGTAATGGAATAAAGTGGCTATGACACGAGGTTAGACTCCGTTTGCGGTAGAAGCCTGCCCGGAACCAACTGGCTTAACCAGCGACCGCAAACTGTCAGTCTAATGTGAGAGGTCGTTGGCATAACTAAAATATGCTTAGACACAAGGTTAGGTCTGTTTTGTGGCAGAAGTCTTCCCGGAACCGCCCGGCATATCTAGCAGCCACAAGCTACCGACCTAATGTGAGAGGTATGTGCATTAATATTTAATTAATGCAAATCTGAGATAAATATGACGTCTAAAATGTGTTGGGTGGATAGGGTTAAACCAACTGGACTGATGAATTTAACAAATCCGTTTTGTGAATCTGTAGTCCCAATACAAAGTTAGACAATCTGTAAGTCTGTTAAAACTGTACATCTGATCCGTTAGTCGGAAAACTTGTTAACTTGATTATTTGATCTGTGAACTAGTAAATATGAACGTTGTATGTATGAAACTTGTAAACAAGTTAATCTGAAATCTGTTAGTCTGGGGACACAAGGTTAGGAGGGGAAATACTTGTGTCATCTGTTGTTTGGGACCCATATTAGTCAGTAACCCTTTCTGGTATCCAAAACTTTGACCCCACACTATGTAGGGGTCCGGGCACGCTTACTGAACTAATTATAAGCGGTTCATTCTGATAATGGCGAGGGGTGTTGATGGTGCGTTCCAACCGGGTCATATGCGTGCATGGATCCGGTCTGCTCTGAGGATGTAAGACACCGTGACATATGTAAATAGGTCTGTGCCAATAGGTTGCCACTTTAGGGAGTGATACACCCTACTGTGTGGCCGAAACAGGGTATTTATGTATTAGGGAGCCGATCGCTTGGGGTAGGACTTAGGGTACACTTAGTTCTGTCTGTTTCTGTTGGTACTGTTTGTTTCTGTTGGGTGGTAACACCTGTCTGTTTCTGCGTGGTACCGTCTGTATGGGTGGTAAAAGCCCATTACTAGTGTACACTTAATTCTAACATTCTGTTTCCGTAGGGATTATTCTGTTTCCGTCTCTGATTCCTTTTCTGATTCTGTTTCTGTACCTTCTGTCTGTTGGGGTGGTAAAGGCTCATTAGTTGGATGGTAAAGGCCCATTATTAGTATTCTGTTTCCGTACCTTCTGTCTGTTGGGGTGGTAAAGGCCCATTATTAGTATTCTACTTCTGTACTTTCTGTCTGTTCGGGTGGTGAATGTGACGGCCCACCCCGCACCAACCGACATTTACTCCAAAAGTGCGCTGTACACATGTCCAATTGGCATGGAACGGGTCGCCAGAAGGGAAAAAGGGAGAAGGAAATGAACATACAAAGAGCCTGTAGAATGTCTCACAGCGCATAGAACAAAATATAATAGTAACATACTTGACATAAAACAGGAGAGACAGTGCATAAGCTCAAAATCAGAACTAAACATCATAGCAGCGGAAATCCAAAATACAGCTTATTACAACTTTCAAACTGTCTCAAAGCAAAGTAAGATAAATGAGGTACACTACTAATGCCCAAGTAGCGACCACCAACGACACAGGGAGAATGTGTATATATATATATATAATACGTGGAAGCCTCCTGCCCGCCTCCGGATCAGCTACTCGCACACCACCAGCTAACCTGTCTCTAGTCTGCTCGTGTGAGCACCCAGAGTAATAAGAGGAGACATAAAACTCTGGGTCAGACATAAAGCCTGGTATGAGCGATAAGCATCTAAAGTGAACAATAACAGGTAGACTAAAACATACCTGAACCTGGACCTGCAACCAAAGAGTTAGCACTACATACTGTACACACTCTAAGGTATCATATCAAACAGTGTAAAGATACGGAGGTGGGGGAGGTGTGCATGTCATAATGATGGAAAACAATCAAGCATAGCATCCATCCTCACGTCTCTCACTCAGTGCATAAAGCATACGATATTCACCACTTCGATCACCCAACATTCCTTGCTACGATCACTTTGCCCCATGAAGTCATAAATGGCTTCACTGCACTGATAACGTAGCCACAAATTCCTCGCTATGTCCACTAGCCCCATGGAGTTATTCACCCCATCTGCGCTGGCTCATAGCCTTACTAATCCTTACTATGTCCACTTGCCCCATGGAGTTATTCACCCCATCTGCGCTGGCTCATAGTCTTACTACGCATCACCTTGCCCCTCAGGTCATAATGACCCTACTACACTGATAACGTAGTCTTGCTACCATCACTTTGCCCCTCAGGTCGTAATGACCCTACTGCACTGATAAGTAGCCATCATCCATTCTTAGTGGTGAATCGAAGTTATGAACGTCGACAACTCCTTAGCACACGTCCCGCAGCAAAGTCCAACCATGAAGCGAATTCGTTGGTTCCCAACTGGTTCCGGGATCCTGAGCTCTAACTCCCCCTATTGGACTACCTTTGCATCTTGGGTTATTGGTCAATACTGGGTCGGGTCGGGTTCTTCCTCAGGTCATCGGTTCGGGTCGGTGTTCTTTATCCGTTCGGGTCGGGTCCCCCTTCTGATGCGGTTCGGGTCGGCATTCCTCTTGGTTCGAGTCAGCTGCTTCTTCTTCTTCGGGTCGGGTCGGTGCTTCCTTTCAGGTCGGGTCGGGTCCTTCTTGGTTCGTGCTTTCGATCCGTCTTCATGCTCCTCTTCATATGCTCCTATCCGATCCGCTTTCTTGCTCCTGCTCTGATTCGCCTTTGTGTTTCCGATCCGATCCGTCCTCTTCGATCCGATCCGTCTTCCTCTATCCGATCCGATCCCAGTTCAGCTAGCGTGGCCTTCCTTTTTGCCACTTTTCCAAGTGTTGGGTTCCGATCCGATCAGATTCTTTGCTCAGTTCCACATATCCGATCCGAGCCCCCTTATCCGATCCGATCTGAACCCTGTACTGTTTTCTGAAACTGTTCCAGCAAGGGTTTATGCCATTCGACGACGTTTTCGACCATTCTAACTATTGAAATCAATCACAAAGCATTTCATACAGTCATAGCAACATGCATAATCAACCACAAACATCATTCACATCAATATCCTAGGTTAAAATGGATCAAACATACCCAAAATCCCATATTTCCCCTTAAGCATGTTTAGGTGAAACTAATGATAGGATTATCAAAACTTAACCAAATTAACCCAAATTCATATCAGAGGTCTAAAACATCATTCCGAATTTTATAAACATTTTTCCAGAATTTTATCATGTTTAAATTCGCTATTTAACACTAATCACCCCTAATTAGCCATAATTAGTGCAAAACTAAGCAAATCACTCACCTTAGCCACAAAATAAACTAAGATCTGAAATGATTCTCTGATTTGATGCGAATTTCAATACCAAACAGCAGCTCCTTTGTTGATTTGGTGAAGATCCTTCTTGATTAGGAGTTGCTAAGCCAAATCCTTAACCTAAAGGTGATTTAGAGGTTGGAGGCCATTTTTAGGGTTCCTTGGTGATAAGTGGAGGCTAGAAAACTGAAATGGAATGATTCTCCATCTCATTTCAGCCCTCCCATAACCCTAACCCCGAAATGGGTTATGGGCCTACTTGCTAATCACCCGATTTGGCCCGGTTAAGCAGTTTTCACCCTCCAAACCTTGTTTCAGCCATATCTCCCAAACGGTAAGTCCGTTTGGCTAATGTGACCATTCTACGGAAAGAGAAACCATCAAACGAATCTAATGGAAGTGGTTTCAGGTCAAAATTCCTTTCCAATCAAAAGTTATGGCCAAAACAGTACCAACTAGGGGCAAAATGGTCATTTAAAAATCGACAAAAATCATAAGCATGGGAAATGACTATAATAGATGTTTCCCAAAGTTACATGACCATACGGCTTCACATGGAAAAGAAATAAATATTCTACGATCCTATGATGTGTAGAATACGGGTCATTACACTCTCCCCCCCTTAAGAAATTTCGCCCCCGAAATTCCCTAATCCAAACATATACAAAGGTTCCCGCATGCCTATCAATCATAAAACAACAATCAAACATGCAAACAAGCAAAGCAAGTATATCCTAGCATGCGGAAAACTAAATCGCAAAGTAAATCTTACCAGGCAAAGAGTTCTGGATAAGCCTTCCTAATGCTCTCCTCTGTCTCCCAAGTACAATCATTCTCGTTCTCGCCCCACTGAACCTTGACTAGCTTTACCGACTTCCTTCGAAGTTGCTTCGTATCGTGCTCCACAATACGAATCGGCTTGCGGTTCCCAACCGCCTCGGGTTCTACTTCGAAGTCCTCTAACTGATCAGGTGAAATAGTCACATCTGAGTCATGAACGAACTTTCTTAGTTGGGAAACATGAAATACATTATGAACTCCCGCCATCTTCTCTGGTAAGCCAACTCTATATGCCAAATTCCCGACTAATTCAAGAACAGGGAACGGGCCAACAAATCTTGGTGCTAATTTGCCTCTCCTGCCAAATCGTATCACGCTCTTCAACGGAGAGATCTTAACAAACACTAAGTCACCAACGGAGAATTTCAAGTCCCTTCTCCTCTTATCGGCATAACTCTTCTGCCTATCTTGAGCAGCTTTCATTCGTTGTTGAATGATCTTAATCTTATCCGATGTTTCTCTCACCACATCTGGTCCAAGCACAAACTTCTCGCCGGTCTCTATCCAACATGATGGTGAGTTGCACGGTCTTCCGTACAAAGCTTCATATGGAGCCATACCGATACTGGATTGGTAGCTATTATTATATGCAAACTCTACTAGATGCAAATGGTCATCCCATGATCCACCAAAATCCAATATACACGCTCTCAAGAGATCTTCCAATATACGATTCACCCTCTCCGTCTGACCGTCGGTCTGAGGATGATATGCGGTACTGAGATGTAATCTTGACCCTAGAGCCTCTTGTAAGCTCTTCCAAAACCCACTAGTGAACAACGGGTCTCGGTCACTCACAATGCTTTTGGGTACTCCATGAAATCTTACTACCCACTTCATATACAATTCTGCCAACTTGGCTGCCGTTCTGGTCGATTTGACTGGTATAAATCTTGCGCTCTTAGTCAATCGATCCACAATTACCCAAATGCTATCATATCCCGATCTAGTCCTTGGTAGGCCATCAATGAAATCCATCGAAACTTGCTCCCATTTCCATTCGGGAATTTCTAATGGTTGTAACAACCCACTAGGCTTCTTTTGCTCGGCTTTAACTAGCTGACAATTCATGCATTTGGATATAAACTTTCCAACGTCTCTTTTCATCCCTTCCCAGTAGTAAGTCTGTCTCATGTCTCGATACATCTTATTACCACCGGGATGTATAGTCAGTTTTGAGTGATGACACTCTCTAAGCACTTCATCTCTCAAACCATTCACGTTGGGCACAACTAGTCTTCCATTCTTTCGAAGCCATCCATCTCGATCAAGCCCATACACATTCATCTCCTCATCGATACCCATCTCTAACTTGGAGATGATTTCTAATAAATTAGGATCGTCCCTCTGGCTAGAACCAATCCGCTCTATCAAAGTGGGTCTGATCGTCAAACTAGCTAGCATAACTGGATCCAACTCGTACCTTGGTCTGAAATCAAACCCCGCGATATAGTCCAGTTGCTTCCATTCAAGAAACATTGCCCCTAAGCTGGCATGTCTCCTACTCAAGGCATCGGTTACCGCATTACCCTTCCCAGGTGTATACGCGATATCAAAATCATACGAAGCCAAGAATTCTAACCATCTCTGCTGACGAAGATTCAGATCTTTCTGGGAGAAGAGATACTTTAACGATTTATGATCAGTAAACAACTCAAATCTTTCTCCCAAGAGATAGTGTCTCCACATCTTCAGCGCAAATACAATCGCTGCCAATTCCAAATCATGGGTAGGATACTTCTTCTCATGCAGCTTTAGCTGTCGACTAGCAGAAGCTACAACCCTACCTCCTTGCATCAATACAGCACCCAATCCGGTACCACAAGCATATGTGTATACCGTCATCTCTTCATTCCCTTTAGGAATGACTAACACTGGCGCACGCGTCAACCTCTCCTTTAGACTCTTGAAGGCATCCTCACACACTCTGTCCCAGACGAAGGACTGATTCTTCTTAGTCAACTGAGTCAACGGTGCTGCTATCTTGGAGAAGTCCTGGATAAACTTACGATAATATCCAGCTAATCCCAAGAAACTTCTTACATATGTAGCATTCTTGGGTGTAGGCCAATCCTGAACCGTAGCCACCTTCGCAGGGTCCACGGCAATACCACTCTCGGAAACAACATGACCCAAGAATCTTACTTCCCTTCTCCAAAAATGACACTTAGAGAACTTCGCTTTCAATTGGTGTTTCCTCAACACCTCCATCACTATCCTCAAGTGTCCCTTGTGTTCCTCCTCTGTCCTTGAGTAAACAAGGATATCATCCACGAACACAAGAACAAACTTATTCAACTGATCTCCGAATACTCGATTCATAAGATCCACAAAATAGGCTGGTGCATTGGTCAACCCAAACGGCATAACCAACCACTCATAAAATCCAGACGGCGTCCTAAATGCCGTTTTCGGAACACTCTCATCTGCTACTTGAAGCTGATGAAATCCTGTCGCGAGGTCCAACTTGGAGAACACTCTTGCTCCTTCCAGCTGATCAAACAAATCATCTATCCGCGGTAGAGGATACTTATTCTTCCTCGTCACCTTATTCAACTCGCGATAGTCCACACACAAACGAAGGGAACCATCTGCCTTAGTGGCAAACACAACTGGTGCTCCCCACTCGGAGACACTCCTTCTAATAAATCCCTTCTTCAAAAGATTGCTGACTTGCACCCCAAGCTCTCGCTGCTCCCTTGGTGCCATACGACGAAGTGGCATCACTATAGGTCTGGCATCTTTCACTAAATCAATACGGAACTCAATCTCTCGGTGTGGTGGAAGCCCGGTCACCTCCTCGAAGACGTCCGGATACTGGCCAACCACGGGCACATCTGACAACTCATCTTGCGGGATGTCGAGGGAATTTACAAAACTAGCCATAACCCCATCACTGGGTAGGCTACCAAACACTACCCTCCGCCCATCATCCGCCCTCACTGTCACCAAAAAGCCCTCACAGTCTACCACCACCCCGTATCTTTGGAGCCAATCGACTCCCAATATAATGCCATACCCAGTAAAGCCCAAAACAAAGCAATCACATACAAACATACATCCATGACTCGATAAGACCAAATTCCTTCAAATCATACTAAGGCTAGTCGAACCACCAATCGGGTTCGTCACAATCAATGGTCTATCGACTATCTCGGGTTCCAGTCCCAATCTATCTACCAGGTCACTAGATATGAAGGAACGGGAAGCCCCAGTATCAAACAAAACTCGAACTGGTACATCATAAATAGAAAGCATACCTTGAATAACAACATTCTTTCCTTTCTCCGCCGCAGTTGGGGCATTCGACGAAGAAGGAATAGCATCAAGAGCATATGCTTTCACAATCTGCTTCTCCTTAAGAGGTGGCGGACACTTGTCCTTGAAATATCCCACTTGACCACAGTTGAAGCACTTCTTATCCACTGGCTTGGCCCGACAATCTTTAGCATAATGGCCTTTCTTTCCACAGTTGAAGCACTCAACATCCTTCTTGCTCTTTTTCTGGCCACCCTTAGATTGGTCCTGCTTCCTCTTATTCTGAGAGTTATTCTTGCCTCCACCGCCTGCTTGCGACTTTGGTCCTTCTGCAGATGCAGCCTCAGTCTTTGACTTAGGGTAAAGACTCTCTGACCTCAAAGCTTTCCCCACGATCGATTCAAAAGTCTCATCGATGTGGTTAATGAGCCTCTCCCCCAAGTACCCATCCAGACCAGTAATGAACTTCTCATTCTTCTTCTCAGGAGTATCGATAAGAGACAGTCCATACTTCGACAAAGTGTCGAACTCAGCAATATAATCAGAAACTGCCCTTCCGTTTTGCTTGAGTTCCAAGAACCTCTTAAACAACTCTGACTTCTGGGCAGCTGGGATAAACTTCTCGCTAAAGCGAGCCTTGAACTGATCCTAAGTAACTTGATCCTCCGGGGTAGCTGTTCTAATGGCATTCCACCAATTCATCGCTCGCCCTTGCAGCTGACGAGACGCTAGCCTTCTCTTCATCGCATCCTCGAGACCCAAGTCATCAAAGATACGGTCACAGCTATCCATCCAGTCTTGAACATCTGTGGCCGACTCCGTTCCGTGGAACGGCTTCCCACCAAGATTAGTGTAATCCTTGCACAACTTGGCGAAATCGACCCTAGGCACCTGCACTACTGGGCCAGCACCAACTCCGGGATTGGGAATTGCCCCTTGCACTTCTCTAAGCATGTCTCTTATGAGGTTAGTAAACATAGCCCTCATGTCAGCGGCATTCCCTTGGTTGGTCCCTCTACCAGCACCCCTCGTCTCTCGGCTCATCGTTAATCTGAAAAAGGGAAACGATTAACGATCCCATAGTGGTGCTAGTGCAGTGCGACTTAATCTTTATACTACTAATAGTATATACATACATAGTTTTTGAAAACCAAAGTAATCACAAATACGCGCTCTCATATACGTACTATCTCTCCCTAGTGTCTTTCCCTAGGTTAACTACGCAACCTAGAGCTCTGATACCAAGTGTGACAGCCCGCCCCGCACCAACCGACATTTACTCCAAAAGTGCGATGTACACATGTCCAATTGGCACGGAACGGGTCGCCAGAAGGGAAAAAGGGAGAAGGAAATGAACATACAAAGAGCCTGTAGAATGTCTCACAGCGCATAGAACAAAATATAATAGTAACATACTTGACATAAAACAGGAGAGACAGTGCATAAGCTGAAAATCAGAACTAAACATCATAGTAGCGAAAATCCAAAATACAGCTTATTACAACTTTCAAACTGTCTCAAAGCAAAGTAAGATAAATGAGGTACACTACTAATGCCCAAGTAGCGACCACCAACGACACAGGGAGAATGTGTATATATATATATAATACGTGGAAGCCTCCTGCCCGCCTCCGGATCAGCTACTCGCACACCACCAGCTAACATGTCTCTAGTCTGCTCGTGTGAGCACCCAGAGTAATAAGAGGAGACATAAAACTCTGGGTCAGACATAAAGCCTGGTATGAGCGATAAGCATCTAAAGTGAACAATAAAAGGTAGACTAAAACATACCTGAACCTGGACCTACAACCAAAGAGTTAGCACTACATACTGTACACACTCTAAGGTATCATATCAAACAGTGTAAAGATACGGAGGTAGGGGAGGTGTGCATGTCATAATGATGGAAAACAATCAAGCATAGCATCCATCCTCACGTCTCTCACTCAGTGCATAAAGCATACGATATTCACCACTTCGATCTCCCAACATTCCTTGCTACGATCACTTTGCCCCATGAAGTCATAAATGGCTTCACTGCACTGATAACGTAGCCACAAATTCCTCGCTATGTTCACTTGCCCCATGGAGTTATTCACCCCATCTGCGCTGGCTCATAGCCTTACTAATCCTTACTATGTCCACTTGCCCCATGGAGTTATTCACCCCATCTGCGCTGGCTCATAGTCTTACTACGCATCACCTTTCCCCTCAGGTCATAATGACCCTACTGCACTGATAACGTAGTCTTGCTACCATCACTTTGCCCCTCAGGTCGTAATGACCCTACTGCACTGATAAGTAGCCATCATCCATTCTTAGTGGTGAATCGAAGTTATGAACGTCGACAACTCCTTAGCACACGTCCCGCAGCAAAGTCCAACCATGAAGCGAACTCGTTGGTTCCCAACTGGTTCCGGGATCCTGAGCTCTAACTCCCCCTATTGGACTACCTTTGCATCTCGGGTTATTGGTCAATACTGGGTCGGGTCGGGTTCTTCCTCAGGTCATCGGTTCGGGTCGGTGTTCTTTATCCGTTCGGGTCGGGTCCCCCTTCTGATGCGGTTCGGGTCGGCATTCCTTTTGGTTCGAGTCAGCTGCTTCTTCTTCTTCGGGTCGGGTCGGTGCTTCCTTTCGGGTCGGGTCGGGTCCTTCTTGGTTCGTGCTTTCGATCCGTCTTCATGCTCCTCTTCATATGCTCCTATCCGATCCGCTTTCTTGTTCCTGCTCTGATTCGCCTTTGTGTTTCCGATCCGATCCGTCCTCTTCGATCCGATCCGTCTTCCTTTATCCGATCTGATCCCAGTTCAGCTAGCGTGGCCTTCCTTTTTGCCACTTTTCCAAGTGTTGGGTTCCGATCCGATCAGATTCTTTGCTCAGTTCCACATATCCGATCCGAGCCCCCTTATCCGATCCGATCCGAACCCTGTACTGTTTTCTGAAACTGTTCCAGCAAGGGTTTATGCCATTCGACGACGTTTTCGACCATTCTAACTATTGAAATCAATCACAAAGCATTTCATACAGTCATAGCAACATGCATAATCAACCACAAACATCATTCACATCAATATCCTAGGTTAAAATGGATCAAACATACCCAAAATCCCATATTTCCCCTTAAGCATGTTTAGGTGAAACTAATGATAGGATTATCAAAACTTAACCAAATTAACCCAAATTCATATCAGAGGTCTAAAACATCATTCCGAATTTTATAAACATTTTTCCAGAATTTTATCATGTTTAAATTCGCTAATTAACACTAATCACCCCTAATTAGCCATAATTAGTGCAAAACTAAGCAAATCACTCACCTTAGCCACAAAATAAACTAAGATCTGAAATGATTCTCTGATTTGATGCGAATTTCAATACCAAACAGCAGCTCCTTTGTTGATTTGGTGAAGATCCTTCTTGATTAGGGGTTGCTAAGCCAAATCCTTAACCTAAAGGTGATTTGGAGGTTGGAGGCCATTTTTAGGGTTCCTTGGTGATAAGTGGAGGCTAGAAAACTGAAATGGAATGATTCTCCATCTCATTTCAGCCCTCCCATAACCCTAATCCCGAAATGGGTTATGGGCCTACTTGCTAATCACCCAAATTGGCCCGGTTAAGCAGTTTTCACCCTCCAAACCTTGTTTCAGCCATATCTCCCAAACGGTAAGTCCGTTTGGCTAATGTGACCACTCTATGGAAAGAGAAACCATCAAACGAATCTAATGGAAGTGGTTTCAGGTCAAAATTCCTTTCCAATCAAAAGTTATGGCCAAAACAGTACAAACTAGGGTCAAAATGGTCATTTAAAAATCGACAAAAATCATAAGCATGGGAAATGACTATAATAGATGTTTCCCAAAGTTACATGACCATACGGCTTCACATGGAAAAGAAATAAATATTCTACGATCCTATGATGTGTAGAATACGGGTCATTACAGTGAAGGCCCATTACTAGCATTCTGTTTCTATACAGATTATTCTGTTTCGATTCTGTTTCAGTTTAGACATTAGGGTAACACCTAATCCTGTTATAATAGTATTAGTGCAGAGAAGTAAGATGTAAGTGAGGAACATAACTTGGTTTACATCATTCTGTTTCTTCTGTTAACTTAAAGTATATCTGCTATTCCTGTTGATGTAATCTCTCATCCAGCTTTATTTACATGTCATGATAATATTATCTATTTATATGCTGTAAGTCACTGGACTCGCCAGACTTTATGTCTGACCTCGTTTGTTTTCGCCCATTTTCTTTCCCCCCCCCCCCAAGTGCTCAGGGTGGAAACATAGGAGCTTGATTCTGATTCTCTCTGCTTGAAGTACTTGGAGTAGTGCTTGGCTTTGACTCTATCTTTTCATGGCAGTTTATGTTGGGGATTATGGCTTTGAAACTTTACATTCTGAAGGATTTTGTATAAGACTGATAATTATGTACTTGAGTTTTGGTATTGTGATTTAGAAAGATGTAACTAAACTTATTTTTGCTTCTGCTGTAATAAAGTTATAATTTTTCAAGTACTACTTATCTGTCTTGTAATATTCTGTTCTGTCTACTAAAACGCTCCATCAAAGTTAAGGCATTCCCTTTGTGAGTGACCTTAACGGAGGTGGGGTGTTACATGTGCTTTGAATAAGTTTAACTGAATCTTTCTAGAATGTCATCCATTCTTGTGAAGGCGTTATCAGCTTGTCGTGTCCTCTTGGAGGTTTCTGATATTTCGACTCTTCGTTGTATAGATGGCTTGTCGTATATCGCACCGCTTCCATGGGTGTTCATCGGGTCATATTCTATAGCCGTAGTGGACAAAATGATCAAGTAATTGATTAGACTTCGTCAAACCAATGGGTTTCAAATCTTTCACCATAAGTCATGCTAGATCATTGGCTCTCGAATGTAATTTCAGACACACAGGTCATTTCCAAGTGTCGTCGTCTTCCTACATAATTCAAGTGCATGGTCGAGTCTGATTTTCTTTTATGTACGAGTCAATATATGAAGTAGTCATCCATGTTATAGGGTAGTACCAGAATCTTTAGGCCTTGAGCTATCCCTTGGCTTATTGGGATACAATGCTTCAGAATTGGCATATGGATCTGTCATTAGTGCTTGGATTTGGACTATCTTAATATCAGGATATTAATCTAGGGTTTCTCGATTACATCGAATCATAACAATAAGGCATCTGAAAGCCATGACACTGCGGATCGTTTTGTAATCCCGTGATCACATACGAGTCAGCATGAGATGTTGAAAATATGCAAGTCAGTAGTTGATAGGATCATCACAATCGTAAGGCAACAGAGGAGTTTATCACACTCTCCATTCGATGTAGTTGCGGATCAAGCCTCTGGATTCATGATTGATCCGTTAATCGGCTTTCTTAAATGGTCAGGATGAATCATAACATATTCCGGAGATATAGTTTATATGTTCTGAATTATGCACAAAGTCAGGGTCATATTCAAATTCAGTCTGCGAGTTAAAGCTCGTGCTCCTAACGTCAGTGGAGGACAAATGAACTCAACGTTTATGCCCCCGACATCAATGGGGGTTGGACCAAGTCAATCAGGCATCTACTCTTCTAGTCCTATTACTTTTCGTTATTGCATCGGGTTAGAGCTGTAGGTTCGACAATCGTAGTCAACCCAAGTCATTCTATACTCTTTCTCAAGTCAGCAAGAGTTGAAGTTGTATGTGTGAATGGTCGAATCATGTTTGCTTTGGTGTCATATCATCTCTTTAGTCAGAAAGTGAGGATTGTTGAGTCAAGAACTTTTAATGATCGTTTTGATTAATGACGAGAAGAAGCTTCATGATCGACAAAAAGAAGATACAATGGTTTCATAGGTTAGAAGTTGGTTATTTAGAATATTTTATGTTAAAATCTGTCCTCAAATAATCATACTTCCCATTGATTTCAAAATTATGCATGAAAACTCGTTTTTATTGTATATTGACAAAAACAGGTCAACCTGTTTTTAATAACAGGTCAACCTATTTTTAAATATAACAGGTTAACCTGTTAAAATTAACAGGTCAACAGCTTTTTGAAATAACGGTCAAAAACCTGTCAACCTATTAATTTTTCCTGTCAACCTATTTTTGAATTTCATGAAGAGTCATCTTCTTTCTTGAATAGTTGAATCCATTTCTCTTCATTTAAAATCATTTCTTTTGATTGCAACTTTTCACCAACAATTGCAACTTCTCAATTACTATAAATACATCAGTTTTCAATCAATCAAATTACCGAATTTTCTCTCCATTCTCTGATCTATATTGTATTATTCTTAGCATTCTAAAAGCACTCAAAAGCATTCAATTATCGTTTGAATCTCCAAGCATATTTAATACACTTGTGATTCAACTCGATAATCTACTTCCAAATCTTTGCAAACATCAACATATATTTGAGGATAAGATTATAGGAAGGTTGTACTCAATCATTGACTAATCAGTGTTGAAAAAAAGAACACACTCAAGGTCAAAGTCTTGTAATCGTCAAGTGGGTAAGCTTGTAGCCCGTGAAATCAAGTGGGTAAACTTGTAGCCTGTAAAATCAAGTGGGTAAGCTTGTAGCCCGCAAATCAAGTAGTGTTGTGAACCAGTTCCTCCGGGTGAAGAGAGGGTGTTGTTTAGTGAAAATCCGAAGAGGAGCTTCGGGACTGGACGTAGGACGGGAGGTCCGAACCAGTATAAAATCCTGGTGTCATTACTCTACTTTACTTTACTTTACTTTACTGCATTTAAAGTTATCTGTGATATATATATTGTTATCATATCATATTCCGCATAGCCATATTATAGATCCTACATAAGTCGTGCACACCGACTTTTCAATTGGTATCAGAGCAAGGTCATCATATAACCGTAACACAGTTATTTGATATATTCTAGTAATATGGCAAATAACGCAAGTAAAAGTAACACCACTTACACAGAAGGTCAATCGACACAAAGACCTCCTTTCTTTAATGGCCTAAACTATAGTTATTGGGCAACACGCATGACTTTTTATATGCAATCAACTAGCTACGATGCTTGGAATGCTACTCAGAAAGAAATAATAAATCCAGCTACTGAGTATGCAGAATGGACTCCTGCTGAGAAAACAGCAGCTACTGTAAATGCAAAAGCAATGAATATGTTGTTTTGTGCATTAGACCAAAATGAGTATAACCGTGTTAGTATCTGTACCACTGCCTATCAAATTTGGCAAACACTAAAGACCACTCATGAAGGTACTAACAAGGTTAAACAAGCAAAAATAGCTTTGTTGAAAAGTCAATTTCAAAATTTCAAAATGAAGCCAAATGAAACAATCAATGAGATGTATTCAAGGTTTCAAACTATTCATCATGCTCTTATCGGGTTAGGACAAAAATATTCTGACTTCGATGTAGTTTCAACAGTCCTACATTCACTGACTAATGAATGGGAAGGAAAAGTATTAGCCATAGAAGAAGCTAATGATCTTTCCACCATGAAGCCAGATGAATTGATAGGAAATCTTATGTCCTATGAAGCTAACTTGCAGGCTCGAAAAGAACAAAAAGAAGAAAAGAAAAATGTAGCTTTTCATGCTGATGAAGACATCTCAGATTATGAAGATGAGGATCTAGCATTCATTGCAAAAGGATTCAAAAAATTCTTAAAGCAACGAAAAGCTAGTCGATACAACAGAAAAAAATTCGGATCAAACAGACCATCATCATCGAATGTAGAATGCTTTAACTGTCATAAGAAGGGACATATGCAAAATGATTGTCCAGAACAAAAGAAGAAGACAGAAAATGACAAGTTCAAACACAAAACAGACAAGTCAAAGAAACGGGCATTCTCAGTAACTTGGGATGATTCAGATTCATCTTCATCCGAAAGTGAAAGCGACTCAGATAATGAACAAGCAAATGTATGTTTTATGGCAACAGAGGATGAGGTACAAATTCCTACTCTTGAGGATATGCTTGATATTTATGATAAATTAATGATTAAATTTAAAGATACAAAACATCAATTAAAAGAAGTCAAGGCAATGTTGAATAGATCAGAATTAGAACGAGATATGTTAAAAGATGAAAAAAACATATTAGAGGAGGAACTTGAAAAGGCTCAAGAATCATCATCTGATAATAATTCTCAACTATCTCTTCTGAGTCAAGAAATTGAAATTCAAAAAGAGAAAAATGACACTCTTACTGCTGAGAATTATGAGCTTAAAGCAAAAGTAAAATCTCTAGACCTCGAAAAAGCTAGTTTACAAACAAAGTTAGACGACATTTCTAAAAATGTTTCTAACTTTAACAAAGGTCGAGAAAATTTGACAAAAATTATTGAGAGTTCACAACCAGCTACAAATAAGCAAGGATTGGGATATAAGAAACAAGTTATCAAGGAACATCTTGGTAAAAGAAAAAGGAAAAATAAGAAAGTTCAAGAAACTGAAGCTAAGAAAAATCTCAGTTTATTATATTCCAAACCAAAACCAAGTGTGAAATCTCAAAAGGAGAATGTCAAATCTATAAAAATATGGGTTCCTAAAACAAATAATAGTTTGATTAGGAACAAGTACATTCAAATTTTTTTAAGTACTGTGCATCATAATCCAAATTATTTGTATAAAGGGGATACCGGACCCGTATGGGTTTGGACTCCTAAGACCTAACTCTTAGGACCCTATAAAAAGTGGGTACCATGAACTTAACTTTATTTTTTGTAGGACCCACTTAAGAAAAGAGGAAAGTGGATACTGGACAGTGGTAGCTCAAAGCATATGACTGGAGACAAGAGCTTATTAACAAATATCACTTATTCGGATGGTGGCTCAGTCACTTTTGGAGATAATTCAAAAGGCTATATCATCGGCAAAGGCGATGTGAGTAATTACGGTACATCTAACTTACCTCTTATTACAAATGTCATGCTAGTTAAGAATTTGAAACACAATTTGCTAAGTATCAGTCAATTGTGTGACAAAGGTTTTACTATTTCCTTTTCGAATAATAAATGTAGTATCTTAGATAAAGATCAAAATATAGCTTTTGAAGGACATAGAGATAGAAACATTTATATTCTGAATATGAATACCAATCATAATTCAGACATGTGTCTTGTAGCCAATGATAATGACCCATGGCTATGGCACAAACGTTTCTGTCACATAAACTTCAAAACTATTGACAAGCTAGCCAAAAATAATCTAGTTAAAGGATTACCCAAAGTGAGCTTTACGGTTAATAATCTTTGTGATGCATGTCAATTAGGAAAATTGACTAAATCATCTTTTAAATCCAAGAAAATCATATCAACATTACAACCACTTGAGTTATTACATATGGATTTATTCGGACCAACCCAGGTTCAGTCAATAAATCATAATAAATATGTGTTTGTAATTGTTGATGACTATTCCCGTTATACATGGGTAATTTTCTTGAAAAATAAAAGCGACACGTTTCACCATTTTAAATCATTCATCAAAAGAATTCAAAAATCAAAAGGACTCAAAGTTAAAAATATTAGAAGTGATCATAGTGGAGAATTTGAAAATAATGATTTTGAACATTTTTGTACAAGAAAAGGTATAAATCATAATTTTTCGTTTCCTAAAACTCCACAACAAAACGGAGTTGTAGAACGGAAAAATCGGACCTTACAAGAATGTGCAAGAACATTATTAAATGGATCTACTCTACCAAAACATTTTGGGCAGAAGCTGTTGCTACTTCATGTTATGTTTTGAATCGTGTATCCATTCGACCTCTGACCAAGAATACACCATATGAGTTGTTTAATCAAAGAAAACCAAATATCTCATATTTCAGAGTTTTTGGTTCTAAATGTTTTATTTTAAATACGAAAGACCATCTTGGAAAATTTGATTCGAAATCCGATGAAGGAATATTTGTCGGGTACTCGGAACGAAGCAAGGCCTATCGTATATTCAATAAGAGAACTAAAATTATTGAAGAATCACTTCATGTTTCTTTTGATGAATTCTTTAAATCAACTCATATCGTATAAGATGACGAAGAAATCATAGTTAATGATAATCCTGTTATCACAAATAATGACTCTGACTCAGAAATAGTTGACGATATTCCTCAAACTGCTGTGGTACCTTCTCCACCAAGATTTAGATCTCCTTCTAGAATTCTGAGAGATCATCCAGTTCAGAATGTTATTGGAGAAGTAACATCACAAATTCAAACAAGAAGTCAACTTAATCAAATGAGTCATGTTGCGTTTATCTCAAATATCGAACCTAAAAACCCTAAGGAAGCTGCTACTGATGAATATTGGATCATTGCTATGCAAGAAGAACTAAACCAGTTCGAGCGCAATGACGTATGGGAACTTGTTCCAAGGCCAACTGATCAAACAGTTATAGGAACTAAATGGGTATATAAGAATAAGGCCGATGAACAAGGGAACATTACTAGAAATAAAGCTAGACTAGTAGCACAAGGGTATAATCAAGAAGAAGGTATCGATTATGAAGAGACTTTTGCACCTGTCGCTAGATTAGAGGCTATTAGAATTTTATTATCTTTCGCTTGTCATCATAATTTTAAATTATATCAGATGGATGTCAAGAGTGCGTTCTTAAATGGGTTTATCAAAGAAAGAGTATATGTTGAACAACCTCCTTTATTTAAACATGAAAAATATCTGGATCATGTTTTCAAACTTAAAAAGGCTTTGTACGGTCTAAAACAAGCACCTCGTGCTTGGTATGAACGTTTACGAAGTTATCTTATTGATTCGGGTTTTCAAATAGGAAAGGTTGATCAAACGTTATTTATTAAACACTCACAGAAAGACATATTGGTTATTCAGATATATGTGGACGATATAATCTTTGGATCAACAAATGAAAAACTTTTTAAAGAGTTTGCAGATGTTATGACCAAAGAATTTGAAATGTCACATATGGGAGAATTATCATACTTTCTTGGTCTTTAAATTAAACAATTTCCGAATGGTATTTTCATAAATCAAGAAAAATATTGTGGAAACCTTATTGAAAGATTCAGACTTGAGAATACTTCCGGAAAACCTACTCCGATGAGTACTTCTATTCATCTTGAAAAAAATGTCAATGAGAAAAGTATAGACCAGAAGACTTATCGCAGTATGATAGGATCTCTTTTATATCTAACAGCTAGTCGTCCGGATATTATGATGAGTGTTTGTTTATGCGCAAGATTTCAAGCTGATCCTAAAGAATCACACTTACGAGCAGTGAAACGTATAATTCGTTATCTTAATAATACCAAAGATTTCGGTCTTTTCTATCCAAAAGAATGTACATTTGAATTAGTATCATATAGTGATGCTGATTTCGGAGGATCACGAACGGATAGAAAGAGTACAAGTGGTACGTGCCATTTTATTGGAAAATCACTTGTCTCTTGGTTTAGTAAGAAACAAAATTGTGTTTCACTTTCGACGTGTGAAGCGGAATATATATCAGCGGCACTAGCATGTACACAAGTTATATATATGCAACAAACACTTAAAGATTTTGGTATAAATTTATCGAATTCTATTATATATTGTGATAACACGAGTGCGATAAATTTATCCAAAAACCCAGTTAACCACTCTCGAACTAAACACATCAATATTCGACATCATTTTCTGAGAGATAACATTGAAAAGGGTAATATAAATCTCGAATTCGTAAATACGGAAAATCAACTAGCTGATATATTTACCAAGCCTCTACTGGAATCGAGTTTTGTCAACTTACGTAGAGAGCTAGGTTTGGTTTCAAGAAAAGAACTCGAAGAGTAAAAACATTTTAACATATATCAAGAGTTCGTACATTATTTTTGAAACCAATGTTTTTGTTTCTACATTTAGAAGAGAATTTTTCTATGGTTAAGCAAATACGAACCATATCTTTTATTTCTCAAAATAGAAAATTTCTTCTATATATATGATTATATTTTTTTTGAGTGCTCTCAGATAATTTTCTCTCTCTAAATCTCCATAAAACAAAATATTATCATGGCTCATATCTGTGAAAAATGTGCTGAACACTCACACGTTTCAATCACTAGTTCCGAGCCAACAGAATACAATTCCCCGAAAACAACAGAACATCCACCCGGATTCCATTCACATTCTCGTACACCAGGAACCACACCAACTCCTAAACGAAGCAAGAAAGTATTGTTCTGTTCTCCACGAACTAAGGAGAAGATTGACGAAATACATCATTATCAACAGCAGATGTATTATGAGCAAAGACTAACATCTTCTCGTTTATCGTATCTCGAGCGAATGGCTTCATTTTTCTGCGGGTCTAACAATCATAACGTTCATGAGCCAATTCCTATGCCATCATCATCAAGAACTCCTAACTCACGGGATAGGAATTACAACAACAACGAAGGAGCATACGGGAAATACTCTCCGTGGGAACCAAGAAAATGAGGTCATTCTAAAGGATCAACGGACATGCTTTATAATGCTTTTTAATAATGTTTTTATTTCCTACTTTATGTATTTGTTTTATATTATTAAAATAAAATTTTGGTTGGCTTTGAATTTGATCATCAAAAGGCTGGAATGTCATTTTGCATCAAAAACGGTCGACCGGTAGGTAAAAAACGGTTGACCGGTTTTATACTTTTAAATTTCCAGAGAATATTAGCGGTCGACCGGTTGCAAAATTTATGTCGACCGATCACTATATGTTCAATACATGTCGACCGGAAATCATTACAGGTCGACCGGTTTTAAAGTCCAAAAATTCCAGAGAGTTTCTGCGGTCGACCGGTCTCATAATTCATGTCGACCGGAACTATTTCAGAAAATTATGAAAAAAGGTGTCGACCGGAAATTTATGACAGGTCGACCGGTCTTTTGAAAATTTCAAATAAAAAGCTCACATTTCGGTCGACCGGTTATATATTGCTATCGACCGATTTCAGCTCCTTTTCTTACTTTTTCAAACAGAAACTTTTTAGGTCGACCGATTCTATTTTTCAGGTCGACCGGTTTCGTGACTTTTCGTTTTTTAAACCTCCAATCGACGGTTTAACCCCTATATCATCAACCCTATTTCGATTTTTACCCATTCATTACTCCAAATCAACACCTCTTTTCAAAACCTAACTTCTTATCTCCATCTCCTTCTCTTCAATGGCTCCAAAATCAAAGAAATCAAAGACTTCTTCTTCAACTTCTCAACAACCCATAGATACTCAAATCAAACATTGGCTTAAGGATCCGATTGCTGTAACAAGATGGAATAAAATGAAAGATTATACCATTCATGAAGGGAGTTTTCTCAAATATCACGATTTCCTCCTATATGATGTCAGGGAAATTGCAACCAAAGCAAAATTAGCATCTCTTCTTAGTTTTGAAGACAATAATGTTGAGATTAATCACATTATGATAAAATTATTCTATGCTAATCTCAATTTGGAGAAGTACAAGACAGCAAATTCATCAGATTGCTTATGGTCGGTTGTATGTGATCAACATGTATTCATTTCCAAGTCCCGAATGGAAGAAGTTCTTAAATCTTCAAATAATGGTACGAAATTTACTTCTGATTTCTGTCCCATTCATATTAGAGACAAAATTAGCCATTTATTCATTGAAGATCACATGTCAAGTGCTAAAGGAGTAAATTTGAGACCAACGGCTAGAATTTTCCATCATTGTATTGTTCACTCTCTCTTGCCATGAACCGGTAATTTTGATGGAATCTACAAAGAAAATTTTAAGGCATTATACGCTATATATGGTGATATCAATATCAACTGGATTGAAATGATTTTTGATGAAATATCATTGGTCAATAAACTCTCTCGCAAACATTTATTTTACAATGAATACGTAATGCGTCTTCTCATGAATTGCGGAATAAAATCTCCGGAATCCAAGATTTCAATACCTAAGTGTATTGATAAAGTATCAAAGAAAAGAATGAGACTTCCGGATCCATGCTTAACCATTATTCCATTTGAGCAATATACACATAGACGTCCTTCTGAAACATCTTCATCACAAGCACCTCCTCCAAGACCGGAAGATGTTAAGATTCCTTCGCCAAACTCAACAACAAAGGAATCTCTAGAACGAATAGCAAGAAATCAATTTCTTTTAGAAGCAAGACTCAAGCGAACCGATACCAAGCTTGATCGGTTAGACACCAAAATGGATAAACGTTTTAACAAGCTTAAGTCTTTCTTTGGCATACTTTGGGATGCTATATCTTGCGGTGCTTCTTCCTCCACTACTCAAGCACAAAATCCAGGAAAACGACCAATGCCACCTAATTTCACTTGGTCTACTTCAGAAGAGAATACTAGTTCAGGGTCAAGTACTCAAGTTGGGCGTGGACGTGGCACTTCATACATGAATGAAGGAAACGAGGAGGAAGAGGAACATGTTGACCTTGAAGAAGAAGAAGTACGACAAATAGAAGGTAAGGATAAGGAAATAGAGGTAGAAGGAAATGACGAGGAAGAATCGTCAGAAGAAGAAGAGGATGAGGAGAAGGAATCAGACGAAGGAGAAGGAGATGAGACCGATTCTGATGTGCCACCTCAGTGATTATATATATCCTTTTATGCTTTTCTATTTTATGTTGAAACACTTTATTAGCACTTGTATATGATTAGTGCTATCTTTTAATTCAGTACGTTATCTACTTATGTTGGTTTGGTGTGCTATGGTTTGTAATTTGTAAAAGAATCCACTACTAATATTCTCCGTTGTTTAATCTATTATGATAGTTTCTTGTATCCTTTTTGTTGATGACAAAGGGGGAGAAAGTATTAGAAAATATTACTAACATTTCTTCTTGCAGAAATTTAGTTGCACATTT
The DNA here is from genome assembly GCA_030737875.1 of Allium sativum. Classification (NCBI taxonomy): domain Eukaryota; kingdom Viridiplantae; phylum Streptophyta; class Magnoliopsida; order Asparagales; family Amaryllidaceae; genus Allium; species Allium sativum. The sequence continues at coordinate 576,056,373 of CM060913.1, forward strand.
CAGGTATATTATATATACAGGGGGAGAAATAGAGCATATATACAGAGGGAGATAGCAATGGAGATCATATTTTAAAAGCTATGTTGTCATCAATCAAAAAGGGGGAGAATGTTGAGTCAAGAACTTTTAATGATCGTTTTGATTAATGACGAGAAGAAGCTTCATGATCGACAAAAAGAAGATACAATGGTTTCATAGGTTAGAAGTTGGTTATTTAGAATATTTTATGTTAAAATCTATCCTCAAATAATCATACTTCCCATTGATTTCAAAATTATGCATGAAAACTTGTTTTTATTGTATATTGACAAAAACAGGTCAACCTGTTTTTAATAACAGGTCAACCTATTTTTAAATATAACAGGTCAACCTGTTAAAATTAACAGGTCAACAGCTTTTTGAAATAACGGTCAAAAACCTGTCAACCTATTAATTTTTCCTGTCAACCTATTTTTGAATTTCATGAAGAGTCATCTTCTTTCTTGAATAGTTGCATCCATTTCTCTTCATTTAAAATCATTTCTTTTGATTGCAACTTTTCACCAACAATTGCAACTTCTCAATTACTATAAATACATCAGTTTTCAATCAATCAAATTACCGAATTTTCTCTCCATTCTCTGATCTATATTGTATTATTCTTAGCATTCTAAAAGCACTCAAAAGCATTCAATTATCGTTTGAATCTCCAAGCATATTTAATACACTTGTGATTCAACTCGATAATCTACTTCCAAATCTTTGCAAACATCAACATATATTTGAGGATAAGATTATAGGAAGGTTGTACTCAATCATTGACTAATCAGTGTTGAAAAAAAGAACACATTCAAGGTCAAAGTCTTGTAATCGTCAAGTGGGTAAGCTTGTAGCCCGTGAAATCAAGTGGGTAAGCTTGTAGCCCGTAAAATCAAGTGGGTAAGCTTGTAGCCCGCAAATCAAGTAGTGTTGTGAACCTGTTCCTCCGGGTGAAGAGAGGGTGTTGTTTAGTGAAAATCCGAAGAGGAGCTTCGGGACTGGACGTAGGTCGGGAGGTCCGAACCAGTATAAAATCCTGGTGTCATTACTCTACTTTACTTTACTGCATTTAAAGTTATCTATGATATATACATTGTTATCATATCATATTCCGCATAGCCATATTATAGATCCTACATAAGTCGTGCACACCGACTTTTCAAGGATTGCCTTATCGAGTGTCAGCAAATTCAGATACTCTCCTCGCATCAGCCACAGAGTTGAGTATGCTCGTCAATCATTCAAGCGAAGAACGTTGTTAGGGAGATATTCGAGCTCCTTTGTTTCATGATTTGGCATAATCCGAAATAGTCATCATATTCTTGTTGAGTCTATCTCTCATGCTTGGTTCCATTGAGCTTGACAATCAAGATCGTGGGCTTGATCAATGAAATTAGTCTTTTCTGGAATTTTACATTCATATCGGTCTTTTCCAAGGCTTTCCTTTTGTCTTTATCATTTCAAGAGTCGGATGATGCTCTATTTTTTGCCATGAAAACATTGAGACCATTCATCTCAGTATTAGTATCCTCTTGTTGCAGGAATCTATCTCAGGATAGAATTCACCAACTTCTCTAGGAAAATCTCATGGCATAAAGATATTGAGGCTTGTTCCAGAGGTGAATCCGCTAAGGCCTTTTGGTGGGTCTCGACGCGGAGAGACTTTGAAGTTTGAGTTATCTAGAATATCGAATATTGCTGCTATCAATACCATTAATGATCCAGGTTGATCTACAGATGCCGCTACGGCGTTGAATCTTTCAAGGAATATATGCTGGGTCTCGCCGGATCTCTGTTGGAGCATCAATTAAGGTTGGCAATTTGGTCTTCTTCATTGAGAAGTTATCGACAATTATCCAATTTAGCGTTGGTGCCCCCAGCATGAAGCCTTGAAGTGGGTAAAAGTTGGTCTCTAGCTTCTTAGGTCCACATATGTGATAGTCGTCAATCAAACTTCCGTCCTGTAATTCTGGATGGTGATTCGCAGCTCGGATGTATGCGGGGTAGTCTTGGGTCTCCCATCCAAGCTCTAAGGATCGGAGTTAGGTGGCGATAAGATTAAATTATAGGTGGCTCAAATGCTTTTACTTGCCCCTACACTAAAGAATGGGGAGCTTCATGTCGAGGTTGAGTTGGGTTGGATTTGAAACATTCATCCGAATTGGAGCAGAGGTTGGTTGGACTCCGTTTAAGTTTCCAGTGGCTCTTGCATTGTCGTCGTTTTCATCCAGAATGTTATGTTAGAAGTTACATGCTGCATATGTCTAGGAGGAGATTGATTTTCCCTTGTTTCATCCAAGACGACGTTGTCAACTTGTTGTAGGGTCCCGTGCGATAAGAACTACGGAGTCGGGAGTGTTTGAGCCAAGTTCGTTATCGCTTGAATTCCCACGGTGCTTGCTCCAGCAAGTAAGTCGTAGTTTCTCGGCCTTCCATCCATCCGAGTAGAGAAGTTATCCATCATTTTATGTCGCTTGCAGAGAATTTCATCTTGTCGATCCATCTGGGTTCTCAATTTAGCAAGGGAACCATCTATTTCATATCTAGTTTGATGTGCTAAGGTTCACCGTGAGAGGAAATGTCCTGACATCCTTTGTTCCTAGCGCCTTCTGTGTCAATATCCTCAGCATGGAAGAAAGTTCTATTTTTCTTCCTCTTAACCCTTGAGTCAGAGTATCAAGCAATCCGTCTACGAGCTAGAAGTTGAAGTAATGGCGTTCCCTCTTTGTCCGGGACCTTTTAGTCGGGTAGTCGGTTGGAACAAGCAAATGGACGTTCACTCTGCATCCTCCTTGTGGTCCTTAAGCGACCTATCAGGATCAAAGCATAAGATAGACATGGACAGATAAGTTATGCCATTTGTAAATACTTTCAATAGTTATGCCCTCAGTCCGAGGTTAATGGAAAAAGACAGGCAGTCGTATCATCTCTCTTTTAAATTTAGACATGGATGTACGGAAAAGACATTTCTTTGAAAGCTTAAGTGATTGAGTTATCCAAGTGCTTGAGTCATTGAATTTTTCATTCGGTGTACTTGCAAGGTGGCACTTGTCCTTGTACTTGAGATGTCACTCCCAAGGCCTCCTTTTGGTCGTCGCTTCAAGTTGCATGATACGTTATTGAACATCTCGCTCTTAAGGCCTACTTTCGGTCGTCGCCTCAAGTCGCATGATACATTATTGAACATCTCGCTCTTAAGGCCTCCATTCTGTTGATGTCTTAACTCATGCAGAAATTTTAGCTCCAGGCATCGGCGTCAACCCTTAAAACGCGGCCCTTTATTGGTGTTGTGAGTGCGGCTCTCGCATCTTTGTCTTGTTATCTTGCACACACCAGATAAGGGTTTCAATTCGGTATCCCTGCATCATAATCCCTGCAAATAAATAGCATATCATATCGCAGCCATCGTAGGGGTGTGATGTGTGTGTATGGCGCGATCAATAGTGAATAAAGTGCCTGGCCAGGGCTTGTTTGGGATTGATTAGGATCGACAGTGTATCGCCCCGCATGTTCGGAAATGAGGGGTTCGGGCTCAGCTTTCATTCTTTCCCCCGATCCTGCAGCGGGGTAGGAGCCCTTCCGTGGCATTTAAATGCAATGCCTTTATACTCTCCTATCGTATGCCCAGGATAGAGTTCGAACTCAGCTTTCATTCTGCCCCCCAATCCTTCAGTGGGGTAGGAGTTCATTTGCAGCGCTCAGTCCCTGGCACCTTTATACTCTCCCGTCGAATTCCTGGGGAAGAGTGGAATCAAGGCAGTCTTTTAATCGTGGTGCACCATTACGCCTTGGGGATGTCGTCTTCCCGTCCTTTATACTCTCTCTCGAATCATGATAGTTAGAGTTAATAAGGCGAATGGTTATATCATTCACCCCGGCTTTCCTTCTGCACTCTAATTCCAAGAGCGGGATTCTGCCAGCTCGAGTGTCGTTCTAGAACTCGATTTTAATCCATACTTCCCACTTTTCACTGGCGGATGTACATTATCGGGCAAGTGGTCGGGACACACTTGCTGAATCTTTGCGTTCCTCCATTCAATTGATGGGATGACTAATTGGCACCAAACTTCAGGTACCTTGCAATTCAAAGATCAATGCACATTTATCTTGAGGCCTGCCACGTATGAGCCAAGGAGTGGATTGTAATACCTCGTAATTTTAAATATAACAAATTAAAGAATACTTAATTTCAAATGTGAGAATCAAGGGAAATGGGTTTTGCCATTGTGTTCGTCTCGGAATTCTGGTTGAGATAGAGTCCGAGTTTGCGTAAATTGGACTTCGTATGAAGAAGTTATGGCTGTCGGAAATTTCCAGAAATTCAAATTTAAATTCAAAAACGAATTCAGACTTAGAACTGGGCAGGGCGGGAAATTTCCCGCCCAAGGCCAGGTCGACCTGGGGGTCAACCTCCCCCTATACAGGTCGACCTTAGTGTCGACCTGGGGGTCGACCTGCCCGCCCCCCCCCCTCCCCGGAAGAATCTGAAAGATGACGATTTTATGACTCAGTGCTGAGTCATTAGAGCTGAGGTGTCACTCTATCTTGACTGGATGGTCTTGATTGATTCTAGGTTGATCGGATGGCCTAAATTAATCCTAATCTCTATATAAACACATGTAGACTCAAACCCTAAAACCTAATCAAAATTAGAACCATGGCCGTCATGCTATTACCCCACAACCTAGAGTAGCCGCCACCAACTAGAGGAACAGTAAAGCTAATAAACTCAATTCAACTCAAATCTATAACAACAACAACGAATTTGTCTACTTCAAAGGCAAGATAAATCAATCTCAGAACACAGATCCCAGAACTCAAGACCTTCTTTGAGTTGTGAGTTCGATTTCTTTAATAAGATAATCAACAAGTTAATTAGGTTGAGTTATAATTTGGGTTATATGGCTATGTTTGTGAATCATTGGAAAAATGTGATATTTTGTGAATATACGCTAGTTGTTCATAATGATAGTTTTGTTGTGGATCCCTATTTATATGCCCAATCACCTATGTTAAACTTGGTTCATGTTTGACATCAATTTATATGCAAGTTTGGGTGTAGATTATATGCTACTTTCTATGTAAATTGTACACAAGTTTACATGTGAACCAAGTAAAATGATTATATGCAAGTTTAGGTAGAAATTGGATTCACATATATGCAAGTTTACACCTTTAGATTTAGATCTATGACATACATAGTTTTATGTAAGTTTGTGACTATGGCCTATGCAAGTTTGGGTGAAAACTATGTTCATACCTGCAAGTTCACACCTTTAGGTCTATGTTTAGATTCATGACAATACAAAGTTTATGCAAGATATGTTGGAATCCTTATTTGTAAGTTATATCCATTTTGTGTGTTATGCAAATTTGCGATGTTTCTTCCCTTTTATGTGATTAGACTAATTGCTATTCTAATATATATATATATATATATATATATATATATATGTCATGATAAGCGAACGAACAATGTGGGGACGATGGGGGTAATATTGAATATACTCATATTGAGAATTGGCATGTAATGGCCTTAAAAGACATACAATTAATTTGAGGCAATAATTAAAATTTGTTATACTTGAAATAAATGGACAAAATTTAGGCGACAATTATGGACATAAGTATATTTGGAATTTATTGACAAATTTGAATACGGATATAAATCCACTTTTGGGTTAAATAAAGATATGTAATAATTAAACGCCTGAGACACGAGGTTAGACTCGTTTGTGGTGTAAGACTGCCCGGACCCGCTCGGAAAATCCAGCAGCCACAAATGCCAGTCTAATGTGAGAGGTCAAAGGCACGAATTAAATGTGTAACAATTGTAAAGACACGAGGTTAGGCTCGTTTGTGGTGTAAGACTGCCCGGACCCGCCCAACAAATCCAACATCCACAAATGCCAGTCTAATGTGGGTGGTCTTTACGAGGTTACAGTTTTAATGAATTAAGAAACACTTAACCAGATAAACATATGGTGGGACATGGGGGTTAAGTGGGTGCCTTTGGTGGCATGTGAAATTAAGAGGTTGCCTTGGGTGGTATGTGAAATACGATTAGATGCACTTAACCATGATTGAAACATGCAAGAAGACATGAATAAGAATGGGGTTAAGTGGGGAAAACCTTAGAGGGGACCAAGCATAGGTGGAAAGCTTGTGTCTTGCATGGGGGCCCTTTTCAAACCAGTAATCCATTAAGTATCTTTGAGGGCTCGACCCAAGTCGAGGATGGGACACTGGTACTGGGTTTGATTGTAAGAGGTCAAAATGGGTTAGCGGTGGCAAAGCAAGTCCAACGTGGTCATGTGCGTGTGTGGGCTCGGGCTGGTAGGTAAGACGTTGTTGCATCGTGTAGGTATAAGCTGTGCATTTTTGGTGGTATCGGGTTGCCACTTTGGGGAGTGATACACCCCACTGTGGGGCCAGCACGGGTATCTACAAGTTAGGGAGCCGATCGAATGGGGGCAGTGGGTACACCTAGTGGAGATAGGGGCAGACGGCACCATTGAAGGCAGCTAGGGGTACACGAAACTACCATTATCATTATTAAGTTCTGTAGGTGGGATCAACTTTTAGGGTGTTTGGTGTAGTGCAATGTAGTAATTATCTTATAGTGATTAGGTGCGCCTTTAACGTTATCTTTTTTCATCTTATTTCCTTTGTTTGCTCTGTCATGCCCATTTGTTCACAGTCATTTCCTTATTTTCCAGCTTATGCCTTATCCTAGTTACTTTAATGATTATATTGTTAAAGTTATTGCACTCGCCAGACTTTATGTCTAACCCCCTTTGTTTCCACCTCTTTTCTTCCTCCCCCCCCCCCAAGGTGCTCAGGGTGGGACTAGTACTAGTGGAGCTTGATTGGACAACTTTATCTCTTTCTTTTGGAAGTTGCTTGGATTGCTGAAGTAAAGTTCAGTCTATCTTATTTATGGCCATTTTATGTTGGGGTTATGTCTTTTATTTTATGTAGTCAGAACTTATTTGTCAAGATGGATAACAAGTGTATTTGGTTTTGTATTTGGTTTTTGATGTGATGTAACCAAACTATTTCTCCGTTGCAATAAAAGTGGTTTTTATTTTCCAAGTACTATTATATTTATCTGTCTTGTTTACTTTTCTGTTCTATACACAATAAACGCTCCACCAAAATTAAGGCATTCCCTTTGTGAGTGACCTTAATGGAGATGGGGTGTCACACATGGTATCAAAGCTGAAGGTTACCAGACCAGATATGGATTATGAAAAACTATTTTTCAAAAAGCATTTTTACAAAGAAATACTTTCAAAAATACGTTTTAAGGAGAGTATTTTCAAGAGAAAAGTTTATTTTAAAAACATAACCCCTAAGAGCGATACATCTTTCTTCCGAATTCTTCGTTTGAATCTCTTCATTTTCTTTTTAGCATGTCTGGAATTCCCGAGATACCCGAGGGGATACCGATACCAGGATGGTTTAGAAGGTATCTGGAAGCTAGGGCCCATGTTGCAGGCCTATTAAATGCTCCTCCTCCTCCTCCTCCTAGTGTTGATACTTTCGCAAAGATATGCAAGGGCTTTCGGGCAATGGGCGGGAAACGTTTTCATGGGTTGGAGCCGTTTGTTGAAGCTCGAAATTGGCTAAAGGAGGTGGAAGAATTATTTGGAATTTTTGAGGTAGAAGATGGAAGAAAGGTCCAGTTAGCTGCCTGGTTAATGAAGGATGAGACCTCGTTTTGGTGGGAGGTCACTAATGGAGAGCGTCCAGTTGATACATGGCCGGATTTCAGGCGTAGGTTTGAGGCAAAGTTTCTCTCACGGGCCGAAGAGAATCTATACATGGAAAGGTTTTTGGCATTGAGGCAGGGAAATCTATCAGTGAAAGAGTACGCCAACAAGTTCAATTAATTGGCGAGATTTGGTTTAGACTTGGTGAATACACCCGAAAAGAAGGCCCTAAGATTTGTTAAGGGTTTGAACGAGCCGCTACATGGGTTAGCTGTGACCCACATCCCTATGGGGGCCACCTTTGAGAGACTAGTTGACATGGCGCTTATGCATGAAGAGGAGAAAGGCGCCAATGCTAATAAGGTACCTGAGAAGAAAGGGGAGAAGAAAGGGGATCAAAAGAAACCACAACAGCAACAACAGAACAAGAAGGGTGGTAAAGACAACAATGGAAAGGGAAAGAAAAGATGCTTTAACTATAGGACACCAGGCTATCTAAGCAAAGACTGTAGGAAGAAGAAGAAGACTGGTTGTTTCCACTGTGGCGAGGCATGACATCTGATTAAGGACTTCCCAAAGAAAGGGCAGGGCCTACCTATGAAGGGCAGATTCAGGCTCTCATGGCACCAGGGCAGGCAAGGGGGTAGGTCCAGGCTCTCGTGGTCCCACCGCTGCAAGAACGAGGTGGAGCGATTTCCGTTGAAAGTTTAGTCTATCTTTTTGATCATCCTATTCGCACACTCTTTGATTTTGGTGCAACGAACTCTTTTATATCCACTGCTTTAGTAGAGACACTACACCTAAACACCAGTATAGTAGAGGATCCCTTAGTTGTTTCAAATCCAATTGGGGGCTCAGCCTATTTGTCGATGGTTTGTTTGGATTTGGAAATTTCTATACTTAGCGTTGGGTTTAGATGTGATGCTTATGTTTTGGGCTTCACGAGCTATGGGTTAATTCTGGGCATGGATTGGTTATCCAGTAATGGAGCCGTCCTAGATAGTGAAAAGAGAGAGGTTAGGCTTATGACTCGTTTGGGCAACACTCTCGAAATCTCTTGTAATCCCACGAATTCTGTTATGCTAAGTTATCTAGAATCGCTTGACACGTCTGTTGAGAATTTGCAGTCTGTTAGAGTAGTCCGTGAATACTCAGATGTCTTCGATGAAGTTCGAGGTTTACCCCCGAGGTATGAGATAGACTTTCGAATATACTTAGTAGATAATGCAAAGCTAGTTGCATTACCAGTGCGCCACCTGGCTCCAAGAGAGAGAAGAGAACTCAGTAAGCAAGTGAAAGAATTGCTTGAGAAGGGGTTCATAAGAAGAAGTATTTCAGAGTGGGGTGCTCCAGTCGTTTTTGCTACAAAAGTTAATGGTTCACTTAGATTATGCGTGGACTATAGGGAGATGAATAAGCTAACAAAGAAGAACAGACACCTGTTACCGAGGATAGACGATTTATTCGATCAGTTGGTGGGTGCTTCAGTTTTCTCGCAACTAGATTTGGCTACAGGGTTTCATCAGCTAAGGGTGGCTGAAGATAGCATCGATAAGACTGCATTTAGAACTCCTGATGGTTTCATCGAGTGGCTCGTCATGCCTTTTGGTTTGACGAATGCACCCGCATACTTTGTTGACTTAATGAGTAGGGAGTTTCTGAACAAGTTTGTGGTAGTCTTTGTAGACGATATTCTAGTTTTCTCTAAAAAATGAAGAAGAGCATACCCTACATCTTAGGGAAGTCTTAGAGACCCTACGAGCGCATCAACTTAAAGCTAAGTTCTCCAAGTGCCATTTTTGGAGAAAAGAAGTGAGGTTCTTAGGACACGTGGTCTCTAAGGAGGGGATAGATGTGGATCCCGCTAAGGTAGTGGCAATCCAGTATTGGAAAACGCCTAAGAATGCAACCGAAATAAGAAGCTTTTTAGGGGTGGCTGGCTATTATAGGAAGTTCATTAAGGACTTCGCGAAGATATCAGCCCCACTCATTCGATTAACGAAGAAGAATTTGGCTTTTACTTGGGACGTTGACTGTGATGATGCTTTCCAATGTCTGAAGAAGGCTTTGACGACAGCTCCAGTTTTAGTTTTGCCAGACGGGAGTAAGGCATTCACTGTATATACCGATGCTTGCGGGACAGGGCTTGGCGCAGTTTTAATGCAAGAGAGAAGGGTGATATGCTATTGTGGAAGACATTTGAAAGCCCACGAGAAAAATTACCCTACCCATGACTTGGAGTTGGCGTCCATAGTTTTTGCACTTAAGTCATGGCGTCATTATTTACTTGGCGAGAGGTTTGAGTTGTATACAAACCATAAGTCGCTAAAGTACTTATTCTCTCAGAAGGACCTAAACTTGAGGCAACAGAGATGGATGGAGTTTTTGGCATCCTACGATTTTGAGATTGCATATACCCTTAACAAGGGTAACGTTGTAGCCGACGCCTTAAGTAGAAAGAAGTTAACTTTAAGTCCTTTGTTTGTAGAGCGGCAGAGTTTGGAGTATATATCTTCCTTTGACTTCAGACCCTCTGTCAATTATGTACCCGGATTATTGGCATCGTTAGAGGTGCAACCTACACTTTTGGGTCGAGTTGGAGAGGCACAGCGAAACGACCCACAGTTGGTTGAGATAGTAGGCAACCTTATAGGAGGGGAGTCCTCAAGACATCTTGATAGATATGCTATAGATGAGAGAGGTTGGCTACGCAGAGATGGAAGACTTTGCGTACCACAAGACGAAAGTTTGAAGAAGGCAATTCTTGAAGACTCACATCGCTCTAAGATGACCATACATCCCGGTGGTGATAAGATGTATAACGATATGAAGCGAGTTTTCTTTTGGGCCGGAATGAAGAAGGATGTGGCCGAGTTCGTTGCTAGATGCTTAGTGTGCCAACAAGTCAAGGCGGAGCAAAAGAAGCCTGGTGGTTTGCTCCATCCCTTAGAGATTCCGCTTTGGAAATGGGAAAGCGTTTCCATGGATTTTGTAGATGGGTTACCAAGATCAAGGAAGGGTAATACGGGGATTTGGGTAATTGTAGACAGACTTACTAAAAATGCCCATTTTATTCCCGTTAAAAGTAGAAGGACCGCCGCATGGTTAGCATCTGTTTACCTTCGAGAGATAGTTCGTTTGCACGGCATACCCTCCCGCTATTGAGCAATAGAGATCCCATTTTCACAAGCGAATTTTGGAGAAGCTTACAAGAGGCGGTTGAGACGCAGTTATGCTTAAGTACCGCTTATCATCCTCAGACGGACGGCCAGACCGAGAGGGTGAATCGGATTCTAGAAGACCTTCTGAGGCTATGCATCCTAGACATTGGAGGAACATGGGAAGAGCACCTTCCACTAGTAGAGTTCGCCTATAATAATAGTTTTCAGGCTAGCATTGGCATGGCACCTTTTGAGGCTCTTTATAGACGACCGTGCCGATCACCTACATGTTGGTGGGAATCCACGGATAAGGTTTTGCTTGGACCCGACGTGATTAGGGAGACTTCGGAGAAGATAGACCTGATTCGACGGCGAATGAAGATGGCGCAGGACCGACAAAAGTCATATGCTGATAAGAGACGAACCGATCTTGAGTTCAATGTTGGGGACATGGTTTTTATTAAGGTGTCACCATTGAGAAACGTAGTCCGTTTTGGATCAGTAGGGAAGTTGGCACCAAAGTTCGTAGGACCCTTTCCAATTACGGAGAGGATTAGGCAAATGGCGTACAGTGTATAGTTACCAGAGAAGCTCAGCGGAGTTCATGACGTGTTTCACATTTCACATTTGTGTAAGTGTTTACACGATACAACGGAAGTAGTAGAACCGAGCACGCTCGAAGAAGTGGAAGTAGAGCGCAATGTCATGATCAGACGAGCTCCTACACGCATTCTCGGATCGGAGGTTAAAAAGCTTCGCAACAAAGAGGTCAAGTAGGTCAAAGTACAATGGGGAGATGATCAAAGAGACGCGATGTGGGAGACGGAAGATAAGATACGTACGTTGTACCCTTTCCTTATTGAGGGTATGTTTTATTTTCTCCTTTTTCTACCACTTTGTTGATACTTGTCCTATATTTTAGTATTATCTTTGCGATGACATCTTCGATCTTTAGTTAGGAAGGACCCTATGATTGAAACATGTTTTTGAGACATGTTATGTTTGATGAATGCAAATGGATGCAAGTGGTTGCTAGTGGTTGCTCGTGGATGCATGTACACACACCTTAGGCACTAGATCGGCTCAATCACCTTCATGTTGCATACAATGTGTGTGCATATTTAAATTAATGGATGTATAATGGTTGTGTTATCATATGGATGCTGCATTTTGATGAATGGTTGTGCACACATGTAGAAATAATATGTATCGATAGGATTCTTTCGCATACATAATGGACGCATGACACTATCATGATTTGCATTAAGGAGGTCAACTGAATCAGTAGACCGCCTGATTTTGCATTAGATAAGAAACATATACACACACTTCTTGCATATGTTCATACAACATTAGAAATCTTGTAAGGATAATGGATTCCTGTGTTTGATGGTTGAGTAGATGGATGATTGGATGTTAGGATATGCATTCTCCTTAACTTGGAGATTTCGGGGGCAAAATCCTTTAAGGAGGGGAGAATGTAACACCCCGTAATTTTAAATATAACAAATTAAAGAACACTTAATTTCAAATGTGAGAATCAAGGGAAATGGGTTACGCCATTGTGTTCGTCTCGGAATTCTAGTTGAGATGGAGTCCGAGCTTGCGTAAATTGGACTTCGTATGAAGAAGTTATGGCTGTCGGAAGTTTCCAGAAATTTAAATTTAAAAACGAATTCAGACTCAGAACTGGGCAGGGCGGGAAATTTCCCGCCCAAGGCCAGGTCGACATGGGGGTCGACCTTAGTGTCGACCTCCCCCTATACAGGTCGACCTTAGTGTCGACCTGCCCCCCCAACCCGGGAAGATCTGAAAGATGACGATTTTGTGACTCAGCGCTGAGTCATTAGGGCTGAGGTGTCACTCTATCTTGACTGGATGGTCTTGATTGATTCTAGGTTGATCGGATGGCCTAAATTAATCCTAATCTCTATATAAACACATGTAGACTCAACCCCTAAAACTTAATCAAAATTAGAACCATGGCCGTCATGCTATCACCCCGCAACCTAGAGTAGCCGCCACCAACTAGAGGAAAAGTAAAGCTAATCAACTCAATTCAACTCAAGTCTATAACAACAACAACAACAACGAATTTGTCTACTTCAAAGGCGAGCTAAATCAATTTTAGAACATAGATCCCAGAACTCAAGACCTTCTTTGAGTTGTGAGTTCGATTTCTTTAATAAGATAATCAACAAGTTAATTAGGTTGAGTTATAATTTGGGTTATATGGCTTTGTTTGTGAATCATTGGAAAAATGTGATATTTTGTGAATATACGCTAGTTGTTCATAATGATAGTTTTGTTGTGGATCCCTTTTTATATGCCCAATCACCTATGTTCAACTTGATTCATGTTTGGCATCAATTTATATGCAAGTTTGAGTGTAGATTATATGCTACTTTCTATGTAAATTGTACACAAGTTTACATGTGAACCAAGTTAAATGATTATATGCAAGTTTAGGTAGAAATTGGATTCACATATATGCAAGTTTACACCTTTAGATTTAGATCTATGACATACATAGTTTTATGCAAGTTTGTGACTATAGCCTATGCAAGTTTGGGTGAAAACTATGTTCATACCTGCAAGTTCACACCTTTAGGTCTATGTTTAGATTTATGACAATACAAAGTTTATGCAAGATATGTTGGAATCCTTATTTGTAAGTTAGATCCATTTTGTGTGTTATGCAAATTTGCGACGTTTCTTCCCTTTTATGTGATTAGACTAATTGCTAGTCTAATATATATATATATATATATATATGTCATGATAAGCGAACGAACAACGTGGGGACGATGGGGGTAATATTGAATATACTCATATTGAGAATTGGCATGTAATGGCCTTAAAAGGCATATAATTAATTTGAGGCAATAAATAAAAGTTGTTATTCCTGAAATAAATGGACATAATTTAGGTGACAATTATGGACATAAGTATACTTGGAATTTATTGACAAATTTGAATAGGGATATAAATCCACTTTGGGGTTAAATAAAGATATGTAATAATTAACCGCTTGAGACACGAGGTTAGACTCGTTTGTGGTGTAAGACTTCCCGGACCCGCCCGACAAATCCAGCACCCACAAATGTCAGTCTAATGTGAGAGGTCAAAGGCATGAATTAAATGCGTAACAATTGTAAAGACACGAGGTTAGGCTCGTTTGTGGTGTAAGACTGCCCGGACCCGCCTGGCAAATCCAGCAGCCACAAATGACAGTCTAATGTGGGAGGTCTTTACGAGGTTACGGTATTAATGGATTAAGGAACACTTAACCAGATAAACAAGTGGTGGGACAAGGGGGGTTAAGTGGGTGCCTTGGGTGGCATGTGAAATTAAGAGGCTGCCTTGGGTGGCATGTGAAATACGATTAAATGCACTTAACCAAGATTGAAACATAAGAAGACATGAATAAGAATGGGGTTAAGTGGGGAAAACCTTAGAGGGGACCAAGCATTGGTGGAAAGCTTGTGCCATGCATGGGGGCCCTTTTCAAACCAGTAACCCATTAAGTATCTTTGTGGGCTCGACCCAAGTCGAGGACGGGACACACGTACTGGGTTTGATTATAAGAGGTCAATACGGGTTAGCGGTAGCAACGCAAGTCCAACGGGGTCATGTGCGTGTGTGGGCCCGGGCGGGTAGGTAAGACGTTGTTGCATCATGTAGGTATAAGCCATGCATTTTTGGTGGTATCGGGTTGCCACTTTGGGGAGTGATACACCCCACTGTGGGGCCAGCACGGGTATCTACGAGTTAGGGAGCCGATCGAATGGGGGTAGTGCGTACACCTAGTGGAGATAGGGGCAGACGACACCTATGAAGGCAACTAGGGGTACACGAAACTACCATTATCATTATTAAGTTCTGTAGGCGGGATCAACTTTTAGGGTGTTTGGTGTAGTGCAATGTAGTAATTATCTTATAGTGATTAGGTGCTCCTTTAAAGTTATCTTTGTTCATCTTATTTCCTTTGTTTACTCTGTCATGCCCATTTGTTCACAGTCATTTCCTTATTTTCCAGCTTATGCCTTATCCTAGTTACTTTAATGATTATATTGTTAAAGTTATTGCACTAGCCAGACTTTATGTCTGACCCTCTTTGTTTCCACCTCTTTTCTCCCCCCCTAGGTGCTCAGGGTGGGACTACTACTAGTGGAGCTTGATTGGACAGCTTTATCTCTTTCTTTTGGAAGTTGCTTGGATTGCTGAAGTAAAGTTCAGCCTATCTTATTTATGGCTATTTTATGCTGGGGTTATGTCTTTTATTTTATGTACTCAGAACTTATTTGTCAAGATGGATAACAAGTGTATTTGGTTTTTGATGTGATGTAACCAAAGTATTTCTCCGCTGCAATAAAAGTGTTTTTTATTTTCCAAGTACCAATATATTTATCTATCTTGTTTACTTTTCTGTTCTATACACAATAAATGCTCCACCAAAATTAAGGCATTCCCTTTGTGAGTGACCTTAATGGAGATGGGGTGTCACATGGATGGTCATCTCAGATCCACTATGAGCTATAAAACTCTCTTTAGATGGAGGGTGTGGCTTTGTATACGAGCAGTTCAGTCGATCCCGTTAAGGGTTTATTCCATAACTCCATATGTGGGTTCTAGAAGTCTGATCGATGTCAAAACCGGGGTACCTATACCATCCACATATTAATTCATCTGCGTCAATTACATCAATAACTTATAAAGCATGAAAATATAAGAGTCATGGTTAAAGAGTAATCCTCTTAAAGGAATGAATATCATTCGGAGCGAAAATGGCACTATAGTTTCTTTGTAGGTCCATTTTGCCTCGCCTAATCTCTGCCAGGGGATGGCCTGATTAGGGTCTTGGAGCGAAAAAGGCAGCTAGGTAAATACTGTTAGCGAATGACGAGGTTGCATCTCCTTTGAATCGCCTTCTTGCCCCATGCCAAAGCCAAGGATTGAGTGTCAAGGAGTCACGTCTATATCGCTAATAGTAGCACATCATCATATTGGTGTTAGGACGGTAGTTGGCATGAGGACAATAGATTGTGGTTAAAAATGGGTCCATGCTCAAAGGATCTTAGCCCCTTCCATGTCAGGAAGTTGGTTCGTGAGCCATAAGGATAAACATGCCTCATCCGTCTATAGACATGCCTTCGATCCCACGCCGAGGATAAAAGCTTATACACAAAGAATCGCTCAGCATCCTGGTTTAAGTGTTCCAAACTCTTAACTCGCCACTCTTCGGGATAGACTGAGGCAATCAGTCATGCATGCTTGTAATGTATCATCATTGAATTAGATGATGTAATCACGAGCATTCCATGCTTGATTTTCCTATTGCCCCCAGCATTTAGGGCATGAGTTTCTTGGCAGATAATTGATCAATGGAGTGGAATTGTGAATCTTCATTTTCTAACTCCAAGATGTCTTTCGTTAGAAGCTTCATTCATGTACATCTCCCATCTAGTGGGAAATTGATGAATGCTTTTGTCTAATCATTCAGGATGGTGTATTCAGCAATAAGACTCGTTGTTATCAATCATAGGACAACCTTCCAAGGGAAATAAGCAATGTCGCCTTGCTTGTCTTATCTTGCGGCATAACGAATGATGGCACGCCTTTCACTTCTCCTTGCTGGATGCAGTCTATGCTGTAGGAAATTCTTAATGGGGGTTGTCTATGAATCTCTTTCGGGTTCGGTCTCCAACACTGGATCAACTTCAATCTGATCAATGGTCGGAGTTCGTAGTGTCTTGATTGGGATTATCTTCATAACTTTCTAACTTAGCCAGGTAATCCGCTTTCTAACTTTCTATGTGCAGGATACAAGACATGGTGATGTTCCCCATCCATCCAACAGCTGCTCTATCCGTTCTAGGTAAGCTGCGAGTCATGGTCCCTTCATATGGAATTCCCTCCGAAACTGGCAAATAACAATCTGAGAGTTACAAAGATATTCAACGGCGCTGCTCCCAACTCCTTAATGAGTTTTAGGCCGGTGATCAGGGCCTTGTATTCGAAATCATTGTTGGTAGCGGAAAATTCCAATCCTGAGGCATAGAAAATTGATTGTTCTTCAGGAATTATCGGCAAAACTCCGGCATCGGACCGTTGATCATTCCTTGCACCATCTGTATATCTTCTAGGTGCTAGTTTTCATCTTTCTTTTTATGGGGCCATCTTCTTCATCTATTACGTCCTCTTTGGGAATGGTAAACTCAATGATGAAGTCGGTTAATACTTCCCCTCGCATGGACTTATATAGGAGGGAATTTAGATCAAACTGGTTCAGCTTGATGTTTCGTTCGAGCAATCATCCAGATGCCTTGGGTCGCTGTTGGACCTGTCGTATTGTCCAATCAGTGTGTATCACTGTGACGATCTCAAAATGCCGTGACATGGTGTTAAGGATAATCATTGGAATATAACACATTAATCATCATTAGCAGATCACAGATAATAGCATAAACAGAAAATAGAATAATTTACACACATATGACAGCGGAATCATATAGATATCATCACATCAGAGAAGCACAGTACAGGATACAAATTAGTGCATAATGATACATAGTCAGTCACCATCGCCTGAGGCGGAATCATACATAAAGAGTACACAAAATAAATATCAGTCTACATCGCCAATGGCGGAATCATAATATAGATACAATAATGGCGGAGAAAATCCAAGTCAGCACGGTGTAGTCAAGCCTCGCCATGAGCCAAAAGTGCGTCAGAAACCTGTAATTAGGCTGCCCGTGTGAAAATGAGGGCACCCGAGTTTGCAAGGTGAAACAAACTACGAGTCAGTCATGGGACTGGTATGAGAAATCTACTTAAACTATTAACAATAATAATAAGGCAAATCAAAGGACCACGCCACTTTCGCGGAACGGGTTTACTCCAATGAGTGCTAGTGCATGAAATAAAGTAAATAATTAAATCACCGCAATGCTTTTTATAAAATGAAGCCATTATAAGACTCAAGTCCCATCACACAATGCAACGCAAGCCGGAGGATAGAGTTTTTACCTTATAATGGCCAAAAATGCTTCATACGAGTAAAACAAAAGTGTTTGATATTATTACTAGTGTATATATATTTCAAAAGCGATTTCAATCATAAATATCAATCATAGGCAGAATAAATGACCCATACCACTATGTCGCCGTACTAGTAATACAATCACGTCCGCATATTTCGTATTGGAAATTGGATTCCTTCACGAGTCGAGGCAAGGGGCAAGCTTCTATCCGATTCGAGACACACTAGCAAATGCCTCGGGACCGCACACAGCAATCCCTGGATCCTCCAAGACCGGTCCTCTCTTACTTTTGAGGATTGGCAATTCCTGAACACACGTTTCCCGGTCCTTACAGACCTATAATCGAGGCGCCTCGTATTCCAACAACCACACAGGTGAAAAGTAGATATAAATGTCAGGGCTGGGAGGTCACTGACACCACCATAGCTAGAAAGAAACGTCGTGCACTCCTTGGGTCCTTCTCCCGTTTTTGACTCATACTAGGGTGTGAGGCTCGCGAATTCACGTTATACACAAAGCTACGTCACACAGACCATGCTTTGATCATCAACCACAAGACTTTGCTTTGCAGTAGAAGCCTTGGTCATATGCCACTCAGGCGTGCCACACAGGCAATCCACTCCATGCGACTGATTTCTATCAATACATAACCTCTGAGCTCGAACGTCTCAGAGAAGGGAGTTAAGCAAGAGAATAAATTCTCCGCCACCAAACAGATATATATTTAACAGAGATCAATCAACACAGAACAAAATCCAATGTCAGACACACAGTCCATTTACAAGTCCGTTCTGGGTCTGAACGAAACCGGAGGCACCAATTCCTCGCATATCCGTACAATCAACAATATGTTTGGACGGCTATTACTTCAGTTCCTTCATGGTAGCTACTCCAATCACGAGCATCAGTAGCACCTATCCATCCAAGGTGAAGATCGTCGGTCTTCAACCGGCTTCGACTCTTCGACTTCTCAACGTCGATCGATTATTTGAAATGAGATGAACTCGGCCTTTTCAAATAATCCACGTATATTTAGATTTTCAAATCAATTTATCACATGGTTGGACTATTCAACATTCACATTTCAGTTCTTTAGTTATAATTTTCATGTTAAATACATTCAACCATCACATATCAAGCAATCACAACAAAATTGGTTTATTTCCACTCTATATCGTCTATAGTATTTTATAATGATATATCACCATTTTTATTTAATTTAAAACGGCCCTATTTAATTAAACGACGTTTCAGGTCGCGTCGATACACTAGCGCTGTTTTTCACTAATTTTATTTTACACATATCTGAAAATCTAACCGTTGGATCTTCACAAATTTTATATCATTAGGAAGGTCCTTTCGAAACGAATCCAATGGTTTCAGTTTTGGGAAAATCCGACGGTCGGATCTTCCACACTAGCCATTTGAAATTACGATTTCAATTTACGAACTACAACGTCGTTATTCGATTTAATTTAATTATATATATATATATATATATATATATATATATATATAAATATAATCGTTTCTGGCGCTGTTTTTCTTCAGATTTGAATTAAACATTCCAGGCAATCCAACCGTCGGATCTTCACAAAGTTGGTGTCGTTGGAAAGATAATTCCAAGGCGAACCCAACGGTTGTGGTTTCGGGAAAATCCAATGGTCGGATTTCCTGCACTAGTCGTTTGAAATCACGGTTTCAAAACACGAACTGCACGGCCACGTTTCGTTTTAATTTTATTTATATTTATATATTTATATAAATATAGTTCATTCAAAAATTCCTATATCGTTTTCACTTCAATTATTTCACTAACGCCTTTAATTTTTGGAAAATTTCGCCATAACCTCCTTTGTACGGGAGCGGCTGGGAAAATTCCCAAATAGCCACACGGGCGTCTCATGTCAAAAAGAAAAAGAAAAGGCCAAGCGGCTAGCCAACAGGATCATAAAATCATCACCCAAACAAAACAGTAAATGTGTACCAATTTGTCGGGCACAAAATTTTATTCCTCTTCTCTAGCCCCTTTGCTATAACCTGTTCAATAAATATGCATGTACATATATACAATTTTGATCCCTTATCATTTTCCATTCAACTTCATATTTGATTTACTTTGGTTTAAAAACACCATTCATTCTAATGTTGCATGCATAGGCTAAAATCATATCATTAGCTAATTAATGTATATTTCAACTTATGCACATTTATTTGAACAAGTGGCTATTTTTAACACTTCACATTTCAAAGATGATAAATTTGGCGAACTAAAATAGATTTCAACACATGACTATTTTATTTAGTTCCTATGCATGTTAAAAATAATATTTCTTCCCCAATATTTATTTCAACGTCCGCATATCTCTAGCATATCACATATATGATAAAAATGATATTTTTATCATTTAAAATATTTATTCGACAAATGGATAATTTCAACACTTCATAGTTTCAATAAAAATGTAATTTTTATTGTTCGATCTTTTTATTCAACACATGAACTTTTCCACTGCACACATTTCTCAACACATGAGCATATCCACACATGGATATTTTGTTTATGTTGTTCATATTAGAAAGATGGAATTTTTTTATTGTTGAAACTATTTATATAAGGCGAATATTTTTCGTACTTCATATATATTATAAAAATGTGATTTTTATTGTTTAAACACTTCATTCATTCACAAATGAATTTAATTTTCACACAACACTTTTCAACACATGAACATTTCCACACATGGATATAGTTTCAACATAGGACTTTAATTTCAACGCATGAAAATAATTTCAACATATGAAAATTATTCTAACACATAAAGATTATTCAAAATTTCGGCAGCATAACGGCAGGGTAGTTAAAACCGGCACCGTCCCTAGTGCGGCTCCTCGCTCTACCTTAAAACCTCGCGGTTTTTGACAATGGGGATTCATGCATCTAATTCGCACGTAGGCGGCATGTTTTATTTTTATTTCCACAAATATTTCCAATTCATTTCAACCACCAATGGGTATTTTTCAACCACAACCAAATAATATCAACCACAAACAATTATTCAACTATTCGTATTTTGCATCCAATATTACACACCAATTCACAACAATAAATATCGTTCATGGTTTGTGGACAAGGGGAGTATATATATATATAATATATATTTTATATAATTGCTATATTTCACTTGCATTTCAACACATATACCAATTATTCTTTGCATGTATAATTCATACTTCGCTCATATAGCTTACACTACGCATGTACATGAGGTATACAACACGTATGTAATTTATATTTTGCTAATATAATTTATACACGACATTTTCCATTCAAATTCATTTAATTTATATTTCTCACATTGGTTTTCGGAGTGCTAAAAATCGTAGATGACTCAGAAAAATCCGCGGCTTCTTCTATGTGGTAGAGAGCTTCCTTGCGGTCCCGATGTTTCATCGAATTTCATCAACATACCAAAAAGATATGATTTTTCAAAGTGTAAACATCAAAAAGAGCTCACCTTTCACGATGGTTCAAAACTAGGTTTGCGGTTTTTGCGAGAACCGAGGCACGAAGGGATGATCGGCGGGTTGGACGTGGAAGAGGAAGGAAAGGGGGTCCTGTCGGTTGTGGTTTGGTGGCGTTCGGTGGTCGGGATCGTCGGCGGCGGCGATGGGAAGGTCGGAACTTCCTGGGGCTCGTGCTCGACGATGCGGAGGAGGGAGGAGACGAGGGTAGGTCGGATTTGAAGAGGGGAGGGAGGCGAAGCGAACGACGGTGGTGGCGGAGGCTGTAGGTGGCTGAGGCGGCGGCGATCGGGCCTGGAAGGTTCGAACGGTTTTCGCCGTCGGTCGAGATAGAGAGCGAGGGTTTTTAGTTTTTTTTTTATTTTTAAAATAATGAATGGAGAAATATGATTGGTCGATGGTTTTAATAAATTTTTAAATAGTGTTTTCTCAAACGAACTCCTTTTCAAACCCAACGACTGTCGCCCCTAGCTAAATACCCCCATCCCGGACACAATGGAATATGTTTCGTAGGCCAATTCGACTGTTACAGTCAGTTATTTTTCAAATTAAAGTATAAAACATTTAATTTTAACTTTGAACGTACATTTCAATTTTCCAGGGCCACAAACTGATTCTAAAAATTCCAGAAAAATAAATCTAGCTATGTTTTGACTCTACGGTCCCAACAAAACTAGTTTCATCGAATTCTGAGATCGTTTGAAAAATGGCCATTTTCTGGTCGATCCAATTTAACAGAAATTAATCAAACACATTTTCTTTTGCCACGCTCACATACTAGCTTCAAAAATTATGAAATTTGAAACCTTGCAATAGTTTGACATCCCAGACCCAACAAAAGTGGTTTCGTCGAATTCCGAGGTCGTTTGCAAAATATCAATTTTCCAGGGCTATATATTCTATATAGCGACCATTCTGAAAATTCATTTGGCCATAACCTTTGATTCCCGTTATGAAACTTCGATTTATCAGATTCGTTAGAAAGGTATTGATAAACATATTTAAATATTTTTGGTTTCGCTAAAATCTGTTATATTTTCCACCCTGCACAGTCAGTCAAAGTTTGAATTCAAATTTTCAAACTGACTCACTATTTCTAATTCACTATTTTATTGAAATATTCTATTTCAATTGTTCAAATTCCTTTGAAATCACCAATTTAAAAATTTTAAATTGGCTCGTATTTTCCGGGTTATTACAATCTCCCCCACTTAAAACTTTTCGTCCTCGAAAAGGAAACAACAGTAAAGTAGGAAACAAAATGTAAATGCAAAGTATTGTAAAGGTACCTTGCACCGGAGTTAGTCAGAGATATCCACTCTGCATTTGGGGTAAGCTTGCTTAATGCTTTCCTCAGTCTCCCAAGTACAGTCTCTAGGATCACTGCTCCACTGCACTTTAACTAAATGAACCTTTTTGCTTCTTAGTTCTCTAGTTTCTTTGCCAACAATCTTTAATGGCTCTCTTCTGACTGCTAATTCTGGAGTTATATCTATATCCTGTTGCGCTGCTTCTTCTACAACAAGATCTGGATCATGCACATGTCTTCTAAGCTGAGATATGTGAAATACATCATGTACTCCAGGCAACCAATCTGGTAATTGAACCCTATAAGCAAGAGTTCCAATTCGTTCGAGTATATGAAAGGGACCAATAAATCTCGGTGCCAACTTCCCTGTTTTTCCAAATTTGATTACTCCTCTCATTGGAGAAACTTTCAAATAAACATGGTCACCAACAGCAAATGTCAAATCTCTCCTTCTAGAATCTGCATAACTTTTCTGTCGGCTTTGCGCGTTTCTCAGACGCTTTTTGATGAAGTCGACTTTATGAGATGCTTCTCTAATCATATCGGGTCCTAACACAAGTCTGTTGCCAGGTTCTACCCAACATGCTGGAGATCTGCAGGGTCTGCCATATAATGCTTCAAATGGCGACATTCCCAAACTTGCTTGATAGCTATTGTTATATGAGAATTCTGCCAAATGCAAGTGATCTTCCCATGACCCACCAAAATCAATTATACAAGCCCGCAATAAATCTTCTAGAATTCTATTCACCCGCTCAGTTTGGCCATCTGTTTGAGGGTGATAAGCGGTGCTCATATTCAGTTTCGTTCTCAATTATGTCTGGAAAGCTTCCCAGAATTTGCTAGCAAATATCGGGTCTCTATCACTGACTATGCTGATGGGAATTCCATGCAGCTTAACGATTTCTTTGAAATTAATCTGTGCTAGACTTTGAGCGGTTCGATTGGATCTGACAGGTATAAAATGGGCAGTCTTCGTGAAGCGATCTACGATTACCCAAATGATGTCATTACCTTTCCAGGTTCGCGGCAAGCCATCTATGAAATCCATGGAAATCTGTTCCCATTTCCAACTTGGGACTCCCAACGGTTGCAATAATCCAGCTAGCTTCTGTTGGTCACTCTTGACCAATTGACAAGTAGGCCATGTGCTAACATACAAAGAAATATCCCTTTTCATTGCCTTCCACCAAAAAGTGCGTTTGATATCGTTGTACATTTTACTCACCCCAGGATGGATGCAAAATTTGGATTTATGGCATTCATCTAGCACTTCTCTTTTGAGCTCAACACATATTCTTTTATTCAACCTCAGAGATCCCTCACTATCCACCTGGAAACTGGAGCCTTCACCCCTTTGAATCCTTTTTATCATCTCATTCACAAAATTGTCGCTTTTCTGAAGAACAGATATTCTATCAATCAATCCTGGCGTAATTATAAGATTGGCAACGATTGTGGTTTTCCTACTAAGCGCATCCGCTACAACGTTGGCCTTCCCCGGCGTATACAGGATATCAAGATCATACGCTGCAAGAAATTCTAGCCAACGCTGCTGTCTCAGATTCAGATCTTTCTGTGTGTATAAATACTTCAATGATTGATGATCTGTGTACAGTATAAATTTCTCGCCCAATAAATAATGCCTCCAGATTTTCAAAGCAAAAACGATAGCTAGCAACTCAAGATCATGTGTCACATAATTCTTCTCATGCAGTTTCAGTTGGCGGCTTGCATAAGCGACTACTTGGCCTCTTTGCATTAACACTGCACCAAGACCTCTAATAAAAGCATCTGTCCAAACCGTCAAATCCTGATTGCCATCAATAATGGTTAACACTGGAGCAGTGGTCAGTTTCGATTTCAATTCCTGGAAAGCTTCTTCACAGTCAGAAGTCCACTTAAACTTCTCATGTTTCTTAGTGAGCTTCGTTAACGGACCAGATATCTTCGAAAAATCCTTAACGAACTTTCGATAATAACTAGCCAACCCCATAAAACTTCTAACCTCTGTGGGAGTAGTGGGTTGTTTCCAGTCTTGAATCGTTGTTATTTTGCTTGGATCAACAGAAATCCCTTTCTCTGACACGACATGGCCAAGAAACTTCACTTCTTCTTGCCAGAAGACACATTTAGAGAATTTGGCTTTGAAGACGTTCTTCCTTAGAATCTCCAATACTTGCTCTAAGTGTTTTTCATGCTCGGGTTTTGATTTGGAGTAGATTAAAATATCATCGATGAATAAGAGGACAAATTTATTCAGAACTCCCCTGAACACTCTATTCATTAGATTGACAAAGTATGCTGGAGCATTGCACAGGCTGAACGGCATTACTAACCATTCATAAAATATGTTTGGACCTCTGAAAGTTGTCAAAGGAACACACTCTTCTGCTATTCTCAATTGATGAAAACCTGTAGCTAGGTCCATTCGGGAAAATACTTTTGCCCCATTCAATTGGTCTAGCAAATCATCGATTCGGGGTAATGGATATTTATTTTTGAGCGTCTGTTTGTTGAGGTCTCGGTAATCAACGCATAATCGAAGAGTACCGTCTGACTTTGGGACAAACACAACAGCTGCACCCTAATTAGAAAAACTAGGTATGATTAGACCCTTCCACAATAGTTGACGAGTTTGATCGCCTAATTCTTCTTTTTCCTTCGGAGTCATTCTGCGAATTGGATGTACCACTGGTCTGGCATTGGGAATTAGATCGATTCGGAATTCTATTTCTCTTTGCGGAGGTAAGTTTTCAACTTCTTCAAACACATCCGCATAGTTTCTAACAATCGGAATCTTTTCTATGGAAGTGGGGATAAGTTCTAATGCTAACCAAAATTCTTCTCTATTTGGATTCGAACCATGACAGGGTATATATATATATATGTCCAAGCTTCGTTCGAATTTTAATGATTCTTTCCACACACTTCACTTCAGCTTCGTATTTCGTTAACCAATCCAGCCCGAGAATGATATCGAATTCGGGAAAATCCATAACGATTAAATCAAAGGGAAACTTGTAGAAAGAATAAGAGACTGGCACTCTACAATATGAACCAAGAATGAGAGATCCTCCTATCGGATTATGTACATCAACCGAATCTTTAAGCTTTCTCTGTTTTAACTTTAATTTGTGCACTGTGTTACTAGCAATAAAACTACGCGACACACCCGTGTCAAACAATACAGAAACAAGAATATTTTTAATTGTAAGGGTACCTCCCAAAACATCAGGTTTACCTGCTCCGTCGGAAGCAGCTGGCAGGCTCGACCCGTCATAGACATGAGCTACTGTGGCTTTCTTTAGCAAAGGACAGTCTTTGACCAGATGATCGGTCTTGCGACAGTTGAAGCACGAGCGAGGGTTCTGGGAGCCTTGGCTCGAACCTTGAGAATTGATTCTCTGCCTTTTCGGAGCTGTGCAGACATTTGAGTAGTGCCCCGGCTTGCCACAGTTAAAGCAGTTTCCTCTTGGCGGCTTATTGGTTTGTGGATTCGAAGATGCCGCTTGGCTTGACTCGCCTTGATTTACAACAGGCTTGCGCTTATTCCCGGCCTGGCTTTTAGCGCGATCCTGATCCAGATGCCTTTGATCAAGGTCTTCGTAGTTGCATGTCATTTCCACCAGTTCGTTGAATTCCAGCTTGACATGGGCCATGGCTCTATCATGATATTGTCGCCTTAGCCCAAGGATAAACCTCTTATTTTTGGACTTTGCAGTGGCGACGAGCTCCGGAGCATAGGGCGACAACAGTGTAAATTTATTCAGATAATCCTGCACGGAAAGATCGCCCTGCTGGAGGTTGGCGAAGTCATCGTGCATTCGTTCTAAAGCTTGTTCTGGGACATATTTCTCCTTAAAGAATTCTTTAAATCCATCCCATGTTCTTCCAGCTTCTCTATTCCCGGCGGTGAGAGATTCCCACCATAGTTCGGCTTGTTCCTGCATAAGCCAGGCGCCCATAATAGCTTTATCTTCGTCTCCAAGCCTTAGGCCTTCAAGAATTTTCTCGCATGTTTTGAGCCATGCAAGGGCCTCTATTATTGTGCCAGTTCCCGAGAAGGTCTTGCCTCCTAAATTTTTGTATCTCTTAGCTACACGGTCCAGCTCGAAGTATTGAGCTGCCGGAGGTTGTATCAAAGGTCCTTCTTGAACTGGGGCTTCTCCCCTTCCTCGGCCTCGGCCGGCATGGCCTCCTCTAGCGGCGGCTGCTCTGGTAACCATTTGTCAAATTCTGTATAAGCAAGAAAAGAGTCAGCTAACAGAAATGATAGCCTATTGCATAGTTAAGCAGAAAATTTACGGAAAGATAACGATGGACTGATCAAATTGTTTTTGTTATTCTGCTCGGCTCATTCTAGGACTTTACTAGTCCTATCTTTAATGAGTGACTCGCCTTAGAATACTACTGATTCTATTTTGACGAAGTGTTTTATGTGTTAGACTCCAGAACTAAGGTTAACCAAAGCTCCGATACCAGCTGTGACGATCCCAAAACCCCGTGACACGGTGTTAAGGATAATCATTGGAATATAACACATTAATCATCATTAGCAGATCACAGATAATAGCATTAACAGAAAATAGAATAATTTACACACATATGACAGGGGAATCATATAGATATCATCACATCAGAGAAGCACAGTACAAGATACAACTTAGTGCATAATGATACATAGTCAGTCACCATCGCCTGAGGCGGAATCATACATAAAGAGTACACAAAATAAATATCAGTCTACATCGCCAATGGCGGAATCATAATATAGATACAATAATGGCGGAGAAAATCCAAGTCAGCACGGTGTAGTCAAGCCTCGCCATGAGCCAAAAGTGCGTCAGAAACCTGTAACTAGGCTGCCCGTGTGAAAATGAGGGCACCCGAGTTTGCAAGGTGAAACAAACTACGAGTCAGTCATGGGACTGGTATGAGAAATCTACTTAAACAATTAACAACAATAATAAGGCAAATCAAAGGATCACGCCACTTTCGCGGAACGGGTTTACTCCAATGAGTGCTAGAGCATGAAATAAAGTAAATAATTAAATCATCGCAATGCTTTTTATAAAATGAAGCCATTACAAGACTCAGGTCCCATCACACAATGCAACGCAAGCCGGAGGATAGAGTTTTTACCTTATAATGGCCAAAAATGCTTCATACGAGTAAAACAAAAGTGTTTGATATTATTACTAGTGTATATATATTTCAAAAGCGATTTCAATCATAAATATCAATCATAGGCGGCATAAATGACCCATACCACTATGTCGCCGTACTAGTAATACAATCACGTCCGCATATTTCGTATTGGAAATTGGATTCCTTCATGAGTCGAGGCAAGGGGCAAGCTCCTCTCCGATTCGAGACACTCTAGCAAATGCCTCGGGACCGCACACAGCAATCCCTGGATCCTCCAAGGCCGGTCCTCTCTTACTTTTGAGGATTGGCAATTCCTGAACACACGTTTCCCGGTCCTTACAGACCTATAATCGAGGCGCCTCGTATTCCAACAACCACACAGGTGAAAAGTAGATATAAATGTCAGGGCTAGGAGGTCACTGACACCACCATAGCTAGAAAGAAACGTCGTGCACTCCTTGGGTCCTTCTCCCGTTTTTGACTCATACCGGGGTGTGAGGCTCGCGAATTCACGTTATACACAAAGCTACGTCACACAGACCATGCTTTGATCATCAACCACAAGACTTTGCTTTGCAACAGAAGCCTTGATCATATGCCACTCAGGCGTGCCACACAGGCAATCCACTCCATGCAACTGATTTCTATCAATACATAACCTCTGAGCTCGTACGTCTCAGAGAAGGGCGTTAAGCAAGAGAATAAATTCTCCGCCACCAAACAGATATATATTTAACAGAGATCAATCAACACAGAACAAAATCCAATGTCAGACACACAGTCCATTTACAAGTCCGTTCTGGGTCTGAACGAAACCGGAGGCACCAATTCCTCGCATATCCGTACAATCAACAGTATGTTTGGACGGCTATTACTTCAGTTCCTTCATGGTAGCTACTCCAATCACGAGCATCAGTAGCGGCCATCCATCCAAGGTGAAGATCGTCGGTCTTCAACCGGCTTCGACTCTTCGACTTCTCAACGTCGATCGATTATTTGAAATGAGATGAACTCGGCCTTTTCAAATAATCCACGTATATTTAGATTTTCAAATCAATTTATCACATGGTTGGACTATTCAACATTCACATTTCAGTTCTTTAGTTATAATTTTCATGTTAAATACATTCAACCATCACATATCAAGCAATCACAACAAAATTGGTTTATTTCCACTCTATATCGTCTATAGTATTTTATAACGATATATCGCCATTTTTATTTAATTTAAAACGGCCCTATTTAATTTAACGACGTTTCAGGTCGCGTCGATGCACTGGCGCTGTTTTTCACTAATTTTATTTTACACATATCTGGAAATCTAACCGTTGGATCTTCACAAATTTTATATCATTAGGAAGGTCATTTTGAAACAAATCCAACGGTTTCAGTTTTGGGAAAATCCGACGGTCGGATCTTCCACACTAGCCATTTGAAATTACGATTTCAATTTACGAACTACAGCGTCGTTATTCGATTTAATTTAATTATATATATATATATATATAACCGTTTCTGGCGCTGTTTTTCTTCAGATTTGAATTAAACATTCCAGACAATCCAACCATCGGATCTTCACAAAGTTGGTGCCGTTGGAAAGATATTTCCAAGGCGGACCCGGCGGTTGCGGTTTCGGGAAAATCCAATGGTCGGATTTCCCGCACTAGTCATTTGAAATCACGGTTTCAAAACACGAACTGCACGACCACATTTCGTTTTAATTTTATTTATATCTATATAAATATAGTTCATTCAAAAATTCCTATATCGTTTTCACTTCAATTATTTCACTAACGCCTTTAATTTTTGGAAAATTTTGCCATAACCTCCTTTGTACGGGAGGGGCTGGGAAAATTCCCAAATAGCCACACGGGCGTCTCATGTCAAAAAGAAAAAGAAAAAGCCAAGCGACTAGCCAACAGGCTCATAAAATCATCACCCAAACAAAACAGTAAATGTGTACCTATTTGTCGGGCACAAAATTTTATTCCTCTTCTCTAGCCCCTTCACTATAACCTGTTCAATAAATATGCATGTACATATATACAATTTTTATCACTTATCATTTTCCATTCAACTTCATATTTGATTTACTTTGGTTTAAAAACACCATTCATTCTAATGTTGCATGCATAGGCTAAAATCATATCATTAGCTAATTAATGTATATTTCAACTTATGCACATTTATTTGAACAAGTGGCTATTTTTAACACTTCACATTTCAAAGATGATAAATTTGGCGAACTAAAATAGATTTCAACACATGACTATTTTATTTAGTTCTTATGCATGTTAAAAATAATATTTCTTCACCAATTTTTATTTCAACGTCCGCATATCTCTAGCATATCACATATATGATAAAAATGATATTTTTATCATTTAAAATATTTATTCGACAAATGGATAATTTCAACACTTCATAGTTTCAATACAAATGTAATTTTTATTGTTCGATCTTTTTATTCAACACATGAACTTTTCCACTACACACATTTCTCAACACATGAGCATTTCCACACATGGATATTTTATTTATGTTGTTCATATTAGAAAGGTGGAATTTTTTTATTGTTGAAACTATTTAGATAAGGCGAATATTTTTCATACTTCATATATATTATAAAAATGTGATTTTTATTGTTTAAACACTTCATTCATTCACAAATGAATTTAATTTTCACACAACACTTTTCAACACATGAACATTTCCACACATGGATATAGTTTCAACATAGGACTTTAATTTCAACGCATGAAAATAATTTCAACATATGAAAATTATTCTAACACATAAAGATTATTCAAAATTTCGGTAGCATAACGACAGGGTAGTTAAAACCGGCACCGTCCCTTGTACGGCTCCTCGCTCTACCTTAAAACCTCGTGGTTTTTGACAATGGGGATTCATGCATCTAATTCGCATGCAGGCGGCATGTTTTAATTTTATTTCCACAAATATTTCCAATTCATTTCAACCACCAATGGGTATTTTTCAACCACAACCAAACAATATCAACCACAAACAATTATTCAACCATTCGTATTTTTCATCCAATATTTCACACCAATTCACAACAATAAATATCGTCCATGGTTTGTGGACGAGGGGAGTATATATATATAATATATTTTATATAATTTCTATATTTCACTTGCATTTCAACACATATACCAATTATTCTTTGCATGTATAATTCATACTTAGCTCATATAGCTTACACTACGCATGTACATGAGGTATACAACACGTGTGTAATTTATATTTCGCTAATATAATTTATACACGACATTTTCCATTCAAATTTATTTAATTTAGATTTCTCACATTGGTTTTTGGAGTGCTAAAAATCGTAGATGACTCAGAAAAATCCGCAGCTTCTTCTATGTGGTAGAGAGCTTCCTTGCGGTCCCGATGTTTCTTGTTTCATTAAATTTTGTCAACACACCAAAAAGATATGATTTTTCAAAGTCTAAACATAAAAAAGAACTCACCTTTCACGATGGTTCAAAACTAGCTTTGCGGTTTTCGCGAGAACCGAGGCACGAGGGGATGATCGGCGGGTTGGACGTGGAAGAGGAAGGAAAGGGGGTCCTGTCGGTGGTGGTTTGGTGGCGTTCGGTGGTCGGGATCGTCGGCGGTGGCGATGGGAAGGTCGGAACTTCCTGGGGTTCGTGCTCGACGATGCGGAGGAGGGAGGAGACGAGGGTAGGTCGGATTTGAAGAGGGGAGGGAGGCGAAGCGAACGGCGGTGGTGGCGGATGCTGTAGGTGGCTGAGGCGGCAGCGATCGGGCCTGGAAGGTTCGAACGGTTTTCGCCGTCGGTCGAGATAGAGAGCGTGGGTTTTTAGTTTTTTTTTATTTTTAAAATAATGAATGGAGAAATATGATTGGTCGATGGTTTTGATAAATTTTTAAATAGTGTTTTCTCAAACGAACTCCTTTTCAAACCCAACGACTGTCGCCCTAGCTAAATACCCCCAACCCGGACACAATGGGATATGTTTCGTAGGCCAATTCGACTGTTACAGTCAGTTATTTTTCAAATTAAAGTATAAAACATTTAATTTTAACTTTGAACGTACATTTCAATTTGCCAGGGCCACAAACTGATTCTAAAAATTCCAGAAAAATAAATCTAGCTATGTTTTGACTCTACGGTCCCAACAAAACTAGTTTCGTCGAATTCTGAGATCGTTTGAAAAATGGCCATTTTCTGGTCGATCCACTTTAACAGAAATTGACCAAACACATTTTCTTTTTCCACGCTCACATACTAGCTTCAAAAATTATGAAATTTGAAACCTTGCAATAGTTTGACATCCCGGACCCAACAAAAGTGGTTTCGTCGAATTCCGAGGTCGTTTGCAAAATATCAATTTTCCAGGGCTATATATTCTATATAGCGACCATTGTGAAAATTCATTCGGCCATAACTTTTGATTCCCGTTATGAAACTTCGATTTTTCAGATTCGTTAGAAAGGTATTGATAAACAGATTTAAATATTTTTGGTTTCGCTAAAATCCGTTATATTTTCCACCCTGCACAGTCAGTCAAAGTTTGAATTCAAATTTTCAAACTGACTCACTATATCTAATTCACTATTTTATTGAAATATTCTATTTCAATTGTTCAAATTCCTTTGAAATCACCAATTTAAAAAATTTAAATTGGCTCGTATTTTCCGGGTTATTACAATCACAATTAGATGAACTTGGAAATAGTGGCGGAGTTTTCTCCAAGCAATCATCAAACTGTAAGCGAGCTTTTCAATCTTTGGGTAGTTGCTTCGTTAGATGTCGCCCCCCTGCATCCTGAATCTTCATTTTCTCTGAGATCTATGTCTTTGGGCAGATCATCGGGCAACTCTTTATGTGATGTTTCCTTTTCATGCTAAGCCGATGCCTCCTTCGCACTCCATCTCATCAGGAGGGGAAGCGTATTTCGGTTCCATCTCTGATGTGTAGCATATTCCATTTAGGCAAATAACAGAATCTTCTAGTAACTTAGTCACCACGGACCATTCCCACTCCAGTTTTGATTAGGAATTTTAGCAATAGACATTAGGCTACAATGTAAGTTCTGAATTCTGTTGGAGCTGGTCAGTCTAGACCTTGAGCAGATAAGCTTGAATACGACAACATAGTTTGCGAGACTTTAAGTAATATTCATGCGTTATGTCACAACGGAAATAAGAAGTAGTGAGCTAATGGTTGATTCATATTTGCATTAATCTCGAGCTCTCATTACTTGACAAGGGTCGTATAGTGGCTGGTGAGTCTTCAAGTTGCTATAATCCAGGAGAGGATCCATAGGTCCAATCATAGCGTGTGGTGGTTCAACTAGTACCTAACTCTGGGCACCATAGTATGTTGGCCTAACCCTTATTCGATGGAAATCAGTCTTCCTCGATGCGGTTGACAGTAAATAGCCCTTACATAGGTTAGTCGAGTTTTTTGGAAGGTGAACCGCATGACATATTTCATTCATCACATCATACAATTGAAGTGTAGCTTTGGGATGTTGGGATCCTTGGATGCTTTCCGGTATCCCATTATTGACAATCATGGTCACTAAGATCATATGAATCATCTTTGAAGTAGTGCTCGGATTGTTCCATATAATCGTCATTCGATGCTCCGTCGATTGGACATGTTTAAGTTACATAAATAAGGTGGTCACTACTCGCTAGGGAACAACTTCAGTTGCATCAGTGAAATCTACACACCATTGAAGCTATGGAAGAGGAAGCTGTTATGAGACAATCATTTCTCTTATATTGTCGATGATAACAAGCTGAATCTGATCGACAGCTCCTCATACTGGCTTACTGATGTAAGTAGGTGTCACGGCTTTGGGAAAAATCCCGGTCATTGTCATTTTGCTGTGATATTTTCAGACTATCCGTCAAATCTTCATTGACAAGATTTGATGACTGCTGTTGGCCAAAATATATGTCGAGCTGAAGGCGAGCCATGCTCCAAGCCGAAGGCGAGCCCATCAGCAGGTTCGGGCGCAGCACCGGTGAGGGTCTTGGGCCCCACAGTCATGGCGGTGATCGACCTAACCGGTTAGGTCGAAAATGTGGGCACCACGCGACTTTTTCGATTTTGGAAAATAGAGCCTTTTCTGAAATGATCTGAAAAACGCACTTTTCCAAAAAATAGTTGTTTCGAGTCGGATCGGGGTCATCCCTTCAAATTGTGGCTCGGGAGTGCCTTCAGGTTGGGTCGGATCGGACTTGTTCCTCTAACCTGGATCGGGGCATCATCAGCTAGTCGGTTCAGATCTTCCCCTGCTGTTTGGGTCGGGGTCACTCTTCCGGGTCGGATCGTGATGTCAATGGGGGTTGATAGTCGGAAGTTGCTTGTTCGATCCAATGTACGTCAGGCGGATCAGATCCCTGGTCATTCGACCCGAACCAGTGCTATTATTCCATGATTTAGCGTTCTAGTGTGTGACTTCGTGGGGTCGGGTCGTACCCAAACCGGTCCAAATGTGACAATCCGAACTGGAGCTGTGTGATCTATATCATCTCGATCTCAGCCCCTGTTCACCTGCATCCGATCCAGAGGCTTCTTCGAAGTGATAACATGTTGATGCTACAAGATAGCATGGGGGTGGCTTCACATCTGGTGATCTCCACGCTTGTAAAATCAATATTAAATGTAGAATTCATAGGATTTCCTCATCAAACTTGGTGATCCAATAGTAGAATGGAGAATCCTTATATGTTGAGAATCTTCAGTTCTCAGTGAAAGCACCAAAATGTTAGACCAAAAAATGGCACTAACACCCAATTGTCAAGGATTTGTAGATAACAACTACGAATAATAATCTAAAAATAGAGAAAAAGCAATCAACACACGAGATTTATAGTTGTTCGACATTAACGAGCCTACATCCACTTTACAGTTCTTCATTCAATAGATAATTAGAATTACAATGAATAACATCATTCCAACACTCGATTACAATGAATTTATCTCTTCGAATTCATTGATTTTCATTTAAGAAGAAGGTGATTTCTTATATTGAGGAGGTGCGGCGACGGAAGATGTCAGGAACCGAAATGCAAAAAGACCCCTTTAATTGTGTGCAAAATCATGTTTTATAGGCATAGAGTTGGTTAGGAAGTAGTGAACACGTGGCAACATCAGGGAGCACTTCGAAAGTAATGGAGATAGTGGAGAAATGGGCTTCATTTCATGAGAAACAAGTGGCATCTGGTCCCGTTTTCTAGGCATGAAATTCGACCTATATTTGAATGGGCATAACCACTTCAGGGAATCCGGATCGAGCTCTAATTGTGAACAGGTAGGCTCTTGTGCAATGCAAGCCAAAGAGATCCAATGATCAGTTTCGAAACACTAACAAATGGGGTCCTCCTTGTATGAACCGAACCAGAGCTTATCAACATCCAAGTCTGTGTGTGCAGCGTTAACTTGAGGCTGGTCGGGGTTCCATTTCATCCGAACCGATGGTATCTTCCAAGACCATTCAATGTGTGCAGTTGGCATGGGATCGGGTTCATCTAGGGCGATCCGATCCGAAGACAGTCACATGTTAGTAGTTCAGAAGAAAAGTTGTTCCAGTGCACAGAATAGGATAGGGTCGGGTCCTTCCTATCCGACCCGTTCCCCTCGATCCGAACCATACGAGGGCATAAGGCAAACTTGCCTTCATTTGAATCGATCCAAGAGCTGCGATTCAACCCGAGGGGATAGACCCGAACCGGGGTTTTATCAACATAATAATCCAAGTTTCCAACATCTCGTCACTTCATCCAAGCTGTGGGTGGCCTGGTCACAAAGCAGGCTATATGTTATGATAATGCCTTCGCTAATTAAAATTACAAGAATGTGAATTCAAAAATTATAAAAACAACTATACCAAATATGAAAACCAAAAATTCACATCCATATAAAACAACAATGTTCATACTGAAAATAAATATATCGAGTACTAAATAATATGAAATATGAATAAAGCAAATTGTTACCTTAAATTGAAGGTTCGTACCAAAATCCGGATTAAAGGAGAAGAGAAACGGCGAAGACGAGAAACATATAAAAGGCGAAAATCCGAATCGAAATGTTACCTTTAAGGATCTGTCGAACGAAGGACCGAACATGGATAAGTAGATTAAAGGAGAAGAGAAACGGCAAAGACGAGAAACAGGGAAGACGAGGAAAACGAGAAAGAGGAAAGTAATTTAGGGTAACACAGGAGGGAAGTAATTTAGTTTAAGAGGAAATTTTGCAACAAAGGAGGGAAACGAAACATAATTGGAGGGAACCGGCAAACGTAACTAGCATTTTAGTCAATTGTTAAATAAATGTAACCAAAGCACCTAAAAACAAAATAAAAAACTGCATTGGTCGCATTCACATATCAAACATAACCAATAAATATAATCATACATATATTTTCTTGTAGTGTAAAAATGTCAGTGGTTGCTAATAAGATGAGAACTTGTGAAATAGTATTTTTTTTTCAAATATTTTCTTTGAAATTTAAACAATTCACAACACATGTTAAATTCATAGTATTACTGGGTTTTTTAGAACACAAAATTTCCATAATAATGGATATAATATTCAAACATCTCATTTCAGAATAATATTAGCATTATCTACACACATATTTATTTATATTTTAATATATATTTCAAAAAAATTATTCTTTCAGAAGAAAATGAGCAATATTATCTAGGAGTGAGGGGGGGTTCAGTCTGGTATGGTTTGGAGTCCAAAACTGATTTCACACTACATTAAATGATTGATCAAAAATAAAAACTTTTATACTAGCCGTTCAAATAATTTGGTTTTGTTGTAATACGGATTGCTTTTTGCTCGATCTGGTTTGAACCTGTATTAAATATGAAATAAATGAATTACTTTCATCAAAAATCAATTTACGATTGTGTGACGTTGTGTCGCTTAAAAATTAAAACACACGGTGTTATCCTGAACTAAAAGATTAGTTTACTATATGAATATTTCAATTCCATATTTAATGAAAAGTTTAACTATTTTAGTACATTAATCGAACATGAACGTTAATCAATGCACAACCATTAAGTAAGATAACTCAAATTAGATTATAATTAGCATTGTCAAAAAGAGTGATATGAAAACTATTATACTGAAACTATAAATTTTCCCTTTGTAGTAATGGTATTATTAATATAACAACAACATACGTTGAAATTAGAAGAAATATCTTTAAAATAAAAAAATTAGATAGAAAATAGTTATATTTTTATCATAAGATTACTAGTGCAGATATTCGGTTTAGCTTGGTTTAATATGGTTGAGTCAACAATTCAAAACCGCAACCAAACTGTATCACCGCGAGTCAGTTTGGTTTGGGGTATTTGCTTTGAAGAGAGGATTCAATTCAGTTTTCCGTGTCATTTCTATGATTCGGTCTGCGTTGTTTTCGTATTGCGGTGCGGTTTATGTCCACCCCTAATATTATCATGAACATCATTTTCGCCTTTTCAATTAATTTTTTTAGTTATCCATTACAGTTACAAAATTTTCCAGTTATTTTTTCTAGAAAAATAGTTGTCTTAATAATCATGGTCATGTTTTTTCAGTTTGTTACAAAAAGCTTTTTTTATCTAAATAGAAACAAGTTCCTATCGAACTTCCTGATAAGAGTGTTGACAGTGGCTCTAAGAAAAGTAAGTGTATCCTAGAAATATAAAAGAAAATATAATCAAAGAAATCACAACTTAATTATCATTTTAAATTCATAATATTATATTGTTTGTTTTCGTTATGTAAATAGTAGGTAAATTGTAACAAACAAAGAAATTGATAAAGATGCAGCCTAATATATTATATGTATCAATATCATAACATATCACAGTAATGCACTTTAATAAAACATTAACAATCTTTTTGCCAGAAATCTTTGCTCGAATAATCAATAACCGTATTCAAATTAACATTGTTTTTAGGCATGTAATTTCCTCCAAACATTTAGTGATATGCAAATTTTCAATTTATGAGCGGCCACAACCTAGTGCTCTACAGCATAATCAAGGGCCATTTTCATAGTAAATTCTGAATGTTTATATTTTCATAACGAATACACAATCCGATATGTTGGCTTTGATTGGAGATATCTTGTAACAACCCAAGCTCGGACAGACCGAATTTTTTTCAAAATTCTAATCTATCGAAACTCGTGTTGGTTTGCTCTGGTATCCTGCAGAAAAGACAAAGACATAAAATACGTCAGGGCTCAGAAAAAAATCTCACAGCGGAATGGATAAAATATAATATACTCAAAATATAGCCTTACCATATTAATAATACTGCCTAACCAGTATCCAAATCTATCATGTCTCTGCCACAAATCTAACCTGCGAGTATGTTATGAGGAAGGAGTTATAACACATGTTCTGGTGACGGGATTTAAATTATACACTTTGGATGATCCTACATATACCATTCAATCACATTTTCTTATTTATTAAGTTACTTGGGTTAACAACACTCAAGACTTACACACACGTCGTACCCATTTACTTCCCAGTGGATTAACCTAATACAATATACATGTAGCTACCCCTCAATATTGAGGTACAACCCATGGTACCCCTCTCGCACGGTCTCCATTGTAATACTACTGAAATATACGCAGCCCCTCACCCTACGCCGGAATGACGTACAAATCTCTATATAATAACGTTATGTTCTGCATATATTTGTCAATTCTATGCTACGTATGCATACGGACTTCCACCTTCAGCCGAATCAGATTCCATACCAGAGTAATGCCCTCAAGTCTACGTTACACCACCTAGAGCAGACATGCATGTATCTAGACTATCCCATATACGTACCATTAATTGTAGCTCGATGCCTCAACCGCGTGTCCTCTAATGTGCACTGGGTTCTGTGGCAGTGCGATACAAGAAACACGAAACTCAGTCAGGAGCTTTTACATATCTGTATAGGCTCGTCTTTAAGAGCCTCAAAATACAGATATCCCTCGGGTCTATTTTTCATGGTGGCTATGTCCCCACCTCGGCCCCTCCCTCAACTAGTAAAGACTACAAGAGCTAAACAACTTGCCCCTAACAAATAATCTAAACATCCAGTCGGCGTCTTCCCTCAACCACCGTACCTCGATAGTGAAAGGAGAATGGTCTATTTGTTTTAGCTCTAGTCTTTTCGCATCCCACTGGCTGTCGATGACGGGTATTTGACGATCTAATATCCTTGTTGGTCGTGACCCTACACCTCCCCGTTAAGGCAACCGCCGAATCACCCTGGTGTCACCACGTCACAACATTCTGACTGCAAAGTTACTTCTGCAGTTAAGGCCCACCCACCTAGTAGTTACGCGCAAACCTAACCTCTGCGAGCACATCCTAAACATCTTCCACTGCACAGAGGACTACCAGGAGCACCTTACGAATTTCAAGAAGCCACGTGCTTCCCCTTCCAGTCCTTCGGAGCCAACAGAATAATCAGATGAACATGCGCTCCCCTCATTCCTTATAACACCACGATGATCTACCTCGTTGGGTTATTCACCCTCAAATGTGCGGACTGGTCCAAGCGCCTTACTTTAATATGTTATTAGACCCAATGTCTAAACATTCTTTTACGCGCTTGCTTTACCTTATCATGTTTCCGTTTAACTTGGTTATCTTAACTTTTTATTCAGGTTACAAGTTCTTCCTAGCCCTTTATATCTCTGAGCAATGGTGCTTATTAATTTCAGTTATACAACTTAACCCGTTTAAGTTTATTAATAAGCCCATAACATGTTATTCTCTAGATTGTGATCCAAGATTTTTAAACCACAATCCCTTTATATTCTTATTTGATTTTATCATTACAATAACATGTTCTACTTAATATGTAATTAAGTATATCTCCATTCACATGTTTTCTTTTTAACATGTCAGTCATTATTTATTATTAAATATAACTTATTTCATTTCATAAGTTTTCCTCGTTCTTTCTTATTTAACCATAATTCCATTTTACACCGTCACTACAATTTATCGTTGTTTACTTATTAACTTAGTTCTAACTAAGGTTCACGTATAAGTTTCTCTTCCCATAAATATAACTTATGTTGTCCTCTTCCGTAGATTTCAGATTCTCGTTCTTGTAAATAACTTAATTTACAATTAAGTACAAATTATCCCCTTACATAAGTTATTCTATTCCCTTTATCGTTTATTATAACCTAAGTTATAATTTCCACTTGTCTCTAGAACAAGCCTAAAAATGCTATTCTTATCAGCAGATTTCATACTTCCAAGTTTAGATTTCTTAATTTATAACTAAGTACAACTTCTTACTTTTCATAAACTTTCCCCTTTTCTCTACTTATTATAAACAACTAGTTTCAGTTTTCCCCATTTACTGATTAATTAATTTAAAATTAAGTGCCACTTATCTCATTTCACAAGTTATCTCATGTCCTTACTACTTTATTATAACCTAAGTTATAATCTTCACTTGTCCCTAGGACAAGTCTCCCTATTATACAACATTCTCATTAATGTAATTTATTTTGTAATAGGTTATTATCATTTCCCGTTCATTCCATTCCTTTTTACTATTGTAATTATTCGTCATTCAATTCCATTTATTTCCATTAATCATAATTAATGTTGTTTATCAGTCCTGCCATTTACATATATTTATATATATGTATATATTCATGCACTAGACCTCTCACATTAAGCCTATACTTGTGGATGCTGGATTTGTCGGGCGGTTCCGGGCAGACTTCTACCACAAGTTGGCTTAACCTTGTGTCTTAGCGCCACTACATATTTTATTTATGCACTTAGACCCCTCACATTAGATTTACCACTTTGAATGCTGGATATGCGGGGATGTTCAAGGAAGACTTCTATCACAAGTGTAATCTAACCTCGTGTCTAAGCGCGTTACAGTTGTCAAATTACTGTGAATCTAGGCATGTTCGTTCTTTAACAATTATTCCTTTTTCACTATAGGTTTTCATGCCCCTTTCCCAAGTCATATTTATTATGTACCATATGCGCAAATTAAGATCTTTAGTCATAATTTGATTTATGCCTCAATCCCATATTCATGTATTCAATTTTATGCTAACATGAAACCATTTAATCATATAACTATTCCAATTCATACAAGTGAGGATTCATGTAAATAAATGTGACCAGTTAACATGTCATTTTCTCAATTATACATCTAACAATTCAAATACAAGTGAATCATGTAATCATAACAACAGTAGTCACTAACCATATTCTAACAAGTTTGTTTTTATCATGTAAACATTTCAATGCTTTAACTAATTCAACATATGAATTTTCCCAAAACATTCATATTAATATCTCAACTTGTTATAACAGTAATTCTCAATTATTCTGGAAAATTTACGTATAATAGTGGGGCATGTTTAAACGATAATATATCATTATCTAAAATGATATAACTTAAATCCACTCACCTCATAAGCTTTCCCAATCCTGGATCTGGTCCAGATCTATCGTTCCATGGTTTTTTCCGCTAATTGGATTCAGAACCTAACAACCATGGATTTATAATTTTTATTAAAAGTAAAAGGAGAGAAAGAAAAGAGAATTGAAATAGACTAGATCGAGAAAATTACCTCACTTCGATAAGAGATCTGAGCACCTATTTACGAACATACGTTCCTTTCCTTCAGATCTGGATTCAGAATTTTTCCTAAACTAATAATCTTAATTTTATGAATAGATTTGAGGAGAGGGAATAATGGCAGAGCTTCAGCGTAGTCTCAGAAATATGAGGCTTAGAAGTTAGCTCTACAGACTTATTTATATGTGTACCAGAGAAACCAGGTCCTTTAGATTTGATTTGAAGTCATCAAAATCATCCACATCACAGGAAAACCGCTCAGATCTGCGGCAGGTCGACCCCCTTGAAGGGTCGACCCCCGTGGGTCCGTAGGCCGAAAATTGGTATGGGCGCACTTCAAAAGTGCGCCAGTGCAGAATTGCCTTAGCGCACTTGCCAAGTGCGCCAGTTGTTCTGGCCTGCTTCCTATTTTCTTTGTCAAACTTCTGCCGTCCATAACTTCTTCATACATTATCCGTATTACACAAACTCGAAGTTAATCTGAACCAGAATTCCGAGACAAACTTAAGGGTACAGTCGTTTTTACTTAATTCTGAATATTTAATTAAGTTATTCTTATTTCATTATCTTGAGTTAAAAATGCGGGGTGTTAAATATCTTCTTAGATTCCAATATGTTCAGGGCCTTTAAAATAAACTCCATTTGTCCTTGTAGAAAACTAGTTGGAGCCGACCTTCCAAGGCTACCACCTTATTTGATTATTAGTCATGAGGTTACCTATGAAAATAGCAGATCCATGCGTACCTTGTGTACGATAAGGACAACTAGAAATATTAAGCTTATTAATATTAGGTATAGGAGTGGAATGGAAACCATAAGGGATGGTTGAAGGAATGCATCTGTTAGGGATTTTGTGGTTCGAGATGACTTAGACGAAGATATTATCGTAACTTTAGGCTTCAAGGATCCATGGAATAGATTCTTTTAGATAATAGTTCAATCCACTAGGTACAAATAGGTTATCGAACTATCGACTTTTAGGATTCAATGAAGCATTGAACAGCGTAATCGGATTCAAAGTATGTACGACTTTGATCTGACCAAGAACACTCTATAATTGATCTCTGATGATGCAATTTATAGAAAAGAATGAAGAGGAGGAAGAATAATAATTCTGCAACACTTTACAAGTGTTATAAATTCAGAAATTTGCAACACTCATGGGATGTTGATAGTGGTGTTTCTACAGAATTCTGGAAGAAGAAGTTTTTGGAATTATTGAAATAGTTTTTCTGGCATGGCCTTTATATGGACGGAGGGAAGCGTTGGTTCACCAGGCATCGCGACCGTTTGGAACGATCGCATCTGTTTGAATTCAAAACAACACGCCCCTTCGTTTGCAACGTTCTAAAAGCATTGCAATTTTGAATTATTGTGTCGTTTTCTAATGTTCCGAAAACATTTCAAGTACTGCCTGCCTAAATTCGTTTCAGGTCTGTAACAGTCCCTAGCCCATTATTGTCTTCATATTTGATCCAAAAATATATTATTGGACCTGAAACCCGAACCTAACTCAGTTCAATTTGGTCGGTCGGTCGGATGGACAACAGTGGAAGCGTGCGCATGTATGGGGTGGTGATGCATGGCCTTCCTCTTCACAACAAAGCATACATTTGGAAGCCCCAAGGTTCCAACACCCTTGTGAGAAAGCCACTTATATACTAGAATAGTTTTGACCAATTTCACAATGTGGGACTAATACTTTTTCTCTTCTTCTTATCTTTCTTTCTTCTCTCTTCAAAGCCAAACCCAAAATAATTTGAAATTTTACAATAGCCTCCCCTAACTTTCAAAATAAATAAATAAAGTGGACGACTGAATCACTTAGGGTGACTTCACACATATCGAAGTAAGATCAAGGCAGTGTAGTTCTAAGATCAAGTTTTACATCATCGTGGAAACAACACATAAATAAAGGTATCTTTTGGATTTTAACATTTACTTAGCATAAATTATTCAAAGTTTATCAAGATTTTATGGTGAACGAATCTTGAACCAAGTATCCCTTAATGATAAAACCAAAACAATCACACATGTTGATTTCTTTACGTAAAGTGTTTAGTATTGCTCGCATGTTAATGGCCATGTTCTTTTAATCCTATTTCATGAGTCTACTTTAGAAAGCGGTCTTAATTTCTTAGGAAACGACATGATTTCCATACTCATATAGGTTAGTCACTTAAGGTGTTTCTACGATACTCCTTTTAAGGTTTCTATACTTATTAAGGACATTTATCCATCATTTTTTCTTGCAAAATCCAACAATAAATATTATGGGATTGATATAGTGTTTCATAATCACTTTTAACTTGTTGGTACCCATTGAACTTTGTCTATCCTTTTCAGGACATAAGTTGAGTTTCCATTAAGGATGATCAATCTTCATTCATAGACCTTAGTCCTATTTCTTTTGACTTTACAGAAACCTTTGTCTTTGGAAGATCTTTTGTGAGTGGATAAACCAAGTTTCTCTATGTATCTATGTAGTCAATAGTTGTCGCTCCACTTTTGAGTAACTATCGCACCATTTAATGTCTTAAACTCACATGTGTAGACTTTCCATTATGTCTTATAAGAGACATTATATATCGTCGCTTGATTGTCCCGGTTAATCAAGACTACTGGAGATGGCTTCTTCCATAATGGAATTTTCATTAAAAAATTCTTAAGCCATTCTGCTTCCTTACATGCATCTGCTAATGCAATTAATTCTGACAACATAATTGAGTCAGATATACAGGTCTGCTTCTCAGAAGCCCAAGACACAACAATGCCTCTTAGGGTAAATATCCATCCAGACATAGAACTGGATTTGGATTCAACATTGTTCTAGGTTGCATCACTATATCCTTCTATTGCATCAGGATATCCTTTATAAGATAGACCATAGATAATGGTTCTTTTCAAATAAGCTAAAACTCTGGTGTAACACCCCACCTCCGCCAATGCCACTCTTGCAAGCACACTAGCTTTGGAGGGGCGTTAAACAAGGTAAACATGCATGCAGATATCACAAGACAGAACATATAAGTAAAAACAGAGTAAATAAAGCAGCGGATAAAACTAACATTTCAAAACCATAGTCAAGTTACATCAAAGTACTTGGTCATTATTTTCCACAAAACAAAGTCTAGAAACATCAACTGAAAACCGGAAAGAAAATCATAAAGTAGCTATCCCCAAGGTAGAATAAAAGCCATAGCAAGCTCAAGTCC
The DNA here is from genome assembly GCA_030737875.1 of Allium sativum. Classification (NCBI taxonomy): domain Eukaryota; kingdom Viridiplantae; phylum Streptophyta; class Magnoliopsida; order Asparagales; family Amaryllidaceae; genus Allium; species Allium sativum. The sequence continues at coordinate 576,101,170 of CM060913.1, forward strand.
AAACCGTACATGAGTTATCCAGAAAAGCAGCTAAAGATCCAAGCTAGGTGCTAGTGTTCCCACCCTGTAAACCTGTGGGGGGGGGGAACGAAAGAAAAGAGGCGAAAGAAAAATGGGTCAGTTAAAAGACTGGTAAATCCTATCTACTATTAGTATAAAAACTAATAAAGCTAACTGGACATGTAAAACAGGGACGAAACATAGGGTGATAACTGGCATGGTGAAAAGTTAACAAGATAGATCAAGTGTGGCATTGCATATACAAGGCTAAGTTTCTGCACCAAGTGTACTAGCATTCCAACTCATGTCAAGTATAAACAAGGAGTGATCCCTTGGCCCAATCTTGGCCCAATATCACGAGATGACCTAAATCAAGGTCCAACACACGGTCTAGTCGATCGGCTCCCTAAAAGCCTAACTCGTCAAGTGTCGGTGTCATACGCCCCAATCACGAAGTGTAGTCAAACTGTGCTAGGTCCACCCTAGGGTGTATCAAGCCCTAGGGTGCCAACCACGGACACAAATCAAGCACGCACAGTCTAAACCTACTAGCGCCCGTGTCTGCTTTTTCAACTCCGGACTATGTGCACGACCATAGTCCGCCTGAACCTACACCGGCGCACCTACTCAGCCGTCGCTTTGGTCGCTTACATGTCAGCCCAGTAATCGTGCCCCACCCTAGCCTAGTCCCTAGGGTATCATGATACAACCAAGAGGGTTACTGGTGAAAAGGACCACGTAACTATGGTTTCTAATGGGTTAAACGTGGTTAACCCTATCCAATCAAGTATCAAGTTGGTTAAGTGTACCCAAGGTTCATGGCTTAACCCCATCAACCCACCGTGTTTAATTGGTTAAGTGTTCAAGTGGTCCATGACTTAACATTATCATGTGGCGTTAATTAATTTAATGCACCCAACCTCTCACATTAGACCTTGTTGTGGTTACTAGTTAAGCCGGGCGGGTCCGGGTAGCTTTACACCACAACTTAGTCTAACCTCGGGTTTCAAGTGCGACATGACCAACTACTCACATTGGGTCCTATTGCTTGTAGCTACTAGTTAAGCCGGTCGGTTCCGGGTAGATTTATGCTACAAACTCAACCCAACCTCGAGTTGGCCATTCTCATGTTTTCTAGAAGTCATGTTCATGTTTCAAGCATAATCACATGTCATATTTCATGTCATCTTTTCAAGTCATGTTTTTATGTCATTTTAGTTTACCCATAACGTAGCCCCATCGCATGCAAGTTCGCATAAATGCAAATAGATCTCAAAGAGGGGAACTTAAAAGCATGACATAATTAATAAGGTTTGGCCACAAGTTAAATATGGTGGCATATGAGGCAAATGTGTCCATAAACTTGCATATTACATTATAAGCCTCAAATCATGCATGATATCAAACTTTAGCAAATAGGTGAAACATGATCGTAAATGACATAGGATGATAGCTAGTGATTCGCATATAACATCATATGCAAGATAACATAAGTTTTATGAGAGATCATAAACTTGCATATTACATTATAAGCCTCAAAACATGCATGATATCAAACTTTAGCAAATAGGTGAAACATGATCATAAATGACATAGGATGATAGCTAGTGATTCGCATATAACATCATATGCAAGATAACATAAGGTTTATGAGAGTTTCTATGTTGCTTTATGCAACACTTCAAATCAAAGCTCATAGCTTTTTATGCACAAGGTCAAGGTGATAGCTTTACAAACATGCATAGAATAAATCTATGCATAACATGATAGAATCAAAGTACAAATCATACTTAGGCCCAAACTCAAACTTGCAACATGTCATATTTAACTTCATAGTTAGAATCTAAGAGTAGTATAGGGCTTACAATGCTATGAAGACTTATAAAATAAAAATAAGATTGAGACGAAGCCACTAGCAACTCTAAAAACCCCCAAATAGCAAGCTCCAATGAAAACCCTTGAGAAATAAGAAGAAGATCCTTGCTTTGATGAAGAAAGATTGAACTTTGACCTTGGATCAAGCTTAGGAACTCTCAAACAAGCTTAGGAACTCTCATATGAATGAAGGTGGAGGCTATGACAAGAGGGTGGAGGCCATGATTAAACATTTTGGCATAATCTAGTTGTAGGATTGATTTATGATGGTTTAGGCTAGGTATTAGGGTCCTTTTATAGAAGTTTAGGTTAGTTTAGGCCATAGGATTAACCCTAATTCAGATCTGTGCCATTAAAATCCGTCACAAGCCTCCAAACATGTCTTGAGAAACAAGTCAGGTGCACCCAGGCCAGACTGGCCGACCACCCAAGTCGACAGGGGTGTCAAATGGGCAGTCGACACAGCCAGGGGTGTGTCGACTCCCAAGTCGACTCCCCAGTCGACTTGGGGTGGCGGGAACTTTTCCCGCCTGTCCTGCCCAGCTGAATTTGAATTCTGAATTCAAATTTGAACTTGAAATTTTCTGAAAACTTTGACGGGCCATAACTTGGTCATACGGACTCCGATTTTTGAAAACTCGGACTCTATTTCGCGTATTTTTCCGAGACGAACGCAATGGCACAACCCATTTCCCTTGATTCAGATTTTACCATTTAATTCTGCCTTGATTTATGTTATAACATGTTATTTAAAAATGCGGGTTATTACATCTGGAAATCACTTTTCAATGTTCGAAACCTTGGTTATTCGTAAATCGATTCAATACGCTTGTAGCGTGTGTGATGTCTGATCTAGTGCAATGCACAACACACATAAAACTCCCAATAACATTGGAATACTCTAGTTGAAAAATGGTACGTCCAGTTTTCTTTTCTAATTTAATACCAGGATCTGAAAGAGTTGGTGCTTGTTTGTCATTATGATGACCATATTTCTTTAGTAACTTCTCAATGTAATGGGATTGAGTTAGCAATAACTTCCGCTCTTTTCTAATGATTTTAATTCCCAAAATTACATTATCCTCTCTTAGATCTTTCATGTCAAATTTAGAAGATAAAAACTTCTTAATTTCATTTATACAATATATACTAGAACCAAATATCAGCATGTCATCAAACGTATAAACATATCATAACATAACCGTTGTTATCCGATTTTCTATAAATACATTTATCAGCATCATTAACAATGAATCCATATGACAGTGCAACTTTATCTAATTTCTCATGCCATTGTGTGGGAGATTGCTTCAAGCTATAAACAGATTTTACTAATTTGCAAACTTTCTTTTCTTGGTCTGGGGTTTTGATTGTTCTATATATATATATATATATATATATATATATATATATATATATATATATGGTCTGGAGATTTGAAACCTTCAGTTTGTTCCATATATATATATATATATGTATATATATATATCTCCTTCTAAATCTCCATTTAGAAAAGTTGTCTTTCCATCCGTTTGATGTATGACCAAATTATGAATTGATGCAAGTGCTATTAAATACCGTATAGGTGATATGCGAGCAACTAGAACATATGTATCAAAATAATCTACTCTACGTCTTTGCTTATATCCCTTAGCAACTTGTTTGGCTTTAAACTTATCAGTGGATCCATTTCTATTCAACTTTTTCTTGAATATCCATTTACATCCTATAGGTTTAGCACCAGGAAGTAAATCAGTTAAGATCCAAGTTTGGTTTAACATTATGGAATCTATTTCATCAGTGATATCTTCTTCCTAGAAAACAGAATCTTTAGAACTCTTAGCCTCAAATAAGTTTCAGGATCGTCATCGACGTTCATTTCATATCTTGTCATGTTAAGGACTTCGTCCTTACTGCCTTATATAAGATATGCTGTGAAGTCCGGACCAAAGTCCTTCTCTATTCTCGCTCTTTTACTTCTTCTATGTTCAATACTATTATCTAATACTGATTCTTTCTTGTTGTTTTGAGCAGTAGCATATTCATCGTCATTGGTATCTTTAGTCATATTAGGATCTATACTAGATAATCTCAATGGAACTTCAACAGTTTGATTTTCAAAGAATTCTACATCTACAGATTCTATAGCTTCTAAGGTATCAAGAATAAGAAACATAAAAGTTATACTATTAAGATAATATCCTATGAAAATACATTTAATTGCCCTATTTCCTAACTTTGATCGTTTAGGGTCTAGTTTTCTAACATATGCTAAGCAACCGCAAACTTTAAGTCTAGTAAGGTTGGGTTTTCTATTAAACCATAATTCATGGTGGGAAAACTTTTTAAGTGGCAACCTATTTAAAATGTAACATGCAGATAACATAGCATTACCCCAAAGGTTATAAGGTAAATTTGGACTTATGAGCATGTCATTAACCATTTCTACTAAAGTTCTATTTTTTCTCTCAGCAACACCATTTTGTTGTGGTGTATATGGGGTGGTACAATGGTGAACTACACCATTCTATTTACAAAACAAGGTGAATTCATTTGAAAATTATTCACCTACGATCTGTATGTAACACTATAATTTTAACTCTCAATTGTGTTTTGACCTCTACTTTGTAAATCTTGAATTTATCTAAAGCCTTATCTTTACATTTCATTATATATATATATATATGCATATCTAGCATAATCATCAATAAATGTTATATAGTATTGGTAACCCCTATTGGTGATATGACTTTTTAAGTCACCCACATCACTATACACCAAATCAAGCAAACCAGTTTTCCTTATTACAGATTTAAAAGATTTCCAGTGTATTTTTTCTTGAACACATATTTCACATTTAAAGATAACAAAAATCACATTCAGAAATTAATCCTAATTTATGCATGTTTCTAAGAGATTTATAATTAACATGTCCTAATCTACCATGCCATAAATTAACATAATCAACAATATAAATAGAAGATTTATGTATTAGATTCAACTTAACCATGTCATTACAAGAATATCTATGTCCAATCAATTTACTGTTCTTGGACACCACTAACTTATCGGACTCATATACTATCTTGAATCCTTTTTTGTTAAAAAATATATCCAAAAACCAAATTCTTATACATATCGGGTACATAAAGTACATTGACTAATGTAAGGACTTTTCCAGAGTTGAATGTAAGTTTTATACTGCTTTTTCCTAAAACTTTGCTTGTAACTTTGTTTGCGTCAGTAACTTCATTGGTTTCTCCATTATTTTCTTCGTAGGCCTTGAACAAATTATAGTCTATGCAAATGTGAATGGTTGCTCGAGTACCAAGCCACCAATCATTATCAATGTCACTAACGGAGTTCACCTCTTGTACTACAGTCACAAGCGATTCTTCGACCACATTCACTTTTTGTTGTTTCTTCCGTAGTCGATAGTCTCAAGCATAGTGGACGGGTTTGTTAAAATAGTAACAAGCACCCTTCTTTTTTTTTCTTGGAATTATTTTTCTTCTTAAACTGTGTCGCATTCTTAGGCTTTAATACTTCAGTAATACGAGAATCTTCTTCAGTAAGAAGACGGCACTGTAAACCATATAAATCATAATCCATTTCCGCATGCTTAGTTTTTTTACAATTATTCCAAGGATGTGGGAGTCTCGAAATAATAACTCCGATAATAAAAGACTTAGGGTGATCTATACCAGCATCTTTAAGTTGATTCACCAATAGTAAGATTTCACTTACTTGTCCAGCTATGGACTTTCGACAACTATTTTGAAATCCATAAAATTACAAAATAGAAATTTCTAATTACTTGCCTTTGGTTATGCGATACTTGCTTTCTAATGCAGTCTATTGCCTTTGTAGTTTCCAAGGTACTATGCACGTTGTAGACTGGAGTAGACAATGCATTCAGAATGTTCCCTTTACATAGAAAATCTTCCTCTTTGCGCTTTGCGCGTTTAGCCTTTAGAGAGGCATCATCCTTATTGGTTTCCTCTAGTATAACTTCTAATCCATCTTCCAAAATGTAGAACAACTTGACAATGATCAAGAAGAATTTAATCGTGTCTTGCCAACGAGTGAAATTGACTCCATCAAATCGCTCCAATCGAGTTGGATGTTGATTCATAACTTCTAGCATGCTCGAACCTTCCATGGTTGAAGAATATTGTCTGAAGATTTATTAAGGATTTTGTGGCTTTAGACGAATTGGAGGAGGATATTGCTGTGCTTCAGACTTTAAGGATCTATGAAATAAATTCTTTCAGACAATAGTTCAAACCACCATGCACAAATAGGTTATCGAACTACAGATTTTCAGGATTCAATGGAGCCTTGAAATAGCTTAATCAGATTCAAAGTTTGTACAACTTTGATCCAACCAAGAACACTCTAGAATTAATCTATGGTGATGTAATTTATAGAAAGGAATGAAAAGGAAGAAGAAGAACAATTCTGCAAAACTTTTCAAGCATTGCAAATTCAAAAATTTGCAACACTTCTGAGATGTTGGCAATGGTGTTGTTGTAGAATTCTGGAAGAAGAAGAAGTTTTTGAAATTATTGAAACAGGTTTTCCAGCGTGGCTTTTGTAGGGGCGGAGGGAAGCGTTTGTTCACAAGGCGTCGCAACCGTTTGGAACGGTCGCATCTGTTTATATTCAAAACGTCATGCCCCTTTGTTAGCTATGTTCAAAAAGCAATGCAAACACTATGCCATAAATGGCTTAACGCAATGGGAAAAATTTGTTAGCACATACCCAAAAAATGTTGGCATAGGTCTTTGACAACGTTTTTAGGGTGATGCAATTTTCACCATTGTTGCAGACCTCAAAGGCAACGTTATGGCTCTCTAAGGCAACATAAAAAATATTGTTGCAATAGAACCCTATTTGGGTCTATAGCAACATCCTTAGGTGTCTATAACAACATTCCAAAAATGTTGCTATATATATTTATATTAATTTCTATAAAAAAATATATAATATAACAAAAACGAGAATTAAATGCTACTACATAGAATTAAATATTCAAATGGCATTTTTGTTCAAATAAATATTTTATTTCAACACTTGAAATAGTACATATTTCTAATTCCACCATTTACAATTCACTGTTAATGACATAGTCAATCACATATACAGATATTTCTCACTACATCACTTAACTCACTATTAATAACATAGTCAATCATATATAAATTTACATCCTCACTACATAACGCAATTCAATTTATATAGACACTAACACTGGCAAATATATGCCGAGCCGAAGGCGAGCCATCAGCGGGCCCGAGCATCGCGCTGGTGGGGGTCCGGGCTCCCACGGTCCTGGTGGCGATCGACCTAGCCAGTTAGGTGAAACAAGTGAGGACTAAGCCTTCTTTAAGACACTGAACACCAAGTCCATCATCACCCAAAGCCGTAAATAACAACAACGAACATTAAACTTAAAAACTTCCACTTCTTTAACATTTTTACATCCTTTTCGAACACAAACACCTTGTGTCCCTTTGCCTGCATTTATCCTCCTTCGGCACCACCTCAAAACAACATCAGTCGACCAACCTCCTTAAAACTACTTGCCACCGACTATCCATTAAAAATAAATATGGTTGACGAATCGCAAATACTTTGATTATTTGACAACAATGGTCTAATAGTTGTTAAGTTATGAGCTGCACCCAGACTACAGTAGAAACTAAAAGACAACATGATTCAGATAGTGCAAATATTCGCTTAACCTGAGAAGGTGCATTAAGATAATCAAATTATCCTTCGAACTGACATATTTCATCATCACTGCTGCATTTGATCGTTCCAACAATATAACCCCAAATAGCTGAAGAAAGTAGCATAAACTCCAAATGAATTTGAATAGCAAAAACAACAGACTTTGATTGGTTTTGAAGCATGGAACAAGTGCTGGAGGTTTTGAAGCAGCATTAATGCAAACACTTGGAGGGCATGTTTCACAATCAAAATTTATCGATCCTAAAACACAAACAGATGCATGAAAAGTGAAAAAATACCAAAGAAGGTAAAGATACATTTGGCATATACATTACCCATACTCCATCACATCAGCGCCATCCAGCGCCTTGCCGACATAGACCTTGCTCTAAGAACCCACGGCAGCACCACCGCGCCTTCCTCTGCCTCCGGTAGTCACCAAAACTCAACTACGCAACTCTACTTCTGAGACCATCCATCAACGTCTGAAGCAACCCAACTCTATTCGAACACTACAGAGACGATGAGATGACATATACTAGATAAATTTTATCCTAAAGATCCAACATTTTATATTTTTGTAGATCTAATTCCTTTTTTAAGAGCGACTTAGGGATGATCAGATTTGAGAAGTTGAGGATGAGGAGAAGTTGAAGACGAGGAGAAGTTGAGAACGAACAGATCCGAGAAGTTGAGAAAAGTGGAATAAAATGGCTGAGGAAGTTAATTTCCTATTGGTGATGAGGGATTTTAACGGATTAGTAAGGTGTCAACTGTAGATGTTGTTTTTAAAAGGTAAATTAATGGATAGATATACATGTTTGTATTGGTGTAGATTGATAATGTGGCAAATGTTCAGGGCTAAGGTAACACTGTATCAAAATGTTGCATCGTGTTACACTTATTTAGCTGGAGCAACACATTTTTATGACTAAGGTAACATAAGCAATAGAATGTTGTAGTAGGACCAAAATATTATAGCTATCATCACATTTTGGCTAGCAACACCTTGCCAATTTGTTGCATTAGGTCATTTATGGCATAGTGAAATTTGAACCATTGCCCCATTTGCTAACCTTTAGAAAATATTTCAAATATCGCCCGCCTAAATTCGTTTCAGGTCTGTAACAATCCTGGTTCGGTCGGGCGGTGCCAGCGGCGCGCGCCTTTGTGGGGGTGGTAATGCTTAGCCTTTCTCCTCACAATAAAACATACATTTGGGAGCCCCAAGGCTCCAATACGCTAGTGAGAAAGCCACTTATATACTAGAATAGTTTTGGTCACTTTGACAATGTGAGACTAATACATTTTCCTCTTCTTTATATATTTCTTTCTTTCTTCTTTAATAACAAACCCAAACCCAATACAATATAAAATTTTACAATAGGATTGATAACTATTTTTCCTAATAGGAGCCCCTAGTGAAGAATTAGAGCTATACTTGTAATTTGGTCTAGAAAAATTCCTAGTTGAAAATAGGGTTGTGAATATTGGTTTTGTTGCTGCTTGTGAAAATTATTCCCATTTTATTAATAGTAAACTTGTCTTTATTGTTACTCCCATCATTCGTGAATGTAGTAATATTAACATTGTTTTTAAGTGCATTAGAATTTTCAGATTCAGGTGAATCGTCAGTAGAGCCTTCCTTAGAAATAGAACTAGAGGTACTGTTTATATTTCCACCTTCTTGTGCTTCATGTGCATGACTTGGATGTGTCATCCCATCATTATGATTGCTATTAGTTATGTCGATATAAGGCTAGATGTAAGCAGATCTAGGTCTAGTAGACGTATAATGTTGGCTAGGTTCAGGAACCACATAAGGTGAAGGTTGAGACAAAGTGGAGTTAATACTGATTTTTTTTTTTGGTGTCATTAAGAGTGTGTTTTCTTTTTATCTGATAAAAACAAATGAAAGAGAAAAATGAAAGGGGCTGAGAAATGGGTAAATTCGCGGAAGAGGAATGCTTTCTTTTTACGAAAAGAGTAACACGAAAGGGACAAGTACATTATTTTATTGTTTGTTTACATTATAATTTTATTTACGTTAATTATTTTTAAATACAAAATACGAAATACATAATACAACAAAGAAAATAAAAATTTATAGTTCATAATTCATAATACAAATGCAGGCATTAAAGTATTGAATAACAAATGCTGAAAATAAATTCCTAACGTAAACCAACAGCAGCTAGTTCATTTCGTATGGTATCTTGAACTAATGTTGTAGCAGTTGTTGTTGTATTTCTTTAAACTTGTTCACGATCAATATTTCCATAAATCTGAATGCTATATTCTAAATATTCTTCGCGCACCAGATCCAAATTATCCTCACATGCCATAAAGTAAGGATCTCCGACATTGTACCTTCATAAAATTGTATATAGCCATTATGCCAGTGACAATCTGTACCTGAACATTATATGAATATGTTGGCATGTCATATAAGATAGCAAGTTTTTTCTTCCAAATGCCAATTTTTTTTCGATTGCCATATCCAAACTCGAATTGTAATAGCTTAAAACTTCATTTTCTGTCTTTGCTTCATTATGTGTATTATAATATCTAGAATATGGTAACTTATAGTGCGATAAGGTAGCAAATACCTGTTCAATATTAGATACCCAGAATCCACTAAATAATATTGCCTTCTTGGCGGATGTAGAATATTCAAACTAGGAGTATTTATAATTGCATGAAAGATTCTGGAATCATGAGAAGTTCCTTTCCACCCTGCCCTAAAGAACAGAAATGTTAAGTCAAAAGCGCATATAGCCATTATATTTTGTGTAGGTACACCTTTACGTCCTCCGAATTATTACAGATCTCACAAAGAACATGAGCATTACATGTGTACCAATAATGGATCCAATACAATTTCTAAAGAATGAGTAATATCGTGGGGAAGAAAGGATCTGTTCTGAAATTCAATTAAATTGAGGATCGATCGATTTATAATATCCACAGACAGTAATAAGAAAAACTTCAGAACTGTATGAAAGTAACGGCTAACCGTGTTAATTGATAGTCGAACTCTTTCAGAAACCTAACGTACAGGAATAGCCAAAGCAATTATATATATGAAGATTACTACCATCTCTCTAACTGTAATGTGCATTATTGGTTGCGATCCAATCGATTCCGACCATTCGCACAAAGACATAAAATGAAGCCTCTTCATTTGCAAATATCGCTGACACCGATTGGCATGACCTATAAGTATTTCATTAATCCAGTTTATATCGGTAACTTCAAAATTGTGTATCTGATTCATGTGAGTTCGTCATGTAGCATAGTACAGTTGAATGAACTGGATGTCTTGCAAATCTTCAACATCAGAATCATCACATCCTGAGCTTACATAAGTCATTCAATGTGAAGGAAGTAGTAGATGAGAGTAAAATTGTATGAGATGAAGAAGGATGAGAGAGGGAAGTGTTGGATCTAGATTAACCCTAGAGGGGGGGGGGAGAGGGTGAATAGGGTTTATTGAAAATTAAGCGAGATACAAAAAAATATCAGATCATAGAATGCAGCAGAAAATAAATGCAGAAAGGTAAATGACACAAGATATACCCAGCTTCGACAAAATCATGCATACTACTGCATTCCTAAGGTTTCTACTAGGTAATAGAACAAACCCCGCTTACAAGACCATGTAAACTCGCGAACCCCTCGCTCTTATTCTAATCCAATGCTCAAAACACTAGACTGATCTATATCCTCTAGATCATATTTCCCCTAGCTACAACCCTGTAGCCAGTAAACCCCAGTTTTTACAGACTCTAGTAAACTGCTAGTTAAACCATAACTGGATCACCTAGAATTTTGCAGACTCTAGAAACTGTTTGAATTGGTTACAAATAAAAGTAAAAGTACAACAAAAGATAAACCAAAACCCTAGATTTAAAAAGGAAATTAAATCTCCCTTTAAACACTTGAACTAGGTCGGCCCCTTTGTAAAGTGCTCACCCTTATTTCCTTTGTCCCGTTCACTTTCCTCTTCTAGAATAAAATATGGCGGCGGCTCCTAGGGTTTTTGAAATCCTCCAAATCAAATCGATTGATAAATGTTCTGAAAGAGATGATCTTTGAAGCTTCTTCTAGTTGATGCTCTTGATCGATTCACTGACTTGGGTTGCGGTTGAAAACCTGAGAGAAATATGAATTTAATATTCGATTTTGTTCTTTTTTGTTGTTGTTGGTTTTCAATCCCTTCTATATCTTGTCGATGATGATTTGGTGATAACATATAGGGTTTAGAAAACCCTAGCACTCTGATTTCTTATATGATGACTTGGCAGATTTTTTGTGTTGCCTCTTTTGGTTTCTTTGATTGGAATGAACCTGGACATGTTCTTTGCCCCTTTAATGAATCCTTGAATATAATCCCATGCGTGAATTCCTCTTTTGCCGAATAGCTCGATTGCACCATTTAATCATTGCCACAAATGCAGATTGAATTTCTAGAAAATTAAAGTTTCTTGCCAAAAATGCACCAGTGAATTGATTTCTAGCAATTGATTTTATTGTCTTGAGAAATGGATGAATTCCATAAAAGGAATGATTTGAAATTGAGAATGGAAAATACGAAACAAATTTCCATCTCAAAATTGATTATCTTGGCTTAAAAAATTCCTGATTATTTTATGCAATCCTATTTCCCAAAAATAAGTCTCTTGATCTCATTGTTAGCATACAAATTAAACTCTTGGCCCCCTTTGACATTGCATAGTGAAAAGTGCAGAATTTAAAACTGGAAAGAAAATGAACACTTGAAAGGCGATTGGTCCATTAACCAAAAACTGTACTGTAACGACCCGCATTTCGCCCGGACCTAATCGATGGTAAAAACGACTAAAACCGTTCAAAACCCGCATACGTTAACTTTGGTAATACAATACATTAGAACAATAACAGAAGACTTTTATTACATCATAATAATGTTACATCAGAGTACAGAATATTAGAGTACAATAAATAATAATACAGTGGAAGATTAAATTACAATAAATGTAATACACTGCAGCAAAACAATTAAATTAACACAACAGAAGACTATCAATGCTCTGGACACAGCTCTAAGCTTTGATCCAGAATCCTGCTCAAAATATCTGCAAAATAAGCTACTCGACTGCCCGTTTGGAAAAGAGGGCACCCGAGTTTGCAAAGTGAAACAAATTACGGGTCAGTCATGGGACTGGTATAAGAAATCTTACTTAATTTATCTAATAAGAAGGCTAATCACAGGACCACACCGCTAACACAGAACGGGTTAACTCCATTGGATTTCCAGTGCATGAAATAAGGTAAGTCATTAAACAACGCAATGCTTTTTAGAAAAAAGAAACCATTATAAGACTCAGGTCCAATCACACAATGCAACGCAAGACAGAGGATAGAGTTTTACCTTATAATGGTCAAAAATGCTTGATACGATAAAACGGATTTGATATTGTTATTAGTGTATATATGTTTCAAAAACATTTCAATCATAATGTATTAATCATATACGGCATAACTACCATATACCATGTCGCCATACTAGTTCTACAATCAAAACCGCATGATGTCGTATTGAAAATTAGGTTTCCATCAAGAGTCAAGGCTAGGAACGATCTCCTTACCGATTCGAGACACTCTAGCAATGTCTCAGGATCACACCTACGTGCAACCCTTGGATCGTACAGGGCCGGTCCACAAATAATGTTAGTGGATTAGTTATGCCTGAACACATGCTTCCCGGTCCTATTGAACCTATAATTGGCCATTGACGACCAATAAATCCGAGGCCTCGAAAATTCCATCATCCACATAAGTAAAAATGTCAGGGCTGGTAAGTCGCTGACACCACTTCTAGCTAGAAAGAAACCTGTGCACTCACTGCGTTCCTTTGTTACGTTTCTGACACTTACCAGGGTGTGAGGCTCGCGAGGTAACGTTATACACAAAGCTATGCCAAAATAGGCTATGCTTTGATCATCAACCACAAGGCTCTGCTTTTCAACAAAAGCCTTGATCATTTGCATCTTGGCGTGCCATATTGACAATCCATGCCATGCGATCGGTAACTACCAATATATAACCTCTGATCTCGTACGTCTCAGAGAAGGGTGTTAAGTAAGAGAATAAATTCTCCTCCACCACAGATATATGTTAAATAGAAATCAATTTAATTTACATGGAATGAAATTCAATGTTAGACACACATCCATTTACAAGTCCATTCTGGGTCTATACGAAACCGGAGACACCTTATTCCTCGTCCCGTATGTCCAATATGGAAGTGAGGTGCTCGCATATTTGGACAATCAACAAGTACGTTTGGACAAACTACCACTTTAACCCTTTACTGGGAGCTACCCAATGCCAGACATCAGTAGTCGTCCATTCGACGTGAATATCGCCGGTCTTCATCCACCGTCTTCAATGTCTTTGACTTTAATCGTCGTAGTAATTATTCAGAATGAGTTAAACCCGGTCTTTTCGAATAATTCGCGTATTTAATAATCAAAAATCAAGTGCTATAAAGACACATCATACGCCGCATTCCAATTCAGAATATTCTTTTAATAAAATCACTACGCCATAGATGGCCTATCACAACGAAAATGGATGGTGTTGCTAGCTACAATGTTGCCATTGCTATGCTGTTTTCTGTCTACTGCAACGCACACTTAAACGTGTTAACATATATATCAACATGTGTTGCAGTAGCCTCGTGAATAAAATTATCAATCCACGTCAACACGATCCAACGGTCCAGGGTAGCGATCCGCGTGAAGAAATGTTTAGTCTAGATTAGCAATCCGCGCGTGAAATAATGTCTAGGGCGGGAAGCAAAAACAAAGGGGGGAAAACTAAAAAAATATTGAAAATTTCAATCGAACTTTACCAAAGTACTCGCTGCTCAAGCTCTCACACACTCACTCTCAGGTTCAATTAGGGCTAAAAGTTCAAGTTTACAAGCTTAATTAGGGTTCGAGTACGGCAGGTTCGCGTTCAAGTTCAATTAGGTCTTCAATTGGGGTTCGTCTTGGGTTTCAGATTTCAGTTAGGGTTTCGATTTAATCTGCTGCTTCAGGTATCACTCAATGTATCAATTTTCTATGATTTGATTGTTGTGTTGCGTAATGTACTGCTTTACTTGTGCCTAATTTACTGCTTTAAGGTATCACTCAATGAACGACGAGGAAAAACTATGGGCAGAACTTCCTAAATTCAGTGAAGGGTACATCAGTGGAGTGAAACTTTTTATTCGAAATACTTTTTCTAGATTTGCGGTAGGTGATGAAATTACATGCCCTTGCAAAAAGTGTCATAATCGCAAGTGGCGTTGTCAAGAAGTAGTCTACAACCATCTGATTTGGAATGGTCCATCTGAATTGTACATGAAATGGATTTGTGAAGTTTCCTGTTTAGATCCTGAAAGTAGTGATAATAATATGGATTGTGAAGCAGGAATAAATTTTGGAGATAACCTCGATGAGATGTTGCAACGTACTTGTGGAAATATGCAGAACAATGAAGATGAATCTTCTTATGGGTCAAATGGAATAGATGTCGATGCTAGAAAATTTCATCAACGTGTTGAAGAGGGAAACCAGCCATTATATCCCGGGTGTAATAAATTTTCGTGCTTAAGTTTCATTGTCAGGCTTTATTCTTTAAAATGCCTACATAGAATCACTGAGTCTGCATTCAACGATTTATTAGAGTTGATGAAAGAAGCTTTTCCAGAAGCCCACATCCCTTTATCTTTCAATGCTACCAAAAATATCATTAAAGATTTAGGCCTCGATTACCAAAGAATACATGCATGTCCAAATGACTGCATGCTATATTGGGCAGAAAATGAAAAGGAAAATAACTGCAAAATTTGTGGTTTTTCAAGGTGGGTTATACCGGAAAAGAAAGTGGGTATTGACAAAGATTCGGAGAAGCGGATTCACAAAGTACCAGCAAAAGTGATGCGTTATTTTCCACTAAAACCAAGGTTGCAAAGGATGTTCATGTCGAAGGAATACGTAGAACTTATGTTATGGCATGCAGTGGGACGAAAAAACGATGGCAGACTTCGACATCCAGCTGATGGCGAGGTATGGAAGACTATGGATGCCAATTATCCTCATTTTTCATCAGATAACAGAAATATCAGGTTAGGAGTAGCATCTGATGGATTCAGTTCTTTTCGTACAATGACTACACAACACAGCACATGGCCGATCATATTGGTAAATTATAACCTTCCACCTTGGTTATGCATGAAGACAGAAAATTTGATACTTTCAACCCTTATCCCTGGTCCAGAGTCTCCTAACAATTACATTGATGTCTACATGCAGCCTCTTATTGCAGAATTGAAAGAATTATGGGATCTTGGCATACAAACTTATGATGCCTTCACTGGTGATGATTTCACATTACGTGCAAGCGTGTTATGGACGATCAGCGACTTTCCGGGCTATGCAATGTTATCCAGCTGGAGCACGAAGGGTTATTTAGCTTGTCCCGTATGCCATTTCGAGACTTCTTCAACTTACTTGAAACATAGTAGAAAAATGTGCTACATGAATCATAGGAAATTTTTAGACCCGGGACACAAGTGGAGGTTTGATAAGAAAAGGTTCAATGGTGAAACTGAAATGGGAACACCTCCCGGTATTTTATCCGGGACTGACATCGAAGAATTGTTGGCTGGTTATGAAAATAATTTTGGGAAGAAAGAGGTGATCAAGAAGCATAAAAATGAATCTCCTTTTAAAAAAAGTCAATATTTTTTAATTTACCATATTGGAGTCAAAATGTATGTCGACATAACCTCGATGTTATGCACATAGAGAAAAACATTTGTGATAACATACTTGGTACTTTACTAAATATTGATGGGAAGTCGAAAGACCATTTAAATGCTCGGTATGATTTACAAGAGATAGGCATCAGGGAGGTCCTTCATCCGGTTCTATCAACTGATGGGAATTACCTTGAGATGAGGGCTGCCATTTTTGAAATGACGAACAAGGAGAAAGAACTATTTTGCTCGGTGTTGGAGAATGCTAAACTGCCTTATGGTTGTGCAGCTAATATCAGCCGGTATGTAAACAAGAAAGAGAGGAAAATTGCTGGGTATAAGAGCCATGATGCTCATTTTCTTCTCCACTACTTGCTGCAGTTTGCCGTGAAGAAATCTGTAAAACCTGAAGTTGCAATACCTATGATAAGATTAGGTGCATTTCTAAGAAGTGTTTGGAGTAAAAGTATCGATTTGGCTGATCTCAAGAGGCTACAAAAGGAAATTGTGGAAATTCTTTGTCAATTTGAGATGATATTCCCAAATGCTTTCTTCGATACAATGGTGCACTTGCTAGTTCATTTATGCAAGGAACTTGAATATGGTGGACCTGCACATGTTCGTTGTATGTTTCCTATTGAGCGTTATCTTTGTAAACTGAAATCATATGTTCGCAACAAAAGTAAACCCGAGGCGTCCATTGCTGAAGGTTATCTTGCAGAGGAATGTTTGATATTCTGCTCAAGGTTCTTAGGTGGCGATGGAGCAGGAAAAATGCAATTTGAAACATGTCCACAAAATCTGGAATATCCTATTGGCACAAGAAGAAACAAAGATGGAAAAACTATTCATCTTAAAAATTCTCAATGGAAGGAATGTCACCGTTACATTCTATTCAATTGTGGTAACAAGGAAATAGAGAGTTTACTTCGGTAAGTATTTTTATTTTAGTAAGTAGTTAAGTATTATCCCTATGTGAAATGATGTCAACTATTAAAAAAAACAATTTTTGATGTCATCCTTTTGCCAGCAAAATCAGTTCTTTTAACAATCTACAAACATGTTATTGATTCTAGCCTCACGTAGTGTTAGTTGTAAATTCCAAGTTTCAGCACTTTCAGGGATTTCAGGCATGATTTGTAGTTAAGCTATGTTCTCATTCATACAGAATTGTTTTCGGTATGGTTAGTTTCAGCTTTAGTAATAGATCCAGCCAAATTTGTTTGTATCTTTTATTAACCCGGTCTTTATTCTAGGGAACATCGAGCTTTAATTGATGGTCATGCATCATCAAAAAAATATAAAAGAGAGAGAGAACACAGTGAAGAATTTTGGAAGTGGTTAAAGGAAGAGGTTGGAAAAAAGGAGGACATTTCAAAAGAAGTACAACTGCTTGCAATGGGGCCTCTTCCAACAGCTAAGCGGTTTACTGGATATGTTATCAATGGATACAGATTTTATACAAGGTTCAGAGATGACAAATGTACAACACAAAACAGTGGTGTATTTTTGACAGCCTTGACTACTAGCTTTGCAAGTTCGAAAGATCAAAATTCGTTGGTTGGTGAAGTTAATTACTATGGATCAATTGAAGAAATATTAGAACTAGATTATTGGGGAGAATTTAGTGTGGTTTTATTTAAGTGTCGCTGGTACCAAGAAGAGAAAGATTTATATGGGCTAACTCGTGTCAATTTTAATCGATTGTGCCAGAAATCTGATCCTTATGTTATGGCTTCACAGGTAAAACAGGTGTTTTATATAGCAGATCCAATTGATAAGATGTGCCACAATGTTATCAAGAAATTGCCGAAAGACTGGTGTGAACTCGAAAGAGAATATGAAAATGAAGATTTGAATGATATCCAGCCTGCTTATGGAATGAGAAATCAAGATTTTGATGTTCGTTGGTGTAGAGATGATGTCCCAATAAGACGAATCCGCCTTCCACGTAGCAAAGTGAAAAACATGGCTTCTTAATTTCACGTATACAGACACACACTGCTGGTATGTATTTTTGCTTATTTTTATGCTTGAGTGGTGGTATGCTTCAGAATTCTTACAATTTCCGCTTGCTGAAGCATCAGTCTAATTCTAAGATTTCCGCTTACAATTTCCGCTTGCTTATTTTTATGGTTGGCTGGTAGTTCAATGCTCGTATGTAACTGACCATGTACAAGGCTGATGCTTCAGCAATGAACTACAGAATTTTATTTTCTCTTCAATCATTAATGATCGTGTCAGTTCGTAATTGATGCAATGGTTGAGTTTGTACCTGAACGAGTCGTGGCATGTCTACATTTTTAATGCCTCAGGCATTCTGTTGCATTCCTTGATATCGTAAATGCTTTGAACAAGCTGAGTCATTGCATCAATTTGCAACTCAGCCATAGATTGTGAAATGCAATTCTGTGCTGAAAAGCAACTCTGGCCATAGTTTGTGCTGAAATATCTTTGTGCTGAAGACTGAAGTGCAAGTCAGTTATACTATGGCCATAGTTTGTGCTGAAATGCAACTGAGGCATGCATGTCTTCCATTTTGTGTTGCAATGTAAACAAGGCATTGCATCAGTTTGTAGCCGAGGCATGCATGACTTTGGTTGTGCTGAAATGCATTAGTTGTACTAAAGGCTTTTGCTGAAATGCATGACTTTTGAAACTGCTTTATTTTGCAGGTGAAGGAGGCAGTAGAGAGGTACTGAATGCACTGGAGGCTCGAGCTTTATCAATTTGAAACTGTTTTAGTTTGATGTAAACATGAATTTAGTAATGGTTGTGTTTGTAAGTACTATGTAAAACTGAATTTATTGGCTATTTTTTGTTATTCTGTAGTTGACTAACTAGTATTTGTGTTATTGGTTATTAATTTGAAATGAAAAGTTGTTTATTAATTTCAGTGTGTGATGGTAATTGCTGTTATGTTGCAGTATTTATATAATGATGCAGTGGCTATGATATAATGTTGCAGTATGCAGTGTTAAATGTTGCTGTAGCTATGATATGGTGTTGCCATAGATTTACATAAATGTGGGCCCCACAACAGGATTCCGTGAACCCGGCTACAGAATTTAGGGGCGCAACAGGATTCCGTGATCCCAGGATTCAGAATTTAGTGGGCCCCACATTTATGTAAATTTAGTGCCTGTAGCAACACCTGTAGCGATGTTACCTTAGGATAGCAAAGTCGTTGCCTTTGACTCTAAGGCAACGCGGCAAAAGGCAACCCCAAAAAGGTGTTGCCACAGATAACTTTTTGCCTATACCAACACTTTTTGGCACCTACTGCGTCATTTCTCTGGGGTTGGCATAGGTCATCTATGGCGTAGTGAATATTCATATTATTAAGGAAAGGTTACCATCAATTTTATCAAAGATAAATTCTTTAAATTTATTCATTAATCTTCTTTTTAAAGATTTATAAAAACTCCATTTTGGTTTTAATATCAAAAATCATTGCTTTATGATTATTCAACTTTTAAGAAATTAATCTTGTCTTTAACTAGGTTAAAGAACCAATGTCATATAAAACACAGTTTACAATAAACCCAAAATCAACTTCCATTAAATATGGAATTTTCACAGAAATCATATCAATATATAATCGATAAATTTCCGTATTAGACTGCCAATATAAACGGAATAACGGCAAAGCCTTTTAAATTCCATATATAGTAGCAGTCTTCTTTTACAGAAGCCTATCTCGATTAGTATCAAATCGAATTTCCACTTAATTCCAACTTAATATATTAAATTGGAAAACTTGACTTTGGAAAATTTCTTTCTAAATCTTAATAAAAAGATCTATAAATTCCAAATTATATTTTCACGGTTAATTGGGTTAAAGAACAAATGTCGTTTAAAAACACCGTTTACGGTAAACCCAATTCACATATCATTTTATTCCAATTACTAAATATAATTGAAAAATCTAATTATCTTAATTAAAATATTTATTCTTTTCATACGGGGTTTAAGAACAGTGTTATTTAAGACACCATCCACGAAAACCCAATATATAATTCTTCTATTTAATTCCAATTAAATATTAATTAATTGGAATGCTTCATTAAATCTTAATTTAAAAGATTTATTCTAGTTAATAACTAGTTCATTTCGATAAAAATATATTTTATCTTTTATGTCCATCCAAAAACGGACATAGAAATCATCATTTTATCGTTCGTTGAGTATTATTTTTAAATATTCGTTATTTAAAAATATTCTTTATATAAAAAGATTCTTTATATAAGATATTCTTTATATTACAATGTTCTTTATTTTAAAATAATCTTTATATTACAACGTTATTTAATTTAAAATATACTTTATATTACAATATCCTTTATTTTAAAATATTCTTTATTAAAGGACAATCTTTATTTTAAAATATTCTTTATTTAAAAGAAATCCTGAATCGGGATGCGACTCAATCAGTTACCACATAATTTCAGTTATATGGATTTCATACATCGTATGTATATGACAACAAATGATAAATAATCATCAAACCATCCATTCAACATCCAGAGTGAAGTTCACAACTGTGTGAGCATTAAAATGTAATAATAACGCTCATCGCAGCCTATCAATCTATCGATCGACATACAATATTGGGACTAGTGTATGTCAAATATCATCTCAATACCCGTGTAGGGTTTTCAGCCAACAACAGTTCATATAAATAAATGATTGGTTAATGAATTTAACCGATTTCAATTTAGCTAACATGTTGATGATAATGAACCAAACATGTTATTATATTCCTAGTGCCGAATAAAAATATATTTTATTCGTATAATTTCCCTATACTTTTGTAATAACCCGGAAATCCGAGCCAATTTAAAAATTTTATTTTGGCAATTTTAGCGAATTCTGAATATTTAAAATGAATATTTTAAATAAAAATGACGGGAAATTTATTTTAAATAGAAATAGAACGTATATATTTTTATTCGTCGTCGTTATAATATAAATATTTATTTATAATTATAAAAGGAATTGAAAATGGCGTGGTAGTTCGATAATTCGATTTCAGAGTTCAAATGAATGTGCAGGATTCAAAATAAACCGGATTTTAGTGAAACCAAAAATATTTGAATCTAATTGAGAATATCTTTCCAACGAATCCGAAAAATTGAAATTTCATAGTGGGAATCAAAAGATATGTCCAGTTGAAAATTCAGAATAGTCACTATGGAATTCTGGCCCTTAAAAATGGGAATTTTGCAAACGACCTCGGTTTTCGACGAAACCACTTTTGTTGGATCTGTGATGTCTAGTTATTGCTAGATTTCAAATTTCGTAATTTTTCGAATCAATATGTGAGCGTGGCAAAGGAAAACGCGTTTGACCAGTTTCAGTTGATTTTAATCGACTAGAAAATGGCCATTTATCAAACGGTCTCAGAATTTGACGAAATTAGTTTTGTTCGGACCGTATCGTCAATACGAAGCTAGAAAATATTTTTTGGGAATTTTTAGAGTTCATATGCGGCCCCAGTAAGTTGAAATGCGCGTTCAAATTCAATATATAGAGTTATATGTTGATTTTGACGAAAACTGACCGAAATTATCGAATCAGCTTACGATACATATCCCATTGTGTCCGGAATGGGGGTAATTAGCTATGGACGACAGTCGGTGGGTTTGATTTTGAGGTCAAATAAAAAGGGTACCTTTTTGAAATAATTAAATAATATATAATAAATCTCCCTCTTCTCTCTCACCCTATTATCTCAGCCCCCCCGGTATATTCGTTCAGAAAAAAAAAATTATAAAATCGCACCCCCGATTGCTCCGCCGCGGGACTCTAGGCGAGCCTCTCCGTCGATCAACACCCCCCTCGGCTTTCTCCCTCTCGCGCGAGCCCAGGGTTCGAACCCTTTTCCCCAATCGAACCCCATGCTGAACCGTCGCGCCTAGCCCAGAGTCGCCCGCCACCTGACAGCTCCGGCTCACCCTCCTCTTGCTCCACCTCAGCGCGCAACGCCCCTCCTCCCCTTCGAACAGAAAATGGTGAGTGTTTAATTTATTGGGTTTAGTTTAAATCATATAAAAAAAAATTGGGTTCCTACGATTATGAATGTCCATTGTTTAATAAAGATAAAGGAGGATTTTTTAATCGAAAATTTTGATTTTTCATTTATTTGAAAGCAAATAAAGATTCGATTTTTTTTTCTTTCTATATATGGGTTTGAAATAAAAACATGATTTCTATAGAAGTAGCGAAATAAAAAATATAATTTTTATATAAGTACGATAATAAAAATATGATTTTTATTAGATGTAAAGATTTAAAATATAATTTTTATATAATGTAAAGATTAAAAATATAATTTTTATATGATGTAAAGATTAAAAATATAATTTTTATATGATGTAGGGATTAAAAATATAATTTTTATATAGTAGAGACATTAAAAATATGATTTTTATATTATAGAAGTATTAAAAATTCGATCTTTATTATGTAGAAGGAGCAAAGATGTGATTTTTATATGAGAGGCGATATAAAAATATAATCTTTATTATATGAGCACCGTTATAAAAAATAGAATTTTTATCTATATAGTAGCGTTGTAAAAATAGATTTTTTATCTATATAATAGCGGCGTAAAAAAATAGAATTTTCATCTATATAATAGCGGTGTAAAAATAGAATTTTTATCTATATAATAGCGGTGTAAAAATGTGATTTTTATATACATGGCAACAAAATAAAAATTGTGATTTTTATATATGTAGTGAATACGGGCAACGAAGTGACAAAAGGCGAGCACGATGAAGATTTTCTACAATTGAAGAGCCATGGCGTTTGGTTTAGCTAGTCGGTGAGAACTTCTCACTTTTAATTTAATTTTCTAGTTGAAATATATACTAGGATGCAGACGGTGTTTAGTAGCACCCGACACCCGTCGTCCATAGACCATGGACGGCTTGTATGCTTGTTTGTTTGATTTTGATGTGTAGTTGATTGTGTGATGTGAAATGAAATAAAATATTTTATAGTGGAAAATATTTTATAGTTGAAAATAGAATTTTTAACGTATATATCAAATAAATTAATATAAACAAATCGAATGATTTGTTTATATACACACATTTGACTGATATTGATTGGGACGATAAATTTTACACATCACCCAACTGCACAAATAAAATATGTGTTTGATTGATTGAAACCCCACACGGGTATTGGGATGATATATGACATACACTAATCCCAATAATTAGTTGTATGTCGATCGATTGATTGACAGGCTGTTATAAGCGTTAAATATTTATATTTAATGCTTATGCAGTTGTGTGGTGCACTCTGGATGATGGTTGATTATTTATCGTTATTTTATACATGTGTTGTAGAAAATCCATATAATTAACATTATATGGTAATTGATTGGGCCTCATTCCAGTTTTGAAAAAGAAATATTTGAAAAGAAATATTTGAATAGAAATATTTGAAAAAGAAATATTTGAAATAGAATATTTGAAAATAGAAATGCGAAGCCGTGTTAAGTAGTTACACGCTATTCTAACACGAACGGGAATTTTGTCGATTTTATAATGAATATTGAAAGTGATTTCAAAATCGAATATTTAGAAATGAATTCGAATTGAAATTGAATAGAATTGAATTGAAATTGAATAGAATTGAATTCGAATTGAAACTGAATAGAAATGAATTCGAATTGAAATTGAATAGAAATGAATTCGAATTGAAATTGAATAGAATCGAATTCGAATTGAATTTGAATAAAATCGAATTCGAATTG
The DNA here is from genome assembly GCA_030737875.1 of Allium sativum. Taxonomy (NCBI): domain Eukaryota; kingdom Viridiplantae; phylum Streptophyta; class Magnoliopsida; order Asparagales; family Amaryllidaceae; genus Allium; species Allium sativum. Next base: position 576,125,346 of record CM060913.1, read on the forward strand.
AAATTGAATAGAATCGAATTCGAATTGAAATTGAATAGAATCGAATTCGAATTGAAATTGAATAGAATTGAGTTCGAATTGAAATTGAATAGAAATGAATTCGAATTAAAATTGAAAAGAATTGAATTCGAATTGAAATTGAATAGAATTGAATTCGAATTGAAATTGAATAGAAATGAATTTGAATTGAAATTGAATTAATTTGAAATTCAAATTGAATTGAAAACGAACTGGAATTGAATTAAAAATCGATTTGAATTGAAATCAATTTGAAATGAATTTAAAACGAATTTGTAAGGAAAAATTCAATTTTGATTTGAAAAAGAAGTTGAAATCGTTTTGAAAACGAATTTAAAACGATTTATAAAATACGTTTTAAAAGGAAATCGACGAAGTATATATTATATATATTATATATATAATATAATGGCCTGAATAGAACGCGCCGCGCCGCGGCAGTTCACGAATTTCGACCATTGACTTCGAACGGATATTACGGGAGATCCGACCGTCGGATTCTACTAAAACCGGAACCGTTGGGTTCGTATCAAAAAGAGCTTTCTAATGAATATTAGAAATTAGAAATCTAACGGTTGGATTTGGAATTATGTCCAAATCAAATTTGTAAAAGGTCGCTGTAAGTGCAGTTCGATGGCCGTTGATGGAAATCGACTGTACGGGCCTTGATAAAATTATTAAAAATAATAATAATTTGCGTAAAATCATAAGAAATGATTTGGGAAGAATTGGGATGAAAAATCCATATTTGAAAAGATAAAAATAGATTGTTATCGAAATGAACTAGTTTTGAACTAGAATTATAATTCTATTTATTTTTAAATAAATAAATTGAATTTGAAAAGAGTTTTAAAAGTAACCAGAATTTCCAATAATTGAATTGGAATGGATTTGAATCGAAATTGTCTTTGGAATATTTCGATGTTGGATTTCGTGATTATACAGATGTTGTTATGGAAATTTGAAAGATATATACATATATCGTTATTTCCAATACGATATTTGTTGGTCGTAGAATTTGATATTGAATATAAGCCAATATATTTTCTATTCAGAGCCTGGTATTTAATATCAAATGGGATTTGGGGTTTGTCGTGAATGGTGTCTTCATTAACACTATTCTTAAACCCAGTTGAGAAAGAGATTAAATCTTTTTTTTAATTTAGATTTAAAGAAGTGTACCAATTAAATGGTATTTAATTGGAATTGAATTTGAATTGATTTTTGGGTTTATCGTGAACGGTGTTTTAAATAACACTTGTTCTTTAACCCGAGAATTAATAGAATGTAATTTTGGGTTGTCTTGAACGATATCTTCAATAATACTGTTCTTAGACCCAAAGAAGTTAAGAAAATCAGAAACAAACTGGAGATTAGTTAAGTTGAATGGTTTCTGGGGTATTGATCTGATGTTGGTTTCGGCCTTCGGGGTTAATACTTAGGGAATTGCTCACTTGTTAATTTACGGTTAGGGACTGATTGAAATGTGATGTGGTTTTGGGGTTTATCGTGAGCCGTGTTTTAAATGACACTGATTCTTTAACCCAGTCAAAGATTAAAACTAAGTGGGGTTTTAATGAATCTTTAATTAGATTGAAAAGATCGAGAATGGAGTATCACCAGTTTTACTCCAGGCGGTAGTTAAATCTTTAATTAGATTTGAACGTGAAATGGTATTTGAATTTACCAATAACACCGTGGTGCTAGAAAATATTTTTCGGGAATTCTTAGAGTTCATATGTGGCCCTAGTAAGTTGAAATGCGCGTTCAAATTCAATATATAGAGTTATATGTTGATTTTGACGAAAACTGACCGAAACGATCGAATCAGCTTACGATACAAATCCAATTGTGTTCAGAATGGGGGTAATTAGCTATGGACGACAGTCGGTGGGTTTGATTTTGAGGTCAAATAAAAAGGGTACCTTTTTGAAATAATTAAATAATATATAATAAATCTCCCTCTTCTCTCTCACCCTATTATCTCAGCCCCCCCCCCCCCGTTATATTCATTCAGAAGAAAAAATAATTATAAAATCGCGCCCCCCCGATTGCTCCGCCGCCGGCCTCCAAGCGAGCCTCTCCGTCGATCAACATCCCCCCCAGCTTTCTCCCTCTCGCGCGAACCCAGGGTTCGAACCCTTTTCCCCAATCGGACCCCATGCTGAACCGCCGCGCCTAGCCCAGAGTCGCCCGCCACCTGACAGCTCCGGCGCACCCTCCTCTTGCTCCACCTCAGCGCGCAACGCCCCTCCTTCCCTTCGAACAGAAAATGGTGAGTGTTTAATTTATTGGGTTTAGTTTAATTCATATAAAAAAATCGGCTTCCTACGATTATGAATGTCCATTGTTTAACAAAGATAAAGGAGGGATTTTTAGTCGAAAAATTTGATTTTTCATTTATTTGAAAGCAAATAAAGATTCGATTTTTTTTCTTTCTATGTATGGGTTTGAAATAAAAACACGATTTCTATGGAACTAGCAAAATAAAAAATATAATTTTTATATAAGTACGATAATAAAAATATGATTTTTATTAGATGTAAAGATTAAAAATATAATTTTTATATGATGTAAAGATTAAAAATATAATTTTTATATGATGTAGGGATTAAAAATATAATTTTTATATAGTAGAGACATTAAAAATATGATTTTTATATTATAGAAGTATTAAAAATTCGATCTTTATTATGTAGAAGGAGCAAAGATGTGATTTTTATATGAGAGGCGATATAAAAATATAATTTTTGTTATATGAGCATCGTTATAAAAAAATAGAATTTTTATCTATATAGTAGCAGTGTAAAAATATAATTTTTATCTATATAATAGCGGTGTAAAAAAATAGAATTTTCATCCATATAATAGCGCTGTAAAAATAGAATTTTTATCTATATAGTAGCGGTGTAAAAATGTGATTTTTATATACATGGCAACAAAATAAATATTGTGATTTTTATATATGTAGTGAATACGGGTAACGAAGTGACAAAAGGTGAGCACGACGAAGATTTTCTACAATTGAAGAGCCATGGCGTTTGGTTTAGCTAGTCGGTGAGAACTTCTCACTTTTAACTTAATTTTCTAGTTGAAATATATACTAGGATGCAGACGGTGTTTAGTAGCACCCGACACCCGTCGTCCACAGACCACGGACGGCTTGTATGCTTGTCTGTTTGATTTTGATGTGTAGTTGATTGTGTGATGTGATGTGAAACGAAATAAAATATTTTATAGTGGAAAATATTTTATAGTTGAAAATAGAATTTTTAACGTATATATGAAATAAATTAATATAAACAAATCGAACGATTTGTTTATACACACACATTTGACTGATATTGATTGGGACGATAAATTTTACACATCGCCCAACTGCACAAATAAAATCTGTGTTTGATTGATTGAAACCCCACATGGGTATTTGGATGATATATGACATACATTAATCCCAATAATTAGTTGTATGTCGATCGATTGATTGACAGGCTGTTATAAGCGTTAAATATTTGTATTTAATGCTTATGCAGTTGTGTGGTGCACTCTGGATGATGGTTGATTATTTATCGTTATTTTATACATGTGTTGTAGAAAATCCATATAATTAACATTATATGGTAATTGATTGGGCCTCATTCCAGTTTTGAAAAAGAAATATTTGAAAAGAAATATTTGAATAGAAATATTTGAAAAAGAAATATTTGAAATAGAATATTTGAAAATAGAAATGCGAAGCCGTGTTAAGTAGTTACACGCCATTCTAACACGAACGGGAATTTTGTCGATTTTATAATGAATATTGAAAGTGATTTCAAAATCGAATATTTAGAAATGAATTCGAATTGAAATTGAATAGAATTGAATTTGAATTGAAATTGGATAGAATTGAATTCGAATTGAAATTGAATAGAAATGAATTCGAATTGAAATTGAATAGAAATGAATTCGAATTGAAATTGAATAGAATCGAATTCGAATTGAAATTGAATAGAATCGAATTCGAATTGAAATTGAATAGAATTGAATTCGAATTGAAATTGAATAGAAATGAATTCGAATTAAAATTGAATAGAATTGAATTCGAATTGAAATTGAATAGAATTGAATTCGAATTAAAATTGAATAGAATTGAATTCGAATTGAAATTGAATAGAAATGAATTGGAATTGAAATTGAATTAATTTGAAATTAAAATTGAATTGAAAATGAACTGAAATTGAATTAAAAATCGATTTGAATTGTAATCAATTTGAAATGAATTTAAAACGAATTTGTAAGGGAAAATTCAATTTTGATTTGAATTTGAAAAGGAAGTTGAAATCGTTTTGAAAACGAATTTAAAGCGATTTATAAAATACGTTTTAAAAGGAAATCGACGAAGTATATATTATATATATAATATAATGATCTGAATAGAATGCGCCGCGCCGCGGCAGTTCGCGAATTTCGACCATTGAGTTCGAACGGATATTACGGGAGATCCGACCGTATGATTCTACTAAAACTGGAACCGTTGCGTTCGTATCGAAAAGAGCTTTCTAACGAATATTAGAAATTAGAAATCTAATAGTTGGATTTGGAATTATGTCCAAATCAAATTTGGAAAAGGTCGATGTAAGTGCAGTTCGATGGCCGTTGATGGAAATCGACTGTACGGGCCTTGATAAAATTATTAAAAATAATAATAATTTGTGTAAAATCATAAGAAATGATTTAGGAAGAATTGGGATGAAAAACTCCATATTTGAAAAGGTAAAAATAGATTTTTATCGAAATGAACTAGTTTTGAACTAGAATTATAATTCTATTTATTTTTAAATAAATAAATTGAATTTGAAAAGAGTTTTAAAAGTAACCAGAATTTCCAATAATTGAATTGGAATGGATTGGAATCGAAATTGTCTTTGGAATATTTCGATGTTGGATTTCGTGATTATACAGATGTTGTTATGGAAATTTGAAAGATATATACATATATCGTTATTTCCAATACGATATTTGTTGGTCGTAGAATTTGATATTGAATATAAGCCGATATATTTTCTATTCAGAGCCTTGTATTTTATATCAAATGGGATTTGGGGTTTGTCGTGAATGGTGTCTTCATTAACACTATTCTTAAACCCAGTTGAGAAAAAGACTAAATCTTTTTTTTATTTAGATTTAATGAAGTGTACAAATTAAATGGTATTTAATTAGAATTGAATTTGAATTGATTTTTGGGTTTATCGTGAACGGTGTTTTAAATAACACTTGTTCTTTAACCCGATAATTAACAGAATGTAATTTTGGGTTGTCTTGAACGGTATCTTCAATAATACTGTTCTTAGACCCAAAGGAGTTAAGAAAATCAGAAACAAACTGGAGATTAGTTAAGTTGAATGGTTTCTGGGGTATTGATCTGATGTTGGTTTCGGACTTCGGGGTTAATACTTAGGGAATTGCTCACTTGTTATTTTACGGTTAGGGACTGATTGAAATGTGATGTGGTTTTGGAGTTTATCGTGAAACGTGTTTTAAATGACACTGATTCTTTAACCCAGTCAAATATTAAAACTAAGTGGGGTTTTAATGAATCTTTAGTTAGATTGAAAAGATCGAGAATGGAGTATCACCAGTTTTACTCCAGGCGGTAGTTAAATCTTTAGTTAGATTTGAACGTGAAATGGTAATTGAATTTACCGGTAACACCGTGGTGTTAGATATGAAGTATGACCAATTTTACTTCATGGGATAAATAGGTTGGGATTGGGAAATTAAAACAAATGATTACTTCGATAAGGTTCGCTAATCCTGACTAGTTTGAAGTGATGTTCAAAGGAAGATTAAAGAATAAATTTGAAGAATTTATTTTTGATAAAATTAATGGGAACTTTTCCCTAAGAATGTGAAATTTAGAAACTAACTGTCGGTTAGCTAAGCAGAATGGTTTTCTGGATATTGATCTGATGTTGGTTTCGGCCTTTGGGGTTGATATTTGGGGAATTATTCTCTTGCTAATTTACGGTTAGTGACTGATGAATTGGAATGAGGCGTATGTTGTGTTTGTGTAACACTTGTTTATTATATACGCGAGTTATTCAGAAAGACCGGGTTTATCCCATTCTGAATAACTGATTCGGCGATTAGTCAAAGATGAAGACGGTGGTTGAAGACCGGAGGTCTTCACGTCATTTGGATAATTACTGATGATCTTGATTGGGCCGTACACCCAAGAGGAGGGAATCAGTTAGTGGTCGTCCAGACGTACTTGGAGATCGATGGATATGCGAGGTACTAGGTGCCCCCGGTTTCGTTCAGACCCAGAAGGACTTGTAAATGGACTGTGTGTCTGACATTTGATTTCATTCTGTGTGACTGATATCGGTTGCATAGAGTGGTTTGCCTGTGTGGCATGCTAAGATGCAAATGATCAAGGCTTCTGTTGAAAAGCAAATTCTTGTGGTTGATGATCAAAGCACGGCCTTTGTGGCATAGCTTTGTGTAGCGTTAATTCGCGAACCTCACACCCCAGTGTGAACCAAAAACGGGAGAAGGACCTCAGGGAGGGCATGCGTTTCTTTCTAGTTAGGAGTGGCGTCAGTGCTTCAACTGGCTGACGAGTTTGACTCATGTGGTTGTTGGAATTGGAGGCGCCTCGGTTATATCGGTCGATCCGGGACCTATGGAGTCATTCGTTGGCTCATTTACGCCCCAAAGGGCGGGGAAACGCATGTTCAGGCATTTTAATCCACTCCGTGTGGACCGGCCCTGTCGTTCCAAGGGCCCACCTGAGTCTGGGTCCTGAGGCTCGGGCTAGAGAGTCTCGAATCGGTGAGGACTATCTTTTGCCTTGGTTCACAGATGGAAATCCAACTTCCAATACGTGACGTTTCGATTTTAGTTGTAATCCTGTATATGGCGACATAGTGGGATGGGGCGCTTATGCCGCCCATGATTGATATTTATGATTGTATATAAAATCAGAAACTAACTGGAAACGAGCTAAGATGGGTGGTTTCCTGGGTATTGGTCTGATGTTGGTTTCGGCCTTCAGGGTTAATACTTAGGGAATCGTTCTCTTACTAATTTACGGTTGGAGTCTGATTAAAAATTAAAACATGAAATTTAGCGTATCAAGCATTCTTTGGCTATTATAAGGTAAAAACCGTATCCTCCGGCTTGCGTTGCATTGTGTGATGGGACCTGGGTCTTATAATAGCTTCATTTTTCTTTATTTAGCATTGCGCTGTTGTTTTATGCACCGGTGTTCTTGGGAGGAAACTCGTTCCGTGTTATACGACGTGGTCCCTTGATTTACCTAACTTTAAAAATAAAGATTAATAACTGTTTTAGTTCTCACACCAGTCACATGACTGACCTGGATTTTATTGTTTTAACCTAAACTCTGGGTGCCCTTATTTTGACACGGGTAGCTAGTAGTTTTGGTTTTGCAGATTTATATTCATAGGATCCTGATTTACAGCTGGAACGATACTCGGAAAGCTCTGTATCCATGTATTACTTCTAGTTGTTTGTTGTATTATTTTTCCGCTGCGATGTATTTAAATGTAGTTTAAATCTCTGATATTTTCTATGTAATATTTATTCATACTCTGTATATTCTTGTATTCTGATGGAATTGTTGTAATATACAATGAAATATTCTTCTGTCTACGTTCTTTTGTGTGTTGTTCTCAAAGCAATCCGCTCTTTCCTTACCGGGGAAGTTCGGGTCGTTTCAACTTTTCTAATGTCTAATAAAATGTAATTTATTTATATGACATTATTGTTGATGACAAATGAAAAGATAATTTTCCTATTTTCTTTTATTTGTATGCAAATTTCTATTTTAACCTTTAACAAATAAAAATAAATGTTTTATTTGTATATATAGTTTCAAATCATAGCATACGAAATGCCTCTTTATTCCGTACACAAGTTCTAATGTAAAATTTGACAATACAACTGTCACTTGGAATTGCATACAAATTCTATTATATAATTTAACAATAAAATGTCACTTTAATTTACATACAATTCTAATGTATGTTTTGACCAATAATAGGATTCTTATATTTGCAAATAAATTCTAATGTATGTTATGCAAATAAAAGTAATTCTTATATTTTCTTATAAATTATATTTCAACAAAATATATAAAAAGTGAGACATCCATTTTGTTGACAATTCTATTTCAACAAAGTGAATATTTTTGTTGTAGCACAAATCTATTTAACAAAAATGATATTTGTGCTTAACTCTTTTATTTAACCAAAATGTGATTTTATTTCATTTTAAATCTAATCAACAAAAATGTGATTTTTGTTTTCAAACATCATATTTAACAAAATGTAATTTTTGTTTCAACTATTATATTTTGACAAAAATAACTATTAGCAATAAAAATATAATCGTTCATATTAATTCATTTTATTTAAACAAAGTGAAAGTAAAAATATGATCTTTAATACTTCTTTTTACATTGCAACAAAATTGACAATAAAAATATATCTTTCTATTTTACTCTTTTTATTGTAACTAAAATAACAATAAAAATATATCTTTCATTCTATTCTTTTTATTGTCTCTAATTTGACAATAAAAATGTTTCTTTAAAATCTATACTCTTTACTGTCTCCATTTTGAAAATAAAAATATTTCTTTTAAATCTAATCTTTTTATATATACGGTAAAATGTAAATTTTATCGTTAATGTAATTTAACAATTCGAATTCACATAAAGGTGATATGTTTGTATTTCAATTTTGATATAACATAAAAGTGATATGTCATGTTTCATCTAATTGGTTTTGACAAAAGTGATATATTTCTTTTCTACTAATTTATTTTGGCAAAAGTGACTAATTTGTTTCATTCCTTTTAAATGACAAGATGAATATGTTTGTCTTATTCTTTTTAAATGACAAAAATGAATATTTTTGTCTTATTCCTTTTAAATGATAAAAAAGAATGTGTTTTAATGTAAATACATTTTCAAAACAATGAATCATATTTAATGATTCCTTTACATTAAAGAGTGGATTTTAATGTAAATACATTTTCAAATTAACATGACAATTCTACTAAAATGACATATTTATATACAAACTATGTTTTCTAACATGAATGATATATTTATTTACAAATATGTTTTATAACATAAGTGACACATTTATTTATATACATTTTCCTACATAATCCAATGACAAATAAAAGAATATTTTATCTACATACAATATTCTATGTATTCTGATGACAAATAAAAGAATAATTAATTTGTATACAATTTTCTATGTATTCTACATAACAAATAAAAGAATGATTTATTTGTATATATTTTTCTATGCATTTTAATGACAAATAAATGAATGATTTATTTGTAAACGATTTACTATGTGTTTCAATGACAAATAAATGAATGATTTATTTGTAAACAATTTACTATGTGTTTCAATGACAAATAAATGAATGATTTATTTGTAAACAATTTACTATGTGTTTCAATGACAAATAAATGAATGATTTATTAGTAAACAATTTACTATGTCTTTCAATGACAAATAAATGAACGATTTACTTGTAAACAATTTACTATGTGTTTCAATGACAAATAAATGAATGATTTAGTTGTAAACAATTTACTATGTATTTCAATGACAGATAAATGATTTATTTGTAAACAATTTACTATGTGTTTCAATGACAAATAAAAGAATGATTTATTTGTAAACAATTTACTACGTGTTTCAATGACAAATAAATGAATGATTTATTTGTAAACAATTTACTATGTGTTTCAATGAAAAATAAATGAATGATTTATTTGTAAATAATTCACTATGTATTTCAATGACAAATAAATGAATGTATTCTTCATAACAAATAAAAGAATGATAATTTTATTTGTTGCACTTTCTAATTTAACTTAACAAATAAAAATGATAATTTTATTTGTTAACAATTTCTATTTAACAAAAATGATACTTTTGTTTAATCTATTTTATTTAAACAAAAATGATATTTTAAATGATACTTTAATTTTTCTTTAACATTCCTAATTCAACAAAATGCCATTTGATTATGTTTAACATAAATGACAATTTGATTATTGTTCACCATAAATGAAAATTTGATTATGTTTAATCTAATTTCAACAAAATGACAATTTGATTATTGATCAGCATAAATGACAGTTTGATTATTGTTAGTACTTATTTCAAACAAAATTACATTTCAATTCCAACACAACAATCAATCGGATTAACGGATCATCATAACAGCGACAATCGTAATTATCATCAAATCACGCGCACTGAATTTAATAGTAGAGGGACAATAACACAATTATAATTAATTTATTTTAATTATCTAAAAGGAAATAGAATTCTCACCTTGGGGGTTTTGAATTCTGAATTTCATTTTTGTACAGTTCAGATCTAAATTTCCTTTGAATTCTGATTTGCTCCTTTCAGTTCCGATCATTTTCATGTTGTTGTGTTCTTCAATACGATCGCAACGCATTTCGTTTCGTTGAATTTTGATAAGATTTGAAAGAGTTATGGAATTTTAAACTTGAACAATTTTAATACACCATTAGTTTTATTTTAATTAAGGATTAACCTTGATTAATTTCCCCCCTAAAATCGGATTAGTATGTAAAGCTGCCTTCTTCCTATCGTTGAAACCCATCCCTGCTCCTTAAATTCCCAAATCGTACCACCAACCGAACAGCTAGACGCCGATCCACGACTGCCCCCTTGTTCGCCACCACGTCGCCACCAACCACCATAAATCTCAGCAAGCTCGGCCTCCCCAGGACCCGCAAAATAACCTCCAACGCTGGCGACTTTCAGTGACAATTCCGACCAACTTATACCACTTCAGAAGATCGCCACCGTTGATGTCAAAGAGCTCGACTAGCTCTTGAAGTTTGCATTTGGAGATTAAAAAAACACGGATTTTAAGATCGAGAAGGAGGAAGTTTGTTGCGTTGTGGCCATTGATCGAAAGAGGAAGACGGTGACTACGTATAATAGGATTAGGGTTAAGCGTATAAGGGTGTATTTATACTGTATTTTTATTGTATATTTTTATTTAATTCATTATAATTTCAATATAACTCATATATCGTTCTGAACTCCAAATCTTTAAGGACCCGAATTCCTCGGTAAGGAAAGAACGAATTGCTTTGAGGATAAGACGAATCAGAACACAAACAGAAGAATATTTCATTGCTTATTACAACAATTCCATCAGAATACAAGAATATACAGAGTATGAATAAATATTATACATCAGAAAAATATCAGAGATTCACATTACATTTAAATACATAGCAGCGGAAAAATAATACAAAGCACAACTGAAGGCGATATACAGATACAGAGCTTTCCGAATATCATTCCAGCTGTAAACAAGGATCCTATGAATATAAATCTGCAAAACCAAAACTACTAGATGCCCGTGTGGAAATAGGGGCACCCAGAGTTTAGGTTAAAACAATAAACTCCAGGTCAGTCATGTGACTGGTGTGAGAACTAAAACAGTTATTAATCTTTATTTTTAAAGTTAGGTAAATCAAGGGACCACGCCGTATAACACGGAACGGGTTTCCTCCCAAGAATACCATTGCATAAAACAAATAGCGCAATGCTAAATAAAGAAAAATGAAGCTATTATAAGACCCAGGTCCCATCACACAATGCAACGCAAGCGGAGGATAGGGTTTTACCTTATAATAGCCAAAGAATGCTTGATACGTTTAAAAACAGATTATTATTACTATAAGTGTATAGTGTCAAAACAATTTCAATCATAAGTATCAATCATAGACGGCATAAGTGCCCCATACCACTATATCGCCATACTAGTTCTACAATTAAAACCGCAAAGGTCGTATTGGAAATTGGATTTCCATCATGAGTCGAGGCAAGGGGCAAGCTCCTCTCTGTTCGAGACACTCTAACAAATGTCTCAGGACCACACACAACGATCCTGGATCTTCAGGGCCGGTCCTCTCCTACTTTTGAGGATTAATTATTCCTGAACACACGTTTCCTGGTCCTATCAGACCTATATCCGAGGCGCCTCGCATCCAACAACCACACAGGTAAAAAGTATATAAATGTCAGCGCTGGTAGGTCACTGAAAACCCATAGCTAGAAAGAAACGTCGTGTTCTCCCTGGAGTCACTATCCCGTTTTTGCTCATACCGAGGTGTGAGGCTCGCGAATTAATGCCATACATAAAGCTATGCCACACAAGCCGTGCTTTGATCATCAACCACAAGACTTTGCTTTTCAACAGAAGCCTTGATCATTTGCCACTTAGGCATGCCACACAGGAAATTCGTGCCATGCGATTGATATCTATCGATATATAACCTCTAAGCTCGTAAGTCTCAGAGAAAGGCGTTAAGCAAGAGAATAAATTCTCCACCGCCAAACTGATATATATTTAATAGAAATCAATCACACAGAATAAAATCCAATGTCAGACACACAGTCCATTTACAAGTTCGTTCTGGGTCTGAACGAAACCGGAGGAACCTTATTCCTCGCATATCCATCGATCTCCAAGTACGTCTGGACGATCACCAACCGATTCCCTTCTCTTGGGTGTACAGCCCAATCAAGATCATCAATAATCACCCAAACGACGTGAAGACCTCCAGTCTTCATCCACCGTCTTCATCTTCAATTTATCATCGAATCGGTTATTCAGAATGAGTATAAACGCGGCCTTTCCAAATAACCCGCGTATATAATAAACAAGTGTTACTCAAACACAACATACGCCTCATTCCAATTCATAATATTTAGTTATTCAAATATTCACATTCTTAGGGAAAGGTTCCCATTAATTTTGTCAAAGATAAATTCTTCTAAATTTATTCTTTAATCTTCCTTTGGATATCATTTCAAACCATGTTAAGGTTTTCCAAACTAGTCGGGATTAGCGAACCACACCGAAGTAATCATTTATTTTATTTCCCAATCCCAACCTATTGATCCCATGGAGAAAAACTGGTAATACTCCATATCTAACACCACGGTGTTATCGGTAAATATTAATTAACATTTCATGTTCAAATCTAATTAAAGATTTAACTATCGCTTTGGAGCAAAACTGGTGATACTCCATTCTCGATCATTTCAATCTAATTAAAGATTCATTAAAACTCCACTTAATTTTAATCTTCCCAAAAATCAATATCCTATCTTTAACTGGGTTAAAGAACCAATGTCATCTAAAATACGGTTCATGATAAAACCTAAAATCACTTTCCATTGTTAATCAGGTTAAAGAACAGGTGTTATTCAAAACACCGCTCACGATAAACCCCAACAACCAATTTAAATTCAATTCCAACTAAATACTAATTAACTGGACAATTTCACTAAAACTTAATTAAAAGATTTATTCTTTTCTAAACTGGGTCCAAGAACAGTGTTATTTAAGACACCATTCACGACGAACCCAAAATCCCATTTGATATTAAATACAAGGCTCTGAATAGAAAATATACCGGCTTATATTCAATATCAAATTCTAAATCAACAAATATCGCATTGGAAATAACGATATAAATATATCTTTCAAATTTCCACAACCATATCTGTATAATCACGAAATCCAACATCGAAATATTCCGAAGATAATTTTGATCCAAATCCATTCCAATTCGTATATTGGAAATTCTGATTATTTTTAAAACCACTTCAAATCCAATTTATTTATTCAAAACATTGGATTATAATTCTAGTTCATAACTAGTTCATTTCGATAAAAATATATTTTTATCCTTTTTAAATATGGGATTTTTCACCCCAATTCTTTCTAAATCATTTATTATGATTTTACACAAATTATTGATATTTTTAATAATTTTATCAAGGCCCGTACAGTCGATTTTCAATAACGGTCATCGAACTGCACTTACAACGACCTTTTCCAAATTTGATTTGGACATAATTCCAAATCCAACCATTAGATTTCAAATTTCTAATATTCATTGAAAAGCTCTTTTCGATACGAACCCAATGGTTCCGGTTTTAGGAGAATCCGATGGTCGGATCTCCCGTAATGCCAATTCGAAGTCAATGGTCGAAATTCGTGAACTACCGCGGCGCGTTCTATTCAGGAAATTTTATATATATATAATATATATATTTTATCGATTTCAATTCTAAACGTATTTTATAATTCGTTTAAATTCGTTTTCAAAACAATTTAAACTTCATATTCTATTTTAAATCAAAATTGAATATTCCATATCATTAATATATAAATGATAATATTTTCAAAATATTAGATTTTGAAATCACTTCCTTTTCTATATTCATTATAAAAACGAATATAATCGATATAAATATCTTTCGCATCAAAATGGCGCATATCTAATCAACACGGCTTTATATATTTCAATAACTTCGTTATTTTATTCAACAAATGAATATTTTCTTCAACACATGAATATATATATTTTATTCAACACATGAATATTCTCAACACATGAGTATTGTCAACACATGACTATTTTTGTTATTTTATATATTTGATAAAATTGTGTTTTATATCATTTAATTCTTAATCAGACTCTAACCGTAAATTAGTAAGAGAACGATTCCCTAAGTATTAACCCCGAAGGCCAGAACCAACATCAGATCAATACCCAGGAAACCACTCATCTTAACTAGTTTCAAGTTAGCTTCTAATTTTATATTTGATAAAGATGTGAATTTTATCGTTTAGAGATTTTCTCAACACATGAATCTTCTTTTATTCAACACATGAATATATATTTTATTCAACACATGAATATTTATTCTATTCAACACATGATATATACTTTACAATATTCTTTATTTTCCCAATTCGAATGAGGCCCAATCAATTACCATATAATGTTAATTATATGGATTCCATACAACACATGTATATAATAACAATGATAAAAAATCAACCATCATCCAAAGTGCACTACACAACTGTCTGTCAACCTATCGATTGACATACAACTAAACAATCAGGATTAGTGTACATCAAATATCATCCCAATACCCGTGCGGGGTTTCAATCAACAAACACAGATTTTTATTTGTGTAGTTGGGCGATGTGTAAAATTTATCGTCCCAATCAATATCCTTCAAATGGGTGTACATAAACAAATCGTCTGATTTGTAAATGAATATTTATTTATTCACATTCACGTTAAAAATTATATTTTTAACAATAAATAATTTATTTCAACACATGAATATATTTCCATCTATTCCACATCACAATCAATTTTCACAACACAACAAAATCAAATAAGTCGTCCATGGTCTATGGACGATGGGTGTCGGGGGTTGCTAAGCACCATCTGCATCCTAGTATATATTTTTACCAAGAAAAGAAAATTTAAAGTGAGAAGTTCTCACATTGGGGTTCCACTCCGCCATTTCATTTCTGAATTTCTGAACCATTTGGATTTGGCCGTACTTCCAACACAATCTTTTTCACGCTGTTCACATTAAAAATCACATTTTTATTTCAACGCTATAGAGATAAAAATCACATTTTTAATTCTTCTCATTATATAATAATCACATTTTTATTCTCTACATTACATAAAAATTATTTTTTTATACTCTACATACAATGAAAATTATATTTTCATTCTCTATGTCTTCATATATAAAAATTGTATTTCTATAATTCTAATCATATAATAAAATTATATTTCTACTTCAAAGCCATATGTGTAAAAATCACATCTTTAACACGATGTTTACATTATAAAGATAATATTTTTATTTCTCTACTTCATATTTAAAAATCTCATTTTTACTTCACCATTTCAACTATATAAAGATTCAAACTTTTCTAATATAAAAATTCGATTTTTTTATACCATAAAGATTCAATTCTTTTCTTGTTTAAAAATCAAACTTTTCACATTAAAAATCCAACCTTTCATGTTATAAAAATCCTTCCTTTCATATATGATAAAAATCTTATCTTTTCGCATTTAAAAAACTAATCTTTCTATAGATAAAAATCTAACCTTTACTTTATGAAAAATCTAATCTTTATACTTCATTCACATATAGAAAAATTCAATTTTTATACCTCCTTCACATATATAAAAATAAATCCATTCTTTCTATGATTAAAAATATAATCTTTCTTCGCTTTCATGATAACAAAAACCTAATTTTTTTTCTACTTTAAAGATCTAACCTTTATCTACATTAAAGGTCAAATTTTTATCTATATAAAAAAACTAATTTTATTTACATTAAAATCATTACGCAGAAGAATAGGAATAAAATAAATAAAATAAAATAAAAAGCTTACTGTAATCAATCTTTCAGAGGGGGTGGAGAAGAACGTAGTCGAGGTGGAGGAGCGGAGGGCGTCGGTGTTGGGTGGCGCGGTTTTGGGCTGAAGGGGTGGGGGGTGCGTTTTTGGGTGTTCGTGTATGGAGGAAGGAGGAGAAGGACGGAGGAGGGAGGAGGGAGATCGAAGGAGAAAGGGGGGCTCGCGCCGACGGCGATCTGCGTGGAGGGGGGAGCGATGAAATCGAACGGCGGTTGTTGTTTTTTTTTTTTTGTTTTTTTTACTTTCGACTGAATGAAAAGGGGGAAGGGGGAGGTGAGGTGTTATTTATAAATATATATATTATTATTTGAAAATTCCAAAAAGCAACTTTTTATTTCGGACTCGAAATCGAATCCACTGACTGTCGTTCCTAGCTAATTACCTCCATTCCGAACACAATGGGATATGTATCGTAAGATGATTCGTTCTTTTCGATCAGTTTCCGTCCAAATCAAATTTAAATCTATATATTGGATTTGAACTCGCATTTCAATTTACTGGGGCCACATACGGACTCTAGAAATTCCCGAAAAATATTTTCTAGCTTCATATTGATGATACGGTCCTAACAAAACTAATTTCGTAAAATTCAGGAACCGTTTGAAAAATGGCCATTTTCTGGTTGATCGAAATTGACTGAAACTATTAAAACACGTTTTCTTTTGCCACGCTCACATATTGATTTCAAAAATTACGAATTTTATAATCTAGAAATAACTTGACATCCCAGCTCCAACAAAAGTGGTTTCATCGAAAACAGAGGTCGTTTGCAAAATTTCCATTTTTAAGGGCCAGAATTCCATAACGACTATTCTAAATTTTCAACTAGACATAACTTTTTATTCCCGCTATGAAATTTCAATTTTTCGGATTCGTTGGAAAGATATTTTCAAATATATTCTAATATTTTTGGATTCGCCAAAATCTGGTTTATTTTGAATCTTGTACATTCATTTGAACTTTGAAATCGAATTTTCAAACTACCGTGCCATTTTCAATTCCTTTTATAACTAAAATAAAATATTTATATTCCAACGATGATTCAAATAAATATATACGTTCTAATTCTATTCAAAATAAATTTCTCATCGTTAATATTTAAAATAATTCATTTTAAATATTCAAAATTCATTAAAATTACCAAAATTAAAATTTTAAATTGCCTCGGATTTTCCGGATTGTTACAATCTTCCCCACTTAAAACTTTTCATCCCCGAAAAGGAATGAAGCTGAAAGTTGTTTAACAAATCAACTCAACTTTCTTTATTTTCTTTACGGCTTAAGTTTTTCAACTTTCCAGTTTCTAAGAACTTTTCAAATTCTTCAAAAATTTGGCTAATACCCTAAATTTTCGAAAAATTTCGCCATACCTCCCCTGCACCGGGAGCTTCCGGATATTTCAAATAGCCTGCCATGGTCCTCACCAATCCAAAAGAAAAAGGAAAAGCCAAGCAGCTAGCCAATCGGCTCATAAAATCATCAAATCCCCAAGAAATACAATAAACATGTATCTATTTGTCGGGCAAACAATTTTATTCCTCTGCTCTAGCCTCCTTGCTATGACCTGTTCAATGGATATACATGTATATGCATGCAATTGTAATCATTTTTCAATACAGTTCAATATTCGGTTCAATTAGGCTAAATGGTTCAAAATTTTAATAAATGAAACCAATAATCAAACAACACAACCATTAATCAATTAGTGAATTAACGTTCCAAATTCATAATTTTGATATGTATACAGAAATCATGTTTTTGATGCCAAATCACAACAATAAACCTATCTAGTTTTGGTTCTCACACCAGTCTGATGGTAATATATAGATAACCCACTTTCGGTTCTCGAAAATAAATACTGGTAATGCTGCAGCATTATCAGAATCATCCCCGGGCAACTAGAGTGTGATTCTATATCTATCAAGTATATTAAAACTTTGAATATACGTTCATGACGCGTATATGCAAAATCTTTATATACTCGATTGTCCAAATTCAAGACAAATAAAATATTCAAATACGTACAAAATGGTTTAAATTTTCAAGACAAAACTTGTTTTCAATTTTTATTTCAAAAATTTCACTCTTTACACTCGTTCTAGGACACTACTGATCCCATCTCTAACGAGTCATTCTCATTGGATATTACTAATCCAATCTCTGATGAATTCTTTTGTTTTGTTCTAATGTGTCTTGTTCTTGAGCTCTGTAAACCAAAGCTCAAATACCAACTTTAAGGACCCGAACTTGCCCGGTAAGGAAAGAACAAATTGCTTTGAGGACAAGACGAATCAGAACACAAACAGAAGAACATTTGATTGCTTATTACAACAATTCCATAAGAATACAAGAATATATAGAGTATGAATTAATATTATACATCAGAAAAATATCAGAGATTCACATTACATTTAAATACATAGCAGTAGAAAAATAATACAAAGCACAACTGAAGGAGATAAATGGATACAAAGCTTTCCGAATATCATTCCAACTGTAAACCCGGATCCTGTAAATATAAATCTGCAAATCCAAAACTACTAGCTGCCCATGTGGAAATAGGGGCACCTAGAGTTTGTGACGACCCCAAATCGCGTTCTGACGGAGACAAGGGTAATCATTGGAATATAACACAGAAACAGATAATACCAGAACAAAATTAAATAAATACACCAGATAATGAACAATAGAATATACTGGGTAATAGTAATCATCAGAGTTACACAGTATACAGGATCTTACTTAGTACAAATACAGTTCAGCTATACATAGATGTCTACAGTGGAAAACAAACAAAATATGTACAATAGGAGCTGAACAGCATAAAAAGAGATAAATGATAGAAACCATCTTCAGCTCCAGCTATCCAGAAATAACCAGCTAAACCTGAATACAAGGCTGCCCGTGTAGAAAAAGCGGCACCCGAGTTTGAAAGTGAAACAAACTACGAGTCAGTCATGGGACTGGTATGAGAAATCTACTCAACACATATATAATATGGCAAATCACAGGACCACGCCACTTTCGTGGAACGGGTTTACTCCATTGGATTGCCAGTGCTTTAAAATAAATCATTCTTTTAAACATTGCTATGCTTTTTATAAAAAATGAAGCCATTATAAGACTCAGTTCCCATCACACAATGCAACGCAAACCGGAGGATAGAGTTTTTTCCTTATAACGGCCAAAATATGCTTGATACGAATAAAACAAAGGCATTTGATATTATTGCTAGGGTTTATATGTTTTGAAAACAATTTCAAATCATAACTATCAATCATAGACGGCATTAATGCCCCATACCACTATGTCGTCATATATAGGTATACAATCAAAACCGCACAGTCACATATTTGGAAATTGGATTTCCGTCATGAACCAAGGCAAAAGATAGTCCTTACCGAATTCGAGACGCTCTAGCCCGTGTCCCAGGAACAGCCGCTTCTGCCCCTTGGATCGTCAAGGCCGGTCCACCGATGTGGATTATTATGCGTGAACTCTACGTTTCCCCGCATTTTGTGGCGTCAACGAGCCAATGAATGACTCCATCGAATCCGGATCGTCCGTTCAAACCGAGGCGGCTCGCAACAACAACAACCACACAGGTGAAAAGTATATAAATGTCAGGGCTGGTAGGTCACTGACACCACCCTAGCTAGAAGGAAACGCATGCCCTCCGTGAGGTCCTTCTCCCGTTTCTGGTTCATACCGGGGTGCGAGGCTCTCGAATTCACGTCATGCACAAAGCTACGCCACACAGGCGGTGCTTTGATCATCACCACAAGACTTTGCTTTTCAACAGAAGCCCTGATCATTTTCCACTTAGGCATGTCACACTAGCAATTCATGCCATGCGTCTGATGTCTATCGATATACAACCTCTGAGCTCGTGCGTTTCAGAGAAGGGCGTTAAGCAAAAGAATAAATTCTCCGTCACCAAACATATGTATATTTAATAGAGATCAATCAACACAGAATAAAATCCAATGTCAGACACACAGTCCATTTACAAGTCCGTTCTGGGTCTGAACAAAACCGGAGGCACTAAATACCTCGCAAACCCATCGATCACCACGTACGTCTGGACGATCACCACTCATTATCCATATTTCGGGATGCCTCCCAATCAGGACCTCGGTTACCATCCAAACGAGGTGAAGATCTCCGGTCTTCGACCTCCGTCTTCATCTTCGACTTTCAATCATCGGTCAATTATTTGAAATGAGAATTAACTCGGCTTTTTCAAATAATTCACGTATATTTAGAATTCTAAATCAATTTACTTCAATGGTTAAATTATTCGACAAAACCAATTTTGTTCTTTAAGGTAATTTTCACACCAAACACATTCAACCATCAAATACCACATAAATCGAGCAAATTCAGTTTATTTCCATTCCATATCGTTTATGATATTTTATAACGATTTATTGCTATTTTTATTTATTTTAAAATAGCCAATTTATTCAAAACGACGCTTCGGACCATAACGCGGCCGTGGCGCTGTTTTTCTTCAGATTTGATTTCCACATGTCTGAAAATCTAACCGTTGGATCTTCACAAAATTTACATCATTAGAAAGGTCTTTTCAAAATGAATCCAACGGTTCCAGTTTCGGGAAAATCCGACGGCCGGATCTCCCAGTATAATCGTTTGAAGTTTCGATTTCAAAATACGAACTGCAGCGTCGTTATTCATTTAAATATAATTATATTTATATATATAAATATAATCGATTCTGGCGCTGTTTTTCTTTAGATTTGAATTAAACATTCCAGACAATCCAACCGTTGGATTTTTACAAAGTTGGTGCCGTTGGAAAGATTTTTCCAAAGCGAACCCAACGGTTGCGATTTCAGGAAAATCCGATGGTCGGATCTCCCGGTATAATCGTTTGAAATCTCGGTTTCAAAATACGAACTGCACGGCCACGTTTCGTTTTAATTTTATTTATATTTATATAATTATATAAATATAGTTCATTCAACAATTTCAATATCGTTTTCACTTCAAATATTTCACTAACGCCTTTAAATTTCGGAAAAATTCGCCATAACCTCCTTTGTACGGGAGGGGCTGGGAAAATTCCCAAATAGCCACACGGGCGTCTCATGTCAAAAAGAAAAAGAAAAAGCCAAGCGGCTAGCCAACAGGCTCATAAAATCATCACCCAAACAAAACAGTAAATGTGTACCTATTTGTCGGGCACAAAATTTTATTCCTCTTCTCTAGCCCCTTTGCTATAACCTATTCAAATAAATATGCATGTACAGATATACAGTTCTTATCACTTATCATTTTCCATTCAACTTCATATTTGATTCCATTTGGTTTAAAAACACCATTCATTCTAATATTGCATGCATAAGCAAAAATCATATCATTAGCTAATTAATGAATATTTCGACTCATGCATATTTATTTGAACGAGTTGCTATTTTTAACACTTCACATTTCAACAATTCATGTATATAATAAAAATGTGATTTTTATATTGTAAAACAATTTATTTCAAAACATTATTATTTTATATAGTGTATATAAGTGATAAAAATAGGATTTTTATTGTAAAACAATTTATTTTAAAACAAGGTCATTTTACATAGTTCATATAGATGATAAAAAGGTGATTTTTATTATAAAACAATTTATTTCAAAATATGAATACCATTCAACACATGAATTTCAATCCAACGAATGAATATAGATTCAACACATGAAGGTTTTCTATAGTTTCTATATATAGATAAAAATGTGATTTTTATATTTAAAACACGAATACCATTCAACACATGAATTTCTACTCAACGAATGAATATAGATTCAACACTTGAAGGTTTTCTATTCAACGAATAAATATAGTTTCAGCAAACGAAAATAATTCAAACACATGAATATTATTCAAAATTTCGGCAGCATAATGGCAGGGTAGTTAAAACCGGGACCGTCCCTAGTACGGCTCCTCGCTCTACCTTAAAACCTCGCGGTTTTTGACAATGGGGATCATGCATCTAGTTCGCACGCAGGCGGCATGTATATATTTATTTCATTTCCACAAACTAATCCTATGTGGTTTCAACCAAATATTTCTCAACCACAAATGGGTATTTTTCAACCACAATCAATCAATATCAACCACAAACAATCCCAAACAACCATTCGCTATCAATCAATTTTCACACCAATCACAACCAATAAATATCGTCCATGGTTTGTGGACGAGGGGCGTATATATATATATATATATATATATATATATATATATATATATATATATATATAGCAATTCACTTCTATTTCAACACATATATAATTTTTACAACGCATATATAACTTATACATCGAACATACAACTTATACAACGCTTATACAAGAGGTGTACAATGCTTATATAACTCATACATCGACTATATAATTTATACATCGTCGTTTTCCATATTGTTTATAAATTAGAAATCTCACATTGGGTTCCACTCCACCAAAAATAGCAGAAGGCTCAGAAAAATATGCGGTCTCTTCTAGAATGTAGAAGACGTCCATACGAGTCCACTGTCTCTTGTTTCACTGAATTTCGTCAACATAGCAAAAAGATATGATTTTTCAAAGTTTGCAACGGTTTTAAACTATTAAAATCAGTTTTAAATTAAACAGCCGATTATCTTTCAGAAATCTTCAAAACTAGGTTTGAATTTTTCGATCAATCTGTGCAATGTTTCCACGATCGGGTTGCGTAGGGTCGAAGGCCTACGTGAGGCGCACGTGCGCCAGGGAGGAGGGTCAACTCGGTGGGCCCTAGCTGGCGTGGCGGCGGTTTCAACGTCGAAACTTCACGAAGGTGATTCGGCCGATTTACACAACTATAATTGCTGCTCCTTATATGGATTTGAAGATCTCTCCGAGCTCTACAAAATCCTCAACAGGAGGAAGGCGTAATTTTGCTTGTAGGAGTAGGAACGGAGGAGAGAAGGCACGAGCGGTTTCCGCTGTAAATCGTTATCGGGGAGAGAGAAGCGGGGGGGGGGGGGGGGGTCTGACGTGGATGAGTAGATTTTTTTTATTTATAAAGTTTAAAAATCCGAAAATACCCCTTGCCTCTTGCGAACCCTAATCCAAACCCAATGACTGTCATCCCTAGCGTTTTACCCCTATTCCGAACACAATGGGATATGTCTTGTAGGCCCATTCGACTGTTTCAGTGAGTTTTCCTTCAAATTAAAATATATTACATTCAATATTCAATTTGAACGTTCATTTCAATTTGCCAGGGCCACAAACTGATTCGAAAAATTTCAGAAAAATAAATCTAGCTATGTTTTGACGATACGGTCCCAACAAAACTAGTTTCGTCGAATTCTGAGACCGTTTGCAAAAAGGCCCATTTCTGGTCGATCCAATTTAACTATAATTGACCAAAACACGTTTTCTTTTGTCACGCTCACATACTAGCTTCAAAAATTATGAAATTTGAAACCTAGCAATAACTTCACATCCCGGATCCAACAAAAGTGGTTTCGTCGAATTCCGAGGTTGTATGCAAAATGGCCAATTTCATGGGCTATATAAATTCAATAGCGACCTTTCAGAAAATTCATTCGGCCATAACTTTTGATTTCCGCTATGAAAATTCGATTTTTCAGATTCGTTAGAAAGGTATTCACTAACAGATTTAAATATTTTTGGTTTCACTAAAAACCGTTTTGTTTTGCACCCGGTACAGTCCGACAAAGTTTGAATCCAATTTTTGAAACTGCAGCGCCATTTCAGGCCTTGTTTATAATTATTATTAATTATATTCGTTTTCAATTGTCGATTCAACTCACTTTTCATCTCTATTATTTAAAATATTTATTTTAAATATTTAAAATCCATTATTTTAGCCAATTTAAAAAATTTAAATTGGTTCAGATTTTCTGGGTCGTTACAACCTCCCCCACTTAAAACTTTTCGTCCCCGAAAAGGAACAAAGTCGAAAGTGGTTTGATTAATCAATTCTATGTTCGATCTGGCTTCAATTCTCCAGCTTTTCAGTTTTTGAGAAATTTCAAATTCTTCATAAATTTGGCTAACATCCGGAATTTTTGAAAAATTTCGCCGTAGCCTCCCTTGTACGGAGAGAGGTTTGGAAATTTATTGGGCTGTATTAGGTACCCAATAAATCCTAATAAGCATACACATATTTATAATGATATATTTTGGTGTTTACAGGGGAGCATGTATTGATAATAACTCCAGAGAATAAATTCTCGTCACCCTGACCCGTGTGGGAAATAAATAGTCCATGTGTCGTATCTAATAACTAGAGAGACATGATTATTGTCAACTCCAGACCCGTGTGGGCTTTTTATTAATCTGGCAGATTTAATCATTACAATTTTAAATAGTCCATATCAGTCATCAGTTCAACCTGCAAAATATAGTCATCGCCATACAAGCCTCTCGCTCGTATGGCAACTCTTCCACCTCGTCACACAAGCTCCAAATGCTTATGTGGTATATGATGAAGTATGCCTATCTTCTGAAGTATGCCATGTAATGTAGTTCGAAATTAATTGTTACTATCCTATGGCGACGTTTATTATTTCACACAGAAAAACCAGCACTCCGCATCCAATGGCATTCACAGGAGTTGATATAATAATATTTTGCATCCAACTCATTAAAGTTTACCTATTTGTCGGACACACAAATAAAATCTTTACTCAACAGCTAATCCATTTACCTGTTCAAATATATAAAATGCACATGTGTATATATTTCTATCTATTTTTAAATCAGTTCAATGTGTGATTTAAATGAGTAAATTCTACCATTATTCCCTTATTGATTAAATTAACTATCGTTTTAATAATTCAATTAATCAAATCTACAATCACACAACACAACCAACAATCAAATTGTTTTTAACTTTTCAAAAATATACTAATCAATTTCATATATTTCTTTAAAATCATTCAGACTATAGAGTTAAAAGTGCACATCCATGAAAAGAAAATAACAACAGAGTAGAGAACTAATTGGTAATGCAAAGTAGGGTAAATGTACCTTGCACCGGAGTCAGTCAGAGATATCCACTCGGCATCTAGGATAAGCTTTTTGAATGCTCTCCTCAGTTTCCCAAGTACAATCTCGCGGATCTCCACTCCATTGCACTTTGACTAAGTGAACCTTCTTGTTCCTCAGCTCTTTGGTTTCTTTGCCGATGATCTTTAGCGACTCTCTTCTCACAGCTAATTCTGGAGTAATTTCAATATCCTGCTGAGTTGCTTCTTCCACGATCAAGTCTGGATCATGAACATGCTTTCGAAGTTGAGATATATGAAATACATCATGAACTCCAGGCAACCAATCAGGCAATTTGACCCTATAAGCGAGAGTCCCGATCCGTTCCAGAATAGGAAACGGACCAATGAATTTGGGCGCCAACTTTCCAGTTTTACCGAACCGGATAACTCCTCTCATCGGCGATACTTTCAAATACACGTAGTCGCCAACAGAAAAGGATATATCTCTTCTTCTTCTATCGGCATAGCTCTTTTGTCAGCTTTGAGCGGCCAGTAATCGTTTCTTAATAAAATCGACTTTGTCGGCAGCTTCTCGAATCATATCAGGACCCAACACAAGTCTATTTCCAGGCTCGACCCAACAAGCAGGAGATCGGCACGGTCTACCATACAATACTTCGAATGGCGACATTGTCAGGCTCGCCTGGTAACTGTTGTTATATGAGAATTCAGCCAAATGCAGATGGTCTTCCCATGATCCACCGAAATCTATAACACAAGCCCGCAATAGATCTTCTAAAATACAATTCACCCTCTCAGTCTGACCGTCTGTCTGAGGATGATAAGCGGTGCTTAAGTTCAACTTCGTTCCCAGTTTGACTTGAAATGCTTCCCAGAATTTGCTAGTGAATATTGTATCTCTATCACTGACTATACTGAGCGGCACTCCATGTAGTCTAACTATTTCCCTGAAGTATATCTGCGCCAGACTCTGAGCAGTTCTGTTTGATCTGACAGGTATGAAATGGGCGGTCTTCGTGAAGCGATCTACGATCACCCAAATACTGTCATTTCCTTTCCTGGTTCTGGGCAAACCATCTATGAAGTCCATGGAGATATGCTCCCACTTCCAGCCAGGAACGTCTAGCGGTTGTAACAATCCAGCCAATTTCTGTTGGTCGCTCTTGACTAGCTGGCAAGTAGGGCATCGGCTGACATATAAAGAAATGTCCCTCTTCATCGACTTCCACCAGAAAGTGCGTTTGATGTCATTATACATTTTGCTTACTCCCGGATGGATACTAAGTTTTGACTTGTGGCATTCATCCAGTACTTCCTTTCGAAGCTCAGGAATGTTAGGGACACAGATTCGACCTTTGAGCCTTAGAATTCCATCATTATCCACTTGAAAACTCGAGGGTTTGCCTTGTTGAATTATCTCTCTGATCTTCTGAATGAAGTGATCATCCTTCTGAAGAGCAGATATTTTATCTAGCAATGAAGTTGTGATAATAAAACTGGCGATCATCTCATTCTTTCGGCTTAACGCATCGGCCACGACATTGGCTTTCCCTGGAGTGTATATAATTTCAAAGTCATATGCTGCAAGAAACTCCAGCCAACGTTGCTGCCTCAGATTCAGGTCTTTCTGGGTGAACAGATACTTTAGCGACTGGTGATCTGTAAACAGTTCAAATCTCTCACCCAGAAGATAGTGTCTCCAGATTTTCAAGGCGAATACGATAGCCAACAACTCAAGATCATGAGTTACGTAGTTCTTCTCGTGCGGCTTCAGCTAACGGCTAGCATAAGCAATCACCTGACCACTTTGCATTAACACTGCGCCAAGGCCTTCTCTAGAAGCATCAGTCCAGACTTTTAAATCTTGGTTGCCATCGATGATGGTTAACACTGGAGCAGTTGTTAATCTCAACTTTAGCTCTTCAAAAGCCTCCTCACTTTCTGGGGTCCATTTGAATTTAGAGTGCTTCTTTGTAAGCTTCGTTAAATGACCAGATATCTTCGAAAAGTTTTTAACGAACTTCCGGTAATAGCTAGCCAATCCGAGAAAACTGCGGACTTCAGTGGGAGTACTGGGTTGTTTCCAATTCTGAATAGCTGTGATTTTGCTTGGATCCACAGCAATTCCTTCTTTTGATACAATGTGGCCTATAAATTTTACTTCATCTTGCCAGAAGATACATTTGGAAAATTTGGCTTTTAATACATTCCATCTCAGAATTTCTAGAACCTGTTCCAAATGCTTTTCATGTTCGGCCTTTGATTTAGAGAAGATTAGAATATCGTCAATAAAAACCAGAACAAATTTATTCAATACTCCTCTGAATACTCTGTTCATCAGATCGACGAAGTAAGCGGGAGCATTACATAAGCCGAACGGCATTACTAACCACTCGTAGAATAAGTCGGGACCTCTGAATGCTGTCATTGGAACACACTCTTCGGCGATACGAAGTTGATGGAAACCTGTAGCTAGGTCCATTCGTGAAAATACTTGTGCTCCATTTAATCGATCTAACAAATCATCAATCCGCGGCAATGGATATTTGTTCTTTATTGTCTGTTTGTTCAGATCACGATAATCCACACATAGACGTAGAGTACCGTCAGATTTTGGGACAAAAACCACTACTGCTCCCCAATCAGAGAAACTAGGCCTGATCAGACCCTTCCATACTAGCTGTCGTGTTTGATTGTCTAATTCCTCCTTCTCTTTCAAGGACATTCTTCGAATAACATGAACTACCGGCCTTGCATTCGGAATTAAAGCAATTTTGAAATCTATTTCTCTCTGCGGAGGTAAGCGAACAACTTCTTCAAACACATTCGCATAGTTCTTGACGACAGGAATATCTTTCACTAGATCAGGAATATTCTCTGTGACTTCAGGGACATTTTCCATTTGGGCTGGAGAAACATTCAAAGCTGCCCAGAAGTCTTTTCTATTAGCATTCTGACCCTCACAGGGAATGGTTATATAATCACCTGATTTAATCTTCGCCTTTACGACTCTGTCGGCGCACTTAACTTCAGCTTCATATTTGGTCAACCAGTCTAACCCCAAGATAAGATTAAACTCCTTAAAATTCATGACGACTGCGATGGTAGGAAACCGATAACGAGAGAAAGAAACCGGCACTCCACAAATCCAACTGAGATCAATGGAACCCCCAAACGGATTCTGGACAGTCATTGGTTCCTTCAGCTTTTTCAAATTCAAATCCAGTTTCTTAGCTGCATCCTTTGCAATGAAGCTTCGTGACGCGCCTGTGTCAAACAGTACTTTAACTGGAATATCTTTGACAGTTAGCATGCCTTCTAAAACATCCGGCCTCTCTTGAGCAGACGAAGATGCAGGCACCTCTGCCACTTCATTTACATGTACTGTTCCAGGTTTTCTAAATAGCGGGCAGACCTTTAAAAGATGACCCGTCTGATGACATCCACCACATTTTCTATTCTCTTGAAATCTCTCCTTGGATTTAGATCCACTCTTTGTTCGCTTTTCCTAGGGTTTGCAATTCCCCTGAAAATGCCCTGGCTTATGGCAGTTATTGCATATGGCGGTCGTTACGGGTTCTTTCTCAGCCCTGGCCCTTTTACTCTTGGCACTGGGCTTCTTATTGACCTCAGACCTCGTACTGGCTTCAAGAATATCAGTTTACGACTCTTCTTTGTTACTAGAACTGACTTCTTCTTCGTCACGTAACATCCCTTTCTTATGGAGATCTTCGTACTGATAGGCCATATAAATCATTTCAGAGAAAGGAAGTTTTACATTCCTCAGTACACAATTCTGATATCTCCTTTGCAGGCTATGAATAAATCTCAGATTTTTCCTCTTTGGATCCTGAATCAAATGAGGAGCAAAGTGAGCAAGTTCGTAGAATTTCTTGTGATATTCTGGGATGGTCATATCACCTTGTATCAGATAGGAAAATTCATCACATAATCGCTCTGTCGCTTCAGGAGTAAATCTTTCTAGGAAAATCACTTTGAATCTATCCCAGGTGATATCACCTTCTGGATTATCGTTGATGATTGTATCCCACCAGAGTAAAGCTTCTTCTTTGAGCACCCAAGATGCTACTAACCTTTTCTGGTCATCACTCAGCTGGATACGCTCAAAAATTCTTTCTACAGAACTCATCCAAGCTTGAGTCTGAATTATAGATTCATTGCCCGAGAAATGTGCTCCGTTCAGATTTCGATCTCTCTTTAATAGAGCCTCTAGATCGGGTTCTGTATTCCTTCTGTTTCTGGCACTCATTTTTCTAGTACTTCTGCAAATGACAGATCAAGTGTCAGGTCATAGAAAAGGTATTTCAAAATATAGAGACAAATACTTCAATGTAAATGTGTCTACTGGGGTGTATTCCATTCTGCTTTACTCATACTAGGATATTGCTGATCCTATATGTATAGAGTTACCTGTCCTAGAACACTACTGGTTCTATTTCTGACGAGTTCGTTCCAATGTTATATTCCAGAAATAAGCTTAACCAAAGCTCTGATACCACGTTGTGACGACCCCAAATCCTGTTCTGACGGAGACAAGGGTAATCTTTGGAATATAACACAGAAACAGATAATAGCAGAACAAAATTAAATAAATACACCAGATAATGAACAATAGAATATACTGGGTAAAAGTAATCATCAGAGTGTCACAGTATACAGGATCTTACTTAGTACAAATACAGTTCAGCTATACATAGATGTCTACAGTGGAAAACAAACAAAATATGTACAATAGGAGCTAAACAACATAAAAAAAGATAAATGATAGAAACCATCTTCAGCTCCAGCTATCCAGAAATAACCAGCTAAACCTGAATACAAGGCTGCCCATGTAGAAAAAGGGGCACCCGAGTTTGAAAGTGAAACAAACTACGAGTCAGTCATGGGATTGGTATGAGAAATCTACTCAACACATATATAATATGGCAAATCACAGGACCACGCCACTTTCGTGGAACGGGTTTACTCCATTGGATTGCCAGTGCTTTAAAATAAATCATTCTTTTAAACATCGCTATGCTTTTTATAAAAAATGAAGCCATTATAAGACTCAGTTCCCATCACGAAATGCAACGCAAACCGGAGGATAGAGTTTTTTCCTTATAACGGCCAAAATATGCTTGATACGAATAAAACAAAGGCATTTGATATTATTGCTAGGGTTTATATGTTTTGAAAACAATTTCAAATCATAACTATCAATCATAGACGGCATTAATGCCCCATACCACTATGTCGTCATATATAGGTATACAATAAAAACCGCACAGTCACGTATTTGGAAATTGGATTTCCGTCATGAACCAAGGCAAAAGATAGTCCTTACCGAATTCGATACGCTCTAGCCCATGTCTTAGGGACAGCCGCAACTGCCCCTTGGATCGTCAGGGTCGGTCCACCGATGTGGATTATTATGCCTGAACTCTACGTTTCCCCGCCCTTTGGGGCGTCAACGAGCCAACGAATGACTCCATCGAACTGGTTCATACCAGGGTGTGAGGCTCGCGAATTCACGTCATGCACAAAGCTATGCCACACAGGCGGTGCTTTGATCATCACCACAAGACTTTGCTTTTCAACAGAAGCCCTGATCATTTGCCACTTAGGCATGTCACACTAGCAATTCATGCCATGCGACTGATGTCTATCGATATACAACCTCTGAGCTCGTGCGTTTCAGAGAAGGGCGTTAAGCAAAAGAATAAATTCTCCGCCGCCAAACAGATCTATATTTAATAGAGATCAATCAACACAGAATAAAATCCAATGTCAGACACATAGACCATTTACAAGTCCGTTCTGGGTCTGAACGTAACCGGAGGCACTAAATACCTCGCAAACCCATCGATCACCACATACGTCTGGACGATCACCACTCATTATCCATATTTCGGGATGCCTCCCAATCAGGACCTCGGTTACCATCCAAACGAGGTGAAGATCTCCGGTCTTCGACCTACGTCTTCATCTTCGACTTTCAATCGTCGGTCAATTATTTGAAATGAGAATAAACTCGGCCTTTTCAAATAATTCATGTACATTTAGAATTCCAAATCAATTTACTTCAATGGTTAAATTATTCGACAACACCAATTTTGTTCTTTAAGGTAATTTTCACACCAAACACATTCAACCATCAAATACCACATAAATCGAGCAAATTCAGTTTATTTCCATTCCATATCATTTATGATATTTTATAACGATTTATCGCTATTTTTATTTATTTTAAAATAGCCAATTTATTCAAACGACGCTTCGGGCCATAACGCGGCCGTGGCGCTGTTTTTCTTCAGATTTGATTTACACATATCTGAAAATCTAACCGTTGGATCTACACAAAATTTACATCATTAGAAAGGTCTTTTCAAAACGAATCCAACGGTTCCAGTTTCGGGAAAATCCGACGGTCGGATCTCCCGGTATAATCGTTTGAAGTTTCGATTTCAAAATACGAACTGCAGGTCGTTATTCAATTAAATATAATTATATATATATATATATATATATATATAATCGATTCTGGCGCTTTTTTCTTTAGATTTGAATTAAACATTCCAGACAATCCAACCGTCGGATTTTTACAATGTTGGTGCCGTTGGAAAGATTTTTCCAAAGCGAACCCAACGGTTGCGATTTCAGGAAAATCCGATGGTCGGATCTCCCGGTATAATCGTTTGAAATCTCGGTTTCAAAATACGAACTGCACGCCACGTTTCGTTTTAATTTTATTTTTATTTATATAATTATATAAATATAGTTCATTCAACAATTTCAATATCGTTTTCACTTCAAATATTTCACTAACGCCTTTAAATTTCGGAAAAATTCGCCATAACCTCCTTTGTACGAGAGGGGCTGGGAAAATTCCCAAATAGCCACATGGGCGTCTCATGTCAAAAAGAAAAAGAAAAAGCCAAGCGGCTAGCCAACAGGCTCATAAAATCTTCACCTAAACAAAACAGTAAATGTGTACCTATTTGTCGGGCACAAAATTTTATTCCTCTTCTCTAGCCCCTTTGCTATAACCTGTTCAAATAAATATGCATGTACAGATATACAGTTCTTATCACTTATCATTTTCCATTCAACTTCATATTTGATTCCATTTGGTTTAAAAACACCATTCATTCTAATGTTGCATGCATCGGCAAAAATCATATCATTAGCTAATTAATGAATATTTCGACTCATGCATATTTATTTGAACGAGTTGCTATTTTTAACACTTCACATTTCAACAATTCATGTATATAATAAAAATGTGATTTTTATATTGTAAAACAATTTATTTCAAAACATTATTATTTTATATAGTGTATATAAGTGATAAAAATAGGATTTTTATTGTAAAACAATTTATTTTAAAATAAGGTCATTTTACATAGTTCATATAGATGATAAAAAGGTGATTTTTATTATAAAACAATTTATTTCAAAATATGAATACCATTCAACACATGAATTTCAATCCAACGAATGAATATAGATTCAACACATGAAGGTTTTCTATAGTTTCTATATATAGATAAAAATGTGATTTTTATATTTAAAACACGAATACCATTCAACACATGAATTTCTACTCAACGAATGAATATAGATTCAACACATGAAGGATTTCTATTCAACGAATAAATATAGTTTCAGCAAACGAAAATAATTCAAACACATGAATATTATTCAAAATTTCGGCAGCATAACGGCAGGGTAGTTAAAACCGGGACCGTCCCTAGTACGGCTCCTCGCTCTACCTTAAAACCTCGCGGTTTTTGACAATGGGGATCATGCATCTAGTTCACACGCAGGCGGCATGTATATATTTATTTCATTTCCACAAACTAATCCTATGTGGTTTCAACCAAATATTTCTCAACCACAAATGGGTATTTTTCAACCACAATCAATCAATATCAACCACGAACAATCCCAAACAACCATTCGCTATCAATCAATTTTCACACTAATCACAACCAATAAATATCGTCCATGGTTTGTGGACGAGGGGCGTATATATATATATATATATATATATATATATATATATATATATATATATATAGCAATTCACTTCTATTTCAACACATATATAATTTTTACAACGCATATATAACTTATACATCGAACATACAACTTATACAACGCTTATACAAGAGGTGTACAACGCTTATATAACTCATACATCGACTATATAATTTATACATCGTCGTTTTCCATATTGTTTATAAATTAGAAATCTCACATTGGGTTCAACTCCACCAAAAATAGCAGAAGGCTTAGAAAAATATGCGGTCTCTTCTAGAATGTAGAAAACGTCCACACGAGTCCACTGTCTCTTGTTTCACTGAATTTCGTCAACACAGCAAAAAGATATGATTTTTCAAAGTTTGCAACGGTTTTAAACTATTAAAATCAGTTTTAAATTAAACAGCCGATTACCTTTCAGAAATCTTCAAAATTAGGTTTAAATTTTTCTATCAATCTGTGCAATGGTTCCACGATCGGGTTGCGCAGGGTCGAAGGCCTACGTGAGGCGCACGTGCGCCAGGGAGGAGGGTCAACTCGGTGGGCCCTAGCTGGCGTGGCGGTGGTTTCAACGTCGAAACTTCACGGAGGTGATTCGGCCGATTTACACAACTATAATTGCTGCTCCTTATATGGACTTGAAGATCTCTCCGAGCTCTACAAAATCCTCAACAGGAGGAAGGCATAATTTTGCTTGTAGGAGGAGGAACGGAGGAGAGAAGGCACGAGCGGTTTCCGCCGTAAATCGTTATCGGGGAGAGAGAAGCGGGTGGGGAGGGGTCTGACGTGGACGAGTAGATATTTTTATTTATTTATAAAGTTTAAAAATCCAAAAATACCCCTTACCTCTTGCGAACCCCAATCCAAACCCAACGACTGTCGTCCCTAACGTTTTACCCCCATTCCGAACGCAATGGGATATGTCTTGTAGGCCCATTCGACTGTTTCAGTCAGTTTTCCTTCAAATTAAAATATATTACATTCAATATTCAATTTGAACGTGCATTTCAATTTGCCAGGGCCACAAATTGATTCGAAAAATTCCAGAAAAATAAATCTAGCTATGTTTTGACTATACGGTCCCAACAAAACTAGTTTCGTCGAATTCTGAGACCGTTTGCAAAAAGGCCCATTTCTGGTCGATCCAATTTAACTATAATTGACCAAAACACGTTTTCTTTTGTCACGCTCACATACTAGCTTCAAAAATTATGAAATTTGAAACCTAGCAATAACTTCACATCCCGGATCCAACAAAAGTGGTTTCGTCGAATTCCGAGGTCGTATGCAAAATGGCCAATTTCACGGGCTATATAAATTCCATAGCGACCTTTCTGAAAATTCATTCGGCCATAACTTTTGCTTTCCGCTATGAAAATTCGATTTTTCAGATTCGTTAGAAAGGTATTCACTAACATATTTAGATTTTTTGGTTTCACTAAAATCCGTTTTGTTTTTCACCCGGTACCATCCGAAAAAGTTTGAATCTAATTTTTGAAACTGCAGCGCCATTTCAGGCCTTGTTTATAATTTTTATTAATTATATTCGTTTTCGATTGTCGATTCAACTCACTTTTCATCTCTATTATTTAAAATATTTATTTTAAATATTTAAAATCCATTATTTTAGCCAATTTAAAAAAAATTAATTGGTTCAGATTTTCTGGGTCGTTACAGAGTTTAGGTTAAAACAATAAACTCCAGGTCAGTCATGTGACTGGTGTGAGAACTAAAACAGTTATTAATCTTTATTTTTAAAGTTAGGTAAATCGAGGGGCCACGCCGTATAACACGGAACGGGTTTCCTCCCAAGAACACCAGTGCATAAAACAAACAGTGCAATGCTAAATAAAGAAAAATGAAGCTATTATAAGACCCAGGTCCCATCACACAATGCAACACAAGCCGGAGGATAGGGTTTTACCTTATAATAGCCAAAGAATGCTTGATACGTTTAAAAACAGATTACTATTACTATAAGTGTATAGTGTCAAAACAATTTCAATCATAAGTATCAATCATAGACGACATAAGTGCCCCGTACCACTATGTCGCCATACTAGTTCTACAATTAAAACCGCAAAGGTCGTATTGGAAATTGGATTTCCGTCATGATTCGAGGCAAGGGGCAAGCTCCTCTCCGTTCGAGACACTCTAGCAAATGTCTCAAGACCACACACAGCGATCCTGGATGTTCAGGGCCGGTCCTCTCCTACTTTTGAGGATTAATTATTCCTGAACACATGTTTCCCGGTCCTATCAGACCTATATCCGAGGTGCCTCACTTCCGACAACAACGCAGGTAAAAAGTATATGAATGTCAGGGCTGGCAGGTCACTGACATCACCCATAGCTAGAAAGAAACGTCGTGTTCTCCCTGGAGTCACTATCCCGTTTTTGACTCATACCGAGGTGTGAGGCTCGCGAATTAACGCCATACACAAAGCTATGCCACACAAACCGTGCTTTGATCATCAACCACAAGACTTTGCTTTTCAACAGAAGCCTTGATCATTTGACACTTAGGCATGCCACACAGGCAATTCATGCCATGCGATTGATATCTATCGATATATAACCTCTAAGCTCGTACGTCTCAGAGAAGGGCGTTAAGCAAGATAATAAATTCTCCACCACCAAACAGATATATATTTAATAGAAATCAATCACACTGAATAAAATCCAATGTCAGACACACAGTCCATTTACAAGTTCGTTCTGGGCCTGAACGAAA
This sequence comes from Allium sativum, assembly GCA_030737875.1. Taxonomy (NCBI): domain Eukaryota; kingdom Viridiplantae; phylum Streptophyta; class Magnoliopsida; order Asparagales; family Amaryllidaceae; genus Allium; species Allium sativum. The sequence continues at coordinate 576,161,520 of CM060913.1, forward strand.
CCGGAGAAACCTTATTCCTCGCATATCCATCGATCTCCAAGTACGTCTGGACGATCACCAACTGATTCCCTCCTCTTGGGTGTACAGCCCAATCAAGATCATCAATAATCACCCAAACGATGTAAAGACCTCTAGTCTTCAACCACCGTCTTCATCTTCGACTTATCGTCGAATCGGTTATTCAGAATGGGTATAAACCCGGCCTTTCCGAATAACCCGCGTATATAATAAACAAATGTTACACAAACACAACATACGCCTCATTCCAATTCAAAATATTCTGTTATTCAAATATTCATATTCTTAGGGAAAGGTTCCCATTAATTTTATCAAAGATAAATTCTTCTAAATTTATTCTTTAATCTTCCTTTGGATATCATTTCAAACCATGTTAAGGTTTTCCAAACTAGTCAGGATTAGCGAACCACACCGAAGTAATCATTTATTTTATTTCCCAATCCCAACCTATTCATCCCATAGAGCAAAACTGGTAATACTCCATATCTAACACCACGGTGTTATCAATAAATATTAATTACCATTTCACATTCAAATCTAATTAAAGATTTAACTATCGCTTTGGAGCAAAACTGGTGATACTCCATTCTCGATCATTTCAATCTAATTAAAGATTCATTAAAACTACACTTAGTTTTAATCTTCCCAAAAATCAATATCCTGTCTTTAACTAGGTTAAAGAACCAATGTCATCTAAAACACGGTTCACGATAAAACCCAAAATCACTTTCCATTGTTAATCGGGTTAAAGAACAGGTGTTATTCAAAACACCGCTCACGATAAACCCCAACAACCAATTTAAATTCAATTCCAAATAAATACTAATTAACTGGACAATTTCACTAAATCTTAATTAAAAGATTTATTCTTTTCTAAACTGGGTCCAAGAACAGTGTTATTTAAGACACCATTCATGACGAACCCAAAATCCCATTTGATATTAAATACAAGGCTTTGAATAGAAAATATATCGGCTTATATTCAATATCAAATTCTGAAACCAACAAATATCGTATAAGAAATAACGATATAAATATATCTTTCAAATTTCCACAACCATATCTGTATTATCACGAAATCCAACATCGAAATATTCCGACGATAATTTCGATCCAAATCCATTCCAATTCGTATATTGGAAATTCTGATTATTCTTAAAATCACTTCAAATCCAATTTATCTATTCAAAACATTGGATTATAATTCTAGTTCATAACTAGTTCATTTCGAAAAAAATATATTTTTATCCTTTTTAAATATGGTATTTTTCACCCCAATTCTTTCTAAATCATTTGTTATGATTTTACACAAATTAGTGATATTTTTAATAATTTTATCAAGACCCGTACAATCGATTTCCAATAACGGTCGTCGAACTGCACTTACAACGACCTTTTCCAAATTTGATTTGGACATAATTCCAAATCCAACCATTAGATTTCAAATTTCTAATATTCATTGGTAAGCTCTTTTCGATACGAACCCAACAGTTCCGGTTTCAGGAGAATCCGACGGTCGGATCTCCCGTAATGCCAATTCGAAGTCAATGGTCGAAATTCGCGAACTACCGCGGCGCGGCGCGTTCTATTCAGGCCATTTTATATATATTTAATATATATATATATATATTATATTTCGTCGATTTCAATTCTAAACTTATTTTATAATTCGTTTAAATCCGTTTTCAAAACAATTTCAACTTCATATTCAATTTTAAATCAAAATTGAATATTCCATATCATTAATATATAAATGATAATATTTTCAAAATATTAGATTCAAAATCACTTCCTTTTCTATATTCATTATAAAAACGAATATAATCGATATAAATATCGTTCGCGTCAAAATGGCGCATATCTAATCAACACGGCTTTATATATTTCAATAACTTCGTTATTCTATTCAACAAATGAATATTTTCTTCAACACATGAATATATATATTTTATTCAACACATGAATATTTTCAACACATGAATATTCTCAACACATGAGTATTGTCAACACATGACTATTTTTGTTATTTTATATATTTGATAAAATTGTGTTTTATATCGTTTAATTCTTAATCAGACTCTAACCATAAATTAGTAAGAGAACGATTCCCTAAGTATTAACCCCGAAGGCTGGAACCAACATCAGATCAATACGCAGGAAACCACTCATCTTAGCTAGTTTCCAGTTAGCTTCTAATTTTATATATGATAAAGATGTGAATTTTATCGTTTAGAGATTTTTCTCAACACATGAATCTTCTTTTATTCAACACATGAATATATATTTTATTCAACACATGAATATTTATTCTATTCAACACATGATATATACTTTATAATATTCTTTATTTTCCCAGTTGGAATGAGGCCCAATCAATTACCATATAATGTTAATTATATGGATTCCATACAACACATGTATATAATAGCAATGATAAATAATCAACCATCATCCAAAGTGCACTACACAACTTTCTGTCAACCTATCGATTGACATACAACTAAACAATCTGGATTAGTGTACATCAAATATCATCCCAATACTCATGTGGGGTTTCGGTCAACAAACACAGATTTTTATTTGTGCAGTTGGGCGATGTGTAAAATTTATCGTCCCAATCAATATCCTTCAAATGGGTGTACATAAAAAAACGTCTGATTTGTAAATGAATATTTATTTATTCACATTCACGTTAAAAATTATATTTTTAACAATAAATAATTTATTTCAACACATGAATATATTTCCATCTATTCCACATCACAATCAATTTTCACAACACAACAAAATCAAACAAGTCGTCCATGGTCTGTGGACGACAGGTGTCGGGTGCTGCTAAGCACCGTTTGCATCCTAGTATATATTTTTAACTAGAAAAGAAAATTTAAAGTGAGAAGTTCTCACATTGGGTTTCCACTCCGCCATTTCATTTCTGAATTTCTGAACCGTCTGGATTTGCCTGTACTTCCAACACAATCTTTTTCAAGCTGTTCACATTAAAAATCACATTTTTATTTCAACGCTATAGAGATAAAAATCACATTTTTAATTCTTCTCATTATATAATAATCATATTTTTATTCTCTACATTATATAAAAATTATATTTTTATACTCTACATACAATGAAAATTATATTTTCATTCTCTATGTCTTCATATATAAAAATCTTATTTCTATAATTATAATCATATAATAAAATTATATTTCTACTTCAAAGCCATATGTATAAAAATCACATCTTTAACACGATGTTTACATTATAATGATAATATTTTTATTTCGCTATTTCATATATAAAAATCTCATTTTTACTTCACCATTTCAACTCTATAAAGATTCAAACTTTTCTAATATAAAAATTCGATTTTTTTATACCGCAAAGATCCAATTCTTTTCTTGTTTAAAAATCAAACTTATCAAATTAAAAATCCAACCTTTCATGTTATAAAAATCCTTCCTTTCATATATGATAAAAATTTTATCTTTTCGCATTTAAAAATCTAATCTTTCTATAGATAAAAATCTAACCTTTACTACATGAAAAATCTAATCTTTATACTTCATTCACATATAGAAAAATTCGATTTTTATACTTCCTTCACATATATAAAAATAAATCCATTCTTTCTATGATTAAAAATATAATCTTTCTTCGCTTTCATGATAACAAAAAACTAATTTTTTTCTACTTCAAAGATCTAATCTTTGTCTACATTAAAGGTCAAATTTTTTTCTGCATAAAAAAACTAATTTTATTTACATTAAAAGTCATTACATAGAAGAATAGGAATAAAATAAATAAAATAAAATAAAAAGCTTACTGTAATCAATCTTTCAGAAGGGGTGGAGAAGAAAGCAGTCGAGGTGGAGGAGCGGAGGGCGTCGGTGTTGAGTGGCGCGATTTTGGGCTGAAGGGGGGGTGCGGTTTTGGGTGTTCATGTATGGAGGAAGGAGGAGAAGGATGGAGGAGGGAGGAGGGAGATCGAAGGAGAAAGGGGGGGCTCGCGCCGGCAGCGATCTGCGTGGAGGGGGGCGCAATGAAATCGAATAGCGGTTGTTGTTTTTTTTCTTTTTTTTTCTTTCGACTGAATGAAAAGGGGGAAGGGAGAGGTGAGGTGTTATTTATTAATATATATTTTTTTTTTTTATTATTTGAAAATTCCAAAAAGCAACTTTTATTTTCGGACTCAAAATCGAACCCACCGACTGTCGTCCCTAGCTAATTACCCCCATTCCGAACACAATGGGATATGTATCATAAGCTGATTCGATCGTTTCGATCAATTTCTGTCCAAATCAAAATATAAATCTATATATTGAATTTGAACGCGCATTTCAATTTACCGGGGCCACACACGGTCTCTAGAAATTCCCGAAAAATATTTTCTAACTTTGTATTGACGATACGGTCCTAACATAACTAATTTTATCAAATTCTGAGACCGTTTGAAAAATGGCCATTTTCTGGTCGATCGAAATTGACTGAAACTGTCAAAACACGTTTTCTTTTGCCATGCTCACATATTGATTTCAAAAATTACGAATTTTGGAATCTAGCAATAACTTGACATCCCGGCTCCAACAAAAGTGGTTTCGTCGAAAACAGAGGTCGTTTGCAAAATTTCCATTTTTAAGGGTTAGAATTTCATAGCGACTATTCTGAATTTTCAACTGGACATAACTTTTATTCCCGCTATGAAATTTCAATTTTTCGGATTCGTTGGAAAGATATTTTCAAATAGATTCTAATATTTTTGGTTTCGCCAAAATCTGGTTTATTTTGAATCTTGTACATTCATTTGAACTTTGAAATCTAATTTTCAAACTACTGCGCCATTTTCAATTCCTTTTATAATTAAAATAAAATATTAATATTCCAACGACGATTCAAATAAATATATACATTCTAATTCTATTCAAAATAAATTTCTCTTCGTTAATATTTAAAATAATTCATTTTAAATATTCAAAATTCATTAAAATTGCCAAAATAAAAATTTTAAATTGGCTCGGATTTTCAGGGTTGTTACAATATCAAACCCAACGAGTGTCGCCCCTAGCCAAATACCCCCGTTATGGACTTAATGGAACATGTTTCGTAACCCAATTCAGCTATTACGATAATTTTTTTCAAAATTTAAAATATAAATCCTTTATTTAATTAATTCAATCGTACATTTAAATTCACCGGGGCCACATATGGACTCTAAAAATTACAGAAAAATTATGCCTATCTTTGTTTTGACGATACGGTGCTAACAAAATTAATTTCGTCGAATTCCGAGACCGTTTGAAAAATGGCCATTTTCTGGTCGATCCGATTAGACTGAAACTGACAAAACATGTTTTCTTTTGCCACACTCACATATTAATTCTAAAAATTATAAAAATTGAAACCTAGCAATAATTTGACATTCCGGTTCCAACAAAAGTGGTTTCGTCGAAAATGGAAGTCGTTTGAAAAATGGCTATTTTTAATATTAAAATATATATATATATATATATAAATTCTATAGCAACTATTCTGAATTTTAAACTGGGCATATATATATATATAAATTCTATAGCGACTATTCGTTGGAAAGATAGTTTTAGATAGATTCTTATATTTTTGGTTAGGGGTGAGCGTTTGGTTGGTTCAGTTTATCCGATGATGAAAATTGTCAATCCAAACTTAAACCGATAAAAATGAAAACCAGACCAAACCAACCAAATTAAGTTTGGTTGGTTCGGTTGGTTATCCGATTTAACCAAACTAAAAATATTTTAGAGATTATATTTGTAGTATTAACTATAATTTGAAATAAATCATAAATATATGATTAGACTGTTATTATTTATGATTCTTATGATTTCTATAAGTAATTCTGAAACATACACGATGATTAAAATTTACTTGGATAACTAATCTAATCTAAAACATTTGTTATAATATCGATAATTCTAAATATATATAATAAAAGTTCGGTTAATTTGGTTAAACCGATAACCAAAGTAAATATTTTTTCAAACCAATTATAAACCGAACTAATTTCAAAACCAAACCAAACCGACCAAAATAAATTGGTTTGGTCAGTCTATTTGGTTTAACCAAATAATGCTCACCCCTATTTTTGGTTTCACTAAAATTTGATTTATTTTGTATCCTGTACAGTCAGTCAAAGTTCAAATTTTCAAACTACCACGCTATCTCTGACTCCTTTTATAATTAAAATTAATATATTCGTTCTAACTTCGATTAAAATAATTTTTTTGTCGTTATTATTTAAAATAAATCGTTTAAATATAAAATATGCATTAAAATTGCTAAAATAATTTTTTTTAATTGGTTCCAAAATTCCGGGTTGTTACAATCTCCACCACTTAAAATCTTTTCGTCCTCGAAAAGGAACGGAGCTTAAAGTTGTTTAACTAACTAACTCAACTTTCATTCTTTTATTGGTTTCAATAATTTTATTAGTTGAACTAATAATCACACAACATAATCATCAATCAATTAGTTGATTAGCTTTTCAAATAAATATAACTTTTATATATTCAAAATTTATATTTTCTAAGATCAGATTATATATATAATCACAAATACGTTAATTATAAACTTGCCACTCTGAACTCATTCTAAGGCATTACTAACCCCATCTCTAACGAGTTTTTCTCATTCTAGGATACTACTGATCCTATCTCTAATGAGTATTCTTATTGGATATTACTAATCCAATCTCTGATGAGTCTTTTGTTCAGTTCTATCGAGTTGTACCCCAAAGATTTGAGCTAACCAAAGCTCTGATACCAACTGTAACGACCCGCATTTCTCCCGGACCTAATCGATCGTAAAACTGACTAAAACCATTCAAAACCCGCATACGTTAACTTTGGGAATACAATACATTAGAACAATAACATAAGACTTTTATTACATCATAATAATGTTACATGAGAGTACAAAATATTAGACTACATTAAATAATAATACAGCGGAAGATTAAATTACAATAAATGTAATACACTACAGCGGAATAATTAAATTAACACAGCGGAAGACTATCAATGCTCTAGACACAGCTCTAAGCTCGATCCAGAATCCTGCTCAAAATATCTGCAAAATAAGCTACTCGACTGCCAGGGTGGAAAAGAGGGCACCCGAGTTTGCAAAGTGAAACAAACTACAACTCAGTCATAGGACTGGTATGAGAAATCTTACTTAATTTATCTAATAAGAAGGCTAATCACAAGACCACGCCGCTAACGTGGAACGGGTTTACTCCATTGGATTGCCAGTGCATGAAATAAAGTAAATCGTTGAACGCCGCATACTTTTTAGAAAAAATGAAACCATTATAAGACTCAGGTCCCATCACAATGCAACGCAAGCAGGAGGATAGAGTTTTACCTTATAATGGTCAAAAATGCTTGATACGATAAAACGGATTTGATATTATTATTAGTGTATATATGTTTCAAAAACATTTCAATCATAATGTATTAATCATAGATGACATAGCTACCATATACTATGTCGCCATACTAGTTCTACAATCAAAACTGCATGATGTCGTATTGCAAATTGGGTTTCCATCAAGAGTCAAGGCTAGGAACGATCTCCTTACCGATTTTTGACACTCTAACAATGTCTCAGGATCACACCTACGGGCAACCCTTGGATCCTGCAGGGCCGGTCCACAAATAACGTTAGTGGATTAGTTATACCTGAACACACACTTCCCGGTCCTATTAAACCTATAATTGGCCACTGGCGACCAATAAATCCGAGGCCTCAAAAATTCCATCATCCACATAAGTAAAAATGTCAGGGCTGGTAAGTCGTTGACACCACTTCTAGCTAGAAAGAAACGTGTACACTCCCTACGTTCCCTTGCTCCGTTTCTGACTCTTACTGGGGTGTTTCTGACTTTTACCGGGGTGTGAGGCTCGTGAGGTAACGCTATACACAAACCTATGCCGAAATAGGCTATGCTTTGATTATCAACCCCAAGGCTATGCTTTTCAACAAAATCCTTGATCATTTGCATCTTGGCATGCCACATTGACAATCCACGCCATGCGATCGATAACTACCAATATATAACCTCTAAGCTCGTACGTCTCAGAGAAGGGTGTTAAGCAAAAGAATAAATTCTCCGCCACCACAGATATATATTAAATAGAAATCAATTTAATTTACATGGAATGAAATTCAATGCCAGAAACACATCCATTTACAAGTCCATTCTAGGTCTGAACGAAACTGGAGACACCTTATTCCTCGTCCCGTATGTCTAATACGGAAGTGAGGTGCTCGCATATTCGGACAATCAACAAGTACGTCCAGACAAACTACCACTTTAACCCTTTACTGGGAGCTACCTAATGCAAGGCATTAGTAGTCGTCCATTCGATGTGAAGATCATCGGTCTTCATCCACCGTCTTCAATGTCTTTGACTTTAATCGTCATAGTAATTATTCAGAATGGGTTAAACCCGGTCTTTCCGAAAAAATCTCGTATTTAATAATCAAAAATCAATTGCTATAAAGACACATCATATGCCTCATTCCAATTCATAATATTCTTTTAATAAAATGTTCATATTATTAAGGATAGGTTCCCATCAATTTTATCAAAGATAAATTCTTTAAATTTATTCTTTTATCTTCTTTTTAAAGATTTATGAAAACTCCATTTTGGTTTTAATATCAAAAATCATTGCTTTATGATTATTCAACTTTTAAGAAATTAATCTTGTCTTTAACTGGGTTAAAGAACCAATGTCATTTAAAACACAGTTCACGATAAACCCAAAATCAACTTCCATTAAATATGGAATTTTCACAGAAATCAAATCAATATATAATCGATATAAATTTCCATATTAGACCGCTAATATAAACGGAATAACGACAAAGCCTTTTAAATTCCATATATAGTAACAGTCTTCTTTTACAATAGCCTATCTCGATTATTATCAAATCGAATTTCCACTTAATTCCAATTTAATATATTAAATTGGAAAACATGACTTTGAAAAATTTCTTTCTAAATCTTAATAAAAAGATCTATAAATTCCAAATTATATTTTCATTGTTAATTCGGTTAAAGAACAAATGTCGTTTAAAAACACCATTCACGGTAAACCCAATTCACATATCATTTTATTCCAATTACTAAATATAATTGGAAACTCTAATAATCTTAATTAAAAGATTTATTCTTTTCATACGGGGTTTAAGAACAGTGTTATTTAGGACACCATCCACGATAACCCAAAATCTAATTCTTCTATTTAATTCCAATTAAATATTAATTAATTGGAATGCTTCATTAAATCTTAATTTAAAAGATTTACTATAGTTAATAACTAGTTCATTTCGATAAAAATATATTTTATCTTTTGTGTCCATCCAAAAACGGACAAAGAAATCATCATTTTATTCTTCGTTGAATATTATTTTTAAATATTCATTATTTAAAAATATTCTTTATATAAAAAGATTCTTTATATAAAATATTCTTTATATTACAATGTTCTTTATTTTAAAATAATCTTTATATTACAATATCCTTTATTTTAAAATATTCTTTATTAAAGGACAATCTTTATTTTAAAATATTCTTTATTTAAAAGAAATCCTGAATCGGGATGCGACTCAATCAGTTACTATATAATTTCGGTTATATGGATTTCATACATCGTATGTATATGACAACAAATGATAAATAATCATCAAACCATCCATTCAACATCCAGAGTTAAGTTCACAACTGTTGTGAGCATTAAAATGAAATAATAATGCTCATCGCAGCTTGTCAATCTATCGATCGACATACAACTAAATATTGGGACTAGTGTATGTCAAATATCATCCCAATACCCATGTGGGTTTTTCAGCCAACAACTGTTCATATAAATAAATGATTGGTTAATGAGTTTAACCAATTTCAATTCTGCTAACATGTTGATGATAATGAACCAAACATGTTATTATATTCCTAGTGCCGAATAAAAATATATTTTACTCGTATAATTTCCCTATACTTTTCTAATGTCTAATAAAATGTAATTTATTTATATGACATTATTGTTGATGACAAATGAAAAGATAATTTTCCTATTTTATTTTATTTGTATGCAAATTTCTATTTTAAACTTCAACAAATAAAAAGAAATATTTTATTTGTATATATAGTTTCAAATCATAGCATATGAAATGCCTCTTTATTCCGTACACAAGTTCTAATGTAAAATTTGACAATACAACTGTCACTTGGAATTACATACAAATTCTATTATATAATTTAACAATAAAATGTCTCTTTAATTTACATACATTTCTAATGTATGTTTTGACTAATAATAGGATTCTTATATTTGCATATAAATTCTAATGTATGTTATGCAAATAAAGTGATTCTTATATTTGCATATAAATATATTTCAACAAAGTGTATAAAAAGTGATACATCCATTTTGTTGACAATTCTATTTCAACAAAGTGAATATTTTTGATGTAGCACAAATCTATTTAACAAAAATGCTATTTGTGTTTAACTCTTTTATTTAACAAAAATGTGATTTTTATTTCATTTTAAATTTAATCAACAAAAATGTAATATTTGTTTTCAACCATCATATTTAACAAAATGTAATTTTTTTTCAACTATTATATTTTGACAAAAATAACTATTAGCAATAAAAATATAATCATTCATATTAATTCTTTTTGTTTAAACAAAGTGAAAGTAAAAACATGACATTTAATACTTCTTTTTACATTGCAACAAAATTGACAATAAAAATATGTATTTCTATTTTACTCTTTTAATTGTAACTAAAATAACAATAAAAATATATCTTTCATTCTATTCTTTTTGTTGTCTCTAATTTGACAATAAAAATGTTTCTTTAAAATCTATACTTTTAATTGACTCCATTTTGACAATAAAAATATTTCTTTTAAATATTGTCTTTTTATTATAATCTTTTTATATATACGGTAAAATGTAAATTTTATCGTTAACGTAATTTAACAATTCTAATTCACATAAAGGTGATATGTCTATATTTCAATTCTAATATAACATAAAAGTGATATGTTTTGATTCATCTAATTGGTTTTGACAAAAGTGATATATTTTTTTCTACTGATTTATTTTGGCAAAACTGACCAATTTGTTTCATTCCTTTTAGATGACAAGATGAATATGTTTGTCTTATTCTTTTTAAATGACAAAAATGAATATTTTTGTCTTATTCCTTTTAAATGATAAAAATGAATGTGTTTTATTGTAAATACATTTTCAAAACAATGAAACATATTTAATGATTCCTTTACATTAAAGAGTGGATCTTAATGTAAATACATTTCCAAATTAAGATGACAATTCTACTAAAATGACATATTTATACAAACTATGTTTTCTAACATAAATGATATATTTATTTACAAATATGTTTTCTAACATAAGTGACACATTTATTTACTTACATTTTCCTATGTAATCCAATGACAAATAAAAGAATACTTTATCTGCATACATTATTCTACGTATTCTGATGACAAATAAAAGAATAATTTATTTGTATAGAATTATTTATGTATTCTACATAACAAATAAAAGAATGATTTATTTGTATACAATTTTCTATGTATTTTAATGACAAATAAATGAATGATTTATTCGTAAACAATTTACTATGTGTTTCAATGACAAATAAATGAATGATTTATTTATAAATAATTTACTATGTGTTTCAATGACAAATAAATGAATGATTTACTTGTAAACAATTTACTATGTATTTCAATGACAAATAAATGAATGATTTACTTGTAAACAATTTACTATGTATTTCAATGACAAATAAATGAATGATTTACTTGTAAACAATTTACTATGTGTTTCAATGACAAATAATAAATGAATGATTTACTTGTAAACAATTTACTTTGTGTTTCAATGACAAATAATTGAATGATTTACTTGTAAACAATTTACTATGTGTTTCAATGACAAATAAATGAATGATTTATTTGTAAACAATTTACTATGTCTTTCAATGAATGATTTATTTGTAAACAACTTACTATGTCTTTCAATGACAAATAAATGAATGACTTATTTGTAAACAACTTACTATGTCTTTCAATGACAAATAAATGAATGATTTATTTGTAAACAACTTACTATGTGTTTCAATGACAAATAAATGAATGATTTATTTGTAAACAACTTACTATGTATTTCAATGACAAATAAATGAATGTATTCTTCATAACAAATAAAAGAATGATAATTTTATTTGTTACACTTTCTAATTTAACTTTACAAATAATGATAATTTTATTTGTTAACAATTTCTATTTAACAAAAATGATACTTTTGTTTAATCCATTTTATTTAAACAACAAAGATATTTTAAATGATACTTAATTTTTCTTTAACATTCCTAATTCAACAAAATGCCATTTGTTTATGTTTAACATAAATGACAATTTGATTATTGTTCACCATAAATGACAATTTGATTATGTTTAATCTAATTTCAACAAAATGACAATCTGATTATTGTTCAACATGAATGACAATTTGATTATTGTTAGTACTTATTTCAAATAAAATGACATTTCAATTCCAACACAACAATCAATCGGATCAACGGATCATCATAACAGCGACAATCGTAATTATCATCAAATCACGTACAACCATACACTGAATTTAACAGCAGAGGGACAATAACACAATTATAATTTATTTATTTTAATTATCTAAAAGGAAATTGAATTCTCACCTTGGGGGTTTTGAATTCTGAATTTCATTTCTGTACAGTTCAGATCTTAATTTTCTCTGAATTCTGATTCGCTCCTTTTCAGTTCTGGTCAGTTTTATGTTGTTGTGTTCTTTAATATTATCGCAACACATTTTGTTTCGTTGAATTCTGATAAGATTTGAAAGAGTTATGGAATTTTAAACTTGAACAATTTTAATACACTATTAGTTTTATTTTAATTAAGGATTAACCTTGATTAATTTTCCCCCCTAAAATCGGATTAGTATGTAAAGCTGCCTTCTTCCTATCGTTGAAACCCATCCCTGCTCCTTAAATTCCCAAATCGTACCACCAACCGAACAGCTAGACGCCGATCCACGACTGTCCCCTTTTTCGCCACCACGTCGCCACCAACCACCATAAATCTCAGCAAGCTCGGCCTCCCCAGGACCTGCGAAATAACCTCCAACGCCGATTAATTTCAGTGACAATTACGACCAACTTACACCACTTCAGAAGATCACCACCATTGATGTCAAAGAGCTCGACTAGCTCTTGAAGTTTGCATTTGGAGATTGGAAAAAAACACGGATTTTAAGATCGAGAAGGAGGAAGTTTGTTGCGTTGTGGCCATTGATCGAAAGAGGAAGACGGCGGCTATGCATAATAGGATTAGGGTTAAGCGTATAAGGGTGTATTTATACTGTATTTTTGTTGTATTTATTTATTTAATTCATTTTAATTTCAATAACTCGTATATCGTTCTGAACTCCAAATCAAACCCAACGAGTGTCGCCCCTAGCCAAATACCCCCGTTCCGGACACAATGGAACATGTTTCGTAACCCAATTCGACTGTTACGATAAGTTTTCTCAAAATTTAAAATATAAATACTTTATTTAATTAATTCAATCGTACATTTTAATTCACCGGGGCCACATGCAGACTCTAAAAATTACATAAAAATTATGTCTATCTTTGTTTTGATGTTACGGTCCTAATAAAATTAATTTCATCGAATTCCGAGACATTTGAAAAATGGCCATTTTATGGTTGATCCGATTTGGCTAAAACTGACAAAACACGTTTTCTTTTGCCATGCTCACATATTAATTCTAAAAAATATGAAAATTGAAACCTAGCAATAATTTGACATTCCGGTTCCAACAAAAGTGGTTTCGTCGAAAACGGAGGTCGTTTGAAAAATGGCTATTTTTAATATTAATATATATATATAAATTCTATAGCGACTATTCTGAATTTTAAACTGGGCATAACTTTTGATTCCCGCTATGAAATTTCAATTTTTCGGATTTGTTGGAAAGATAGTTTTAAATAGATTCTAATATTTTTTGTTTCACTAAAATTCAATTTATTTTGCATCCTATACAGTTAATCAAAGTTCATATTCAAATTTTCAAACTACCGCGTTATTTCTGACCCCTTTTATAATTAAAATAAATATATTCGTTCTAACTTCGATTAGAATAAAATTTTTGTTATTATTATTTAAAATAAATCATTTTAAATATAAAATCTCCATTAAAATTGCTAAAATAATTTTTTTAAAATTAGTTCCAAAATTCCGGGTTGTTACATGTACATCTTGATTTCTTTATCATATTCATAAATATGCATTTGCCATGCTTCATTTTGTTTCTCGTTAAAAACTGACATGCACTTGTGTGGACTGTCTTCATTTGTGCCACTGCTTTAATTATTCCATGCACATGTTTGAGTCCAATGATTGTGCCTTGGCTTGTATTTGTATTTGTATAAATGCTCGACCGATTGAATGTTGTTGCACCACCTGAATAAAGCTGCTATGAAACACCATGATGTGATCATGTGAAAACTGCTGAGTTTCCTTGTTTTGATGTACTTGGTCATTCATGTGTCCACTTGCCACTTGAACATGCTACTTTACCAGTTTTTCCATTATGTAATACTTGATGCATGTATTTGCTCTTACAGTCATGTATTTGCACATGCTTGTATCATGGCCATGTATGTCATGTTATATCCTCCTGTACTGCTAGTATATGCTGATCCCATGCTAAACTTGTTCCTTGTACCACCTGAGTTGTTATCTACCTTGTATATTGATCTGTTATGCATGTTATATCACTATGAGCTTTGACTTGTAACTTTCTGGTGTAGTCTCTTGTGCTTGCTTATGTCAGACAATGATAATCACATTGAAGTTTGTATACTTGAACCATGATTCTTGCTGCTCCATATGTTTGCTATGCATTTATAAGCTGCCTGAAATGCTTTTCTTGCATGTACATGTATGTCCATATTTTGGCATAAAAATGTACACTACCTCATGTTTACATATACACCTATTTGTCTTGCTACATCTGGTTTTGTTGGCATATCTCATATCTGAACTTGCTGAATCATGTGATATTTGTGTCTGTTGAGTTGGACTTGTTTGCTTGTCCAAACTGAAACTGACTATGGTTGGGCTATCTCTTTTGTCCACTTGAAAAATGCTTCATGTATATGTTGTTCTGGACTAAAATGAAATGCCACACCACTTTGTGCACATGCATTCATATTGGCTAAACCACCATGCTAAATCATTGTTGTTCCATTGTTGGTTTGTGCACTGACCATATTCAATTTGTTGCTATCATGTATGACATTGTCACTGTGTTGAGCTTGGTCCATGTGGATGCTCCTCAGTTGCACTCAGATTGGCAAGGCAGTGCACGCATGTATATATATACACGTGTGTTCGTGCAGCCATTCTGAAAAATTTTCCCTGTCCCTGCACTACATATATACAAACTGTCTACCTTGTAATATTTACAGTGTATCACTGTGAATATCACACGCTGTCTAGACACAGATAAATTAGATCAAGTCATGAAAAATGATGAGAAACATACTAGAAATCTATGGCAAATAAAATTTTAAATACAAAACTTATATTTGCATGTATTCGGTTTCATTTCTATTGCAGTGTACTGTGTGTGTGTTTCATGTGACACGTAAGCAGATAATGACTTGACTGACAGTGAGGATGCTGTGAAGACAGAAGACAGAAGTTGACAGTGAAAAGTATACAAATTTATCTTTATATGAGTGAATCTGAATGTTTGTACAAATGAATGATAGAGTGTTTTAGTGAGGAACTGAAGTGTATAAAATTGTATATGTATGAAATGAAATATATAACTGTTGTGTACAAATAGAGGAGTTACAAGAGTTGTACTGTTTGAATGTTTGAAACAAAATATTCTGTTTAAATAAAATATTGGAAATTCTGTACAGTCATATTTTATTTAAATATAAATACAATAGTCCTGTCTGTGATGTATATATGAAACAATACAATAGCAAACACATTTATAATAATATATATTTGGTTGTTATCATCAAACATAAATCATATAATTGTGTATACAACACCGGTATATACAACCATCTCCCCCTATTGATGATGACAAACAAATATTTAGATTTTGAATATAATAAATGTGTTTAACAGTGGAAAACTGAACCCCCCTATTTGAATGCTCCCCTATAACGGAAACTCCCCCTATAACTATGAATGAGTGAAAAGAATGAAAATTGAATAAATTTTCAAAATTAAAAATATATATAAAATATTCACTCATAAATCAAAATCTCAACCCATTCTCCCCGTTTTGTTATCATCAAAAGGATACAGGATTTAAAATACAGATGTAAAATGACTACAAATATAATTTCAGCTTAAGAGGAAGAACGGTCATCATAAATCTCAATCAGTCAAACAAAAATCATAATATTCTAAGAACTAGTGGCATATTTCACATTGTAGAATGACGGATTTACGATGAAACTTATATATAATAGAGAGAGTTTAAAATTATATCCCAATTATTTTCCAAAAATTTATAAACTTGAAGTACAAAAATAGTGATGGATTTGGAATATAATTAATAATTCAATTTAAGTGACAAAAAAATATAATCTCAAATCCCAATAGCTATCAATCAACAAATCATAATACTCCATAAGATTTCAATACATTTCACAAAATAGAAGATGGATTGATAGGCTGGTTTTCACACACTAAGGAGAATTTCAGATTAATTTCAATTTATAGCACACTATTTCCTTTTCTTTTATTATTATTATTTAAGAGCACACTGATCACGCATAACCAGATCTTGGATTTTTAAATGAGATCGGTTGCAGCCTAAATATAAGTAATCTCTTAACCATGCATGACCAGAGCTTGTATTTTTAAATGAGGTTAGAGACACACTTATGAATTAGTTATATTTTTCATTTTCAGCCTAAAAGAAAAAACTCCTCGGTATATAAAACCAATATGGATGATAGAAATGTGGTAGGTACAGAAATGGTTTGTGAAATAAATTTCTAAATTAATCATATTATGAAATATGCTCAACTGTACTGGGATCATTGAAAATATCAGTTATCACTAATTCTGAATAATAACATAGTCCCATCTCTATCACAAATATTTCCACTTTTTATTCAAAAATATTTTAAAAATATTAACTCTCCACATTAATATAAAATCATGATGAATGGCAGAATGATGATAGATAAAGAAGATGGTCGTGAAATAATCGCCAATTCAAAGATATTATAATAATTGTTCAACCATCACGAAAATCCAAATATAATCTCCTCTCGTTGTGAAATATACTACAGTCACAATTCATCACAATTTCAAAATCAGATAATAATTTTGATGAATTATAAATACAGTTCAGTTTGGTTATTGATTTCAATTTCTGAATGAATAATCAATAAATAATTTTAAAATTGAAAATCAATTACAAGAGGGATAGGAAGATCTATACAAGGCAAGAGGGAAAAACAATATATATAGCAAGAAAAAGAAGCACATCTAAAATAATACCACTTGATGTCTCTATTAATGAGGATTTTACAAGACACTCGAGACGAACAAGGATATCTCAGACAACATAATTTTAAACACAAGGCCCAAGCAGACACGACTAACAAATCAATCAAATTATTTCCATTTATCAGAGCAGCAGATAAAAATAAGCAGTTATTTGGAAAATAGTATCAGAGCAGCTGACTGATCAAAAACAAGCAATTTCCAAAATATTTTTAAATCTATATCAGGGCAGCACAAAATTCAGTTTCAAATCAGACTTGTCAAGATGATGGTCAAATAAGATGATTCATGATCCAATGATTAAAAATACCGTTTATTTGAAATCATTTGAAGGAATGTGAAAAACTTAGGATTCAATGAATCAATCACACCAGATTATAAATTTCCGATCCAAGATATGCGTGAGATTCAATAATTTCAAATGATTTTAAACAAACAAATATTCAAATCAAATAATCGTGAAATAATAAAGAGTTTAAAGAACGGATTCTCAAAGAAATTTTCAAAAATTTTCCTGACAAGTACAAGAGATACTTCGGGTTATTTACATCAAGTTTGAATAACAATTCATGGTCTAAAAAATAGTGGTTTATTGAAAATCACTTGAACAAATGTAAATCTTAAGATACAACGAATCAATCACACAGGATTAATAATTTCAAATCTGAGAGGTGTGTGAGATTCAGAATATCAGAAATTTCAAATGATCTCAAACAAAAAAAAATCCAAACCAGATGATCATGAATAATAGTGAATTTCAAGATGTAAGCAATGATTCAAGACAATTCAAAATTTCCAAGCCAATCTGTAAATAAATGAAATTATCACAACTGAAAAATAGTAGTGTGCTATAGTGAGTATAATATTACAAGCTTTTCTAAAATGAATTAGAAGAAACTCGGAACAGCAGCGGTGTGTGAAATTCCATTAAACTTTCAGATTTTCAAAATTTAGAATTCAAATTAACAGTGTTCAAGATATGACAAGAATACATAACATTGCTAGGGGTTCAGAAAATAGAAAATAAACATCAAAACAATTGCAGAAATTTACACGTTTAAATTCAAGATCTAGAAATGATTAAAACATTAGAGTTTTATATAGATGAAGTGAATTTCCAAAAAATATGAATTCTACAATTGGAAGTGTAAGAAAGCACAAAAGAAAGACAAAAATATATGGTAGTGACAAAACAAAACAGAAGAGAAAGAAAATAAACAGAAGGGGTTAAAGGAGGAATAAGCAAAGAAAATAAAAACAAAGAATATACAAAAAGAAATTGTGAGTCTAGAGATCATACCTAAAATACAGAAGTTGTTATGGATCTCCAGCTTAACAAACTCGGCTAAGGAACTATGAATAATCTGATGATATGAAGCAGTTTGAATTCGGTTTCTCTTTTGCAAAGCATTTCCTCTGCCTCCTGTGGTACCTAACAGTTTAGAGGATCGAGTGGTCTAACAAAATAAGTAAAACCACTCACAGTTGTATTCATATGTTTTGGTACCCAGACTTG
This sequence comes from Allium sativum, assembly GCA_030737875.1. Lineage (NCBI taxonomy): Eukaryota > Viridiplantae > Streptophyta > Magnoliopsida > Asparagales > Amaryllidaceae > Allium > Allium sativum. The sequence continues at coordinate 576,180,721 of CM060913.1, forward strand.
TTTGTACAACAATCCATTAGAATTAACTTTTGTACCCTTAGGAACCCAAATCTATTTGAATTTAACAAAAAATGTTTTATTTCCTTTTGGAATCCAAGAATGTTTAAATGGTTTGTTATAAAACAAATTTTCATCTCGATTGTGATTTAAAAATCCTTTGAAATTTTCAGAGTTTAAATTTTCAAAACAAACATTTCCAAAGCGATTTGAAGGATTTTTAAAATAATTAGAATTCCATTTTTCAAAAACATTATTTTTCCCAAAACCAAGACCATGTTTATTTCCAACAGAAAATTGGTTTTTCAACAACATATTCAAAGATTTTTCACCTGTTGAAAAATGTTTCAAACTCAATTCAAGATTTTTAATTTTGGATTTAAGATAAGAATTTTCTGTCATCAGATTTGAACAACGATTAATGTTGATCTTTCTCATTTCAGTATCATTTTGTTTCAAAATCAAACTTTCGTTTTCAAGTAGTTTGATTTTGGTTTTAGGCCCAAGGATTTCCGATTCAAATTTAACTTGTTTTTCAAATTCAAATTTAACTTGTTTTTCAAATTCAAATTTCTTCAAAATTTCAATCTCTTTTTCAAGCTCATTCAAGATCAAATCGGATTTCAACAAATTTTTTTCTTCAGCAATTTCAAATTTGGAATTTATATCAGTCTTAAAATTTTCAAGTTCCTTTTGTAGAAAATTGTTCAAACTTGATAACTCAATCTTGTTTCCTTTTAAGATCAAAATTTCCTTTTCAAACTTTTGAATATTTTTATTGAGATGAAGAAGATTAGTTTCCAATTTCAAACAATTTTTGCAATCTGAATTTGAAGAATTTTTAAAATATTCAAGTTGTGATTCTAAATCATCTATTTTGCTGGTCAACTCAGAATTCTTAGATTTCAGAGATTTATTTTTCAGTTGGAGTTTATCAACGAATTTGGTTAAATCAACACAGAAATAAACCAGATCTTCATACGAAAAATTCTTATTTCATCATCTGTTGAATATCCAATACTATTATCATTTGATTCTTCTTTAGTAAATCCTGTCAGACATACTTCTGAATCTGAGTTGATCCTTGTGGGTTTTGAGCACTTGTTGTCATTTTGTCCAAACTTTGCATTGAGAGTTTTCCAGATTTCCCGCGCAGTCAAATAATGGGAGATAAGATCAAGTTGATTATTACTAAGATGAGAATAGAGAATATGCATAACACGAGCATTAATATCCCGCTTACAAGACCATGTAAAGTCGTGAACCCCTTGCTCCTATTCAAATCCAAAGCTCAAAACCCTAGACTGATCTATATCCCCAAGATCAGGTTTCCCCTAGATACAACCCTGTAGCTAGTAAACCCTAGTGTAACGACTGCATTTTTCAGCAGTAAAATAATTAATTTATTTAATTATTTAAACAGTGATTTAGAGAATTAAATGGTCATTGAATTAAATAATAGTGAATATTTAATTAAAATATAATAATTAAATAATATATTTAATTCAGAAATAACCAGAATTAGTGGAATTCACAATATTGTGTGAACTGGACAATTCAAAGTATATAATTCAGTTTAGAGTTGAATTATATTAACGAATATATTATATAAACGAAGTTTGAACGTATAATTATATTATAATTAAAATCGAGCTTGAAATGGTGTGGCAATTTGTTATTTGAACTTCAACTGAAGGTACAAGATTCGTTTTAAGCCGGATTTCTGTGAAACAAGAAACGTTAGGAGCTGGTGAAGTATATTTTTCTAGTGGAAGAGAAAAATCGAGATTTCGTCGTGTAGATTTTGATTTATGTCCAAATCAAATTTTAGAAAAGTCGTTGTGCAATTCCTTTATAATTTATAACGATTTATTTATATTAAAAAAAAAGGAATTTCATTATATATCGATTTGTATCGGGATTTGAAATATCGAGTCAGAAATTCATATAGGATATTCTGAAGCTGTATGGTATTCCACTATAAATATATACGATAATATTTATTTATAAATATTTAATTTAATTGTTTTTAAATATATTTAATATTTAAAAGGGTTATTTAGAGCTTTAAAAATAGCCAGTTTTGCAAACGACCTCAGAATTCGACGAAACTAATTTTTTTGGATCCGCAATATTAAATTATTGCTAGATTTAAATTTCCGTGATTTTTAAAGTCAATATGTGGCCGTACGGATTTATAATGCGAAAAACAGTCGATATATTGACCGTCAAAAATACACCGTGTGAGCAAACAAAGTCGGAATTCGACGAAACCAGTTTTGTTGGGTTCATAATGTCGAACTCTAGCTACATGTCCAGTTTCGTGATTTTTAGGTATCATGTGTGACCACACGAATTTTTAGAAGTCAGAACAAATATAAAATGATACTAAATAAAATATCCTAATCTGGTTTGTGGTCAAAGCAAGGCTACCTACTATCTTCCTCAGCCACACAATAAAATCCCGTCCCCCTTTATAAGAATTCTCCTAGCCGCCCTTCAGAAAAAATAAAAACGTGAAGAATCCAAGTTCAAAACTCAAAGAAAAATCCAAATAAAATGGAATAATCTCAAAACATGTATGTATGTAATCCTAAGGCGATACTCTTCGATATGGGGTACTTTTTGGTGAGTGCGACAACCGTTCCTGGAGCTCCACTACAAGCCAGCGTCAACTAGGGTTTAGGTTTTGGGAAGTTAGAAGCTTCAATGCTTGAAATGAGTATTGTTTTGGTGATTGGGAGGTCGTTTAGTACGTGGTGTGCAAGTTCGGATGGAATCTGCCCTAGTTAATGTCGCCATTTTTGTGAGGAACAGCAGTACGGGCTCGAGAACGCACTTCAAATTAGTACATTCGAATTCTTCTCGGTTGGCATGAGGATGTAGAGAATTGGAAGGGGAGTTCATTGGTATAGTTGGTTTTGAATTTCATGAAATATTGGTGGTTGCGGTAGAAGTTGGAAGTCGTGACAATGGTGAGAAAATACCTGGAGCGAATTCGTGAATGGGGAAGAAAGGTGCGGAGGCGGGCTTGGTATAAGGGGTTTGGGCCGGGTCAAAAGGGGTAAAGCCTAATTAGATTAAAAATCAAGTTTTTATTTTAATTTAAAAGTATTCGAACTTGTCGATATCATAACTTGACCATACGATATCAGAATTGGATGAAACAAGATTCATTGGGATCGTATGGTTGGACGCTACACACTGGAACGGACTGGGAGTGGATTGGAGCTCGTTACAATTTATAGCAAAATAAATTGTCTGTCTGAATCAAGCGATGGTTATCGTTATTAACGATGATCGTCCAATTTGAGTAAAACTCACCAACTCTGAATAGTTATATTTTTCTAACGTATATTTAGAACTGATAATTATCTGTTGATTGATGTGTGTTAACTGTTTGGTTGAATTGCGTATGTATTGGTTGAAATTATAGATAACGGTATTTATATATATCGTTAATCAAATATCGATTCTGTTTGTCATAATATTTCATATCGAAGTGAAATCGATGTTATTATATTGTTTAACATCTGTGGATGCAAGGAAACAGGTTGGAGGAATCCAACTGGATTCCTGAACATTTATTTTACTGTTATTCATATATTGTGATATATGATGCGATATATAATCTGTTGTTGATCATGTGTGGTTGGACGATATTTATCATTGTTAAATGGTAGGTTAAATACCATAAGAAATACCAGAATGATAAAAGGGGATTTTCAAAGTATATTTGAAAATAATTAATTTATATAAAATCAATGGATTTTATGTATAAAAGGGAAAAAGGATTTTATATACGGAAATAATTATAAAATCAAAGGAGTTAAAAAGGAAATATATTTGTAAAACAAATATAAAGGAAAATATTTGCAAAACAAATAGCAAGAGAAATATTTGTAAAACATTTACAAATAAAATAGAAAAGGAAATATTTGTAAAACATTTACAAATAGATTAAATGGAAATATTTATGTATAGGAAATAAATAGAATGTTATAAACGAGATATTTATTTGTTAAATAAATAGAAAAGATCAAGGAAATATTTATTTGTTAAATAAATAGAAAAGATCAAGGAAGATTTATTTGTTAAATAAATAGAAAAGATCATGGAAGATTTATTTGTTAAATAAATAGAAAAGATAAAAGAAATATTTATTTGTTAAATAAATAGAATTTGAAAAGGGAATAGTTATTTGCTAAGTAAACAAATAGAAAAGAAATTAATCAAAGGAGTTAATTCAAGGAATTAATCAAAGGAGATAAATCAAAGGAGATAATTCAAAGGAATAATTCAAAGGAATGATTCAAAGGAGATAATTCAAAGGAATAATTCAAAGGAATAATTCAAAGAAATAAATCAACGGAATAAATCAAAAGAGTTGTTCGAAATGACTTAATCGAGTATTAGTTATTCGATTAAAGTTAATCGAATAGAGTTGATCAGTTAGAGTTAACCGGTTAGAGTTAATCAATTAGTGTTAACCAGTTAGAGTTGATCATTTAGAGTTAACCAGTTAGAGTTAATCAATTAGGGTTGACCAGTTAGAGTTGATCAGTTAGAGTTGATCAGTTAGAGTTGACCAGTTAGAGTTGATCAATTAGGGTTGACCAGTTAGAGTTAATCAATTAGGGTTGACCAGTTAGAGTTGATCAGTTAGAGTTAACTGGTTAGAGTTAATCAATTAGGGTTGACTAGTTAGAGTTGATCAGTTGGAGTTAACCATTTAGAGTTAATCAATTAGGGTTGACCAGTTAGAGTTGATCTGTTAAAGTTAACCAGTTAGAGTTAGAGTTAACCAATAGAGTAATTAAATAGAGTTAATCGAATTAGAATAAATCGATTAGAGTTAGTCGAATTAGGAGTTATCGAATATTCGTTATTCGAATTGAGGTAAAAGGAGATAATCGAATTTAGTTATTCGAAAAGAGTTAATCGAATTTAGTTATTCGAAAGGAGTTAATCGAATCTAGTTATTCGAAAGGAGTTAATCGGATCTAGTTATTCAAAAGGAGTTAATCGAATTTAGTTATTCGAAAGGAGTTATCGATCAGTTTAATCGAAAGGAGTTAAACAAATTTAGTTATTCGAAAAGGAGTAATCGAATATAGTACTCGAAAAGAGAGATTATCGAATATCGTTTATTCAAAAGAAGGAGTAATCGAATATTAGTTATTCGAAGTAAGTTAATCGAATATTAGTTATTCGAAGAGAGTAAATCGTCGAATTCGATTATATCAAATTCGGGAAAGTACTTATACTTTCCGGTTTTTAAATCAAGATTTATTTATTTATAAATCAGGTGTTTATTTATTTATTCACATTAAAGAATAAAAGTTATAACTGAAGTTAGATATTTCGAAAGTAGGGATTATAACGTATCGTTATAACCAATGTTTTCAATGAAAGTGGATTCGTAAATAGAATCCAAGAGAGACGTAAGTAAGTTTGTTAAAGGTTTAAAAGATAAACTTTGACTATTTCGAAGTTAAAACTTTGTTCAGTTAAGGTATGAGAGGTAATTATACCCCAACTTGATTGACTTCCTTCTTAACTAAGGAATGGTAAGGTTTGATAGTGAATGATGGTTAAGTGAATTTAGTTAATGAGTGTAATGGTTTGAACTGGCATCGCGATGTTTTATTTAAACATCTGTTTAAACCAAATGAAGAAGCTTTGGAAAGTTTTCCAATTAAGAATCAGAAATGTTTTCTAATATAGAAAACAAGAAATGGAAATGTTTTCCATTGTTAATAACGTATATTTTCTAAATTTAGAAAATAAGAAATGTTGAATATATGGAAACAGGAGATGAAAAATGAATAAGTTAAATGAAGAGATAAATGTTAAATGGTGACTGATCGATATAATTTCCACTTGGAAATAATATCGTTGTTTGCACACCTGTTTTTCTTTGATAGTTAACTCACTGACTATCAAAGTTTTTGACCATTTTAACGTTGTTAATATGGAGAGACCGGTTGGATTATTATCCGAAGAACCACTCCGTATTGGCATAAGCGTTGCGAATCATATATGCCAAGTAAAATTGAAGATGGAGTAAAGCGCAAGGGCTGTTGTATAAATCTTAGGTACAGATTGCCTATGATGGTTGTACTGAATAGTGCCTTCGGTTTGTCCAGTCCCAGGACGTGGAAGAATGTCTGACAGAGTATATTTAATAGATCACGTAAGTTGATCTCTTCAAATGTATTTACGTTTGGCGGCGGAGGAATTCGATTCTCTTAGCTGTATACCCGTGGTATTTTTGGGGAAATCAATTTGTGATTTGGCGGGTATGACGATGTGACATTCAAAGTGAATAAACGTGTGATCTGTCAGAGATAAGCGTGGCCTCTAGCCTCACAACCGGGAAATTATAAAAATTGGGCAGGCAGCATGGCTATATAGGTCGCACCTATTAGGGTGTATAATATAATCACCTGATCTAGAGTTTCATTTACTTCTAAAAATCTATTGTCGATGCTGTCCCATTCGGGAAACGGTTGTTGATCCCAACCGTTGGTGATATACATTCGAGATATACATTTGATACACTCAAGCGAAATGAGTGGTCGGTCATGTGTGGCCGGGTTACAAGATGTTCTTGTTGAACCCAGTGTATTCCTCTCTAGAGGTGCACTAGCGAAAGGTGGTTCCATACCTTGTCATAGTTGGAAATCCATTACCCAATACGTGCTTGCGGTTTTGATTGTATACTATATATGTAGAACGTGAGATGAAAGCATTTCTGCTAGATGATTATTATATTGTGCTTGATAGACATTATTATAATATCAAAAGGTTTTTGATATAAAGATATTTTGGATTCTCATAAGGGAAAAACCCGTTCCTTTATACGGCGTGGTCTTATGAGATATCGTTTACTTGTTCAAACTGTGTTAAACTGTTTTACTCACACCAGTCCCATGACTGACCTGGAGTTTACTTTTGTTTTGCTTTCCCTAAACTCTTGGGTGCCCAAATTTGTACGAGCAGTAAAGTAGTCAGGATTTTACAGATACTTGGAGAGCTTGGAGCAGGAGGCTTCAGGATTATATAACTATAGTTATTTCCGCTGTGTTGTACTCTGATAATGTTACTGTATACATATACTGATTTTATTTCAGGGATATGTTATCTATTATATGTTGTTCGTTCCACTGTGAGATTCGTGTTACTCTGATGTTGTATCTCCTTCTTCTTCTATTTTAAGTTTCTATCTAAACTATCCCCATCCTCTGTTTTCTTTCTATTAGTTTTCTGATTTCTAGTGTAATGTGGGTTGGACTTTTGTTATTTAGTCAGCTCAAATTGGACCGGAATTTCGGGACACTACAGTTGGTATCAGAGCATAAGGTTAACTAATTTACCTTGGCTCTGTGGCGTGACTCAATAGAGAAGGGGTTAGTAATACCCTAGATTGAGTTGAGTGTATATATACGAGTGAACGTATTTTCTATTTGATATAAAAGTTTGTTTTGTATTGTGGAGCTTTATTGGTTGAGTGGCTTATGAATTCTGATCGATGGTGGGGCACCACAATATCGATAAGGGTTTCTAAACACTCGAATACGATGGGTCGACACGACATGTTTTGAAAAGAGGGTAAATGAAATAATTTTACCCCAAAGTTTATGTTGATATAAAGGATTTATATTGGAATGATTATAATATTTGGGATATATTGGTTGTTATTATAATCGAGTAAGATTATAATGGAGACAGTTATATATATATATATATATATAACCAAATAAAATTCGTACAAGTATTGCGAAGTGAATTAAATCTGAAATTTAAATCAGAATTGAAATTTCAAACCCTGGAAATTTGGAAAAGTGATGTAAACGAATTTGGAATAAATATATATGAGAATTTTAAAATCCTGGGAGATTTTAAATTGTTTTGAGCATGGTATTTTGAAATATATTTCAAAGTGGAAATGTTTAGAAATGGTTTTGAAAGTGACATAGTATTGAACTCACTTCGGTCGTTGGAAAATAAATTCCGATGTTGATCCGGACACCATCGGTGTTCGTTTTCGAGTTGTAAGTGACGGATTACTACCGAAAAGATTTTGTTTTTGAATTGTTTTGAGAGAAACTAGTTGTTTGAAATCCAAAAAGGAATGTTTGGTTTTAGAAAAGCTAAGCTGTTTAAAACTCCCAGGAAGAGACTGTTTGAATTAAAAACAAATATAAATAGAAATTTGTGAAACCGAGCTGGAACTGAATTGAAACCAATTAACTGGAAATTGAATTGGAAACGATATATCGAGTAGAATCAGATTTTGAATTGTGAGATAGAATCTGAAATGGTATTGATTGATGAGTTAAGAATAAAAAAATCAAAAATGGAACTTTGATTTGAAATTGAATTTGACTTAGGTATAAGCGAATGGTTGGATTTGTGGATAAAAACAGATTGGAATTGGATTGGGATGACCCTTGTATCTGCTGAATTAATAACAGGTGGAAAGGATATAATGATATACCGATAAAAAGGTACAAGTTTATATTTCTATTGGATATAAGATTTATGAGCCGAATTGGCAAGCCGCTTGGCTATTTGAATTTCTTTTAGGTTGGAGATAGCCCAGAGTGGCGAGTTGGAGTTTGACCTATTGACCAGTACAAAGGAGGTGCTGGCGAAATTTTTCAGAAATTTCGGGAGTTAGAAAATTTTCAGGATTTTTGAAAATATTCGTTAATAGAATTAAATTAATAATTTAATTGAAATTAAATTAGTCATGGGAAACTGAAGTTGAGAAGTGAACAATATACTCTAGCTAGTCGATAGGGTTTGTTTTCTACCTTAGCAATTTCGAGGACGAAATTATTTTAAGTGGGGAAGAATGTAACGACCCGCATTTTTCAGCAATAAAATAATTAATTTATTTAATTATTTAAATAGCGATTTAGAGAATTAAATGGTCGTTGAATTAAATAATAGTGAATATTTAATTAAAATTTAATAATTAAATAATATATTTAATTCAGAAATAATCAGAAGTAGTGGAATTCACAATATTGTGTAAACTGGACAACTCAAAGTATATAATTCAGCTTAGAGTTGAATTATATTAACGAATATATTATATAAACGAATTTTGAACGTATAATTATATTATAATTAAAATCGAGCTTGAAATGGCGCGGCAGTTCGTTATTTGGCGATTTGAACTTCAACTGAAGGTACAGGATTCGTTTTAAGCCGGATTACTGTGAAACAAGAAACGTTAGGAGCTGGTGAAGTATATTTTTCTAGTGGAAGAGAAAAATCGAGATTTCATCGTGTAGATTTTGATTTATGTCCAAATCAAATTTTAAAAAAGTCGCTGTGGAATTCCTTTATAATTTATAACGATTTATTTATATTTTAAAAAAAGGAATTTCATTATAAATCGAATATCGATTTATAGTGGGATTTGAAATATCGAGTCAGAAATTCATATAGGATATTCTGAAGCTGTATGGTATTCCACTTTGAATATATACGATAATGTTTATTTATAAATATTTAATTTAATTGTTTTTAAATAAATTTAATATTTAAAAGGGTTATTTAGAGCTTTAGAAATAGCCAGTTTTGCAAACGACCTCAGAATTCGACGAAACTAATTTTGTTGGATCCGCAATATTAAATTATTTCTAGATTTCAATTTCCGTGATTTTTGAAGTCAATATGTGGCCGTATGGATTTTTAATGTGAAAAAAAGTCGATAAATTGACCTTTAAAAATACGCCGTGTGAGCAAACGAAGTCGGAATTCAACGAAACCTGTTTTGTTGGATTTGTAATGTCGAACTCTAGCTACATGTCCAATTTCATGATTTTTGGGTATTATGTGTTACCACACGAATTTTTAGAAGTCAGAACAAATATAAAATGTTACTAAATAAAATATCCTAATCTGGTTTGTGGTCAAAGCAAGGCCACCTACTATCTTCCTCAGCCACACAATAATATCCCGTCCCCCTTTATAAGAATTCTCCTAGCCGCCACTTCAGAAAAAATAAAAACATGAAGAATCCAAGTTCAAAAATCAAAGAAAAATCCAAATAAAATGGAATAATCTCGAAACATGTATGTATGTAATCCTATGGTGATACTCTTCAATCTGGGGTACTTTTTGGTGAGTGCGACGAGCGTTCCTGGAGCTCCACTACAAGCCAATGTCAACTAGGGTTATGGTTTTGGGAAGTTAGAAGCTTCAATGCTTGAAATGAGTATTGTTTTGGTGATTGTCAGGTCGTTTAGTACGTGGTGTGCAAGTTCGGATGGAATCCGCCCTAGTTGATGTCGCCATTTTTGTGAGGAACAACAGTACGGGCTCGAGAACGCACTTCAAATTAGTACATTCGAATTCTTCTCGGTTGGCATGAGGATGTAGAGAATTGGAAGGGGAGTTCATTGGTATGGTTGGTTTTGAATTTCATCAAATATTGTTGGTTGCAGTAGAAGTTGGAAGTCGCGACAATGGTGAGAAAATACCTAGAGAGAATTCGTGAACGGGGAAGAAAGGTGCAGAGGCGGGCTTGGTATGAGGGGTTTGGGCCGGGTCAAAAGGGGTAAAGCCCAATTAGATTAAAAATCAAGTTTTTATTTTAATTTAAAAGTATTCAAACTTGTCGATATCTTAACTTGACCATACGATATCAGAATTGGATGAAACAAGATCCGTTGGGATCGTATGGATGGACACTACACACTGGAACTGACTGGGAGTGGATTTGAGCTTGTTACAATTTATAGCAAAATAAATTGTCCGTTTGAATCAAGCGATGCTTATCGTTATTAACGATGATCGCCCAATGTGAGTCAAACTCACCAACTCTGAACAGTTATGTTTTTCTAACGTATATTTAGAACTGATAATTATCTGTTGATTGATGTGTGTTAACTGTTTGGTTGAATTGCGTATGTATTGGTTGAAATTATAGGTAACGGTATTTATATATATCGTTAATCAAATATCGATTCTGTTTATCAGAATATTTCATATTGAAGTGAAATCGATGTTATTATATTGTTTAACATCTGTGGATGCAGGGAAACAGGTTGGAGGAATCCAACTGGATTCCTGAACATTTATTTTACTGTTATTCATATATTGTGATATATGATGCGATATATAATCTGTTGTTGATCATGTGTGGTTGGACGATATTTATCATTGTTAAATGGTATGTTAAATACCATAAGAAATACCAGAATGATAAAAGGGGATTTTCAAAGTATATTTGAAAATAATTAATTTATATAAAATCAATGGATTTTATGTATAAAAGGGAAAAAGGATTTTATATACGGAAATAATTATAAAATCAAAGGAGTTAAAAAGGAAATATATTTGTAAAACAAATATAAAGGAAAATATTTGCAAAACAAATAGCAAGAGAAATATTTGTAAAACATTTACAAATAAAATAGAAAAGGAAATATTTGTAAAACATTTACAAATAGATTAAATGGAAATATTTATGTATAGGAAATAAATAGAATGTTATAAATGAGATATTTATTTGTTAAATAAATAGAAAAGATCAAGGAAATATTTATTTGTTAAATAAATAGAAAAGATCAAGGAAGATTTATTTGTTAAATAAATAGAAAAGATCATGGAAGATTTATTTGTTAAATAAATAGAAAAGATAAAAGAAATATTTATTTGTTGAATAAATAGAATTTGAAAAGGGAATAGTTATTTGCTAAGTAAACAAATAGAAAAGAAATTAATCAAAGGAGTTAATTCAAGTAATTAATCAAAGGAGATAAATCAAAGGAGATAATTCAGAGGAATAATTCAAAGGAATGATTCAAAGGAGATAATTCAAAGGAATAATTCAAAGGAATAATTCAAAGAAATAATTCAAAGAAATAAATCAAAAGAGTTATTCGAAATGAGTAAATCGAGTATTAGTTATTCGATTAAAGTTATTTGAATAGAGTTGATCAGTTAGAGTTAACCGGTTAGAGTTATCAATTAGGGTTGACCAGTTAGAGTTGATCAGTTAGAGTTGATCAGTTAGAGTTAACCAGTTAGAGTTAATCAATTAGAGTTGACCAGTTAGTGTTAATAAATTAGGGTTGACCAGTTAGAGTTGATCAGTTAGAGTTAACCGGTTAGAGTTAATCAATTAGGGTTGACCAGTTGGAGTTGATCAATTAGAGTTAACCAGTTAGAGTTATTCAATAAGGGTTGACCAGTTAGAGTTGATTAGTTAGAGTTAACCAGTTAGAGTTAGAGTTAACCAATAGAGTAATTAAATAGAGTTAATCGAATTAGAATAAATCGATTAGAGTTAGTCGAATTAGAATAAATCGATTAGAGTTAGTCGAATTAGGAGTTATCGAACATTAGTTATTCGAATCGAGGTAAAAGGAGTTAATCGAATTTAGTTATTCGAAAGGAGTTAATCGAATTTAGTTATTCGAAAGGAGTTAATCGAATCTAGTTATTCGAAAGGAGTTAATCGAATCTAGTTATTCGAAAGGAGTTAATCGAATTTAGTTATTCGAAAGGAGTTATTGATCAGTTTAATCGAAAGGAGTTAATCTAATTTAGTTATTCGAAAAGGAGTAATCGAATATAGTATTCGAAAAGTGAGATTATCGAATATCGTTTATTAGAAAGAAAGAGTAATCGAATATTAGTTATTCGAAGTAAGTTAATCGAATATTAATTATTCGAAGAGAGTAAATCGTCGAATTCGATTATATCGAATTCGGGAAAGTACTTATTCTTTCCGGTGTTTAAATCAAGATTTATTTATTTATTTATAAATCAGGTGTTTATTTATTTATTCACATTAAAGAATAAAAGTTATAATTGAAGTTAGATATTTCGAAAGTAGGGATTATAACGTATCGTTATTACCAATGTTTTTAATAAAGAAGTGGATTCGTAAATAGAATCCGAAAGAGACGTAAGTAAGTTTGTTAAAGGTTTAAAAGATAAAATTTGACTATTTCGAAGTTAAAACGTTGTTCAGTTAAGGTCTGAGAGGTAATTATACCCCAACTTGATTGACTTCCTTCTTAACTAAGGAATGGTAAGGTTTGATAGTGAATGATGGTTAAGTGAATTTAGTTAATGAGTGTAATGGTTTGAATTGGCGTCGCGATGTTTTATTTAAACATCTGTTTAAACCAAATGAAGAAGCTTTGGAAAGTTTTCCAATTAAGAATCAGAAATGTTTTCTAATATAGAAAACAAGAAATGGAAATGTTTTCCATTGTTAATAACGTATATTTTCTAAATTTAGAAAATAAGAAATGTTGAATATATGGAAACAGGATATGAAAAATGAATAAGTTAAATGAAGAGATAAATGTTAAATGATGATTGATCGATATAATTTCCACTTGCAAATAATATCGTTGTTTGCACACCTGATTTTCTTTGATAGTTAACTCATCGACTATCGAAGTTTTTGACCATTTTAACGTTGTTAATATGGAGAGACCGGTTGGATTATTATCCGAAGAACCACTCCATATTGGCATAAGCGTTGCGAATCATATATGCCAAGGAAAATTGAAGACGGAGTAAAGTGCAAGGGCTGTTGTATAAATCTTAGGTAAAGATTGCCTAAGATGGTTGTACTGAATAGTGCCTTCGGTTTGTCCAGTCCCAGGACGACCTGTATGGAAGAATGTCTGACAGAGTATATTTAATAGATCACGTAAGTTGATCTCTTCAAAAGTATTTACGTTTGGTGGCGGGGGAATTCGTTTCTCTTATCTGTATACCCATGGTATTTTTTGGGAAATCAATTTGTGATTTGGCGGGTATGACGATGTGACATTCAAAGTGAATAAACGTGTGATCTGTCAGAGATAAGCGTGGCCTCTAGCCTCACAACCGGGAAATGACAAAAATCAGGCAGGCAACATGGCTATGTAGGTCGCACCTATTAGGGTGTATAATCACCTGATCTAGAGTTTCATTTACTTCTAAAAATCTATTGTCTATGCTATCCCATTCGGGAAACGGTTGCTGATCCCAACCATTGGTGATATACATTCGATACACTCAAGCGAAATGAGTGGTCGGTCATGTGTGGCCGGTTTGCAAGATGTTCTTGTTAAACCCAGTGTATTCCTCTCTAGAGGTGCACTAGCGAAAGGTGGTTCCATACCTTGTCATAGTTGGAAATCCATTACCCAATACGTGCTTGCGGTTTTGATTGTATACCATATATGTAGAACGTGAGATGAAAGCGTTTCTGCTAGATGATTATTATATTGTGGTTGGTAGACATTATTATAATATCAAAAGGTTTTTGATATAAAGATATTTTGGATTCTCATAAGGGAAAAACCCGTTCCGTTATACGGCGTGGTCTTATTAGATATCGTTTACTTGTTCAAACTGTGTTAAACTGTTTTACTCACACCAGTCCCATGACTGACCCGGAGTTTATTTTTGTTTTGTTTTCCCTAAACTCTTGGGTGCCCAAATTTGTACGGGCAGTCAAGTAGTCAGGATTTTATAGATACTTGGAGAGCTTGGAGCAGGAGGCTTCAGGATTATATAATTATAGTTATTTTGGCTGTGTTGTAAGTGTTGTACTCTGATAATGTTACTGTATACATAAACTGATTTTATTTTAGGGATATGTTATCTATTATATGTTGTTCGTTCCGCTGTGAGATTCGTGTTACTCTGATGTTGTATCTCCTTCTTCTTCTATTATAAGTTTCTATCTTATCTATCCTCATCCTCTGTTTTCTTTCTATTAGTTTTCTGATTTCCAGTGTAATGTGGGTTGGACTTGTGTTATTTAGTCAGCTCAAATTGGACCGGAATTTCATGACACGACACCTAGTTTTTACAGATTCTTGTAAACTGCCAGTCTAATTGGATCACCTTGAATTTTAAAGACTTTAGAAACTATTTGAATTGGTTACAAATAAAAGTAAAAGTAAAACAAAAGATAAACCAAAACCATAGATTTTAAAAGGAAATTAAATCTCCCTTTAAACACTTGAACTAGGCCGGCCCCTTTGTAAAGTGTTCACCCTTATTTCCTTTGTCTCGTTCACTTTCTTCTTCTAGAATAAAATATGGAGGCGGCTCCTAGGCTTTTTGAAATCCTCCAAATCAAATCGATTGATTAATGTTTTGAAAGAGATGATCTTTTAAGCTTCTTCTAGTTGATGCTCTTGATCGATTCACTGACTTAGGTTGCGGTTGAAAACCTGTGAATAATATGAATTTAATATTCGATTTTTCTCTTTTTCGTTGTTGTTGGTTTTCGATCCCTTCTATATCTTGCCGATGATGATTGGGTGATAACATATAGGTTTTAGAAAACCCTAGCACTCTAATTTCTTGTATGATGACTTGGCTGATTTTTTGTGTTACCTCTTTTGGTTTCTCTGATTGGAATGAACCTGGACATGTTCTTTGCCCCTTTAATGAATCCTTGAATATAATTCCATGCACGATTTCATCTTTCGCTAAATAACTCGATTGCACCATTTAATTGTTGCCACAAATGCAGATTGAATTTCTGGAAAACTAAAGTTGCTTGAAATGCACCAATGAATTGATTTCTGGAAATTGCTTTTATTGTCTTGAAAAATGAATGATTTTCAGGAAAGAAATGATTTGAAATTAAGAATGGAAAAATTGATTATCTTGGCTTCAAAAATTCCTGATTATTTTTTGTAATCCTGTTTCCCAAAAATAAGTCTCTTGAGTCCATTGTTAGCATACACATTAAACTCTTGGCCCCCTTTAACATTGCAAAGTGAGCAGAATTTAAAACTGGAAAGAAAATGAACGCTTGAAAGCTGATTGGTCCATTTACCAAAAGATGTACATCCTGATTTCTTTACCATATCCATATATATGCACCCATGCGCATTTACCATGCTTTATGTTGTTTCTTGTTAAAAACTGACATGCACTTGTGTGGACTGACTTCATTTGTGCCACTACTTTAATTATATCCATGCAAATGTTTGAGTTCCATGATTGTGCCTTGGCTTGTATTTGTATTTGTATTTGTATACATGCTCGACTAATAGAATGTTGTTGCACCACCCGAATAAAGCTGCTATGATAAACCATGCTGTGATCATGTGAAAACTGATGATTTTCCCTTTTTGATGTATTTAGTCATTCATGTGTCCACTTGCCACTTGAACATGCTGCTCTACTAATTTTGCCATCATGCAATACTTGATGCATTTATTTGCTCTTATAGTCATGTATTACTGCACATGCTTGTATCATGGCCATGTATGTCATGTTATACCCTCCTGTACTGCTTGTATATGCTGATCCCATGCTAAATTTGTTCCTTGTACCACCTGAGTTGTTATCCGTCTTGTATATTGATTTGTTATGCATGTTATATCACTATAAGATTTGACTTGTAACTTTCTGGTGTGGTCTCTTGTGCTTGCTTATGTCAGACAATGATCATCACATTGAAGTTTGTATACTTGAACCATGCTTCATGCTGCTCCATATGTTTGTTGTGCATTTATAAGCTGCCTGAAATGATTTTCTTGCATGTACATGTATGTCCATATTTTGGCATAAAAATGTGCACTCCTCATGTTTACATGTACACCTGTTTGCCTTGCTACATCTGGTTTTGTTGGCATACCTCATATCTGAACTTAGTGAACCATGTGATATTTGTGTCTACTGAGTTGGACTTGTTTGCTTGTCCAAACTGAAACTGACTATGGTTGGGCTGTCTCTTTTGTCCACTTGAAAAATGCTTCATGTATATGTTGTTCTGGACCAAAACGAAATGCCACACCACTTTGTGCACATGCATTCATATTGACTGAACCACCATGCTAAATCATTGTTGTTCCATTGTTGGTTTGTGCACTGACCATATTCAATTTGCTGCTATCATGTATGACATTGTCACTGTGTTGAGCTTGGTCCATGTGGCTGCTCCTCAGTTGCACTCAGATTGGCGAGGCAGTGCATGTGTGTGTGTACATATACACGTGTGTTCGTGCAGCCATTCTGAAAAGTTTTCCCTGTCCCCACACTATATATATACACAAACTGTCTGCCTTGTGGTATTTATAGTGTATCACTATGAATATCACAAGCTTTCTAGACATAGATAAATCAGATCAAGTCATGAAAAATGATGAGAAACACACTAAAAATACGAGGCAAATAAAATTTTAAAATTAAAACTTATATTTACATGTGTTCAGTTTCATTTCTATTTCAGTATACTCTGTGTGTGTGTGTGTGTGTGTATGTGTGTTTCATGTAACCGGTAAGCAGATGATGACTGGACTGACAGTGAGGATGTTGTGAAGATGGAAGACAGAAGTTGACAGTGAAAAGTATACAAATGTATCTTTATATGAGTGAATCTGAATGTTTGTACAAATGAATGATAGAGTGTTGTAGTGAGGAACTGAAGTGTATAAAATTGTATATGTATGAAATATATCAGTGGAGTGTACAAATAGAGGAGTTACAAGAGTTGTACTGTTTGAATGTTTGAAATAAAATATTCTATTTAAATAAAATATTGTATAAATATTGGAATTTCTGTACAGTCGTATTCTATTTAAATATAATTACTATATTCTTGTCTGTGATGTATGTATGAAATAGTATAATAGCAAACACATTTATAATAATATATATTTGGTTGTTATCATCAAACAAAATTCATATAATTGTGTATACAGCACCGTTATATACAGCAGGTGTAGAGGATTAAATACTTGGAAGTTGCTCACATTGGATTCATCTGATGCGAACGGCTTCCAACCAGCGGTTAACTCGAACTAGGCAGTTCGGTGGGTCCACGCTCAACGCATCTGACTCAAATGCCTAGTTGTGCTACTTGGTATCTTTTTCACATGCTTTTACTCATTTTTTGGTGTACGATTGGATATGGATCCACAAGGTACATCATACATACAAGAATCAATTCCCTGTTGAGATTTTAGAGCGGAAAGTGTCAGATTCGAGTCGCTCATTTTAAAAGTTTGAACCCAAGTTTAGATCGTTTTTCTGATCAAAATTAGAGGAATCTGATCTTCCACTTGATTGACTATTACAATCATCATTTTTATTAGAGAACAATGTACCAATAATTAGCTGGCTTTGAGTCTTAAAAATTTTCTTGCCTTTATCATGATTGTCAAAATTCCGACTATTACTATCCTGTTATCAACAATCGATTGTGATGAATAAAAAATGCTATTGCTTTGCATCTCAATGTTTGACTTAATGTTGGCCAAGGTATTATGAAAGTTTGGTGTTTTTACTAATGGCTTGCCCCCTACTACAAGACTAGTCCACAACCATATGGTCTTAGCAGTAGAAACAAGAGCTTGTGACACTTTCGCTGGTTGTGCTAACAGAGTATTATATTTCCTCATCCTTAGTTGATGAAGCATATTAGAGAAATCACGATCACTGGAAATAAGAAAATGATATGCCGGAGGGGGTTATCATAACCTCATGTTAACATGTCAACCAGAATTTTCTTATCACTTGCATCTTTGATTCCAGCAGGAACACAATTCAATGCAACTTCAGTACTTGAAGGAGCCTGCTGCATTGAAGAATTAATTATTATTGTATCTCCATATGCAGAAATTGTAACAACTCCTTTCTAATTCAAATCCGAAAGAGATTTACTTCAGTCACTCTGCCGTTGCTCATGGTTAGGTTTTGGTGGAACTATACAGTGTCCGTGTGATTATTTAGATATGAATGGAAAACAAGGGGATTGGAATGTCGGACGACAGCGACGGAGAAAGAAGACGATTACTGATTAACGCATGGAATTATACTCATTTGGCGACTGACGGACTCTTGGGCTTGACTATCTTTCAATTTGGATTGTTACTGGCACTCAAAATTTGATTATGGTCAATTTTAAGGCCATTCCAGATCATGTTTAGAACTGCTATGGGACGTACCACCGAAGACAAAAATTAATATACGAAAATATACCTACTTTGCTTCTTGGAATCGTTTTTTTCCAGGGGATTGTTACTGACACTCAAAGAATGGTTAAGGAGGACACGATCGAAAGCAAATTCGATATATACCCACCGTTTTTTTTTTTTTTTTTTTTCGACGGCCCTTGGGTGAAACTCAACCACACCTCATAAAATTCCGTGAATATATATGGTAAAGTCGTCCCGAATTTCATTCATGTCCCCCTAACCATTTTTGTAGTGTCAATAATAATGCTTTAAGGGTAGTTTGGTTATATTATAATTTAGTTTCAAGGAAGGGTTACATTCTGTCGTCCACCCCTAAGTAAATTTTAATAATAATAATAATAAATGAGTTATCCTTTAATCAAATTTGGAGTGCGAATAACATTATCCTTTAAGTTCATTAAGGACGCGCGTTAATTTGTAAGGCAAATTTTATTTCAACCCAAAAATTTGCTTAGTAACCCCAAATTTAAAGGCGCTTCACTTTTGAAATTTATATTATGTATATGGACAAATTTTCAAAAGAGACTACTTTTTAAAACTAATGGCTCAAATAGGCTAGTTCAAAAACAATTTGCCGATATAGGCTGGTTATAGCCAACTCAGCAAGTCATGCTTTTTAAAAAGAAAACACTGGGCACACCTACCGAGCGCACCCGAACATATTTATATGGGCGCACTTGACAAGTGCGCCCAGCTGATGGTTTCTATTTTCGTCCTTGGACGTAGAGAAGAAAGCATGTTAATCGCAATTAAACTACTGGTACTCCTCCCTCTCTCTATCCCCAGTTCCTTCCTCTATTTTAAAAATTGGGTGCGTTTGGTTTGTCATTTTGAGTTTTCGATTTTGTAAAATACTAAAAACATGTTCCCTTTATCATTTTTAAAAATCTATCATTTTCTAAAATAGGCCCAACAAAGAAAATTCAAAACAGTTTTTTCTTGTTTTGACCATTTTGAGGCCCAATTGAAAACGGAAAATCCAACGCCGAAAACAAAGTAAACGCGTTAAGAAAAACCCTATCCATTTTCTGGCCGCACCATCTCTCTTCTCCGATTTTCATCGAGCGATCAAACTTTAGGTAAATTCACAAATTTTTGTTCCTTCCGTACCTCATTTGATTCAGTTTAACTAATTCATCAAGTTCTTCGTTTAGCAGCGGCTCCTTCTATTCGGCTTGAATTAGGGTTTTATCTTGGAATCGGGGTTCTTCTGTTTCATCCCGTATAAGGTAAAATCACAACTATAGTTCTTTTTATTTCGTGCTTTTTCAAGTATTTTGCTTTGCTTTCAATTTAGATTGTTTTGTGGTGATTTTTTTTTGAACGGTTGTAACTTTTCAACTAGTCTGGTGATTTTGATTTTTTTTTAACTCTCATTATGTTCCCACTCTGTGTTTTTCCATAACAAAACAGCTGACCTATTAATAAATAAAACTTTTGGTTTCAAGTTCACTAGCATATGCGATTTTACTAGCTACATAGATGTTGAACTATCCCTACTATTTGTGAAATAGGCTTTCCATAACATATAAGGTACTATTCACTGGCAGTCTATAGCTACATAGATGAAAGGATATTGGTGGTACATAGGTGCTGAGTGAGATTAGAGATCTCTTATCCTATATTTTGGTGACGTTACTCTCGTACTCAATTACTGAAATCAATTTTGCAGTTTAAATTACATAATTAAAATTGGTATATTTTCTTGTTGAACTCATAACGACTAATATGCACTTGTATATCAGACCACTTATCAAAGCATCTAGAAAAAAATGCAGTGAAAACAGATGGCACTTGAATTTGCATTTTAGTGAAATCTCACTTATATATGTGGTTAACATATTTTTTTGTTACTTGTGAACATTATGCATATTTGTGCATCATAATATTGAATCGTTTTTGCTACTTTGCAAAAGTAATGCCACAATGAAAAATGATAAAGTTATTATGGTATTATATTATTCCAGTTTGATCTATCATCTTATTCTAAAGCAAAAAACTTTCAGTTCTTCTTGCTTGGATACTACTTTTATACTCATGTTTGATATGACTGTCCTTGTTGCCTCTTTATTTTTGCCAAAAATGTCATGCTAAATAAGATGACATGCATCCAGACAAGATGCATCCGAAGACCAAATTGAAAAGAGAAATTAATTAAACTTCAACATTTCATATTTAATTATTTCTGAGTTCTGTTTTTATGACACATATCTGTACAATTGCAGTTTAAAAGATAATCAACCAATTTTGAAATAGGGAGCCAATTGAATTGCCGAAAATGCTATAAGTACATAATTTATCAAGTTACTAAGCATAACTATTTTACTAAATTAAAATAAGATAATAAATCAATATCTTTCTTTTCAAGTTGAATATAGACTGTGTTAATTGTGCAATATGACCAGAAATTTTAGGAAATGCAGGTAATTAATCTGGCCTATACAGATATATCAATTAATAATGATACCTTATATGTTGATTTTACTAGCAAATCATGCTTATTCATTCACCTCTCTACCAAACATCTTACACTTTGATAGCTAAAAACTATTCACTGGCAGTCTGTTATTAAGCCAAATACATTCTCTATCAGTTATTACTCTGCTGTACATGATACGTCTTCCGTACTCAATTTTTAAACTGGCTTAAGCTGTCAAAACTCCGCCTTTAAGCTTTCATTCAACTATTATTAGTTATCATCGCTGCAAGCCCAATTTTTTTGATGTTTTTGCCTTGCAAAGAGTAGTGTAAAAAAATTCAGCATTTAACAGTGCATTGAAGATGGAATATTCAATCATTCCACTCTTACACTGTATTTCTCATCCATAAATGTCTGCCTTATACTCCGGTTATATTTCTCATCCAAATGACTATATACATGATAAACTCGACAATAGTTAATGCTACAGTTACTGCAAGTAGTTCTAAAGATTCATAGATGTTCATACTAGATGGAGGTGTATTAGGCAGCGGATGACCAATAACGCTTCGAATGCATATGTATCTATCTTTTAAAATCATTCTGGTCAGACCGGTTAGTCTTTATTGTTACTTCAAAATGGATCAGTTGGACATACCATATTGTTTAAACATGTTGATACCATACTGTTTAAACATGTTCATACTATTTTAAATCATAATTTTCAGTTTTTTAGTTCTGAAGCATAGTTAAAATTTTGGATGCAATGGTGCAATGTAAAAAAATGCTAACATCAACTATAAAACATTTTTAGTTCTGGAGCAACATACATTGCTAAATTGAATGATTTGTTACTAAATCTTTTTTGTCAATGTACATAATAATATTATTTCATAATAATTTTGATTTTATGTTGATGCTTGTTGTTCTTATTAATTTTATTTTATTTTGTGTTGATGCATGTTAAGCTTGCCTAATATTTAGTCCAGTATGACGAATTCATGTTTGAACATCCATGATATATTTTTTGTGTTTGCGTAGTTGATCTTCCATGATATAATTTCATCAACATATGTTTCTTCCTTAAGATCTCCTATTTATTGGTCGTTGAAGTAAATTTTGATAGGCAATTTAGCAAATTCTTTTTTTTTAGTTGTGATTCTGTTTATCATAATTGGTCTGTCAGTCACACTTGCTATTCAAGATATTGCTTCTTTATCGCATATTTTTAGTACTTAATTGGATAATTGAACCTATATAGGGATCTCACTGGTTGGTCAGTACTGCATTGTAGATATGGTAGGCCTTACCTGTGTTTGACTTATAAAGTCACAAATTAATAGTGTTGGACAGTTAGGTATGGTTTTGAGTGAGTGTATTATACTTGTGATGATCTTGTTCATAGTTTTTTCTGATTATATATGATGCTCTTCTCTAGTCCTTTGAGTGGTTCTCTAGTTCTTTGAAACCCCTGTCATTTTGAGGAACCACTTATAAAGTTGCTTTCTTCTTAAAAAATAGAATATAGGAGGTGGAAAAACAAAAGAACCAATTCTTGTTTAATTTCCAGGCATTTAGTCAGTAAGCACCTAACAACCAAACATGGTTTATAACTGTGTTGCTTCAATATCAAATCGACATGATATCTGCATTTTTACGTGGAGAAACAATTATCTGGTCCACTTGTTAAAGGCCTAAAATTCCTTGTCTTCAGTGCATATTCATGACATTTTAGACTGAAGTCATGTTTTTTAAATTGTATATGTAAACTAATAATGGTTCCCACTTGATATTATATTTTAGACTGAAATCATGTTTTTTTATTTTCACACCTGTTTATAGTTCCATTAAAAAAATAGTGCCTGCTGCATCTTTTCAGTTGTAGACACTGCATTTAATTGCTCATTTTGTCTATCTATTACATACATTTGTTTTACATGCATTGCTCCAATTCTTTTACATTGCTTTTACATTGTTGCACATTGCTTTTACATCTTCATCCATTGCCTCAAACCTGTTTTGTCAAAAGATCTCCCCTCTTCAATCTTTGCATCAAACATGTTTGTCCATCAACAATATACTAAATAGATAAGTAAAGAAATATCATTCATCAATATGATGCAACGTTCAGTGCATTCAGTAAATCTAAAGTAATTTGTTTCTCAATTATGATAGCATGACCCCAACTGTCTCTATGAAATTCAATTGTGTATTATCTTTGATCTGGCAGAATTGGGTGAGTTTGAGTGTTTGAGAATTCAATGTCTGTCAGTATTGTGCACTTGTGTCTTTGTTGTTTGGAATAATGAGTATAAACCTGTGAATTTTTTTGACTAGTCTTAAATAATTGTTTGGTTTATCATCAAGTTCTTATTAAAAAATATAATATGAGAGGTGGAAAAACAAACAAACAAACAAAAAAATGATGTTATCATGATTCTATAGAAGGTATTAAATAACTTGCAAAGAGAGAAATCTGAAACAAATAAGATTTAGAAATAATGATGTGCTCTTGTTATCATTTTCACATCTTTTTTCTTTCTTTTCTTTTACGTATTAGTGTTGACCACTCGTGTTAAACTTGAATTTGATTAGGGATCATTGGATAGCTCGAAGCTGGAAAGCATGGTTAAGAGTTTACAAATGGATGGAAGATATTTGCGAGATGTTTGGTAATTGTTGAATTCATCTTTCATTGCGGCAGGCAGGATACCAAGAATATTGTTGCTGGTGCAATGGAAAAAAGGAATGGATTTAGTCATCCTTCCAAACTCAAAAAGATTGATATTTATATTACAATAATATTCATATACAGTATTGATTATTATTTTTCAACACATTACAATATCATTGATTTTGGCTGTAATATATATCAACTTTGATGGATATTATTATTTGGTTAAGCTGGAAAGTAATCCATATTTTACTTTCATAAGTATGTTGCTAATTAAAGTTCCAAAAAAGTTCTTTATGTTTGAATTTTTCGTTTTGTTTTTTGTTTGATTTACAATATGTAGTATGTTCATGCAAACATGAAAAATGAATATATATTATTGTTGGGGCCACTATTTGAACATAAAATTAGATACAATTAGTGACAAAAGTGATCTAGGCTGTTGAATTGTTTTGTCTTTATACGAAAAAGTGGAATTCATGGAGTGATCAATGATGAATATTTGTTATGTCATTAATTATATCTATATTTGGTGTTTAAATAGACTTTTCCATATTATATATTATGTATTATATTTTAAACGTAAAATTTGTTTGAATTGCCAAAATGAAAACTCAAATTTTCAAAATTTGAAAACTGTATTTCAAATCAAACACATTTTTCAATTTTTAGTTTTGAAAACTTGTTTTCGAAAAAAAGATAACCAAACGCATTTTGAGAAATAGCGAAAATATTCAAAATGAAAAATTGAAAATAACCATGAAAACTCAATATGTAATCCAAACGCACGCTAAATTCTTCATACTTAAATAAAACCAACAGCCTTCTTTTGTGTTCGACTGTAGCATTTTGCTTGGGAATATGTCAGTAAAGCCTAACTCTAATTCAGAACAAGAAAAAAAAACTACATACATTAATTATTTAAAACCATCTGCACCAAGAAACCATTGCGAATTACTCTTAACTGTATTGAACTGGGATTCTACAGTTACTAAACCACCTGACACACATGTAATAGTTGAAGACTAAGGATTCAGCTTTATATAGTTGCTGCAACATAGATACAGTAACAAATTACCAAGAATATTAGGACATTTTGGTCAATTAAACAGGAATTATTACGCATTGTTAATGGACATCAATATAGCTAGATTTAGCATAGTAGCTAAACCAGACTGTAAATAAGAACAAACAAATGTAGCATAAAACTTGCATAACCAACAAGCTGCTCGCATTTCATCGATAATTTCTACTAAGCAGCATTAAACAGAGTTGAAACATACATATACTTTATTAGAGAAAATGCTAGAATAATTTCAAAACAATGTCAAAGAAACAACAAAAGTTTTGGTGTGCAGTGGACTAAACGCCAATCTAAGCAATAGCCCGAAGGCATTTACAGGTACTTGTCGGGCAGCTGTTGCTGCCTTGGCTGGTTATGAATGTATGAGTATAATGCACTGGTACTCTTTGCACGTATGGACAAAGGAAACGGGTACAAGTATGAAGAATTTAGTTTTTAAAATAGAGGAAGGAACTGGGGATAGAGAGGAGGAGTACCAGCAGTTTAATTGCGATGAACGTGCTTTCTTTTCTACGTTCATGTTCGAAAATAGAAACCATCAGCTAGGCTCACTTGTCAAGTGCGCCCATATAAATATGTTCGGGTGCACTTTGGCAGGTGCGCCCCATGTTTTCTTTTTAAAAAACCATGACAGTTCATAGTTAAGTTGGCCAAAACCAGCTTATATCTACAAATTGTTTTTGAACCAACCTATTTGCGCTATTAGTTTTAAAAAGTAGTCTCTTTTGAAAATTTGTCCTATGTATATTTATATAAAATAAATATAGTCATGCAAGTTTACATGGAATCTATTATTTTTGAATTTATTCTTTTATAATTATTAACTAATAAATTTATGCTTATATGACGTTAGCTTTTGATCGACTTTCATTAACTCTTCTCTAACATTATATTTATATAATGTTAAATTTTATTAAATCGCATTTGTTACTTTATAATGCTACTTTGTTATAACGTAAATATTTTATTTAATTCTATTTATATCTTTGTAACGTTATGTTTGCATATCAGTAAATTTTCGTTTATTTCTCATTTATTCTGTATTTATTTATTTCGTCTAAAATTCAGGCGTTACTTAATTAATTTCATTAAATCTTGATTTAACTTTCTTTTTAATGCGTGTATTCTCAAATTCAAACACGCATTATTTTTGGAATTAATAAATGCAGATATTTATAAAATAAATATATTCATATACAATTACATGTATAATTATTTTCCATTGCAGAACTTCGAACATTAATAACTTTTCCATACGAATCTGTTCAAAACATATTATATATGTAAATTGGTCAGATGATCCCCACAAACGCAACAATATGAGCCTCAAGGCCAAAATTCTGAAAATTCCACGAGTGTTTATTTTCATTGTTCATAGTTATGTTAATTATTAGAAAATGTGGAATGCTATAGATCCGATGGCTATCGCGTAGGAAAAAACTACCTATGTACCCCTATTTGGGGGATCATGCCCATGTTGTTCCATTTCATGCAGTTCCCCTGCATGCTAATACTAGTTGGTATATTAAGAACATCGTATCCATTCAATCATTGCAATTAATGTAATTCAATACAATCGAAGCAAACGTTGAAATTGATACAATCAACATACTTAATGCAATCACTGGACTAATGCACTTAAATAAGAGCAGAAAATAATATCTTACCCATCCATCACAAGAATATTAACATGCAGTCATCAAACAATGACAATAACCAAGGATAATTCTAACTTATAAAATAAGTAGGTAACAACATAAATATACTTGCACAATTATTATTTATTAGTCAATAATAGTACTCCTATATTAATTATTATAAAATAATATCTTACTCATCCATCACAAGAATATTAACATGCAGTCATCAAACACCGACAATATCCAAAGATTACTCAAACTTACAAAATGAGAAGGTACCAACATAAATATACTTGCACAAATATTATTTACTAGTCAAATAGTACTCCATCAATGTAAGCATAAATCATTCAGTGTATATTAATCATTCCAAAATAATATCTTACTCATCAATCACAAGAATATTAATATGCAGTAATCAAACACCGACAATAGACAATGATATTTCTAACTTATAAAATATGAAGGTAACAACATAAATATACTTGCATAATTATTATTTATTAGTCAATAATAGTACTTCATCAATGTAAGTATAACGCATTAAGTGTATATTAATTATTCTAACATAGTAACACAATTACTGATGTTTAGTAATCTAATCAATATTGGTAAGACCAAATTCATCATTAAATAACCATAATTATGTAAACATTAACTAATGGTAATATATCATATGATCATCCGTATTTTGATTCATCATCGAGAAACAACACATATAAATAAAATCAATTATTAATCATCTATTTCAACCATTCAATCTACTTTAATTTCTATTCACTTTCTTATCTTTTCCTCGTGCCTATTATTTAAGATTCCTTTTTATTACCTACTGTTCATTTGAGTGTCTTATTTCATTTTCATCTTAATATCTATCTTTGGGATTTACTACATTTTATATACTAGAACACCTTTTCTTTTCTTTTACTTAACATATATCAACATCGTAAATTTCTTTGTCTAATCCAAAAAAGATTTGTGCGGTGTTTGTAATTATAAGGAATTGCATTTCTTTTGTTTTCTTTTTATATGCATTCCTTATTATTTCAAATATTACACTTTTCTTTGTTTTTAATTTGATAATTTGCAAAATTAGTAACATTTCATGTTATAATACATTAAAGTATCAGGAAAACCCAAAGATCTACATAATTTCTCATTTTCATTTTATTTATTACGTTAAATAAAATAATTTTCAAATCATTATGCAATTATAAAAATAATTAGTTATAAATCCATTAACATTCTTAGTCATTTTACATACATGAAAGAATAAAATATCCAATCCATCAATTTTAAGCCAATTCAAAATATTAGATCTAAAATAGAGATATACGACTTATGTAAACAACGCATACATCAAATCAATCAGCTTGCACATGTTCATGATACCTATATCTAAGAAAAAATTTAGGCAGAGTAGAGGAAGAAGAATGAGGGGATGGGAAGGATAATCAAAATGGTTTTACTACGTGAAAGGAAAAATAGAAAAGGGAGAAGAGTTTGGAGAATTTACTATTCTGATTTTTTATTTCCTTTTCATTTTCAATTTTTTTTGGAACTTTTCCATTAATTTTATTTGAGAAATTTGAGATACAGATTTAGGTAGTGAAGAGGAAGGAGAATGAAGAGTTTTTGTGACACGACCCGAACTTCCCCATAAAGGAAAGCCCGGATTGCTTTGAGGACAAGACGAATCAGAACAAAAAAAAAAGAACATTCCATTGCTTATTACAACAATTTCATCAAAATACAAGAATATACAGAGTATGAATAAATATTACACATTTACTAAATATCAGAGATTTATAAGTTACAATGCAGCGGAAAATAATACAAAACACAACTGAAAGGAATATACGGATACAGAGCTTTCCGAATATCATTCCAGTTGTAAACCAAGATCCTGTGAATATAAATCTGCAAAACCAAAACTACTAGCTGCCCGTGTAGAAAATAGGGGCACCCAGAGTTTAGGTTAAAACAATAAACTCCAGGTCAGTCATGTGACTGGTGTGGGAACTAAAACAGTTATTTAAAACTTTACTTTAAATCAGATATATCAAAGGACCACGCCGTATAAAACGGAACGGATTTCCTCCCAAGAATACCAATGCATAAAACAAAACAGCGCAGTGTTTTTTGGAAAAATGAAGCTATTATAAGACCTAGGTCCTATCACACAATGCAACGCAAGCCAGGGGATGGGGTTTTCCCTTATAATAGCCAAATATGCTTGGTACGTTAAAACAAATCATTTGATAATATTATAAGTTCATAGTGTATAAAACAATTTCAAATATAAATGTATCAATCCTAGACGGCATGGGTACCATATATCATGTCGCTAATACTAGGCTCTACAATCAAAACTGCAATTGTCATGTATTGGAAGTTGATTTCCATCTACGAACCAAGGCAAGGGATCCTTACCGCTTCGAGACAATCTAGCCCATGTCTCAGGCAAGCGCGCAGACAAGCCTTGGATCATCAGGGCCGGTCCACACGGAGTAGATTAAATTGCCTGAACAATGCGTTCCCTCGAACTATGGGGTGTAAATGAGCCAAATGACTCCATCGGTCCCGGATCGACCGATATAACCGAGGCACCTTGCAATCCATCATCCACATAAGTAAAATGCCAGGGCATGTAAAACGCTGACACCACTCCTAGCTAGAAGGAAACGCATGCCCTACCTGCAGTCCTCTCCCGTTTCTGATTCACACCGGGGTGTGAGGCTCGCGAATTAACGCTACACAAAGCTACGCCACAAAGGCCGTGCTTTGATCATCAACCACAAGACTCTGCTTTTCAACAGAAGCCTTGATCATTTGCATCTCAGCATGCCACACAGGCATTTCACGCTATGCAATCGATGTCTATCAATCACACAAAATGAAATCTGATGTCAGACACACATCTATTTACATGTTCGTTCTGGGTCTGAACGAAACCGGAGGCACCTTATTCCTCCCTCATATGTCCAATACAGGGGAGAGGCCCTCACATATCCGTCGATCTCCAAGTACGTCTGGACGATCACCACTTATTACCTCGCCTTAGGTGTACAGCCCAATCAAGACATCGGTAATCATCCAAACGATTTGAAGACCTCCGGTCTTCAACCACCGTCTTCATTCTCGACACATCGTCAAATCAGTTATTCAGAATGGGATAAACCCGATCTTTCTGAATAACTCGCGTATATAATAAACAAGTGCTATAAAAACACAACATACGCCTCATTCCAATCCAGAATATTTCTTTATCCAAATATTCATATACTTTGGGAAAGGTTCCCATTAATTTTATCAAAGATAAATTCTTTAAATTTATTCTTTAATCTTCCTTTGGATATCATTTCAATATAATTAAAGATTCACTAAAACTCCACTTGGTTTTAATCTTCCCAAAAATCAATATTAATGATTGTTTAACTTGGGAAATCATACCCTGCCTTTAACTGGGTTAAAGAACCAATGTCATTTAAAACACGGTTCACGATAAACCCAAAATCACATTCCATTCCATCAGCCTTTAGCCGTAAATTAGCAAGTGAACAATTCCCTAAGTATTAACCCCGAAGGTCGAAACCAACATCAGATCAACACCCAGGAAACATTCAACTTAACTAATCTCCAGTTAGTTTCTGATTTTCTGAACTCCATTGGGTCTAAGAATAGTATTACTAAAGATACCATTCACGACAACCCAAATCACATTCCATTAATTATGGGTCTTCACGGAAAAAAAAAATCAATATATAATCGATATCAATTTCCATGTCCGACCAATAATATAAATGGAATAACTATAACGCCTATTAAATTCCATATGTATTAACAGTCTTCCTCCACAGAAGTTCACTTCGATTATTATCAAACCGAATTCCATTCAAGTCCAATTTAATATATTAAATTGGAAAACGTTACTTCCCATTAAATCTAAATAAAAAGATTTACAAATACCAAATCACATTTCACTGTAAATCGGGTTAAAGAACGAATGTCGTTAAAAACACAGTTCACAATAAACCCAACTCACATTAGCCTCTAACAGTAAATAAGTAAGAGAACAATCCCCTAAGTATTAACCCCGAAGGCCGAAACCAACATCAGATCAATACCCAGGAAACCATCCAACTTAACTAATCTCCAGTTAGTTTCTAATTTTCTTGACTCCATTCGGTTCAAGGACAGTATTACTAAAGATACCATTCACGACGAACCCAAAATCCAATTTGATATTAAATACATGGCTCTGAATAGAAAATATATCGGCTTATATCCAAATCAAATTCTGAAACCAACAAATATCGTACTGGAATAACGATATATATATCTTCCAAATTCCTCCACAATCTCCGTATAATCACGAAATCCAATATCGAAATATTCCGGGCATAATTTCGATTCAAATCCATTACAATTCATGTATTGGAAATCCTGGTTATTTTTAGAACCATTTCAAATCCAATTTATTTATTTTAAAAATATTGGATTTATTATTCTAATTCAAAACTAGTTCATTTCGATAAAAATCTATTTTTACCTTTTCAAATATGGAATTTTTTCATCCTAATTCTATCCAAATCATTTCTTATGATTTTACACTAATAATTGATATTTTTAATAATTTTATCAAGGCCCGTACAGTCGATTTCCATAAACGGCCATCGAACTGCACTTACAGCGAACTTCTCCAAATTTTATTTGGACATAATTCCAAATTCAACCATTAGATTTATAATTTCTAATATTCGTTAGAAAGCTCTTTTCGATACGAACCCAACGGTTCCGGTTTTAGGAGAATCCGACGGTCGTATCTCCCATAACGTCAATTCGAAGTCAATGGTCGAAATTCGTGAAATGCCGCAGCGCGGCGCGTTCTATTCAGGCCATTATATTATATATATATATATATATAATATATATATATAATATATTTCATCGATTTCCATTTAAAACGTATTTTATAAATCATTTTAAATTCGTTTTCCAAACGATTTCAACTCCATATTCAATTTCAAATCAAAATTGAATATTCCATATCATCGATATATAAATTATAATATTTTCAAAATATTATATTTCAAAATCAATTCCTTTTCTATATTCATTATAAAAATGAATAAAATCGATATAAATATTGTTTACGTCAAAATGGCGTTAAATTAATCAACACGGCTATATATATTTAAATATATTCATGTCCATCCCAAATCGGACATCAAAACCAGATTTTGATCTTTTACTGAATATTATTTTAAAATATTCATTATTTTAAAATGTTCGTTATTTTAAAATATTTATTCTTTATCGACTGGAATCAGACACAGTCAATTACCATATAATTTGATTATATGGATTTCATACAATACATGCATACAACAACAGTGATAAATAATCATCCATCATCCAGAGTGCATTCTACACTGCAGAAGCATTAAATATAAATATACAACGCTTACACAGCTTGTCAATCAATAGATCGACATATAGCTAATTACTGGGATTAGTGTATGTCATATTTCATCCCAATACACGTGTGGGGTTTCAAACAATCAAACACAGGTTTTATTTGTGCAGTTGGGCGATGTGTAAAATTTATCGTCCTAATCTATATCAGTCAAATGTGTGTACATAAACAAATCGTCTGATTTGTTTATAAATGTTTATTTTATTCATATGCACGTTAAAAATTATATTTTTAACGATAAAATATTTATTCAGTTCATTTACACAATAAAAATAATATTTTTATTGTTCTCACACATTTTAGAAAATTTTGGCGGCATAACAGCGCGATATCAAAATCGGGTAATGTCTAGCATTACCCCTCTCCTCATATTGGCTCGCGCCATACACACATAACAATTCTAGTCAATTCATTTCACCAAACAACCAAAAATCTAATCAACCAAACCAAACAATCAAACGAGTCGTCCATGATCTGTGGACGACGGGGGAACAGTTCATATATGCAGTTATAAAATAAATAACTGTATAATAATTATAGTGAGAAGTTCTCACCTTTGGGTTCCACTCTGCCATTCTTTCAAAGCAAAGAAGATGAACACCTCATCGACTACAACCTTAAGCGAACACGATATCCCACATGATTGATTTTTTTATTAATAACATTCATAAGCTAAAAATCAAATTTTTAACCCACTTCTTCATATATAAAAATCAAAATTTTATATTCTTCTCTTCATGATAAAAATCATATTTTTATACTAAACCATATACATAAAGATCGTATTTTTATGACGCTCTATACATAATAAAAATCCAATTTTTATTCTCTTTACATACATATAAAAATCAAATCTTTTTATAGTTAACAATCAAATCTTTTTCTAAATAAAAATCCCTTCTTTCTCTATATAAAAATTATATTTTTATATCGATAACTTCATAATAAAGATCGTATTTTTATATCGCTACATCTATAAATATCATATTTTTAATTCTCTACTTATATAAAAATAATATTTTTATACTATGAAAAATCATATCTTTTCGTTATTTTAAAAAAAAACTAAACTTCACGCGAACAAAAAAACATAAACTTCATGCGAATAAATATAAATTTAAACGTATAAAAATATAAACTTTGTACATAAAAATATAAACTTTGTATATATATAAATATAAACTTTGCCTTAATTATTCCATTCAAAATTCAGATTTTTAAAACAATGCAAATAAAATAAAAAGGAAGAACTCACTTTTAAATCGATCGGAGACCAGGGGGTCTTCGCTGGTCGGGGTTGGCTGTCAGGGGGTGTCAGAGGGGTCGGGGGTCACTGCAGTGGCGGCGGCGAGCCTTGCATGGCCGGAGGTGGTCAGGGCATGGGCCAAGGGTGGCGCAGCGAGCGGTTTTGGCCAGGGTTTGGGCTGTGGCTCGATTTGGGTGCGGAGGGAGTGAGAAGAGGAAGGGGAGAGGGAGGAGGGGTGGTTGCGACGTCGGAGGGGGAGTTGGCGCACGTTGGGGATGCGCGACGGTGGATCGCGAGGGCTCCTTTGTTTTTTTTTTAAATCTCCAGATCCGATAATGACGGGGTAGGGAGAGATAAAAGGGGCATTGACTTTTAATGATAATATATATATATTTAATTTATTTTAAATCCAAAAAGTAACTTTTTCTTTCGAACCCCTATTCATACCAAACGACTGTCGCCCCTAGCTAAATACTCCCATTTCGAACACAATAGGATATGTTTCGTAACCCAATTCGACTTTTTTGATTGGTTTCCGTTAAAATATAAATCTATATATATTCAATTCAAACGTACATTTTATTTTATCGGGGCTACATACTAATTCTAAAAATTCCAGAAAAAATTATTTCTAGCTTTGTACTGACGATACGGTCCTAACAAAACTAATTTCGTCAAATTCTGAGACCGTTTGAAAAATGACCATTTTCTGGTCTATCCAAATTGACTAAAACTATCAAAACACGTTTTCTTTTGCCACGCTCAGATATTGATCCCAAAAATTATGAATTTTGGAATCTAGCAATAACTTGACATCCCGGATCCAACAAAAGTGGTTTCGTCGAAAATGGAGGTCGTTTGCAAAATTTCCGTTTTATGGGTCAAAATTCCATACCGACTATTCTGGATTTTCAACTGGACATAACTTTTTATTCCCGCTATGAAATTTCAATTTTTCGGATTCGTTGGAAAGATATTTTCAAATAGATTCTAATATTTTTGGTTTCGCCAAAATCCGGTTTATTTTGAATCCTGTACATTCATTTGAAATTTGAAATCGAATTTTCAAACTACCGCGCCATTTTCAATTCATTTTATATTTAAAATAAAATATTTATACTCTAACGTCGATTCAAATAAATATATACGTTCTAATTCTATTCAAAATAAATTTCTCGTCTTTATTATTTAAAATAATTCATTTTAAATATTCAAAATTCATTAAAATTGCCAAAATAAATTTTTTAAATTGGTTTAGATTTTTCGGGTTGTTACATTCTGAAATGAAGGAGCCACGAAAAGATACGCTATAGAATTCCAAATGGATAATGTAATGTGGGCCTTACTGATTCAATAACACATTCAATTCAATACGCGAAGAAATACTAAACCCAATAATATACTAGGGAAATAGATACACTATAAATAAAATTTACACAGCAAAACACCCTCCGTTTTGCGCGTCTTTCACATTTACAAAAGCAAATTCCAAACAAATGAAATTGGATTTCAACGAACCGAAAATTCTTGAAAACTCAGAATTCCGTATAGATTCATAAAAAAGATAAATTCAAATTTTACAACTTTTAAATATTGAAAAAATTCAAATTTAACTAAATTTGACACGAACTAACTTTTCCGTAAAAATTAATAGATTTGACACATCAGTATATTTATCAATTCAATTTCATTATTTTAAATTTAAGTTTTTATCAAATTACTCAAATTTAATCAACTCAAGTTGAGTCAGTTAAACAGTTACATTCATATTTGATAGTTGTTTAATTTAACGGTTCAACGTTACTTACTTTTGTTCATATATAGAAATCAATTTATTTATTTTATTCAGTGGTAAAAAAGTTGAAGTTTTAAATATTAAAATTTTAAATTCAAAATAAAATCATTATTATAACCTAAATAAAATTCAGGTTGTTACAGAATCTTAATGTAACAACTTAAAATGAAGATAAAATATCTAATTCATCATTTTAAATAGTGAATTAAAATATTAATTTTACTACAACATTATGGAAATCCAATAAAACATTAAAATCAAACTTTATATTGCTGACATGTTTTTTATTATGTCCATTACTTTGACATAATGCACATATTCTTTTTCCTCTTGAAACTCAGTCTGCAACATTTAATGTTTTACTTATGGACGATCTTCCACGTAGTCTTTTGTATTATTGTGGATCTAACAAATTAGTTTCTATACCTTCATTTATATTTTGTAAAGTTGGACTTAGATTGATGTTATGAGAATACGTTGAACAAATTGAATGTCTTGAAGTAATATTCAGTGTAATCATAAACAGATTAATTGTGTCCTAATATAACTCTGACTGCATGATCACATGGGAAAAGTTGTTAATGCGCTACATATTGCAAGAACATAAAATAAACTGATATCTACAACTATAGATTTTCCTTTGGTTAATTGTACTCCAAACATATCATTAGATAATTTGTTTATTACCTAACTCATACTTGTGTGAAATGAGATTTTTTAAACCTTTTCTCTAATTTTGGACATAATATAATATTCTCATTTTTTGTTTCTTTTCGACAATCTGACATTAAGATCATTAATTTGCCTCTAATAGCATCTAGTGATGAATTCAAATCCCCTGTACCCAAAACCCCCTATCCTCATGTATCCAACCAATAAGGACCCCCTGATTTCCACTTTTTTGCAATTAAACCCTCTTCTCTCTCAAACATAAATGCAAATAGGCGGAAATAAGAGGCCTTGATTGGTTGGGTACAGTGGACAGAGGAATTTGTATACAAAGGATTTTCTCTATCTAGTGATGTATCCAATTGTTAAAACATTCTGTCATATTTGATATCATTTCTCCATAACAATTTTCAAGAAATAGAGTCGTTGACCATAATTCAAGAGGGAAAAATTCAAAAGAAATTTTGCAATAATTTCTCCATCAAGTTATCGAGATTCAGTGAATAATCTTACATTCTTCCTTATTATTACGACATCTTCCTAAAGATGCTAGTAGATTTTATTCTAGAAGATATAAGAAAAAAATATGGTAAGCATTTTGAAAACTTTTTAGGATAGATAATTTGATTTGATGATGTCTATTTGACATAAATACGCATCTCATGTTATCTTCAATGTGTATTTGTCGTATAGGTTTAAAAAACCAACACAAATTATCTGCATCTTAACACGAAACTATAGCTACTACCAATACAAACATACTTAAAGTACAAAGAAATTTTTTTAATATAATTATTTGTAAATAACATATGTAACTAGATAAAAGTTATGTAGGAATTAATTAAAATATATAAATATATATGCAGATTAATTATTCAAAAAATACATATTCAGGCGTATTTGTAAATTCATATATACGTATTTTTAACTGCATATATGCGTGTAAAATATGTTACAATAACAATATTTGAAAAAAAGAAACGTATGTAACTTCACCTATATTAAGCAATGATCTACATTTTAAGTAATTATATAAAGCATCTAAATCCAAGTGTATTTGTAACTTCATATGTGTTTACTTGTAACTGCGTTAAGCATGCATGTTACAACAAATATTTAGGGAAAAGGAAAAAAATTAACTGCATGTCCGTTGTGCAGTTATTATTTAATAAGTACATGTTCATGTATTGAGTAATTATTTAAAGCATCTGAATTTAAGTATATGCAAATTTTTTAACTACATATGTGCGTGTATGCCTTTTTTTGTATCTGCATATATTCTAAAACAAAAATATCCAGGTTAAAAATAACAATTTTAAATAAAATGTATAAATTTAAATAGAACAATTGTATACCTTCATGGCCATCTTTTGCTGATGCTGACATTAAACATCCCCAAGTTCTTCCTTTCATAAAAGTTGCATCTACCGATACAACTAGACTGTAGTACTTGAAACCGAAAAACTTGCTTCTAAGCCGATGAATATTCGTTCTAATTTTCTAGTGAGTGTTTTTTTTTCAAAACAGTTATGCTTCCCCTAATTTGTAATATTTACTGAATTAATATATTATACCAAGTGATGACATGATAAATTTGAATGTGCCATGTAG
This sequence comes from Allium sativum, assembly GCA_030737875.1. Classification (NCBI taxonomy): domain Eukaryota; kingdom Viridiplantae; phylum Streptophyta; class Magnoliopsida; order Asparagales; family Amaryllidaceae; genus Allium; species Allium sativum. Next base: position 576,218,312 of record CM060913.1, read on the forward strand.
CTTGTTAATTGTAAGAGAATTTCCATTCTAAGCATAATAGTAGCTAAGAACAATCTTGAGTTTAGAATTATATTGGTTGATAACATATCTTGTTCTCATGGAAGGACTTTAACAAATATAATTCTTTCATGAATCTAATTGATATTAGAGGATTATTTACATCAAAAACTCCGACAACACACATACGAACATTACTCATAGTTTTAATGATGATAGTATTTGGATTAGTAAATGGATAAGATGCATAAATTCTAAAGTTGCAGTCAAGCTAAGCACATTTTGCAAGAACACACTTCTTGTCATTTTTGACGTTTTTAAGGTTATAACGATTCACAATTTAATATAGTATCAGTTTGTTTTTAAAATCTTTAACTTAGCTAAAACATAGCCTAACTCCTGTAAAAAAAATGTTGGGAAGTTGTGATCCATTCTAAGAATCCTTAACGGTCCGCTATTGTTATATTCAGAGCAAACTATCTCAAGCCTAATATCTTCTATATAATTACTTAAAGTTGAAGTAGTTGTATTGGAAATAGATGATGATATACTTTTTATATTGATATTTACAACTAGATGATCCACTTTGTTGAATACAGAATTACACAATAATGCTTGCAAATTAGAATTTAAGTCAATATTTCTCTTCTTTTTATCTTTAACATATGATAAATCCCATGGCGTGGATTGAAGATATTTTGGTTTTGAAAATATTACTTCTTTTATAAATTCCAACGTTGAATCTTATAAATGACGAACCCCGTACTATTTCGTTCGAACATAAAACAAATTAAAATAGATGGTGTATGTAATCTGCAGCTATATAAATAAATTATATAATTGGTTATAATTTTAATGAGAAACACTATAATTTATCATATAGATTTTATTTAATTAATGTATTTAAAATAAAATTATAGAAACTTTGATTTTACTGCGTATTTATAGTGCAGTTTATAACTGTTTTTTTAATCATATAGGTATAAAGAAGGTTGAGATAAATACATAAGTAAATCCTTTGTGTAACTTTGATGCAGTTAAATTTTTTACCATATAACGTGACTTATTTTTGTAATAAAATTACTTAAAAATATATACATATACCAATATATTCATGGTTATAAAAAAAATCAAATATTATATATGTAAGTGTTTACTACAAATTTTAATAAATTTAAAGGTACATTCCATTATGTATATTGTTGCCATCAGTACAACTAAATATAAATTTGAACATAATAGTCAATAAATATTTTAAATTCATATACTTAGGGCATATCCAACAAGTATTTGAAATTAAAATTTCTGAATTCCAAACCCAAAAGTCATTCCAACAACGTCTAAATTCTTCCATACGTTCAGATTTCGGGAGAGAGGAAGTTTTTGGAAGGTGTAAACCCTTAAGGCGCTTGTTCAAAACGCCTGACCAGGTGTCTGTTGAATAGGCGTCTGGTATCCTTTCAATTCATGCGGCATCTTCATTTTTGTTCCGTGCTGAAATTTAATTGGTCCATGTAGCAAGTTATTCTCAACGTGAATTGATCCATATGCTGCAAATAGGTCCACCAAATAGCAAATTATGCGGCATCTTCACTTTCGTACTATATGCTACTAAGAATTGGTCCACCATATGCTGCAAAATAGGTTCACGTGGCAAATAATTCACTACTAACAAAAATTTTCATGCGGACAAATTGTTGTACAAACGCCTGGATGTAAAACTGTTGGGATATTTCATCGTTTCAATTATTTGGAGTATGGAAAATTGAATCCCCACACCCGATTTGTTGGAGTTGCTCTAAATGCAATTAAAGATTAGGTTATATAAAATTCTAAGGGTGTGTTCGCCACAAGAGGAAGCAGAGAATTTGAGCGGAGTATTTCAGCGGAGTATTATAGCGGAGAATTATAGTTAGCGAAGAATGCGTTTGGCGCGTTAAGCGGAGTATTTGAGCAGAGCATTTTATTTGTATTTTGTAATTTAATTAATTACCGATTAAAACATAACATTATAATTATTGCAGAATAACACAGTTAACAAAACATAACAGTCCATTACATAAAAAATATACAGAAAGTGATACATTGCAAAAATCCAAAAAAAAAAGTAGATAAAGTGATACATTGCAGAAATACAAAAAAAGTAGATAAAGTGATACATTGCAGAAATTTATTAGTGCAATCCTACTGCAACAAGCTCGTCTCTTATTCTATCGCGACGCATTGCCATATCAGCGCTACCTTGATAGCGTTGAGCCGGTGCTAGGTCATTATTGCCTATGTTTCTCACGTCGGCGTATTCTTGTTCATACTCATCTGGAATAAGATCTGGATCATCGTCATACGCCATAAAATCTGGATCACCCATATTGTATTTGTGTATATAATTGTTTATAGCCATCATAGCAACAACAATTTTCGTTTGAGCTTCGAACTTGTAGGTTGCCATATTTCTAAGTATAACAAATTTATTTTTCCATATTCTGAAGGTCCTCTCAATTGCCATACGTAAACTAGAATGGTCCGAAGGTCCTCATGGTTGATTTCTGGTCATACGAAACCAGGGGATGTGATATCTAACATTTAGATATGGTGGTATGTACCCAGTTGTAAGTGGGAAACCATAATCCACAACATAATACTATCCAGGAGGAGGATGAGGAAAATTGGAACTTCTGTCATTCACCACAGAATTAAAAATTCGACCGTCATGTGCAGTACCTTCCCAACCAGATACAGCATACGTTAATAGTAAATCGAACGAGCATGCAACCAAAATATTCTGTGTAGCGCATCTTTTTCGTCCGATAAACGGAACAATTCGATCTGGAGGTAAGTGTGCCATTACATGTGTATCGTCTATGGCACCAACACAGTTTTTTAAGTACAGATAGTAACGGTTATCATTGCTAATTTCAGTTGGAATTGATATAAATTGAGAATCAGTCGGTTTTATAATAGTGGTAGATAATACTTGGACGGCATTCAAAACAGCATGAAAATAATTAAAGATAATGCAACCCGACCATTGAAATCTTTCAGCCACTTGTCTGTTAAAATTAGAGATAGCAATAGTGTATAAAAATATCCCAACTGCTTCTCGAACAGTAACATTTTCTGAAGTAGTCAATCTGCAACTTTCCAGCCTATCACATAACAAAAGAAAACATAACCGTTTCATATGAAACTGCCTTTGACATCTTCTCTGATGACCATTAAGTATGTCGTCTATGCACATCAAACCAGTTTACGTCGAAGTATGCATCCGACGTCCTATTTCGCGTCGTCTATCATGTAAGTACGCTCCAATTAGTACAATATATTCCAAATCTTCTGAATCAGAATTACCATCATCTGGAAATGGGTTTTCCATTGCTATCACTTCATGGTTGAAATAAAAATATAAGAGGAAGAGGGTAGAGAAGCGGTGAGGATGGAAGAAGGGTTGGAAGAAGCTCTTATAAGGGGGTAAAGAGGGGAAGAGAAAGGGGGTAAAGAGGGGAAGAGAAGAGACAACGGTTCAAAGTTGAGCCGTTGGCTTAACGGTCCGAAATGGACCGTTGAACAACGGACGCATCGGACGCATCCGACGCGTCGGACGCATCCGACGCGTCCGTTGTTAGACGGTCCGTTCAGGACCAAAAGAACACACCCTAAGAACGGCTCTTCTCTTTAGTGGGCACTGATTATCGACATTTCCTTTCTTTGCTTCTCTCTCTTTCCTAATTTGCACGAGTTCTCGCTTTCGCTTCTAATTCCTCCATTCGCTTCTTTCTTTCCGATCTTCCTAATCCTGACCAGCTTTCTCTATTGTGGTGTTTAGCTCCTTAACCATAACCCTAGTCTCAGTCAGATCTACTTTTTCATTCCCTCCTACTGCCTTCGCTTTTGCCACTTCATATGCCCGGTTCGACCTTGCAACTTAGTCCCTTTGCCTCTCTTTTTCGATGTGGTCCTCCGCCCTTGCTTCTGTATTTTCTTTGGTAGTTGACTGCGTTACATCGTGACCCCTAGATTCGAATCCCCTTACCGCGTTTAGATCACATTCTACATTAAGCATGCTGAAATGCAGATCTTTGGGTCGTAGATCGTTCAACGACGCGCTGGTGAGTTTTTTTCAGTTCTGTTTTCTAGTGCTTGGTGATTGTAGGATTTGGATCTTGTGTGGTTTGTTTGACTGCTTTCTGATTTGCCGGGTGCTGTGTGGCTGGAGTGTGTCGACTTGATTTGTGAAAGGCTGTTTGGTGTAGTGTGTTTGTAGAGTTATTGTGTGTTTTGGAGTTCCTTGAGTGGTGTTGTAGATGGTAGTTTTTTGGTGCTGCGTGTTGCACTTCTTAATGAATCGTCTTATGCAATAGATAGATGCTCTTGACTTACTGGTCTTTGGAAATCTCATGTGATGGCTTGGCTTCTTTGCTCAAGCCGTTGGTCCTGTTAAGTGGAATGCCTTCTTGTGTAATATGAACTAGTGTGCTTCATGTCATATTTGAGTTTTTGTGTAATTCATTTTGGTTTGTCTAGAATATATAATATTTGTTGTAGTGGTATCTATCTATCTATATAATAATTTCCACTAATCTTTATTTGGTCCAACCGTAAAATTCCCAAATTACCCTCTCTATATTCATTTCGTTTGTTCTAGGTATTTCCTTTCTATGTGATTTCTATTTTATTTGGTCCGACCATAAAATACATTTGTATAATTGATTGTTTACTAAAATGCATTGCACTGATTGTTTATTGCACAAAACGAGAAATACAAACTATTCAATCAAATATATGAGAAGTAAACATTGGGAATTGATGTATATTTAATAAATAACTATCATTTTATTTGCTTGGGCTTTTAATGGTATGTAAAAGATGTTTACATTTTTGTGCATTATTTCGATCCATGAAATTTCTTTATGAAACTCTTATAATATTTCCTAATTTACGTTTTTTAATATGAAATTTCTTTATGAAACTCTTATAATATTTTCTAATTTATGTTTTTCCTAATTTAAAAAAATAGATTTTTTATCTTCTGATAATGGATACTTTCCAAACAGCCACAACATTTTCTGAATTTAGTGCAAACATTCTATTTATGTTTATTGAATTTAATATAATTTATGATAACTTTTACTTTAAATAAATTTATATTGCTTCCAAATACACCTGTTTGATAAATAACCAAAAACACATCAAGGAATTGTTAATTCCATTATTGACATGAATTGAATATGAGTCAGATTTATTGGCTCATGTACTGCTCAGGCTTTTAATGGTATGTTATGACATTTTTCCTTCTTTGACAATTGTTCCCACATTATACTTGAGTTACTTGAATTCTTAAATTTGTCATTTATATCATTCACAATTTCAATTTCCATTTTTCATGCATGTCATTGAATAAATTTCCTTTTGTGCATTTATCTTTTAACCAGTTCCATTTTAAAACTTATACTAATACGCATTTTCTTTTTCACATTCTATGATTTATACTTACCATAACATGTATTAAGTATTCTTCTCGATTAGGACCACTACTCAAAACTTGCCAGTATAGAACATACATCGGTTCTTTTTAGCATTACTATGTCATGTACTAAAGTATCTTCTTTAGAATAAGATAGATAAATGAATTACATAGACACAGAAAACAGGGTTGTGTTATATACGAATATAAATAACTGCCATATATTTGCATAAGCTTCTAATTATGTGTAAAAGATGTTTACATTTATATCCACTATTTCGATCCATGAAATTTCTTATTCTAAAGCTTGATAATTTTATAGCACTTATACACTTGCAATAAATTTCAGTTGTTATTTATATATACTTTTTCCATGTATTCTCATATGTTTCGTTGTTTTATTTCTTTTTACATTATGTGCCACAGTGATATAATATTAATACCTTTACTCATTTGACTAAATAGATATTAATTATTTGTATATAATTTACAATGATATCTTAACATGTATAAGTAATATCTTAACATATAAAATTAATCAAACAATATGGATTATCATGTTTGACCAGCTAAAGAGATTGTACATAGCACAATATAAATCACTTTTGTCCCTACTTCTCCATATTGTCACACCCTCCTCATCTCCAAGTCTCTCTGTATTCTTAGGTTAGTACTTCTAAAAACTGTCAATATCGTACATATACATGTAACATTTCTTTTATTTTTTTCATCCATATGTCATTGATTATCAAAACTTAGCTAATTTTTTATATATATAAGAACTCGTATCACCGGCATATATGGAAATATTTGATAGCTTAAGCTCTCTAAAACTTATTAATAATAAATATGACTGGAAAATCAGAGTTTGAGTTATTAGAATCTGGGAAAGTTACAGTAGTAAAGGTGACAAGGAATATCTAGGATGAAATCTCCTATTGTTAGATGATAAGGTAAATAATTATATTTAAACAGTTTATTCTTTATATAGATAAATATATTGCAATCTCATAATTATTCAATTTTTCAAATGTTTTTTTATTGCATAACATAGCATATCCGAATTCATGCTTTTATATGGGCAAATCATGTTGAATACTTGAAGGACAAGTTGGAAGAAGGACAAATATACATTCTCAGCAATTTGTGTGTCAAATCCTACAAATCAAGATCTATAAAACCTATCCGCAACAATCTACAGATTTGGTTAACAAGACGTACCAAGGTAACCAAATTATTGAAGTATGAGATGATGATACGGGATAATGAATTTGATTTCTTTGATATTGCTGATGTGAAAGAGTTATTACTATAGAAAGACCAAGCTCAATTATTTGGTATGATCTAAGATACTTTAGACATAGATACACATTTGTTTTACAATAAGTAGTAAGTTCCATTTATTTATTATTATTATTTATCAGATTTTATTGGAATGCTCAAGTATAAGGATTGTGATATTTTAAAAGATGGTTTAAATGAGTTTGTGAATGCAAATGGCAAAGGGCAATGCAATCTTATATTTCAACTTATAGATGGGAGGTATGTATATAACACTTTAAATATTACGGAATTTAAATCTTTATTTTGTTATATGCATAAACAATATTTTGCTTCCCATTTTTAAGTTTTGACAGTTCTACTGTGAAATTTTGTTTTTGGGATGATTTTGCCAAATTGTTTGCCACCACCTAAAAATAAGCTACTGAGAAAACAGTTATCATCATTGTGGCAAGTTGTAGGTTAAATTTATTTAAAGGTACAATTTTAGTATGACTTTATGTTATTCATAATTGAGAAAATTTATTAAAATATTTTTTGGTAAGTTTTACCCTTTTTTTCTCCATCAGTCTAGCTCAATTCTCTCATCCATGGGTCCAATTATGTTATCGACAATCAATTATTTTAATGTGTGAAAATTTAATAACATGACATTTCTTATATTGTAGAGCAACCTAATATGACCAGTGCTGGTGCAACACGGTTTTTCATCAACTACAATCGTCACGAGGTTCCTAAAATGAGAAAGAGGTAAATTTGAGTTTTATTGAAATGTAATATAATATATTTTTTAAATATAATATACATCAAAATTAAACTTATAAAATATGTAGGTTGGATATTATTGATTTCAATGAAGGAAAAACTGATGTTAACGATATGATTACCGGAGATTATCAAATACTGAGCATTGGTGAGATAAGGAACTTGAAATCTGAATATATTGAGGTATGCTCCCTAGACTTTAATATTTTTAATTTGTCTTCCCTATTCAAGTACCTGAAGTTACTATATTTTATAAATTTTAGAAAGAAGTTATTTGTCAAGTAAACGTTGGGAATGTAAAAGAGGAACAAACTTGGTATTATGATGCCTGCTTAGCAAGTAGTGATCAAGAAGTTGAGGAGAAAGATGGAAAGTATAAATGTCCTAATTTTAAAAGAAGCGTACCCTGTCCAGACATGAGGTTATTTTCTTTAATGCTAGAGAAAAATTTACTTACTTTCCTACTAATAGTTTTTATATATATATATATATATATATATATATATATATATATATATATATATATATATATATATATGTGTGTGTGTGTGTGTGTGTGTGTGTGTGTGTGTGTGTGTGTGTGTGTGTGTGTTTTGTGCAGATTTAGATTATGTGTTATTGTTGAAGGTAATATTGGCAGTGTTGCAATAATTTTGCAAGACCGTGAGGTTTACAGAATAGTTAAGAAAAATGTTTACGACATAATGGGAGATCAAAAAAAGGTACGTATAGCTCCAAATATTCTAACAAAAAATTTTAATACTTTATTTTTTGATAAAATTAAATAAATTATAATATTCTTTCTAGCAAGGAAAGAAAAACGAATTTCCAACAATTTTGAAGTGTTTGGAGGGAAGACTATATACAATTATTGTATGTGTTGGTGAGAATAATGTACACAGAGGTTTAAGTATGTACACGGCCACAGACATATTTGAAGGTTTTGAGTTGATTGAGAATTCTATGATAGAAAGTGAAGACGGTGCAGCTGCGTTACAAAGTTCACAGGTATTTTGTTGTCACACACACATATACATACATACATACATATATATATATATATATATATATATAATTAGTCATGTTCATTGCACCAAGTTATTTTAAGTTGTTGCAGAATCTTAATGTAACAACTTAAAATGATGATACAATATCTAATTCATCATTTTAAATAGTGAATTAAAATACTAATTTTAGTATGCTGCTAAAAGCACCTTGAAATGTGCTTCCTATTACCATTTCTACAGAACACCGCAATTAAGATTTCAGTGTGCTATTCCATACCATAACAGGTGACCACTTAAAACCCTTTCTCTATTTTCTTCTTCTTCATCGTCCCCTTCCAAAACACGTTCCTCTTTCTAACACTGTGAAAATCACGACATCACCGCTATGCGAAGATCAACTAGAGTTAAAAAACTCCTAAAAACCAAATCAAGTTAAAAAAAAAAAAAACTTGCAATTAATCAATATTATATATACATAAAAGTTAACCAAATGAAATAATTTACTTACGTCGGATGGTTGAATCTCTACATCGTTAATCTTTACATCATCAAATTTTACATACCCTACAAAATCATTCAGAAAACCCTGCAAACGGAACAATTTTGTTAATCCTCGATGTAAAGATAAAAATTCAAATACGTAAATAACCAATATATACCTCATTCACATCATTGGAATTTTCTTCTAGATTATTGTTGTTTGAATTCAGCATACTCAATGTCTCCTATTACTCGCAACAAAAAAAATTAAATCCATAACAATAATTTTAATTTTTAAAAATCAAAAGAAAAAACAACAATAGCATCAGAAACCATACAAAAATAATTTAAGATAAATAACCTCATCTTCTTCATTAGAGCATTGGTTATTCGTGAGATCTTCATTCGTGTGTAAGTTCTCGCCCTTCATTGCTAAGAAATCCATCAGTAATGATTACTAAAACAAGTTTTCCTCAAATTACAATAAAATTGAGAATTAGGGTTTGAGAGGAATCAACTGGGGAAGAAGTAGATGGCGGATCATGTTAGGAAGCAAATCAGGTCTATTTTTATATTTGATCAATCGAAATAAGATGATAAAAAGAAATAGGGTTTACGTTTGAATTAATGGTGGGAGATGGAATACGTTCGGTGATTAGGGATTGAGTGGAGGAATAAAACTGGTGTTAGGAAGTACATTAAATCAATTAAGAGTGATTAAATTAAGCATGGTGTTAGGAAGCACATTTCAGGTTGCTTTTAACAGCACACTAATTTTATTACAACATTATGGAAATCTAATAAAACATTAAAATCAAACTTTATATTGTTGATATGTTTTTTTATTATGTCCATTACTTTGACATAATGCACATATTCTTTTTTCTCTTGAAACTCAATCTGCAACATTTAATCTGACTTATGGGCGGTCTTCCACGTAGTCTTTTGTATTACGGTGGATGTAACAAAATAGTTTCTAGACCTTCATTTATATTTTGTAAAGTTGGAATTAGATTGATGTAATGAGAATACGTTGAACAAATAGAATGTCTTGAAGTAATATTCAATGTAATCGTAAACAGATTAATTATGTCCAAATATAACTCTAATTGCATGATCACATGGGAAAAGTTGTTAATGCGCTACATATTGCAAGAACATACAAATAAACTGATATCTACAACTATAGATTTTCCTTTGGTTAATTGTACTCCAAACGTATCATAAGATAATTTGTTTATTACCTAACTCATACTTCTGTGAAATGAGATTTTTTTTTAACCTTTTCTCTAATTTTGGACATAATATATTATTCTCATTTTTTGATTCTTCTCGACAATTTGACATTAAGATCATTAATTTGCTTCTAATAGCATCTAGTGATGAAATCAAATCATTTGTACCCAAAATCCCCTATGCTCCTGTATCCAATCAATAAAAGGTCTTGATTTTCATCTTTTTACAAGTATATCATCTTTCTCTCTCTGATTTAATTACAAAAAGAAGAAAATAAAAGGCCTTGATTGGTTGGGTACAGGAGGATAGAGGAATTTAGATACAGATGATTTGCTGTATCTAACGATGGAGTAAATGACAACTTCTTTCTTTTAATATCCAATTATTAAAACATTCTGTCACATTTGATATCATTTCTCCATAACAATTTTCAAGAAATAGAGTCGTTGTTCAATGTTCAAGAGGGAAAAATTCAAAAGAAAATTTGCAATAATTTCTCCATCAAGCAATCTAAATGTTTCCATAGCTTTCATGTATTGAGACAAATTTGGAGTGTAACAACATTCAGTGAATAATCTTACATTCTCCCTTATTATTGCGACACCTTCCTAAAGATGCTAGTAGATTTTGTTTTAGATGATATAAGAAAAAACTATGGTAAGCATGTTGAAAACTTTTTAGGATAGATAATTTGATTCGATGATGTCTATCTAACCTAAATACTTATCTCATGTTATCTTCAATGTGTATTTGTCGTATAGGTTTAAAAAACCAACACCAATTATCTGCATCTTAACATGAAACTGTAGGTACTACTAATACAAACATACATAAAGTACAAAGAAATTTTGTTAATATAATTATCTGTAAATAACATATGTAACCGGATAAAAGTTATGTAGGAATTAATTAAAGATATAAATATATATGCAGATTAATTATTCAAAAAATACATATTCAGACGTATTTGTAAATTCATATATACATATTTTTAACTGCATATATGCATGTAAAATATGTTACTATAATAATATTTGAAAAAAAGAAACATATATATGTAACTTCACCTATATTAAGCAATGATCTACATTTTAAGTAATTATATAAAGCATCTAAATCCAAGTGTATTGTAACTTCATATGTGTTTACTTGTAACTGCGTTAAGCATGCATGTTACAACAAATATTTAGGGAAAAGGAAAAAAAATAACTGCATGTGCATTTATTATTTAATACGTACATATTCATGTATTGAGTAATTATTTAAAGCATATGAATTTAAGAGTATGCATATTTTTAACTACATATGTGCGTGTATGCATTTTTTGTCTCTGCATATATTCTAAAACAAAAATATCCAGGTAAAAAAATAACAATTTTAAATAAAATGTATAAATATAAATAGAATAATTGTATACCTTCATGGCCATCTTTTGCTGATGCTGACATTAAAGATCCGCAATTTCTTCCTTTCATAAAAGTTGCATCTACAGATACAACTAGACTGTAGCACTTGAAACCAAAAAACTTGCTTCTAAGCCGATGAATATTCATTAGAATTTTCTAGTGAGTGGATTTTTTTTTTCAAAACAGTTATGCTTCCCGAGTTTGTAATGTTTATTGAATTAATATACTCTACCAAGTAATGACATGATAAATAATTTGAATGTGTCATGTAGCTCGTTAATTACAAGAGATTTTCGATTCTAAGCATAATAGTAGCTAAGAACAATCTTGAGTTTAGAATTATATTGGTTGATAACATCTCTTGTTCTCATGGAAGGACTGTAACAAATATAATTCTTCCATGAATCTAATTGATATTAGAGGATTATTTACATCAAAAACTCCAACAACACATATATGAACATTCTTTATAGTTTTAATGATGATAGTATTTGGATTAGTACATTGATAAGATGCATAAATTCTAAAGTTGCAGTCAAGCTAAGCACATTTTGCAGTAACACGCTTCTTGTCATTTTTGACATTTTAAAGCTTATATCGATTGACAGTTTAATATAGTATCAGTTTTTTTTTTTTGGCAAAGCGAATATAGTATCAGTTTGTTTTTAAAATCTTTAACTTTGCTAAAACTTTGTCCCAACTCCTGTAAAAAAAATTGTCGGGAAGTTGTGATCCAGTCTAAGAATGCTTAACGGTCTTCTACTATTATATTCAGAGCAAACTATCTCAAACCTAATATCTTATATACAATTACTTAAAGTTCAAGTAGTTGTATTTGTGGAGTAGAGAAACTCCGATACCAATTTGTTGGAGGAAGGAGATGTATAAAAATTTGAATAAGAGATGGATGAAGAACAATTTTATTTTAAAGCTTAAAATTTTGCTTTCATTAATCTTTTTCCCTTACATCAACTTACAACAAAATGACCACATATATATAGCGGTTTACATACTATTTCAATAAAAACAAACATTAAATGAACATAACTTTTTCATCGAACAGAAATAATGCCTCCCCTAAACCAAAATTCCTTCGAACACCCAATGCGGCGATTTTTGTTGAAAGTGATACCACTTTTGCTCTTTTGGTCATTCATACCACTGTCCAACTTTCATTTTACTTGTTTCGGTAGAAATAGGAATATTATCATATCTTTCTTAATTGTCTTCTTCTTCTGTAGGGAAATCAACTTATCATGCAGCGCACCCATATGCACTATACATTTTCTAGCTACACCTGGTGCATATGAGAACCGGGTAGAACTACTCATCAGAGATCTTACCATGTCTTCATCTTTTTTCGTTTTCTTGGCATCGCTCTCGCGAACTTCAATAACCTTAGCACATCGTCATTGGAATCCTTGTCTTCTTCAGCTAATTTCTTCTTATTTTTCCTCTTTTGTTTAACACTAGCATCCTCGGCAAGTATAGGATCAGTAGCATCGCCTGTTTCTTTGGTATCTTTAGCAACATTTTCTTCTTTGATGTCGTTAGCATCATTTGCTTCTTTTATTATCTCCACTGATCCACCCGCAACAACTTCAGTCATCATGACCTTCTTCATTTTAGTTTAGCTGCAACATTTTTGTGCTTTAACTTCATTTTTTCATTCTTGTTATGCTCAACTATTGGTGTATTGCTCTGAAGAGAATTTGCCTTTTTTGGAAAAACTATTTTAGATTCTTTTCCCATATCCTCAATGCTGTTAACCGTGACTTTGACATAATTTTCAGTAGTTTTATTTTCTTTTGCAGCATCGTCGATCTTGGGCAGTGATTCATCGGTTGTTTCTTCTTCAGGCTTGTTTGCGATTTTTGTGCCTTGAGCAACATGTTTGGACTTTGTATGATACTCTAAACCCTTTTCCGAGTTGAATATCTTGGAACATGATTTGCAAGAAATAGAGCCACCAGATTTAGGACTCTTCTTCCCACTCTTTGCTGGAGTTTCTTTTTTTGCATCCCCGCCGCCTTTCTTGCCATTAGCTGGAGTTGCAAGCTTAGCCTTCTAAAAAAAGTAGCTTTTAATTCCTCAACTGTAACGACAACATGAGTTTCAATTAGAGTAGTTTCTTAGATGTCTTCTGGCATTAATTCTTCATTTGATTTAGTGACAATTGATTTCTCATTTTCAGTTGTATTAGAAACAACATCAATATTTTCTACAACCACATCTGGTATAGATTCAGTTACTTCTTTAGTCAGACCGTCATCAGTAGTTTTCGTTTCATCGGCTTTGGCTTTAGAAATAGCCTCTTTCAATTTATCTTCTTGTATGTTCTCTACCACATTCTTACCATAAATCTCCTTCAATAAATTCCATGCATCTTTTGCGTAATTTTCTCCAATAATATGATCATATGCTTCATCGTCGATATCCTCGGTCATCACAATACGAGCTTGAAGATAATTTCAACTCAATATTGTGATTGATTTTCTTTCTTTCTCCGTCAAATCTTTAGTATCTTCTGGATCCTCAAAGCCATTTTCAGCGATCTCCCATAATCCTTTAGAGATCAATTCTTCTTTCTTTTTTTTACTCCATGCTTCAAAGTTTTCTTTTGTGAGAACAAATGGAAAAAGAAATAGAAGTGACATATTTCAACCAGGCTCTGATACTAATTTGTTGGAGTAGAGAAGCTCTGATACCAATTTGTTGGAGGAAGGAGGTGTATAAAAATTTGAATAAGAAATGGATGAAGAACAAATTTATTTTGAAGCTTAAAATTTTGCTTTTATTAATCTTTTTCCCTTGCATCAACCTACAACAAAATGACCACATATATATAGTGGTTTACATACTATTTCAATAGAAACAACCATTAAATGTCAATTATTTCTATCCTTTTGTGTGTGTATATATATATATATATTGTAACACCCCACCTCCGCTAGGGTCACTCACAAAGGGAATGCCCTAGTTTTGGAGGGGTATTATCTAGTAAACAGGCACAGAGATAACAGAAGACAGAACATAGATAAAATAGAGTATATAAAGCAGCGCATATAAACTTTAAAACCAAATCTCATTACTGAAAAATAGAGTCAAAACCTCTTACATCAAAATGCCAAGTCGTTATTTCATTACATCAAGTTTTAAAGAAGCAAAGTACTTAAAACAGCATAAGTAAAATATTATTCCCCAAAAAGTGCATGAGTGCAGCCATAGCATAGCTCAAGACCAAACCGTACATGAGCTGTCAGAAAGCAAGCAAAGTCCAAGCTAAGAGCTAGAGTGTCCTCCCTGAGAACCTGGAGGGGGGGAGGGGGAAACGAAAGACAAAGAGGCGAAAGAAAACGGGTCAGCCAAAAAGACTGGTAAGCCCTAGTGACTATCAGCATAGAAACTGGTAAAGTAAACAAGACATGAATAAACTGGAATTAAACATAGGAATGATGATAAGTCTGACATGATAACTAAGCTAACAAGATAACTCAAGTCTAACATTGCGTATTCAAGGTTCGCCATACCAACTATACTGGTATACTAATCCCGTGTCAACTATAAATCAAGAAATAATCCCTTGGCCCAATATCGTGAAGTGACCTAATTCGGGGTCCAACAGTATGATCTAATCGATCGACTCCCTACAAGTCTAGCTCGTCGTGTGTCTGTGTCATACGGCCCTATCATGAATGTAGTCACCTGTGCTAGGTCTACCATAGGGTGTATCAAGCCCTAGGGTGCCAACAACCGGCACAAATCAAGAATGCACAGATAATCCTACTGATGCCCAATGCCTGCTTTTTCAACTCCAGACTAAGTGCACGACCCTAGTCCGCCTGAACCTACAATGGTGCACCAACTCAGCCGTCGTTCTGGTCGCTTACAATCAGCTCAGCAATCGTGCCCCACCCTGCCTAGTCCCAGGGTACCGTGATACATCTAGTGGGTTACTGCTGAAAAGGACCGCGTAACTAGGGTTTCGTTCAGCAGATTAAGTTGTCATTTAAAATCGAAACTTAACCCCATCTACGTGTCATGTCAAATTGACTAAGTGTGTCGTTCTAGTTCAAGACTTAGTCCTACGAATCATGTGTCATGTTGGTTAAGTGTGTTCAAGCGGTTCATGACTTAACCCTATCAAATCAACGTGTCAAATTGGTTAAGTATATTCAAGTGGTCCATGACTTAACCCTATCCAGTGGCATTAATTTACTTAATGCACCGCTAACCTCTCAAATTAGACTTGGTTATGGTTACTGGATGTGCCGGGCGGGTCCGGGCAGTTTTACACCATAACCTAGTCTAACCTCGGGTTTCGAGTGCGATATGACCAACTACTCACATTGGGTCCTATTGTTTGCAGTTACTGGATTCGCCGGGCGGTTCCAGGAAGATTTATACTGCAAACTCAAGCCAACCTCGAGTTGGACACGTTCAAGTTATCTAAGTTTCATGTCCCAAATTCATATTTTCAAGTATAATTTCATGTCAAGTTCATGTTCCTATCCAAGCTCAAGTTATAACCATATTCATGTTTACAAGTTCATAATAAATTCAGGTTTTCCTAAACTACCCAAATCGCATCCCCAACGCTCGTGAATTCGAATCAAGGCAATCGATGTAACTAGGGAATAACATAACAAGGATGGGTATAAAGTGGCGAAGGTGATTTCAAGGCAAGCATGGTGTAACTTGAGATATGATCATAACATCACTGGCATATGAAATAGGGTGATAAACATAGCAATAAATGACATAAGATGATAATCCTAAACTTGTGACTAGCAATAGTTTCAACATCACAACATCACAGGCATGTTGAAATAATGATAGGTTTAGGTTATGACATGAACATGCCCCTAAATCAAGTTCTTATCAGTATTCCACAAATCAAGGTTCAATATGAACGGTACTAGGTTCAAGGTGAATAGATCTAGGGTGAACAAGAGTAGACCTAAAATAATAGATCAAAAAGGAATAGTCATAGATCAAAGATATACAAGAGTAGGTCTCAAGTAGTTATCATATTTATGTTCAACTTCAATTTACACATGTCCATATTAAGTTTAGAGTTTAGATCTAAGAGTAACTGGGGCTTACAAATCGTGATTTTTGAGAACTAAGAACAGAAATTGTCGTAGGATCGTTGTTGAGATGTTGATCTATTCCCTTGAATTGTTGTAGAAACGTTGGCCTTCGATTTGGATCTAGTTTGAATGTTTAAGCTTCAAGTTGGAGGCGGCGGCCATGGTTCAAGAGGAGACTTAGCAGCATAATGGTGTTAGAAAGATTTGTTGTGGATTAGCCTAGGTCTTAGGGTGTTTTTATAGTTGCAACAACTAGTTTAGGCCATAGGATAAACCCTAGAATCAATCTGAACCGTCAAAAATCGTCACAGGCCCTCAAACAAGCCAACAGGGTCAAGCAGGAGCAACCAGGCCCAAACCAGGTTCGGGGACCAAGTCGACTGCGCAGTCGACCTGGTCCTGGGGGTGTCGACTGCCCAGTCGACTCCCCAGTCGACCTGGGGTGCTGGGCGGGAAATTTCCCGCCCAGTCTGTCTGGGTTTTGAAATTCGAATTTGAACTCGAATTCGAACTGTTTTGAACTCTGAAAATTTCTAAAACTTTGGGGAGCCATAACTTGGTCATACGGACTCCGATTTTCGAAAACTCAGACTCGATTTCATGTAGAATTCCGAGACGAACGCAATGGCGCAACCCGTTTCCCTTGGTTCTTATTTTAAAATTTAATTCTGCCTAGATTTATGGTTATAACACGTTATCAAAATACGGGTTGTTACATTCTCCCTCCTTAAAGGATTTCGTCCCCGAAATCTCTAAGTTAGGAAGAACGTATCCTACCATCCATCATCCATCTACTCAAAACATCATCCACAAGCAAATGTTGTCCTTAAGAGATTTCTAATGTTGTTTGAACATATGCAGAAAGTGTGTGTATATGTTCCTTATCTAATGCAAATGATCAGGCCTGATTGATCTTTCTAATGCAAAATATGTTTAGTGTCATGAATCCAACATGTATGCAAATAATCCTAGTCACGTAAGCACTATATGTGTGCACAAACATTCATCCATATGCAACATTCATATGATAACACATTTAATTTCATCCATAAATAAGTATAAACACTCATGTATATGCAATATGAAAATGTGTTTGAGCCGTTCTAGTGCCTAATGTGCGTTATGCAACCCCGAGCAATCACTTGCAACCACTTGCAACCATTCGCAAACATCAAGCATAACATGTTTCAAATACATGTTTACATTCATAGGATTCTACCTAAGGTTCTCAAGACAGAATCGAAAGGATATACAAGTTAAAACAGAGTATCTAGGGAAAAGAAGTTAAAGATGTACCCCTAGAAGGTCCTTCTTGCGGGGCTTGCCCTTGCTTCTTAGGGCAGTTCTTGCTGATGTGTCCAGTTTCACCGCATTGAAAACATGCTCCTATCTTCATCTTCTTCTTCCTACAGTCCTGGACTATATGCCCGTAAATACCACAGAAGTTGCATTTTCTTTTCTCATGTGACTTGTCATTCTTGTTGTTGCTATTCTTTCCTCTTTTCTCGGAGTCTACCTTCTTGTCTTGAGACTCATTCGCCTTGACCTTCTTCTTGCCATTCTCGTCTTCTTCATGAAGTAGGGCCATATTCACCAAGCTTTCAAAGGTCGCCCCCATGGGTACATGAGTCATGGCCATAGTGTGGAGTGGCTCACTCAATCCTCGAGCAAAGCGTAGAGCCTTCTTCTCAGTCGTGTTGACTAAGTCCAAACCAAACCGAGCAAGCTAATTAAACTTATTCACGTATTCCCAAACTGACATGTCCCCTTGCTTGAGTGCCAGGAACCTCTCCATCTGAAGACTCACTTCTGCGGATGATAAAAACTTAAGCCTAAACCTCTCTCTAAAGTCTGCCCAAGTCTCAATTGGCCTGGTAGCGTTGGTGACTTCCCACCAAAATGCAGCTTCCTCTTTCAACAACCATGCTGCCAACTGAACTTTCCTATGATCCTCCATATCGAAAATAATAAACAAGTCTTCAGTCTCTTTTAGCCAGTTTCGCGCCTCAACGAAGGTTTTAGTTCCAACGAAGTTCTTGCCGCCCATTCCTATAAAGTCCTTGCATATTTTGGCGAAGGCGGTACCCGGAGGACGAGGAGGAACCGTGGCCACCGGGGGAGGAGGAGGACGGATATCTGCCGGGCCCGCGCCGTTGGCCCTAGCTTCCAAGTATCTTCGGAACCAGCCAGGTATGGGTACTCCCTCAGGCAGGTTAAGATCTGAAACGACCCGAACTTCCCCGGTCTCCGAAGAGAAGAGAAAGAACAAATTGTTTTGAGAACACGACAAAATAGAACGCAGACGGGAGAACATTTCATTGTATATTACAACAATACCATCAGATTAGAAGAATATACAGAGTATAAATGAATATTACACATAAATATCAGAGATTTAAATTACATTTAAATACATAGCAGCGGAAAATAATACAATACACAACTAGAAGAGATATACGGATAAAAAGCTTTCCGGATATCGTTCCAGCTGTAAACCAGGATCCTGTGAATATAAATCTGCAAAACCAAAACTACTAGCTGCCCGTGTCAAAATAAGGGCACCCAGAGTTTACGTTAAAACAATAAACTCCAGGTCAGTCATGGGACTGGTGTGAGAACTAAAACAGTTATTAATCTTTATTTTTAAAGTTCGGTAAATCAAGGGACCACGCCGTATAACACGGAACGGGTTTCCTCCCAAGAATACCAGTGCATATAACAAAACAACGCAATGCTAAATAAAGAAAAATGAAGCTATTATAAGACCCAGGTCCTATCACACAATGCAACGCAAGCCGGGGGATAGGGTTTTCCCTTATAATAGCCAAATATGCTTAGTACGTTTAAAACATATCATTTGATACTATTATAAGTGCATAGTGTATAAAACAACTTCAAATCATAAGTATCAATCATAGGCAGCATGGGTACCATATATCATGTCGCCAATACTAGGCTCTACAAATAAAACCGAATTATCACGTATTTGGAAATTGTATTTCCATATATGAACCAAGGCCAGGGATCGTCCTCTACCGATTCGAGACGCTCTAGTCCGTGTCTCAGGCAAGCGCGCAGGCAAGCCTTGGATCGTCAGGGCCGGTCCACCGATGTGGATTATTATGCCTGAACAATACGTCTCTCCGCCCTATGTGGCGTAAACGAGCCAACGAATGACTCCATCGGACCCGGATCGTCCGATCAAACCGAGGCGCCTCGCAACAGCAACAACCACATAAGTCAAACTCGTCAGGGCATGTAAAACCACTGACGCCACTTCTAACTAGAAAGAAACGCATGCCCTCCCTGAGGTCCTTCTCCCGTTTCTGGTTCATATCGGGTGTGAAACTCGCGAATTAAACGTTATACAAAGCTATGCCACAAAGGCCGTGCTTTGATCATCAACCACAAGACTTTGCTTTTCAACAAAAGCCTTGATCATTTGCCACTTAGGCGTGCCACACAGACAATTCATTCCATGCGATGGATATCCATCAATATATAACCCCTGAGCTCGTACGTCTCAGAGAAGGGCGTCAAGCAAGAGAAGAAATTCTCCGTCGCCAAACAGATATATATTTAATAGAAATCAATCACACAGACTGAAATCCAATGTCAGACACACAGTCCATTTACTAGTCCGTTCTGGGTCTGAACGAAACCGGAGGCACCTAGTACCCCGCATATCCATCGATCTCCAAGTACGTCTGGACGATCACCAACTGTTTCCATCTTCTTGGGTGTACATCCCAATCAAGATCATCAGTAATTATCCAAACGACGTGAAGACCTCCGGTCTTCGACCACCGTCTTCATCTTCGACTTATCGTCGTATCAGTTATTCAGAATGGGATAAACCCGGTCTTTTCGAATAACTCGCGTATATAATAAACAAGTGTCACACAAACACAACATACGCCTCATTCCAATTCATCGGTCACTAACCGTAAATTAATCAAGAGAATAATCCCCTAAATATTAACCCCGAAGGCCGTAACCAACATCAGATCAATATCCAGAAAACCATTCTGCTTAGTTAACCGACAGTTAGTTTCTAAATTTCACATTCATAGGGAAAGGTTCCCATTAATTTTATCAAAGATAAATCCTTTAAATTTATTCTTTAATCTACATTTGAATATCAATTCAAACTAGTAGGGATTAGCGAACCTTACCGAAGTAATCATTTGTTTTAATTTCCCAATCCTAACCTATTCATCCCATGAAGTAAAACTGGTAATACTTCATATCTAACACCACGGTGTTATCGGTAAATTCAATTACCATTTCACGTTCAAATCTAATTAAAGATTTAACTATCGCCTGGAGCAAAACTGGTGATACTCCATTCTCGATCATTTCAATCTAATTAAAGATTCATTAAAACTCCACTTAGTTTTAATCTGTGACTGGGTTAAAGAATCAGTGTCATTTAACACACGGTTCACTATAAACCCAAAATCACATCACATTTCAATCAGTCCCTAACCGTAAATTGGCAAGCGAGCAATTCCCTAAGTATTAACCCCGAAGGCCGAAACCAACATCAGATCAATACCCCAGAAACCATTCAACTAAACTAATCTCCAGTTAGTTTCTGATTTTCTTAACTCCTTTGGGTCTAAGAACAGTATTATTGAAGATACCGTTCACGACAACCCAAAATCACATTCCATTAATTATTGGGTTAAAGAACAAGTGTTATTTAAAACACTGTTCACGATAAACCCAAAAATCAATACCAATTCAATTCCAATTAAATATTATTTAATCGGTACACTTCATTAAATCCAATTAAAAAGATTTAATCTTTCTCTCAACTGGGCTTAAGAACAGTGTTAATGAAGACACCATTCACGACAAACCCAAATCACATTTGATATTAAATACAAGGCTCTGAATAGAAAATATATCGGCTTATATTCAATATCAAATTCTACGACCAACAAATATCGTATTGGGAATAACGATATAAATATGTATATCTTTCAAATTTCCATAACAACACCTGTATAATCACGAAATCCAACATCGAAATATTCCGAAGACAATTTCGATTCAAATCCATTCCAATATAATTATTGGAAATTCTAGTTATTTTCAAAACCATAAGCCCTATCTAATTTCGGTTCTCACACCAGTCTAATGGAAATATAGAAATCTCACTTTCGTTACTCGAAAATAAATACTGGCGACGGTGCCCCATCACCAGAATTATCCCCGGGCAACTAGAGTATGATTCTATAACTATCCAGTACATTAAAACTTCGAATAGACGTTTGCAAGACGCATATGCAAAATCTTTATATATCGGATTGTCCAAATTCATATAAATAAATAATCAAATACGAATAATTAATTTAAATTTTCAAAACAAAAATTGTTTTCATTTTAAAAATATACTCTTCACACTCGTTCTAGGATACTAGTGATCCCATCTCTAACGAGTCATTCCCATTGGATATTACTAATCCAATATCTGATGAATTCTTTTGTATGGTTCTAATGTGTCTTATTCTCTGAGCTTTGTAAACCAAAGCTCTGATACCACACTGAAACGACCCGAACTTCCCCGGTCTCCGAAGAGAAGAGAAAGAACGAATTGTTTTGAGAACACAACAAAATAGAACGCAGACGGGAGAACATTTCATTGTATATTACAACAATACCATCAGATTACAAGAATATACAGAGTATAAATAAATATTACACAGAAATATTAGAGATTTAAATTAAATTTAAATACATAGCAGCGGAAAATAATACAATACACAACTAGAAGAGATATACGGATACAAAGCTTTCCGGATATCGTTCCAGCTGTAAACCAGGATCCTGTGAATATAAATCTGCAAAACCAAAACTACTAGCTGCCCGTGTCAAAATAAGGGCACCCAGAGTTTACGTTAAAACAATAAACTCCAGGTCAGTCATGGGACTGGTGTGAGAACTAAAACAGTTATTAATCTTTATTTTTAAAGTTCGGTAAATCAAGGGACCACGCCGTATAACACGGAACGGGTTTCCTCCCAAGAATACCAGTGCATATAACAAAACAACGCAATGCTAAATAAAGAAAAATGAAGCTATTATAAGACCCAGGTCCTATCACACAATGCAACGCAAGCCGGGGGATAGGGTTTTCCCTTATAATAGCCAAATATGCTTAGTACGTTTAAAACAAATCATTTGATGCTATTATAAGTGCATAGTGTATAAAACAACTTCAAATCATAAGTATCAATCATAGGCGGCATGGGTACCATATATCATGTCGCCAATACTAGGCTCTACAAATAAAACCGAATTATCACGTATTTGGAAATTGGATTTCCATCTATGAACCAAGGCCAGGGATCGTCCTCTACCGATTCGAGACGTTCTAGTCTGTGTCTCAGGCAAGCGTGCAGGCAAGCCTTGGATCGTCAGGGTCGGTCCACCGATGTGGATTATTATGCCTGAACAATACGTCTCTCCGCCCTATGGTGCGTGAATGAGCCAACGAATGACTCCATCGGACCCGGATCGTCCAATCAAACCGAGGCGCCTCGCAACAGCAACAACCACATAAGTCAAACTCGTCAGGGCGTGTAAAACCACTGACGCCACTTCTAACTAGAAAGAAACGCATGCCCTCCCTGAGGTCCTTCTCCCGTTTCTGGTTTATACCGGGTGTGAAACTCGCAAATTAAACGTTACATAAAGCTATGCCACAAAGGCCGTGCTTTGATCATCAACCACAAGACTTTGCTTTTCAACAGAAGCCTTGATCATTTGCCACTTAGACGTGCCACACAGACAATTCATTCCATGCGATGGATATCCATCAATATATAACCCCTGAGCTCGTACGTCTCAGAGAAGGGCGTTAAGCAAGAGAATAAATTCTCTGCCGCCAAACAGATATATATTTAATAGAAATCAATCACACAGACTGAAATCCAATATCAGACACACAGTCCATTTACAAGTCCGTTCTGGGTCTGAACGAAACCGGAGGCACCTAGTACCCCGCATATCCATCGATCTCCAAGTACGTCTGGACGATCACCAACTGTTTCCATCTTCTTGGGTGTACATCCCAATCAAGATCATCAGTAATTATCCAAACGACGTGAAGACCTCCGGTCTTCGACCACCGTCTTCATCTTCGACTTATCGTCGTATCAGTTATTCAGAATGGGATAAACCCGGTCTTTTCGAATAACTCGCGTATATAATAAACAAGTGTCACACAAACACAACATACGCCTCATTCCAATCCATCAGTCACTAACCGTAAATTAATCAAGAGAATTATCCCCCAAATATTAACCCCGAAGGCCGAAACCAACATCAGATCAATATCCAGAAAACCATTCTGCTTAGCTAACCGACAATTAGTTTCTAAATTTCACATTCATAGGGAAAGGTTCCCATTAATTTTATCAAAGATAAATCCTTTAAATTTATTCTTTAATCTACTTTTGAATATCAATTCAAACTAGTCGGGATTAGCGAACCTTACCAAGGTTGTGACGGCCCGCCCCGCACCAGTCGGCATTTCCTCCGAAAGTGCGCTGTACACGTGCCCAATTAGCACGGAATGGTCGCAAAAGAAAGGAAAGAAGTGAAGAACTAACACAAAACTTGTAGAATGTCTCACAGCGCATAGAACAAAATATAATAATAACATACTTGACATAAAACAGGAGAGACAGTGCATAAGCTGAAAATCAGAACTAAACATCATAGCAGCGGAAATCCAAAATACAGCTTATTACAACTTTCAAACTATCTCAAAGCAAAAGCAAGATAAATGAGGTACATTACTAATGCCCAGGTAGTGACCACCAACGACACAAGGAGAATGTGTATATATATATCATACGTGGAAGCCTCCTGCTCGCCTTCGAATCAGCTACTCGCGCATCACCAGCTAACCTGTCTCTAGTCTGCTCGTGTGAGCACCCAGAGTAATAAGAAGAGACATAAAACTCTGGGTCAGACAAAAAGTCTGGTATGAGCGATAAGCAGCTAAACAGAACAATAACAGGTATACTAAACCATACCTGAACCTGGACCTGCAACCAAAGAGTCAGTACCACATACCGTACGACACTCTAGGATGCCAACAACATATGGTGTAGGAATACGGGGGTGGGGGTGTGTATGTCAAACAATCAAGCATAGCAAACAAATCATCCATGGCAACCATCCTCACATCTCTCACTCAGTGCGTAAAGCATACGATGTCCACCACTGTCAATCACTAGACCCATTTAAGCAGTGACGGAGTTCAACTTGTACAACTACTGCTACTACCAAGCTTACCACATGGAATCATGACCAAATCTTTACAAACGACCCCACTTCATTGGTTTATAGCCCTTTAGTCGTACCTAGGCCACTTTGGCCCTGAATCCGTTCACATACCTCCCATACATAGTGATCCAAAGTCATAGACATCGACAACTCCTTTGCACTCGTCCCGCAGCAAAGCCCAACTCATGAAGTGAACTCATTGGTTCCCAGCTGGTTCCGGGATCCTGAGCTCTAACTTCCATTTGGACTACCTTTGCATCTCGGGTTATAGTCTTCACCTCCGGATCGGTCTTCATTCAGTCTTCTCCTCGGATCGTGCTCCCTTGGATGGTTCAATTCGTGGCGCGCCTCCCCAATCGGATCGGGTCGAGTTCCTGCTAGCTCGTGGTGCTCCAGCTCCATCGGATCGTGTCGCGCCATACAGATCGCGCCTCAACAGCTCGTGGCGCTGGCAACCCATTGGGTTCGGGTCGTGCTACCTCGTCTGGATCGTCGCGCCTCATCTCGGATCGCACCTTCTGATCGGTTCGTGGTCCACCAAGCTGGAGCGATTCGGATCGAGGTACTTCAGTTTGGACACGGCGCTGCATCGGTTCGTGGCCTTCGAAGTGGAACGGATCGTGGCGCATGGTGGCGTGAGCTTCCATCAGATCGTGCTCATAGAGGGGGCGATCCGATCCGGGTAAATTCCTGCACTTCATTCCAGCGACAGTCTTTCGCCATTCGACGGCGTTTTTGACCAAACTAACACTTCTAAACAATCACAAAACATCTCATACTGTCATAGCAACGTATAGTATCGACCACGAACACCATAACGCAAATCATAGCATGTAAAGTGGATCAAACATGGTCAAATCCCCAAATTTTCCCTCAAGCATGTTTAAGCAAATCAAGTGACATACTTAGCAAAACTTAATCAAATCGAACCAAACTTCTGTCAGAGGTTTAAAATGACATTTCAGAATTTTAGAATATTTTTCTAGGATTTTGTAGTGTAAGAATTTACTGATTATCACTAATCACCCTGATTAACTGTAATTAGTGTCAAGACTAGGCAAATCACTCACCTTTTTCACAATAAAACTTTCAAATCTGAAGTGAACCTCTGATTTGCACGGATTCCAATATATAACAGCAGCTCTACCTCGGTCCTTGTGCTAATCCTCCTTGATTTGATGCCTCTAAGCCTTAATCCTTGATTAGGAAGTGATCTTGGGGTTTTTAGAGAGATTTAGAGAGTGGAGGCCATGGCTAGATCAAGAGGAATGAATAGTGACGGCTGAAAAATGAGAAAAAGGTATTCTCCAAACCCTAACAGCCCTTTTAAACTCCTAATCCCGAAATTCCCCTTTGGGCCTAGCTGTTAATCACCCGGTTAAGCCCAATTAAGCTGTTTTTCACCATCTGAAACTTGTTTCAGCCATATCTCCCAAATGGTGAGTCCGTTTGGCTAATGTGACCAATCTACGGAAAGAGAAACCATCATCCGAAGCCAATGGAAGTGGTTTCAGGCCAAAACTCCTTTCCAGTCAAAAGTTATGGCCAAAATAGTGCCAACTAGGGGTAAAATGGTCATTTAAAAATCGGGAAAAATCATGAACATGGGAAATGACCCCAATAGTCGTCTCCCAAAGTTACATGAACATACGACTTCGTATGTGAAAGAAATAAATATCCTACGATCCTATGATGCGTAGAATACGGGTCGTTACACTCCCCCCCCCCCCCCCCCTTAAGAAATTTCGTCCCCGAAATTCCTTAACCCAAAACATACAAAGGATCCCGCATGCCTAACAACGACATACAACTATCAAACATGCAAAACAAGCAAACAAGCCTATCCTAGCATGCGGAAAATTAAATCGAAGTCAAAATCTTACCAGGCAAAGAGTTCTGGATAAGTCTTCCTAATGTTCTCCTCTGTCTCCCAAGTACAATCATTCTCGTCCTCGCCCCACTGAACCTTGACTAGCTTCACCGCCTTCTTTCGAAGTTGTTTCATGTCGTGCTCGACAATACGGGCCGGCTTGCGGTTCCCAACCGCCTCGGGTTCTACTTCGAAGTCCTCTAACTTATCAGGTGAAATAGTCATATCTGAGTCGTGAACGAACTTCCTTAGTTGGGAAACATGAAATACGTCGTGAACTCCCACCATCTTCTCCGGTAAGTCAATTCTGTATGCCAAATTCCCGACTAGTTCAAGAACAGGGAATGGGCCAACAAATCTTGGTGTCAACTTGCCTCTCCTGCCAAATCGTATTACGCTCTTCAATGGAGAAATCTTGACAAACACCAAGTCACCAACGGAGAATTTTAGGTCTCTTCTCCTCTTATCAGCATAACTCTTCTGCCTATCTTGGGCAGCCTTCATTCGTTGTTGAATGATCTTGATCTTATCTGAAGTTTCCCTCACCACATCTGGTCCAAGCATAAACTTCTCGCCAGTCTCTATCCAACATGATGTGAGTTGCACGGTCTTCCGTACAAAGCTTCAAACGGAGCCATACCGATACTGGATTGGTAGCTATTATTATATGCAAACTCTACTAGATGCAAATGGTCACCCATGATCCACCAAAATCCAATATACATGCTCTCAAGAGATCCTCCAAAATACGATTCACCCTCTCCGTCTGACCGTCGGTCTGAGGATGATATGCGGTACTGAGATGTAACTCTGACCCTAGAGCCTCTTGTAAGCTCTTCCAAAACCCACTAGTGAACAACGGGTCCCGGTCGCTCACAATGCCTTTAGGTACTCCATGAAATCTCACTACCCACTTCATATACAATTCTGCTAACTTAGCTGCCGTTCTAGTCGATCTGACTGGTATAAATCTTGCACTTTTGGTCAATCGGTCCACAATCACCCAAATGCTATCATGTACCGATCTAGTCCTTGGTAAACCATCGATAAAATCCATCGAGACTTGATCCCATTTCCATTCGGGAATTTCTAAGGGCTGTAACAACCCACTAGGCTTCTTTTGCTCGGCTTTAACTAGCTGGCAATTCATGCACTTGGATATAAACTTCCCAACGTCTCTTTTCATCCCTTCCCAGTAGTAAGTCTGCTTCATATCTCGATACATCTTGTTACCACCGGGGTGTATAGTCAGCTTTGAGTGATGACATTCTCTAAGCACTTCATCCCTCAATCCATTGACATTGGGTACAACAAGCTTTCCATTCTTTCTAAGCCATCCATCTCGATCAAGTCCATACTTGTTCATCTCCTCATCGACACACATCTCTAACTTGGAGATGATTTCCAATAGGTTAGGATCGTCCCTCTGACTAGAGCCGATCCGCTCAATCAAAGTGGGTCTGATCGTCAAACTTGCTAACATTTCTGGATCCAATTCGCACTTTGGTCTGAAATCAAATCCCGCGATATACTCCAGTTGCTTCCATTCAAGGAACATAGCCCCTAAGCTGGCATGTCTTCTACTCAATGCATCAGCCACCGCATTGCCCTTTCCCGGTGTATATGCGATGTCAAAATCATAGGAAGCTAAAAACTCTAACCATCTCTGCTGACTGAGATTCAGATCTTTCTGAGAGAAGAGATACTTTAATGACTTATGATCTGTAAACAGCTCAAATCTTTCTCCCAAGAGATAGTGTCTCCACATCTTTAACGCGAACATGATCGCTGCCAATTCTAAATCATGGGTAGGGTATCTTCTCTCGTGCGGTTTCAATTGCCGACTTGCGTAAGCTACAACCCTACCGCCTTGCATCAATACAGCACCCTGTCCGGTACCACAGGCATCCGTGTATACCGTCATCTCTTCATCTCCCTTAGGAATGACTAACACTGGTGCACTTGTCAACTTGTCCTTTAGACTTTTGAATGCATTCTCGCACCTTTCATTCCAGACAAAAGCTTGATTCTTCTTGGTCAACTAGGTCAATGGTGCTGCTATCTTGGAGAAACCTTGGATAAACTTACGATAATATCCGTCTAATCCCAAGAAACTTCTTACATCTGTTGCGTTCTTGGGCGTAGGCCAATCTTGTACCGTAGCCACCTTTGCCGGGTCCACGGCAATACCATTCTCTGATACAACATGGCCGAAGAACCTCACTTCCCTCTTCCAGAAGTGGCACTTAGAAAACTTTGCTTTCAATTGGTGTTTTCTCAACACATCCATCGCTACTCTTAAATGTTCCTTGTGTTCTTCCTCTGTCCTCGAATAGACCAAAATATCATCAACGAACACAAGGACAGACTTATTCAACTGATCTCTGAATACCCTATTCATAAGATCCACAAAATATGTCGGGGCATTAGTCAGCCCAAATGGCATGACCAACCATTCATAAAATCCAGACGGCGTTCGAAATGTCGTTTTAGCTATACTGTCAGCTTCCACTCTAAGCTGATGAAAACCTGTCGCGAGATCCAACTGAGAAAATATTCTCGCACCACTCAACTGATCGAACAAATCATCTATCCGCGGTAGAGGATACTTATTCTTCCTCGTCACTTTATTCAACTCGCGGTAGTCTACACACAAACGAAGGGAACCATACGTCTTGGTAGCAAACACAACTGGTGCTCCCCATTCAGAAACACTCCTTCTGATAAATCCCTTCTTCAAAAGATCGCTGACTTGCACCTCGAGCTCTCGCTGCTCTCTTGGTGCCATACGACGAAGTGGCATCACTATAGGTCTGGCATCTTTTACCAAATCAATACGAAACTCAATCTCTCGGTGTGGTGGAAGTCCGGTCACTTCTTCGAAAACATCCGGATACTGGCCAACCACGGGCAAACCTGACAACTGACTATGCGGAATGTCGAGGGAGTTTAGAAAACTAGCCAATACCCCCTCACTGGGTAGACCACCAAACACTATCCTCCGCCCATCATCCGCTCTAGCTGTCACCAAAAAGCCCTCACAGTCTACCACCACCCCGTATCTTCGGAGCCAATCTACTCCCAAAATAATGCCAAACCCAGTAAAGCCCAAAACAAAGCAATCACGAACAAACATGCATCCATGACTCGATAAGACCACATTACGACAAATCATGCTGAGGCTAGTCGAACCACCAATCGGGTTCGTCACTACTAAAGGTCTATCGACGATCTCGGGCTCCAATCCTAACCTATCTACCAGGTCACTAGATATGAAAGAACTGGAAGCTCCGGTATCAAACAAAACTCTAACAGGAACATCATAAACAGAAAGCATACCTTGAATGACGACATTCTTTCCCTTTTCCGCCGCAGTTGGGGCATTCGACGAAGAAGGAATAGCATTAAGAGCATATGCTTTCACCATTTGCTTTTCTTTAGGGGGCTGTGGACACTTGTACTTGTGATGTCCCATTTGGCCACAGTTGAAGCACTTCCTATCCGCTGGCTTGGCCCGACAATTACTAGCATAATGGCCCTTCTTACCATAGCTGAAGCACTCAACATCTTGCTTATTCTTTTTCTTCTGGCCATCCTTAGCTTGGTTCTGCTTTCTCTTATTCTGGGAACCACCCTTGCCTCCACCACTTGCTTGTGGCTTTGGCTCTTCTGCGGATGCAACCTCAGTCTTCGGCTTAGGGTAGAGACTTTCTGATCTTAATGCTTTCCCCATAATTGATTCAAACGTCTCATCGATGTGGTTAATAAGTTTTTCCCCCAAGTACTGATCCAAACCAGTTATGAATTTCTCATTCTTTTTCTCGGCAGTATCAATAAGAGATAACCCATATTTTGACAAAGTGTCAAATTCAGCAATATACTCCGAGACAACTCTGCCATTCTGCTTGAGCTCCAAGAATTTCTTAAACAGCACTGACTTCTGAGCAGCCGGAATGAACTTCTCGCTAAAGCGAGCTTTAAACTGCTCCCAAGTAATCTGATCTTCGGGAGTAGCTGCCTTTATAGCGTTCCACCAATTCATTGCCCGCCCTTGCAGCTGACGGGACGCTAGCTTTCTCTTCATCGCATCCTCGATGCCCAAATCCTCGAAGATACATTCGCAACTGTCAAACCAATCTTGAACATCCGTGGCCGACTCAGTTCCGTGGAACGGCTTTCCACCGAGGCTAGTATAATCCTTATTCATCTTGGCGAAGTCGACTCTTGGCGCCTGCACTATTGGACCACCACCATTTCCACCATTGGGAGCTGCCCTCTGTACATCTCTAAGCATCTCCCTCATGAGGTCAGTAAACATCGTCCTCATGTCAGCAGCATTCCCATTATTGGCTCCCCTACCAGCACCTCTAGTATATCGGCTCATCGTCAATCTGAAAAAGGAAACGATTAACGACCCCATAGTGGTGCTAGTGCAGTACGACTTCATTCTTATACTACTAATAGTATATATATAAAGCTTTTTAAAACCAAAGTAATAACAAATACGCTCTCTCGTATACGTATATTATCTCTCCCTGATAACTTCCCTAGGTTAACTACGCAACCTAGAGCTCTGATACCAAATGTGACGGCCCACCCCGCACCAGTCGGCATTTCCTCCGAAAGTGCGTTGTACACGTGCCCGATTAGCACGGAACGGTCGCCAAAGAAAGGAAAGAAGTGAAGAACTAACACAAAACCTGTAGAATGTCTCACAGCGCATAGAACAAAATATAATAATAACATACTTGACATAAAACAGGAGAGACAGTGCATAAGCTGAAAATCAGAACTAAACATCATAGCAGCAGAAATCCAAAATACAGCTTATTACAACTTTCAAACTATCTCAAAGCAAAAGCAAGATAAATGAGGTACACTACTAATGCCCAGGTAGCGACCACCAACGACACAAGGAGAATGTGTATATATATATCATACGTGGAAGCCTCCTGCCCGCCTTCGAATCAGCTACTCGCGCATCACCAGCTAACTTGTCTCTAGTCTGCTCGTGTGAGCACCCAGAGTAATAAGAAGAGACATAAAACTCTGGGTCAGACAAAAAGTCTGGTATGAGCGATAAGCAGCTAAACAGAACAATAACAGGTATACTAAACCATACATGAACCTGCAACCAAAGAGTCAGTACCACATACCGTACGACACTCTAGGATGCCAACAACATATGGTGTAGGAATACGGGGGTGGGGGTGTGTATGTCAAACAATCAAGCATAGCAAACAAATCATCCATGGCAACCATCCTCACATCTCTCACTCAGTGCGTAAAGCATACGATGTCCACCACTGTCAATCACTAGACCCATTGAAGCAGTGACGGAGTTCAACTTGTACAACTACTTCTACTACCAAGCTTACCACATGGAGTCATGACCAAATCTTTACAAACGACCCCACT
Source organism: Allium sativum (assembly GCA_030737875.1). Lineage (NCBI taxonomy): Eukaryota > Viridiplantae > Streptophyta > Magnoliopsida > Asparagales > Amaryllidaceae > Allium > Allium sativum. The sequence continues at coordinate 576,250,630 of CM060913.1, forward strand.
TCATTGGTTTATAGCCCTTTAGTCGTACCTAGGCCACTTTGGCCCTGAATCCGTTCACATACCTCACATACATAGTGATCCAAAGTCATAGACATCGACAACTCCTTTGCACTCGTCCCGCAGCAAAGCCCAACTCATGAAGTGAACTCATTGGTTCCCAGCTGGTTCTGGGATCCTGAGCTCTATCTTCCATTTGGACTACCTTTGAATCTCGGGTTATAGTCTTCACCTCCGGATCGGTCTTCATTCAGTCTTCTCCTCGGATCGTGCTCCCTTGGATGGTTCGGTTCGTGGCGCGCCTCCCCAATCGGGTCGGGTCGAGTTCCTGCTAGCTCGTGGTGCTCCAGCTCCATCGGATCGTGTCGCTCCATACGGATCGCGCCTCAACAGCTCGTGGCGCTGGCAACCCATTGGGTTCGGGTCGTGCTACCTCGTCTGGATCGTCGCGCCTCATCTCGGATCGCACCTTCTGATCGGTTCATGGTCCACCAAGCTGGAGCGATTCGGATCGAGGTACTTCAGTTTGGACACGGCGCTACATCGGTTGGTGGCCTTCGAAGTGGAACGGATCATGGCACATGGTGGCGTGAGCTTCCATCAGATCGTGCTCATAGAGGGGGCGATCCGATCCGGGTAAATTCCTGCACTTCGTTCCAGCGACAGTCTTTCGCCATTCGACGGCGTTTTTGACCAAACTAACATTCTAAACAATCACAATACATCTCATACAGTCATAGCAACGTATAGTATCGACCACGAACACCATAACGCAAATCATAGCATGTAAAGTGGATCAAACATGGTCAAAACCCCAAATTTTCCCTTAAGCATGTTTAAACAAATCAAGTGACATACTTAGCAAAACTTAATCAAATCGAACCAAACTTCTGTTAGAGGTTTAAAATGACATTTCAGAATTTTAGAATATTTTTCTAGGATTTTATAGTGTAAGAATTTACTGATTATCACTAATCACCCTGACTGCAATTAGTGTCAAGACTAGGCAAAATCACTGACCTTTGCCACAATAAAACTTTCAAATCTGAAGTGAACCTCTGATTTGCACGGATTCCAATATATAACAGCAGCTCTACCTCGGTCCTTGTGCTAATCCTCCTTGATTTGATGCCTCTAAGCCTTAATCCTTGATTAGGAAGTGATCTTGGGTGTTTTAGAGAGATTTAGAGAGTGGAGGCCATGGCTAGATCAAGAGGAATGAATAGTGACGGCTGAAAAATGAGAAAAAGGTATTCTCCAAACCCTAACAGCCCTTTTAAACTCCTAATCCCGAAATTCCCCTTTGGGCCTAGCTGTTAATCGCCCGGTTAAGCCCAATTAAGCTGTTTTTCACCATCTGAAACTTGTTTCAGCCATATCTCCCAAACGGTGCGTCCGTTTGGCTAATGTGACCACTCTACGGAAAGAGAAACCATCATCCGGAGCCAATGGAAGTGGTTTCAGCCAAAATTCCTTTCCAGTCAAAAGTTATGGCCAAAACAGAGCCAACTAGGGGTAAAATGGTCATTTAAAAATCGGGAAAAATCTTGAACATGGGAAATGACCCCAATAGTCGTCTCCCAAAGTTACATGACCATACGACTTCGTATGTGAAAGAAATAAATATCCTACGATCCTGTGATGCGTAGAATACGGGTCGTTACTAAAGTAATCATTTGTTTTAATTTCCCAATCCCAACCTATTCATCCCATGAAGTAAAACTGGTAATACTTCATATCTAACACCACGGTGTTATCGGTAAATTCAATTACCATTTCACGTTCAAGTCTAATTAAAGATTTAACTATCGCCTGGAGCAAAACTGGTGATACTCCATTCTCGATCATTTCAATCTAATTAAAGATTCATTTAAACTCCACTTAGTTTTAATCTGTTACTGGGTTAAAGAATCAGTGTCATTTAAAACACGGTTCACTATAAACCCAAAATCACATCACATTTCAATCAGTCCCTAACCGTAAATTAGCAAGCGAGCAATTCCCTAAGTATTAACCCCGAAGGCCGAAACCAACATCAGATCAATACCCCAGAAACCATTCAACTAAACTAATCTCCAGTTAGTTTCTGATTTTCTCAACTCCTTTGGGTCTAAGAACAGTATTATTGAAGATACCGTTCACGACAACCCAAAATCACATTCCATTAATTATCGGGTTAAAGAACAAGTGTTATTTAAAACACTGTTCACGATAAACCCAAAAATCAATACCAATTCAATTCCAATAAAATATTATTTAATCGGTACACTTCATTAAATCCAATTAAAAAGATTTAATCTTTCTCTCAACTGGGCTTAAGAACAGTGTTAATGAAGACACCATTCACGACAAACCCAAATCACATTTGATATTAAATACAAGGCTCTGAATAGAAAATATATCGGCTTGTATTCAATATCAAATTCTACGACCAACAAATATCGTATTAGGAATAACGATATAAATATGTATATCTTTCAAATTTCCCTAACAACACCTGTATAATCACGAAATCCAACATCGAAATATTCCGAAGACAATTTCGATTCAAATCCATTCCAGTATAATTATTGGAAATTCTGGTTATTTTCAAAACCATTTCAAATCCAATTTATTTATTTAAAAATAAATAGAATTATAATTCTAGTTCAAACCTAGTTCATTTCGATAAAAATCTATTTTTATTTTTCAAATATGGAGTTTTTCATCCCAAATCTTCACAAATCATTTCTTATGATTTCACACAAATTATCGATATTTTTAATAATTTTATCAAGGCCCATACAGTCGATTTCCATCAACGGCCATCGAACTGCACTTATAGCGACCTTTTCCAAATTTGATTCGGACATAATTCCAAATCCAACCGTTAGATTTCTAATTTCTAATATTCGTTAGAAAGCTCTTTTCGATACGAACCCAACGGTTCCGGTTTTAGGAGAATCCGACGGTCAGATCTCCCGTAATGTCCGTTCGAAGTCAATGGTCGAAATTCGCGAACTGCCGCAGCGCGGCGCGTTCTATTCAGGCCATTATATTATATATATATAATATTATTTCGTCGATTTCTATTTAAAACGAATTTTATAAATCGTTTTAAATTCGTTTCCAAAACAATTTCAACTTCCATTTCAATTTCAAATCCAAATTGAATTTTTCCTTATAAATTCGTTTTAAATTCATTTCAATTAAATTCAAATTTCAAATTCAAATTCATTTCAATTCGAATTCATTTTCTATTCAATTCAATTCGAATTCATTTTCTATGTATTTCAATTCGAATTCATTTTCTATTTATTTCAATTCGAATTCGTTTTCTATTCAAATTCAATTCTGTTCAATTTCAATTCGAATTCCAATTCTTTTCAAAATATCATATTTTGAAATCACTTTCGATATTCATTATAAAATGAATAAAATCGATATAAATATTGTTCACGTCAAAATGGCGTAAATCTAATCAACACGGCTTCATATATTTCTATTTTCAAATATTCTATTTCCAATATTCTATTTCCAATATTTCTTTTTCAAATATTTCTATTTCAAAACTGGAATGAGGCCCAATCAATTACCATATAATGTTAATTATATGGATTTTCTACAACACATGTATACAATAACAACGATGAATAATCAACCATCATCCAAAGTGCATTCTACACTGTATAAGCATCAAATATAAATATTTAACGCTTATAACAGTCTGTCAATCAATCGATCGACATACGACTAATTATTGGGATTAGTGTACATCCCAATACCCGTGTGGGGTTTTCAAACAATCAAACGCAGATTTTATTTGTGCAGTTGGGCGATGTGTAAAATTTATCGACCCAATCAATATCATTCAAATGTGTGTGTATAAACAAATCTTTCGATTTGTTTATATTAATTTATTTCATTTCATATATACGTTAAAAATTCTATTTTTAACTATATAAATATTTCATTTCATTTCACATCACATCACACAATCAACTACACATCAAAATCAAACAAACAAGCATACAAGCCGTCCATGGTCTGTGGACGACGGGTGTCGGGTGCTACTAAACACCGTCTGCATCCTAGTATATATATTTCAACTAGAAAAATAAATTAAATGTGAGAAGTTCTCACAGAGGGTTCCACTCCGCCGTGCTTTGCTTCTGAATTTCTGAACATCTGGATTTGTTTGAAATTCCAATGCGGTCCTTTTCACGCTATTCAAATAAAAATTATATTTTTACTACTTCATTTTAATAAATAAAAATTCTATTTTTATTTCTCCTTCAAATATTTTTACAACGCTTATTTCAATATAAAAATTATATTTTTGCTTCTTATATTTTCAAAGCTATTTTATATTTAAAAACCTTATTTATATTTACAAAGTTATTTCTATTTTTAAAACAACATATTTTAAAAACAAAGTTATATATATAAAAAAAAGACCATATACTCAAATTAGATTTTTATTTCAAAGTCATGTTTTTATAATTTCTATTCGAACAAATAAAAATCACTTCTTTAATTTATGTTCAAACAAATAAAAATCACTTCTTTAATTTATATTCAAACAAATAAAAATCACTTCTTTAATTTATATTCAAACAAATAAAAATCACTTCTTTAATTTATATTCAAACAAATAAAAATCACTTCTTTAATTTAACGCCATTTAAAAACAATTTGCTTTATATTTAAAACTGAAAAGGAAAAATAAAATAACCATATGCTCACCGTTTTCCTTCAGAACCCGCAAGGACCCGTCGCCATTTGCAGGATCGAACTGGAGCCACCAACGCAGTGGAAATTGTTCGGAGCGCCACCCTGGAGCGACCGACATCCCATCAGAATGCTCCACCAGCAACGGCGCGTTACCACCCCCGCCGGAAATCAGTTGCCTTCGTCGCCGTGGTCTCGAACAGTGGGGGAGCTCGCAACTAAACATGGGGGCGCCGGAGTTGAGGAAGAACGGCGGAGCAGTGGGACGATCTGTGGAGCGACGGGGATGATTTCGATTTGGGCGAAATCGATCTGGTTAGGGGATTTCTGTTCGTTGAAGAAGACAGAAAATATGGAGGCGCGATAGAAGCTTTGACCGCGGTTTGACTAGCTATTAGGGCTTTGACCCTTAGAGAGATATATATATATATATTTTATTTAAATTTTCTTTTACTTCCAATATTAGCTGTTTATTGATATGAATTCAAATTGGAACCCAACGACTGTCGCCTCTAGAGTAATACCCCCATTCCGAACACAATGGGATATGTTTCGTGACCCAATTCGACTGTTTCGATCAGTTTTCTTTTAAATTAAAATTTAAATCCATATATTCAATTTTAAACGCACATTTCAATTTATCGGGGCCACATACAAACTCGAAAAATTCCCGAAAAATATTTTCTAGCTTCGTATTGACGATACGGTCCTAATAAAACTAGTTTCGTCGAATTCTGAGACCGTTTGAAAAATGGCAATTTTCCAGTCGATTAAAATCAACTTAAACTGGTCAAACGCGTTTTCCTTTGCCACGCTCACATATTGATTCGAAAAATTATGAAAGTTGAAACCAAGCAATAACTTGACATTGCGGATCCAACAATAGTGGTTTCGTCGAAATCCGAGGTCGTTTGCAAAATGGCTATTTTTAAGGGCCTGAATTCCACAACGACTACTCAGAATTTTCAACTAGACTTATCTTTTGTTTCCCGCTATGAAATTTTGATTTTCCCGGTTCGTTGGAAAGATAGTCACAATTAGATTCCATTATTTTTGGTTTCACTAAAATCCGGTTTATTTTGTACCCGGTACATTCAATTGATGTTTGAAATCGAATTATCGAACTACCGCGCCATTTTCAATTCCTTTTATAAATATAAATAAATATTTATATTCTATCGTCGATCTATATAATATATACGTTCGAATTATATTCAAAATAAATTTCTCGTCGTTATTATTTAAAATAATTCATTTTAAATAATCAAAATTCGCTAAAATTGCCAAAATAAAAATTTTAAACTGGCCCAGATTTCCGGGTTATTACAATCTCCCCCACTTAAAACTTTTCGTCCCCGAAAAGGAACGAAGCCGAAAGTTGTTTTAAATACCAACTCAACTTTCATTATTTTGACTACGGCTTAAGTTCTTCAACTTTTAAGTTTCTAAGAACTTTTCAAATTTTTCAAAAATTTGGCTAACACCCTAAATTTTCGAAAAATTTCACCATAACCTCCCCTGCACCGGGAGCACGGGAAAATCCCGAAATTGCCATACAGGCCCTCAGATCTCAAAAAGAAAAAGAAAAAGCCAAGCGGTTAGCCAATCGGCTCATAAAATCATCATCACCCAAACAAAACAGTAAATTATGGTAAACATGTACCTATTTGTCGGGCAAACAATTTTATTCTTCTGCTCTAGCCTCCTTGCTATGACCTGTTCAATGTAAGTACATGTATATGCATGCAAATGCGACCAAATTTCAATATAATTCAATATTTGATTCAATTTGGCTATAGGGTACAAATTTTAATTAATCAACCAATAATCAACAACACAACCATCAATCAATTAGTTGATTAGCTTTTCAAATTCATAACTTTGATATATATACAGAAAATCATGTTTTTGATGCCAAATCACAACGATAAGCCCTATCTAATTTCGGTTCTCACACCAGTCTAATGGAAATATAGAAATCTCACTTTCGTTACTCGAAAATAAATACTGGCGACGGTGCCCCATCACCAGAATTATCCCCGGGCAACTAGAGTATGATTCTATAACTATCCAGTACATTAAAACTTCGAATAGACGTTTGCAAGACGCATATGCAAAATCTTTATATATCGGATTGTCCAAATTCATATAAATAAATAATCAAATACGAATAATTAATTTAAATTTTCAAAACAAAAATTGTTTTCATTTTAAAAATATACTCTTCACACTCGTTCTAGGATACTAGTGATCCCATCTCTAACGAGTCATTCCCATTGGATATTACTAATCCAATATCTGATGAATTCTTTTGTATGGTTCTAATGTGTCTTATTCTCTGAGCTTTGTAAACCAAAGCTCTGATACCACACTGAAACGACCCGAACTTCCCCGGTCTCCGAAGAGAAGAGAAAGAACGAATTGTTTTGAGAACACAACAAAATAGAACGCAGACGGGAGAACATTTCATTGTATATTACAACAATACCATCAGATTACAAGAATATACAGAGTATAAATGAATATTACACAGAAATATTAGAGATTTAAATTAAATTTAAATACATAGCAGCGGAAAATAATACAATACACAACTAGAAGAGATATACGGATACAAAGCTTTCCGGATATCGTTCCAGCTGTAAACCAGGATCCTGTGAATATAAATCTGCAAAACCAAAACTACTAGCTGCCCGTGTCAAAATAAGGGCACCCAGAGTTTACGTTAAAACAATAAACTCCAGGTCAGTCATGGGACTGGTGTGAGAACTAAAACAGTAATTAATCTTTATTTTTAAAGTTCGGTAAATCAAGGGACCACGCCGTATAACACGGAACGGGTTTCCTCCCAAGAATACCAGTGCATATAACAAAACAACGCAATGCTAAATAAAGAAAAATGAAGCTATTATAAGACCCAGGTCCTATCACACAATGCAACGCAAGCCGGGGGATAGGGTTTTCCCTTATAATAGCCAAATATGCTTAGTACGTTTAAAACAAATCATTTGATACTATTATAAGTGCATAGTGTATAAAACAACTTCAAATCATAAGTATCAATCATAGGCAGCATGGGTACCATATATCATGTCGCCAATACTAGGCTCTACAAATAAAACCGAATTATCACGTATTTGGAAATTGTATTTCCATCTATGAACCAAGGCCAGGGATCGTCCTCTACCGATTCGAGACGCTCTAGTCCGTGTCTCAGGCAAGCGCGCAGGCAAGCCTTGGATCGTCAGGGCCGGTCCACCGATGTGGATTATTATGCCTGAACAATACGTCTCTCCGCCCTATGTGGCGTAAACGAGCCAACGAATGACTCCATCGGACCCGGATCGTCCGATCAAACCGAGGCGCCTCGCAACAGCAACAACCACATAAGTCAAACTCGTCAGGGCATGTAAAACCACTGACACCACTTCTAACTAGAAAGAAACGCATGCCCTCCCTGAGGTCCTTCTCCCGTTTCTGGTTCATACCGGGTGTGAAACTCGCGAATTAAACGTTATACAAAGCTATGCCACAAAGGTCGTGCTTTGATCATCAACCACAAGACTTTGCTTTTCAACAAAAGCCTTGATCATTTGCCACTTAGGCGTGCCACACAGACAATTCATTCCATGCGATGGATATCCATCAATATATAACCCCTGAGCTCGTACGTCTCAGAGAAGGGCGTTAAGCAAGAGAAGAAATTCTCCGCCGCCAAACAGATATATATTTAATAGAAATCAATCACACAGACTGAAATCCAATGTCAGACACACAGTCCATTTACTAGTCCGTTCTGGGTCTGAACGAAACCGGAGGCATCTAGTACCCCGCATATCCATTGATCTCCAAGTACGTCTGGACGATCACCAACTGTTTCCATCTTCTTGGGTGTACATCCCAATCAAGATCATCAGTAATTATCCAAACGACGTGAAGACCTCCGGTCTTCGACCACCGTCTTCATCTTCGACTTATCGTCGTATCAGTTATTCAGAATGGGATAAACCCGGTCTTTTCGAATAACTCGCGTATATAATAAACAAGTGTCACACAAACACAACATACGCCTCATTCCAATTCATCGGTCACTAACCATAAATTAATCAAGAGAATAATCCCCTAAATATTAACCCCGAAGGCCGTAACCAACATCAGATCAATATCCAGAAAACCATTCTGCTTAGTTAACCGACAGTGAGTTTCTAAATTTCACATTCATAGGGAAAGGTTCCCATTAATTTTATCAAAGATAAATCCTTTAAATTTATTCTTTAATCTACTTTTGAATATCAATTCAAACTAGTAGGGATTAGCGAACCTTACCGAAGTAATCATTTGTTTTAATTTCCCAATCCCAACCTATTCATCCCATGAAGTAAAACTGGTAATACTTCATATCTAACACCACGGTGTTATCGGTAAATTCAATTACCATTTCACGTTCAAATCTAATTAAAGATTTAACTATCGCCTGGAGCAAAACTGGTGATACTCCATTCTCGATCATTTCAATCTAATTAAAGATTCATTAAAACTCCACTTAGTTTTAATCTGTGACTGGGTTAAAGAATCAGTGTCATTTAACACACGGTTCACTATAAACCCAAAATCACATCACATTTCAATCAGTCCCTAACCGTAAATTAGCAAGCGAGCAATTCCCTAAGTATTAACCCCGAAGGCCGAAACCAACATCAGATCAATACCCCAGAAACCATTCAACTAAACTAATCTCCAGTTAGTTTCTGATTTTCTTAACTCCCTTGGGTCTAAGAACAGTATTATTGAAGATACCGTTCACGACAACCCAAAATCACATTCCATTAATTATTGGGTTAAAGAACAAGTGTTATTTAAAACACTGTTCACGATAAACCCAAAAATCAATACCAATTCAATTCCAATTAAATATTATTTAATCGGTACACTTCATTAAATCCAATTAAAAAGATTTAATCTTTCTCTCAACTGGGCTTAAGAACAGTGTTAATGAAGACACCATTCACGACAAACCCAAATCACATTTGATATTAAATACAAGGCTCTGAATAGAAAATATATCGGCTTATATTCAATATCAAATTCTACGACCAACAAATATCGTATTGGGAATAACGATATAAATATGTATATCTTTCAAATTTCCATAACAACACCTGTATAATCACGAAATCCAACATCGAAATATTCCGAAGACAATTTCGATTCAAATCCATTCCAATATAATTATTGGAAATTCTAGTTATTTTCAAAACCATTTCAAATCCAATTTATTTATTTAAAAGTAAATAGAATTATAATTCTAGTTCAAAACTAGTTCATTTCGATAAAAATCTATTTTTATCTTTTCAAATATGGAGTTTTTCATCCCAAATCTTCACAAATCATTTCTTATGATTTTACACAAATTATCGATATTTTTAATAATTTTATCAAGGCCCGTACAGTCGATTTCCATCAACGGCCATCGAACTGCACTTATAGCGACCTTTTCCAAATTTTATTCGGACATAATTCCAAATCCAACCGTTAGATTTCTAATTTCTAATATTCGTTAGAAAGCTCTTTTCGATATGAACCCAACGGTTTCGGTTTTAGGAGAATCCGACGGTCGGATCTCCCGTAATGTCCGTTCGAAGTCAATGGTAGAAATTCGCGAACTGCCGCAGCGCGGCGCGTTCTATTCAGGCCATTATATTATATATATAATATGTATTTCGTCGATTTCTATTTAAAACGAATTTTATAAATCGTTTTAAATTCGTTTCCAAAACAATTTCAACTTCCATTTCAATTTCAAATCCAAATTAAAATTTTCCTTATAAATTCGTTTTAAATTCTTTTCAATTCAATTCAAATTTCAAATTCATTTCAATTCGAATTCATTTTCTATTCAATTCAATTTGAATTCATTTTCTATTTATTTCAATTCGAATTCATTTTCTATTTATTTCAATTCGAATTCGTTTTCTATTCAAATTCAATTCTATTCAATTTCAATTCGAATTTCAATTCTTTTCAAAATATCATATTTTGAAATCACTTTCGATATTCATTATAAAATGAATAAAATCGATATAAATATCGTTCACGTCAAAATGGCGTAAATCTAATCAACACGGCTTCATATATTTCTATTTTCAAATATTCTATTTCCAATATTCTATTTCCAATATTTCTTTTTCAAATATTTCTATTTCAAAACTGGAATGAGGCCCAATCAATTACCATATAATGTTAATTACATGGATTTTCTACAACACATGTATACAATAACAACGATGAATAATCAACCATCATCCAAAGTGCATTCTACACTGTATAAGCATCAAATATAAATATTTAACGCTTATAACAGTCTATCAATCAATCGATCGACATACGACTAATTCTTGGGATTAGTGTATGTCATATATCACCCCAATACCCGTGTGGGGTTTTCAAACAATCAAACACAGATTTTATTTGTGCAGTTGGGCGATGTGTAAAATTTATCGACCCAATCAATATCAGTCAAATGTGTGTATATAAACAAATCATTTGATTTGTTTATATTAATTTATTTCATTTCATATATACGTTAAAAATTATATTTTTAACTATAAAAATATTTTTAACTATATAAATATTTTATTTCATTTCACATCACATCACACAATCAACTACACATCAAAATCAAACAAACAAGCATACAAGCCGTCCATGGTCTGTGGACGACGGGTGTCGGGTGCTACTAAACACCGTCTGCATCCTAGTATATATATTTCAACTAGAAAAATAAATTAAAGGTGAGAAGTTCTCACAGAGGGTTCCACTCCGCCGTGCTTTGCTTCTGAATTTCTGAACATCTGGATTTGTTTGAAATTCCAATGCGGTCCTTTTCACGCTATTCAAATAAAAATTATATTTTTACTGCTTCATTTCAATAAATAAAAATTCTATTTTTATTTCAGCTTCAAATATTTTTACAACGCTTATTTCAATATAAAAATTATATTTTTATATTTCTGCTTCTTATATTTTCAAAGCTATTTTATATTTAAAAACCTTATTTATATTTACAAAGTTATTTCTATTTTTAAAACAACATATTTTAAAAACAAAGTTATATATATATATATATATATACATATATATATAAAAGACCATATACTCAAATTAGATTTTTATTTCAATGTCATGTTTTTATAATTTCTATTCGAACAAATAAAAATCACTTCTTTAATTTATATTCAAACAAATAAAAATCATTTCTTTAATTTATATTCAAACAAATAAAAATCACTTCTTTAATTTACATTCAAACAAATAAAAATCACTTCTTTAATTTATATTCAAACAAATAAAAATCACTTCTTTAATTTAACGCCATTTAAAAACAATTTTATTTATATTTAAAACTGAAAAGGAAAAATAAAATAACCATATGCTCACCGTTTTCCTTCAGAACCCGCAAGGACCCGTCGCCATTTGCAGGATCGAACTGGAGCCACCAACGCAGTGGAAATTGTTCGGAGCGCCACCCTGGAGCGACCGACATCCCATCAGAATGCTCCACCAGCAACGGCGCGTTACCACCCCCGCCGGAAATCAGTTGCCTTCGTCGCTGTGGTCTCGAACAGTGGGGGAGCTCGCGACTAAACAGGGGGGCGCCGGAGTTGAGGAAGAACGGCGGAGCAGTGGGACGATCTATGGAGCGACGGGGATGATTTCGATTTAGGCGAAATCGATCTGGTTAGGGGATTTCTGTTCGTTGAAGAAGACAGAAAATATGGAGGTGCGATAGAAGCTTTGACCGCGGTTTGACTGGCTATTAGGGCTTTGACCCTTAGAGAGATATATATATATTTTATTTAAATTTTCTTTTACTTCCATTATTAGCTGTTTATTGATACGAATTCAAATTGGAACCCAACGACTGTCGCCTCTTGCGTAATACCCCATTCCGAACACAATGGGATATGTTTCGTGATCCAATTCGACTGTTTCGATCAGTTTTCTTTTAAATTAAAATTTAAATCTATATATTCAATTTTAAACGCACATTTCAATTTATCGGGGCCACATACAAACTCGAAAAATTCCAGAAAAATATTTTCTGGTTTCGTATTGACGATACGGTCCAAACAAAACTAGTTTCATCGAATTCTGAGACTGTTTGAAAAATGGCCATTTTCCAGTCGATTAAAATCAACTGAAACTGGTCAAACGCGTTTTCCTTTGCCACGCTCACATATTGATTCGAAAAATTATGAAAATTGAAACCTAGCAATAACTTGACATCGCAGATCCAACAAAAGTTGTTTCGTCGAAATCCGAGGTCGTTTGCAAAATGGCTATTTTTAAGGGCCTGAATTCCACAGCGACTACTCAGAATTTTCAACTGGACATATCTTTTGTTTCCCGCTATGAAATTTTGATTTTCCCGGTTCTTGGAAAGATAGTCACAATTAGATTCCAGTATTTTTGGTTTCACTAAAATCCGGTTTATTTTGTACCTGGTACATTCAATTGAAGTTTGAAATCGAATTATCGAACTACTGCGCCATTTTCAATTCCCTTTATAAATATAAATAAATATTTATATTCTATCGTCGATCTATATAATATATACATTCGAATTATATTCAAAATAAATTTCTCGTCGTTATTATTTAAAATAATTCATTTTAAATAATCAAAATTCGCTAAAATTGCCAAAATAAAAATTTTAAACTGGCCCAGATTTCCGGGTTATTACAAGATCAGACATGCTGAAAAGCGAAAAGGAAAAAGACTCAAATGAGGAAACAAAGGAAAGTGCTAATGGATTTTGGGGAATAGCCTTTTCTTAAAAACAAAAATTTTCTTGAAAAATGCTTCTTTATAAACGGTTTTGAAAATAGTTTCAGAAGGTTTTTAAAACTTTTGCCCAGTCTGGTAACCTTCTGCTCTGATACCAAATGTAACACCCCACCTCCGCTAGGGTCACTCACAAAGGGAATGCCCTAGTTTTGGAGGGGTATTATCTAGTAAACAGGCACAGAGATAACACAAGACAGAACATAGATAAAATAGAGTATATAAAGCAGCGGATATAAACTTTAAAACCAAATCTCATTACTGAAAAATAGAGTCAAAACCTCTTACATCAAAATGCCAAGTCATTATTTCATTACATCAAGTTTTAAAGAAGCAAAGTACTTAAAACAACATAAGTAAAATATTATTCCCCAAAAAGTGCATGAGTGCAGCCATAGCATAGCTCAAGACCAAACCGTACATGAGCTGTCAGAAAGCAAGCAAAGTCCAAGCTAAGAGCTAGAGTGTCCTCCCTGAGAACCTGGAGGGGGGGAGGGGGAAACGAAAGACAAAGAGGCGAAAGAAAACGGGTCAGCTATAACACCCCACGCCCGCTATGGTCACTCTCTAAGGGAATGCCATAACATCGGTGGAGTATCTTGAGTGAATATAGAACAGAGTAATTACAGCAAGACAGATATAAGTAATACTTTGAAAATTTAAAACATCATTTCAATTGCAGCGGAAAATAAAACATGTCTGGTTACATCACAAAACCATAATAGAAGTCAAGTACAAATATCCATCCTGCTAAATAAAAATACATAATCCCAAAACATGAACCGATAGCCATAAAAGAAAAGGGTAAACTGAGCTCTACATCTAGGGTCCAAGCTCCAAGAGAGTAATAAAAGAAGCCTGATCAAAGCCCACTCGTGCTGGGCCCACTCTGATAACCTGAGGGTTGGAAAAAAAGATAAAAACAACGGGGTCAGACATAAGTCTGAGCGAGTCCTATAACTTTAACAATACAATCATTAAAGTAACCAGAAAAGACATAAGCTTGATATACGGTAACGTCTGGGGATGAATGGCTACACTAAGCAGCTTGGTAGACTTAGGATGAACTAAGATAACCGTAAAGACACATTTATCCACCCAAGGATAATTACTAGATTGCACCACCCCAGGTCTACCCTCCCAAGGGTAATTCCTACACTGCACCACACCAGTTCTACCCACCCAAGGGTAATTCCTACTTAAAGGTTGATCCCACTAAGTGTACTTAGTAATTTTACCCAGTAGTTTCGTGTACCCCCTACATAAGTGCCGTCTGCCCCTATCTTTACTAGGTGTACCCACTACTCCCAAGCGATCGGCTCCCTACCGTAGATATCCGTGCTGGCCCCACAATGGGGTGTATCACTCCCCAAAGTGGTTAGCCCGATACAACAAATGGTGCACGGGTTATATCTACACGATGCAACAACGTCTTACCTACCATCCCGGGTCCACACACGCAGATGAAACCCGTTGGACTCGCGTTGCCACCGCTACCCTGTTTTGGCCTCTTATAGTCAAGCCCAATATGCGTGTCCCGTCACTCGACTAGAGTCGAGCCCACTAAGATACGTTTGGGATATTGGTTGAAATGGGCCCCCACAAGCTACCACCTAAGCTTGTTATTTTATCTAGTGTATCCCAATTAACCCCTTTCATAATCATGCCCACCTACATGTTAAGGTTTGGTTAAGTCATCTAATCATATTTCTATTGCCACCCAAGGCAACCCACTAGATTTCCATATGCCACCCAAAGCACTTACTTAACCCTTTACCCATGTTTAATTACATGTTCCACTTTGGTTAAGTATTCTAATCGTATTTTCTATTGCCACCCAAGGCAACCCACTAGATTTCCACATGCCACCCAAGGCACACACTTAACCCCTCATGTCCCTCTACATGCTAATATGGTTAAGTGTTTCTTAATTAATTAAGATCATGACCTCATAAAGACGTCTCACATTAGACCATCTTTTATGACTGCTGGATATGCCGGTTGGTTCCGGGCAGACTTCTGTCATAAAAATGTCTAACCTCGTGTCTTTACTTTAACCACGTATTTAATTTATGACTAAGACCTCTCACATTGGGCCAATCATTTGTAGCTGCTGGATGGCCGGTCGGTTCCGGGCAGACTTCCGCTACAAAAGGGTCCAACCTCGTGTCTTAGTTGATTAATTACACCTAATTAATCACCCCCATAATTTGAATTAATTATGCCTAATTAATTACACATTTTTAAGAATATGGGTAGACCTAACTCAATAGGTAAATTCCCAATTCCATAGTATGGGTAGACCTAACTTAATAGGTAAATTCCCAACTCCATAATATGGGTAGACCTAACTTAATAGATAAATTCCCAATTACGTCCATTTAATTTGTGGTATGATTAATCATACCCATTTCACATCATTTTATTAACATGCATATTAACCCCATCGTTCCCCACGTAGTTCGTTCTCATAACACGACATAATAAAGGGAAGATTCATCACAAAGGTCATGGGTTTAGCCAACATAGCATGTAACTTTATCATGGGTTCAAAAGGTGTCAATTTGCATATATGAACATACATTAAACCCAACTAGTATTTAACCCAAACTTGCATTATGCATATCATAAAAGAGACAACTTGCATATGAACTTGCACATAAACTTGCATATGAACTTTCACATAAACTTGCATATGAACTTGCACATAAACTTGCATATGAACTTACATAACATGTCATACATAGAGGCAAACTTGCATATGTTATGCATATCATAAAAAGAGACAAACTTGCATATGAACTTGCATCATAATAGGGTAAACATGCATATGTATGCATAGCATACAAAGGTGTCATCTTGCATATGTATGCATCTTATTTAAAAAGGGTAAACTTGCATATCATAATGCATGCATAAAACCAAACACTTAGCATGCATAAAATCAAATACTTAGCATGCATAAAACCAAATACTTAGCATGCATAAAATCAAATACTTAGCATGCTTAAAACCAAACACTTAGCATGCATAAAATCAAATACTTAGCATGCATCAAACCCACCACTTAACTTGCATAAACCCATATACTTAACTTGCATAAACCCACCTACTTAACTTGCATAAACATAGGGTTAACATTAAACATAGATTAGCAAGCCAATATCATATCATATGACTTAAAACCCACAAATCCGCATACAAAACCGCATGATCTCATCATATCTCATCTACTTAATTTAGCAATTGGTTATTAAAGTGATAGAAACTCACCAAAACCAAGATTAGCAAACTTATGTAGTAGAACTAGTTGCTATACAAGAAGAAGATGATGATTAGAGGTTGATTAGCTTGCAACTTTCTTCATAAACTAGTGGAGGCTCCTCTCAAGTTTGATTTTGGCGGCATGGTGGCATCATTTCTATTTTTAGTATGAATTAGGGTAGTATTAGGGTGTATTTATAGATTAGGCAAGTGTTTTAGGCCATTAGATTAACCCTAAATTAGATTAGGGCCATCAGATCTCGGAAGCTTCTAGAGAATAGCCCAAAACACAGCCAAACCCTAAAATGGTGCACCAGGGTCAAACCAGAAAGCAGTGCAGGTTTCTGGCCCGACACGGGCGCACTTCCCAAGTGCGCCAGTGTAAAAATGTGTTGGCGCACTTCACAAGTGCGCCAGTGCATTTTTGTGTTGGCGCACTTCACAAGTGCGCCAGTGCATTCTTGCTTGTTTTCGGTTTTTCTGCCTAACTTCGTTCGTCCATATCTTCTTCATACGGACTCAGATCTTCGAAAACTCAGACTCTATTTCGCGTATTTTTCCGAGACGAACACAATGGTGCAACCCGTTTCCCCTAATTCCCACATCCGGGATTAGTTATTCTTTAATTTGTGAATTTTAGCATTAACCGAAATTCGGGGTGTTACATTCTCCCCTCCTTAAAGGATTTCGTCCCCGAAATCTCTAAGCTAAGGAGAATGCATATCCTACCATCCAAACAACCATCTACTCAATCCATCAAACACGGGCATCCATTGTCCTTAAAACAGTTTCTAATGATGTATGAGCATATGCAAAAAGTGTGTGTATATGTTCCCTATCTAATGTATGAACATATGCAAACCATGATAGTGCCATGCATCCATTATGTATGCGAGAGAACCCTATCGACACATACAATATCTACATGAGTGCACAATCATTCACCAAAATGCATCATCCATATGATAACACAATCATTATACATCCATAAATATAGCTTCCTACACAAATTTATGCAATATGCAATATGAAGTGATTGAGCCGATCTAGTGCCTAGAGTGTGTATACTTGCATCCACGAGCAACCACTAGCAACCACTTGCATCCACATGCATCCATCAAACATAACATATCTCAAACACATGTTTCAACCATAGGTTTACCCTATCTAAAGGTCAAAGGTATTAATGAGAGGACATACTAAAGATAAGATAAGCACTAGACAAACGATAAAGGAGACGTTCAAAGGACATACCCTCAAAAAGGAATGGGTATAACGAACGCATCTTCGCTTCTGTCTCCCCAGTAGCATTGCTCTCACTTTCTCCCCTTTTCACTTTGACTAGTCGAACCTCTCTGTTTCTCAACTCCCTAATCTCTGACCCAAGGATGCGGGTAGGAGCTCGTCGAATAATCACATCACGCTCTACCTTTACTTCTTTAAGCAAGCTCGGCTCTACCGCCTCTGCGGTCTCATGTAGGCATTTCCTCACATGGAATACATCATGTACACCACTAAGTCTGTCGGGAAACTCCACCAATGGAAGATGCTCTTCCCATGTACCTCCAAAATCTAAGATACAAAGCCTCAAAAGGTCTTCTAGGACACGATTCACCCTCTCAGTCTGGTCGTCCGTCTGAGGGTGATATGCGGTGCTCAGACATAATTGAGTCCCCACTGCTTCTTGCAAACTTTTCCAGAATTCGCTAGTGAAGATAGGATCTCGATCACTCACTATACTAGAGGGTACCCCATGCAATCGAATTATCTCTCGAAGATATACTGAAGCTAGCCATGGAGCCATCCTCTAGCTCTTCACAGGTATGAAATGGGCGCTCTTAGTAAGTCTGTCTACCACCACCCAAATTCCTGTATTACCCTTTCTCGATCTGGGTAACCCGTCAATAAAATCCATCGAGACGCTATCCCACTTCCATTGCGGCACTTCCAATGGGTGAAGCAACCCACCAGGTTTCTTTTGCTCCGCTTTCACCTGTTGGCATACCAAGCATCGAGCAACATATTCGGCCACATCTTTCTTCATACCGGCCCAGAAGAAAACCCGCCTCATGTCTTGGTACATCTTGTCCCCACCAGGATGAATGGTCATATTCGAACGATGTGCATCATCAAGTATAGCCTTCCTCAACCCTCGTCTTGCGGTACACAAAGTCTACCGTCTCTACACAACCACCCCTTGCCATCTAGGGTGTACCTACTCAAATGGCTGGACGACTCCCCCTCCTCATGAGCTTCTCTACTAACTCAACCAACTGTGGGTCGTCTCACTGCGCTCCGCTAACATACCCCAAAAGAGTAGGCCTAACCTCCAAGGAGGCTAGCAAACCGGGTACAAAGTCAACGGAAGGTCTAAAGTCAAACATAGAAATAAACTCTAAGCTCCGTCGTTCAACGAACAATGATCTCAAGGACAACCTTTTCTACTTAAGGCGTCCGCTACCACGTTACCCTTGCCATGGGTATACGCTATCTCAAACTCATAGGATGCTAAGAATCCCATCCAAAATTATCACAACTGTCCATCTCTCACGCAGACCACCCTAGTCGAACTCGACATCCCCCAAAATGCAAGCCCCAAAGGCCTAAACCAATATCAGACAAACACCCAAGGGATACCTCCTTCGAATTCAGACGACCTATGTGAGATGATACTAGTAAAAATGGCTAAATAATTAAGCCCTTGTCCAATTCTGGATGTCCTCGCCAGTCTCGCTCCAAAACCACCGTTTATCCCATAACTGTCTTTGCTCAACCTATTGAGCACATACGAAAACTTATTTCGCCCCTAGAAAAGACCAAGATGTCATTTACAAAGACCATCACGAACTTATTTAGGTACTCCCTGAACACCCTTCTCATCAAGTCAATAAAGTATGCGGGGGCGTTCGTCAAACCAAATGGCATCTCCAGCCACTCATAAAAAAAACCATCCGGAGTCCTAAAGGCAGTTTTCTCTATACTATCCTCAGCCACTCTCAACTGACGAAACCCCGTGGCTAAGTCCAACTGAGAAAATACTGAAGCGCCAACCAACTGATCAAAAAGATCATCTATCCTCGGCAATGGGTGTCTATTCTTCTTTGTGAGCTTGTTGAGTTCTCTATAGTCTACACAAAGTCTGAGGGTCCCATCCGCCTTTGTAGCAAAAACTACTGGAGCACCCCACTCCGATATACTTCATCTTATGAACCCCTTCTCAAGCAACTCCCCTACTTGCTTATGGAGTTCCCTCCTCTCACGAGGAGCCATGTGGCGCACTGGTAAAGATACCGGTTTAGCATTATCCACCAGATATATTCGGAAGTCAATCTCCCGCTTCGGAGGTAAGCCCTTCACCTCCTCAAACACATCCGAGTATTCCCGGACCACTCTAACAGATTGCAAACTCTCGACCGAAGCGTCAAGCGATTCAAGATAACTTAGCATAATAGAATCCATGGGATTACAAGAGATCTCGAGAGTGTTACCCAAGTGGGTCATGAGCCTAACAACTCTCCTTTCGCAATCAAGAACAGCACCATTACTGGATAACCAGTCCATGCCCAAAATCAACCCATAGCCCGTGAAGCCCAAAACAAAAGCATCACATCTAAACTCAATGCTAAGTATAGAAATCTTCAAACCCAAACATATCATGGACAAATAAGTGGAGCCCCCAATTGGGTTTGAAACAACCAAGGGATCATCTACAAGACTGGTGTCCAGTGAGTCAACTAATGATGATGAGAAAAACGAATGCGATGCGCCTGAATCAAACAATGTACGGACAGGATGATCAAATAGAAAAACCAGACTTTCAACGGAAATAGTTCTACCTCTTTCCTGAATCGGTGGAACCGCGAGAGCCTGTACTTGCCCCCTAGCCTGACCCGGTGCCATAAGAGCTTGCACCTGTCCTCCTAAGGTAGATCCCGTCCTTTGCCCCTTCTTAGGACAGTCTTTCACCAGATGTCCTACTTCGTCACAGTGGAAGCAGCCAGTCTTCTTCTTCTTGCGACAATCCTTGTTTAGGTGGCCTAGTATCCCACAATTGAAGCACTTCTTCTTCCCCTTGCCACCGTTGCCTTTCCCACCCTTGTTTTGCTGTTGCTGCTGAGGTTTCTTCTGATCTCCTTTCTTCTCGGGTGCTTTATTAGCATTGGGACCCTTCTCTTCCGGTGTGTTTACCAAGTCTATGTTGAATCTCGCTAACTGATTAAACTTGTTAACATATTCTTTCACCGACAAGTTCCCTTGCTTTAAGTTCAAGAACCTTTCCACGTGCATATTTTCTTCCGCTTTTGAGAGAAACTTTGCCTCAAACCTTTGCCTGAAATCCACCCAAGAGTCAACAGGGCGTTCTCCATTAGTGACCTCCCACCAGAACGAGGCCTCTCCTTCCATTAACCAAGCGGCTAACTTGACTTTCTTTCCCTCTTCCACTTCCAAGATTTCCATCAACTTTTCCGTCTCATTAAGCCAATCCCTAGCTCCCACAAAAGGTTTCCCTCCCATAGCCTTAAACTTCTTACAAGTCTTAGCAAAAGTATCCGTGCGAGGAGGAGGGGGAGGAGGAAGGTCAGGTGCTACGGTTGGTGGAGGAACATTTGCTGGACCCGCAGTGGTGGCCCTGGCCTCCATCAATCTCCTATACCATACTGGTATCGCTACACCGTCCGAAAGATAAAGATCTTCAGCCATGCTGAGACGAAAAAGGGAAGATTCAAAACGGAGAATTCGAAAGATAAAGATATGGCTATCGGGGATTATGCTTTTCTTTCAAAAACTTTTCTCTTTAAAGACATGTTTTTGAAAATATCTTTTCCAAAAATGTTTTTAGAAAAATAGTTTTCCAAAAATTTTATCTGTTCCGGTAACCTTTGCTCTGATACCACGTGTAACACCCCACGCCCGCTATGGTCACTCTCTAAGGGAATGCCATAACATCGGTGGAGTATTTTGAGTGAATATAGAACAGAGTAATTACAGCAAGACAGATATAAGTAATACTTTGAAAATTTAAAACATCATTTCAATTGCAGCGGAAAATAAAACATGTCTGGTTACATCACAAAACCATAATAGAAGTCAAGTACAAATATCCATCCTGCTAAATAAAAATACATAATCCCAAAACATGAACCGATAGCCATAAAAGAAAAGGGTAAACTGAGCTCTACATCTAGGGTCCAAGCTCCAAGAGAGTAATAAAAGCAGCCTGATCAAAGCCCACTCGTGCTGGGCCCACTCTGATAACCTGAGGGTTAGAAAAAAAGATAAAAACAACGGGGTCAGACATAAGTCTGAGCGAGTCCTATAACTTTAACAATACAATCATTAAAGTCACCAGAGAAGACATAAGCTTGATATACGGTAACGTCTGGGGATGAATGGCTACTCTAAGTAGCTTGGTAGACTTAGGATAAACTAAGATAACCGTAAAGACGCATTTATCCACCCAAGGATAATTACTAGATTGCACCACCCCAGGTCTACCCTCCCAAGGGTAATTCCTACACTGCACCACACCAGTTCTACCCACCCAAGGGTAATTCCTACTTAAAGGTTGATCCCACTAAGTGTACTTAGTAATTTTACCCAGTAGTTTCGTGTACCCCTACATAGGTGCCGTCTGCCCCTATCTTTACTAGGTGTACCCACTACTCCCAAGCGATCGGCTCCCTACCGTAGATATCCGTGCTGGCCCCACAATGGGGTGTATCACTCCCCAAAGTGGTTAGCCCGATACAACAAATGGTGCAAGGGTTATATCTACACGATGCAACAACGTCTTACCTACCATCCCGGGTCCACACACGCAGATGAAACCCGTTGGACTCGCGTTGCCACCGCTACCCTGTTTTGGCCTCTTATAGTCAAGCCCAATATGCGTGTCCCGTCACTCGACTAGAGTCGAGCCCACTAAGATACGTTTGGGATATTGGTTGAAATGGGCCCCCACAAGCTACCACCTAAGCTTGTTATTTTATCTAGTGTATCCCACTTAACCCCTTTTATAATCATGCCCACCTACATGTTAAGGTTTGGTTAAGTCATCTAATCATATTTCTATTGCCACCCAAGGCAACCCACTAGATTTCCACATGCCACCCAAAGCACTTACTTAACCCTTTACCCATGTTTAATTACATGTTCCACTTTGGTTAAGTATTCTAATCGTATTTTCTATTGCCACCCAAGGCAACCCACTAGATTTCCACATGCCACCCAAGGCACCCACTTAACCCCTCATATCCCTCTACATGCTAATATGGTTAAGTGTTTCTTAATTAATTAAGATCATGACCTCATAAAGACCTCTCACATTAGACCATCTTTTATGACTGCTGGATATGCCGGTTGGTTCCGGGCAGACTTCTGTCATAAAAAGGTCTAACCTCGTGTATTTACTTTAATCACGTATTTAATTTATGACCAAGACCTCTCACATTGGGCCAATCATTTGTAGCTGCTGGATGGCCGGTCGGTTCCGGGCAGACTTCCGCTACAAAAGGGTCCAACCTCGTGTCTTAGTTGATTAATTACACCTAATTAATCACCCCCATAATTTGAATTAATTATGCCTAATTAATTACACATTTTTAAGAATATGGGTAGACCTAACTCAATAGGTAAATTCCCAATTCCATAGTATGGGTAGACCTAACTTAATAGGTAAATTCCCAACTCCATAATATGGGTAGACCTAACTTAATAGGTAAATTCCCAATTACGTCCATTTAATTTGTGGTATGATTAATCATACCCATTTCACATCATTTTATTAACATGCATATTAACCCCATCGTTCCCAACGTAGTTCGTTCTCATAACACGACGTAATAAAGGGAAGATTCATCACAAAGGTCATGGGTTTAGCCAACATAGCATGTAACTTTATCATGGGTTCAAAAGGTGTCAACTTGCATATATGAACATACATTAAACCCAACTAGTATTTAACCCAAACTTGCATTATGCATATCATAAAAGAGACAACTTGCATACGAACTTGCACATAAACTTGCATATGGACTTTCACATAAACTTGCATATGAACTTGCACATAAACTTGCATATGAACTTACATAACATGTCATACATAGAGGCAAACTTGCATATGTTATGCATATCATAAAAGGAGACAAACTTGCATATGAACTTGCATCATAATAGGGTAAACATGCATATGTATGCATAGCATACAAAGGTGTCATCTTGCATATGTATGCATCTTATTTAAAAAGGGTAAACTTGCATATCATAATGCATGCATAAAACCAAACACTTAGCATGCATAAAATCAAATACTTAGCATGCATAAAACCAAATACTTAGCATGCATAAAATCAAATACTTAGCATGCTTAAAACCAAACACTTAGCATGCATAAAATCAAATACTTAGCATGCATCAAACCCACCACTTAACTTGCATAAACCCATATACTTAACTTGCATAAACCCACCTACTTAACTTGCATAAACATAGGGTTAACATTAAACATAGATTAGCAAGCCAACATCATATCATATGACTTAAAACCCACAAATCCGCATACAAAACCGCATGATCTCATCATATCTCATCTACTTAATTTAGCAATTGGTTATTAAAGTGATAGAAACTCACCAAAACCAAGATTAGCAAACTTATGTAGTAGAACTAGTTGCTATACAAGAAGAAGATGATGATTAGAGGTTGATTAGCTTGCAACTTTCTTGATAAACTAGTGGAGGCTCCTCTCAAGTTTGATTTTGGCAGCATGGTGGCATCATTTCTATTTTTAATATGAATTAGGGTAGTATTAGGGTGTATTTATAGATTAGGCGAGTGTTTTAGGCCATTAGATTAACCCTAAATTAGATTAGGGCCATCAGATCTCGGAAGCTTCTAGAGAATAGCCCAAAACACAGCCAAACCCTAAAATGGTGCACCAGGGTCAAACCAGAAAGCAGTGCAGGTTTCTGGCCCGACACGGACGCACTTCCCAAGTGCGCCAGTGTAAAAATGTGTTGGCGCACTTCACAAGTGCGCCAGTGCATTTTTGTGTTGGCGCACTTCACAAGTGCGCCAGTGCATTCTTGCTTGTTTTCGGTTTTTCTGCCTAACTTCGTTCGTCCATATCTTCTTCATACGGACTCCGATCTTCGAAAACTCAGACTCTATTTCGCGTATTTTTCCGAGACGAACGCAATGGTGCAACCCGTTTCCCCTAATTCCCACATCCGGGATTAGTTATTTTTAATTTGTGAATTTTAGCATTAACCGAAATTCGGGGTGTTACATCAGCCAAAAAGACTGGTAAGCCCTAGTGACTATCAGCATAGAAACTAGTAAAGTAAACAAGACATGAATAAACTAGAATTAAACATAGGAATGATGATAAGTCTGACATGATAACAAAGCTAACAAGATAACTCAAGTCTAACATTGCGTATTCAAGGTTCGCCATACCAACTATACTGGTATACTAATCCTGTGTCAACTATAAATCAAGAAATAATCCCTTGGCCCAATATCGTGAAGTGATCCAATTCGGGGTCCAACGGTATGATCTAATCGATCGGCTCCCTACAAGTCTAGCTCGTCGTATGTCTATGTCATATGGCCCTATCACGAATGTAGTCACCTGTGCTAGGTCCACCATAGGGTGTATCAAGCCCTAGGGTGCCAACCACCGACACGAATCAAGAATGCACAGATAATCCTACTGATGCCCAATGCCTGCTTTTTCAACTCCGGACTAAGTGCACGACCCTAGTCCGCCTGAACCTACAATGGCGCACCAACTCAGCCGTCGTTCTGGTCGCTTACAATCAGCTCAGCAATTGTGCCCCACCCTGCCTAGTCCCAGGGTACCGTGATACATCTAGTGGGTTACTGCTGAAAAGGACCGCGTAACTAGGGTTTCGTTCAGCAGATTAAGTTGTCATTTAAAATCGAGACTTAACCCCATCTACGTGTCATGTCAAATTGACTAAGTGTGTCGTTCTTGTTCAAGACTTAGTCCTACGAATCATGTGTCATGTTGGTTAAGTGTGTTCAAGCGGTTCATGACTTAACCCTATCAAATCAACGGGTCAAATTGGTTAAGTATATTCAATTGGTCCATGACTTAACCCTATCCAGTGGCATTAATTTACTTAATGCACCCCTAACCTCTCACATTAGACTTGGTTATGGTTACTGGATGTGCCGGGCGGGTCCGGGCAGTTTTACACCATAACCTAGTCTAACCTCGGGTTTCGAGTGCGATATGACCAACTACTCACATTGGGTCCTATTGTTTGTAGTTACTGGATTCGCCGGGCGGTTCCGGGCAGATTTATACTGCAAACTCAACCCAACCTCGAGTTGGCCACATTCAAGTTATCTAAGTGTCATGTCCCAAATTCATATTTTCAAGTATAATTTCATGTCAAGTTCATGTTCCTATCCAAGCTCAAGTTATAACGATATTCATGTTTTCAAGTTCATACTAAATTCAGGTTTTCCTAAACTACCCAAATTGCATCACCAACGCTCGTGAATTCGAATCAAGGCAATAGATGTAACTAGGGAATAACATAACAAGGATGGGTATAAAGTGGCAAAGGTGATTTCAAGGCAAGCATGGTGTAACTTGAGATATGATCATGACATCACTGACATATGAAATAGGGTGATAAACATAGTAATAAATGACATAAGATGATAATCCTAAACTTGTGACTAGCAATAGTTTCAACATCACAACATCACAGGTATGTTAAAATAATGATAGGGTTTAGGTTATGACATGAACATGCCCCTAAATCAAGTTCTTATCAGTATTCCACAAATCATGGTTCAATATGAACGGTACTAGGTTCAAGGTGAATAGATCTAGGGTGAACAAGAGTAGATCTAAAATAATAGATCAAAAAGGAATAGTCATAGATCAAAGATATACAAGAGTAGGTCTCAAGTAGTTATCATGTTTATGTTCAACTTCAATCTACACATGTCCATATTAAGTTTAGAGTTTAGATCTAAGAGTAACTGGGGCTTACAGATCGTGGTTTTTGAGAACTAAGAATAGAAATTGTCGTAGGATCGTTGTTGAGATGTTGATCTATTCCCTTGAATTGTTGTAGAAACGTTGGCCTTCGATTTGGATCTAGTTTGAATGTTTAAGCTTCAAGTTGGAGGCGGCGGCCATGGTTCAAGAGGAGACTTAGCTGCATAATGGTGTTAGAAAGATTTGTTGTGGATTAGCCCAGGTCTTAGGGTGTTTTTATAGTTGCAACAACTAGTTTAGGCCATAGGATAAACCCTAGAATCGATCTGAACCGCCAAAAATTGTCACAGGCCCTCAAACAAGACAACAGGGTCAAGCAGGAGCAACCAGGCCCAAACCAGGTTCGGGGACCAGGTCGACACCCAAGTCGACTGCGCAGTCGACCTGGTCCTGGGGGTGTCGACTGCCCAGTCGACCCCCCAGTCGACCTGGGGTGCTAGGTGAGAAATTTCCCGCCCAGTCTGTCTGGGTTTTGAAATTCGAATTCGAACTGTTTTGAACTCTGAAAATTTCTGAAACTTTGGGGAGCCATAACTTGGTCATACGAACTTCGATTTTCGACAACTCGGACTCGATTTCATGCAGAATTCCGAGACGAACGCAATGGCGCAACCCGTTTCCTTTGGTTCTTATTTTAAAATTTAATTCTGCCTAGATTTATGGTTATAACACGTTATCAAAATACGGGTTGTTAAATATATGCACTAGACCTCTCACATTAAGTCGGCCACTTGTGGATGCTGGATTAGCCGGGCGGTTCCGGGCAAACTTCTACCACAAGTTGGACTTAACCTCATGTATTAGCATCGTTACATATATAATTACGCACTAGACCCTTCACATTAAATTAACAACTTGTGGATGTTGGATTTGCCGGGCGGTTCTGGGAAGACTTCTGCCACAAGTTGAATTTAACCACGTGTCTAAGTGCATTTACAGTTTTCTATTTGTGTATATTTTCCATATAATTTAGACGTGTCCATTCTTTCAAATTTTACTATAATCTATATTTTACATGTCATCATATTAAGCCCATTTTATCTCGCATGTTCTTTCTAACATGTAATTAATTCTATTCTAACATGTAATCGTTTAATCATGTAATTGTTCTAATCTAACAAGTTAACATGTTATTTTCTCAATTCTACAGTTAATACTTCAAGTACATAATATGTCACGACACTACTACAAAATAGGTCATTTGCTTCGGTTGTTTACCCCCTGTTGCTTCAGTTCAACAACCGAAGCAAATGCAGAAGACGCAACAGAACAAAATTTGTTGCTTTGGTTGTTCATCCAAAGTAAAAAAAAACATGTTTTGCTTCCGTTATTCTAACAACCGAAGCAAAAAAATGCACTATTAGTTAAAAAGTTGATTCTAGCTATTGCTTCTGTTGTAATCATAACGGAAGCAAAAAATCCCATTTGATCCAAAAAAAAAAAGCTCCTTACAAATCACTATAATTCCCAGATACAACATTATGTATACATATAGAAATAAATATTTATCATTTATAATTATATAATCAATCTAGATAACAATATATATTGGATACGCTAATACACAAATAAGAAAAATTCACTTATATAATTAATAATCCATATATTTAGAAGCAACAACATAACAAAAAATAATATAATTCACTAATTATGCTAATAATCCGATCTTAATACAACAAAATAAAACATCTAATAAGATTGAAGCTGTACAAAATAAGTGCAATATTTACAAAATGCAGCTCTCACTAAAGCTAATCTTCTAAAAACAAACCAAGCTCCCACCATTGCGCGCTGCGCTTGAACTTCGTTCTACTTCAGAAAATCTCTGAAAACATTAAAAGTTGTAAATTTTCAGTTCAGGATACAGGAAACAAGAAAGGACATACTACCTCAATATTAATAAAAAAACATTGTGTTGTGCTATTATAATTTATATAAATAGACATAAACACTCTCAATACAATTTAGGACACAAGTCATGAACCATTTTGTTGTGTCATTATGATTTTCTCTATTCTAAAATATAACATTGTCAAACTTAACTCAATACTAATAAAAATGGGAAAATAAATAAAAGTAGGCTGACTTAAGTAAATAAAAATACATGGAATTAAATGCTTAGTGACACGTGTTGCCCAAGGGGCATACAGATTACCTTTGACGCATACTGCCTACCGCATCCAACTTGTCTAGCAATTTTTTTTGCTGAAGTTAAAATTAGTGCACTACGTTGAGATTATTTTGTTCCTGTAGTTGTTTTCCCTCAAGTGCTTTGACATTCAGCAGTTCAGCATTTCCATTAATTATTGGCATGCAACAAAAACTGCCAAATAAAACAAAAAAACGTTGTTAAATGCCTAAAAAATCATTACGGAAGGACAAGCAATGTTTTTTATTGCCATTATCATTAGTGTAGTCTTACAATTAATAATTAATGGCTAAAACAGTTTTAAGACTCTTTATTCACTTAAATAACTATAGGTTAGGTGCAGTGTTTTTCAACTTGTGTTGTTCATCACTATCACGTAGCAGGAAACCATATCACATTTCTCAAACTAGCGGTCATTGCTGCCAACCACAATGCGACATACACAATTATTCTCAACATCAACTCTAAACCATTAACTGTAAGACTTCACTAATGCAAACAATTTGCAAGCATAATGACCTTTACTCAACACTAGGGCTGTCGATGGGTCGTGTCGGGTCGGGTTCGTGTCAGGTCAGGTCGGGTTCGGGTCAATTATTAAACGGGTCGGGTCAACCCGTTTAATAAACGGGTCAACTTTTGTCAACCCCAACCCAACCCATTTACAAACGGGTTGACCCGACCCAACCCATGCGACCCGTTTATCTAATCGGGTCAGGTCGGGTCGGTTTGGGCCGGATTGACCTGTTTTGACCTGTTTATGTATTTTCAGTCCGATAAGCAATTAAGCATGCTACATGCATACTGCATAAACAGCTAAGCAATACACATACATAGAAATATATAATCCATACTCCAAATTCCAAAATACATCTAGATCAGATCATCTCCAAATAGTCTACCAGTTTAACACTTAACTAATAGTGATACAAATTACATTGAAACACAGAACGAAACTGTAGGAAGTTGAATTATAGCTTCCTAATCTTAACTAAAGAAATGTTTTCTTTGACTCCAGCAATTCCACATTTTTCTTGTTGCTTCTTACTTCCATGGGTCTTCACTCTGCAGTCTGCACAATGGAATACAAAAACGTGATATATACCACAAGCTTAGACAAACCAGCCGGAGGAGATCTTATGCATAAGCAAGAATATTTGGACATACAGCATGATCATACAACATGAGCCGAAATGAAATGCAAAATCATACACCGAAAAGAAATGCAAAATCATGATCTATGTATAATTGTCTTCACCTAAATAAAGATAAAAAGTGAACATACAGCATGAGCCGACCATTTGTAGGGTACTATCTCAACTCTCAAGCATTACAACTAAATAAAGATAAAAAGTGAGCACTACAACATGAGGCTATGAGCCGACCATTTGCTGAGCGGCAGCCTGGAGCTGCTGCTGAGCGGCAGACCAGAGCTGTTGCAGCAGCCCGAAGCTGTTGCTGACCGGCAGCCCGGAGCTGCTGCTGATGCTTAGCAGCAGCTCAGCGCTGCAGCAGTAGCGTCGCCACTGCTACTGCAGCGCTGAGCTGCTGCTAAGCAGCATCTCGGCAGCAGCTCTGAGCTGCTGCTCGGCGGCAGCTCTGAGCTACTGCTCGGCGGCAACTCCGAGCAAGACATATCGACACATTTGCAATGCATAATAAATAAACGTAGCAACTAAATTTTATATAATAAAAGAAGACATATTGGCACATTTGAAAAGTTATAACTAAAAAATGCTGATGTTATTAAACATACCGATTAATTGAGTTGACGCTGATTGTTAGAAGAACACTCAGCGGTTTGAGAGTGGACGCCATCGATTTCTAGGTTGCTAATGTCCTCCGTTAATTATTTAAGAATAACAGGCAAAGTAGTAGCACCTGTCAAGTTAAAATAGTTATAGAAAATCAATTTTTATATAATGGACAACAAAGTAAGAAATTTAACCTCCATTCCTAAATATCCAATCTCATGTGCATACGATTGCCTCTACAACTTCGGGCTTAAGTGCACTTCGATATTGATCGAGAACTCGACCACCTACACTAAATGATGCTTCCGATGCAACAGTAGATATAGGAATGGATAGTACATCACGAGCCATAATAGACAATTCTGGAAATCTAAATTGATTTGCTTTCCAATACTCAAGAATATCCAAATTTGGTTCATCCAAGTACAATTCTAGTTGAGTTTTTTGAGCTGAAAATGTAAATTCTTCGCTCTCAAAATTGTCAAAATCCTATATATATATATATATATATATGTGTGTGTGTGTGTGTGTGTGTGTGTGTGTATGTAAGAATCACAGTAAATACAAAATTGTGTAATAAAAGAGAAATTTTTAAAGTTTAAATGCATTGTTATATAAATTTCACCTTCATCACTCCAAGCATTCTTTAGAAACTAAGATATCCCCTATAGAAGATTGACTCTGACTACTAGAAGCGGTGTCTGCTTTTTTTACCATACATTTGCATGTAAATATCAAAAAGAGAAAACAAAGTATCACGAACTTTACTCATTTCTACAGAAGCACCACCATAAAGTCTCTTATACGAAAACTCCACAAACTGAATCTTATACCTAGGATCTAGAATAACAACAATCGAGAGAATAAGACTATATGTCTTCCAATACTTGTCAAATTTTCTGATCATACACGTGCAATCCTATTCGTAAAACTATCACCATCAACCAATGCTCTTAGCAAAGTATCTTGAACAACAAATACTTGAGGAAAATACAAATTTGCAGTAGGATATTTGGGGTTAAGTTAAACACTTAACTAATCTAACACGATGATTTGATGTGGTTAAGTGACCTATACTTAACCAATCTAACTCGTTAATTTGATGTGGTTAAGTTAACCAATACTTAACCAATATAACGTGAAAACATGATAAGGCTAAGTCACGAATCGCTTGAATACACTTGACCGATTTGACTAAGTAAATTGATAGGGTCAAGTTAATATATACTTAACCAATCTAGAATGATAATTGGACGAGGTTAAGTCGTGAATTGCTTAATATACTTAACCAACTTGACACATGGTTTGTAGTGTTAAGTCTTGAGCTTGGATACTTAGCCAATTTTGACATGATTTGTAGACGGGTTAAGTCATGAACTTAAGTGACACTTAATCCATTATGTAAACCCTAGTTCTGAGGATTAGGTGGATAACCGTAGTTAACAAGGATAACGGGAATAAGGCTAAGTGGTAAACCTTAGTTGAAGAATAACTAAGTAATGATTCTTAGTCTAGGAAATTTAGACCAGTTCATAGATAGATGAGTAACCTGATACGGTAGGTCATCGTTTAAGTATACGAGTAGGAGCAAGTATCTGATTTAGATAAAGGCTCCAGCGAACTGGGTAACGAAGCAGCGGCTTCGGGGAACGTGAGGATATTCTTGGTATCCCTCTATGAGCTGCCAGGTGATCATACTAGGCTCATGAGAGGTTAAGGTCTGCGTTAGAAGAACCAAGAGTATGCCTTGGTTGCTATACGAGCGACCTAAAGACGGGGATGGATAGGGGATAGTCGACGATACACGGTCGTAGCCTAGATAGCATTTCGTCAGGCTACCTACCATCTTTGGTCAAGCGTGTACGTACGGAAAGGCAGAGAACACCCAAAAGACCATAATTGCTATCTAATTATGGTTGCGGTAAGGTTAGATTGTGGGTTGGCCAGTAGTGTGTTCTCATACAGGATTTATCCTGTCTTGTCTTTCGCTAGTTGAGGGAGTGGTCTCGTGGGACCATAGCCACGTATAGAAAAAAACAGACCTTAGCATCTGCATCGGCAGATAAATCGAAAGCTCCCGACCGAGTCATGTATTTCTTGATCTGCCCTGTGACAGGACTTGGATGGCACGATGTGATACATGTGCATACAGTCATGGAAAAACGATTCACGATGAATGCGTGGGAAAAAGGGCGCGGTTGACGGTTAGCGTAATCCATAGTGGCCCTGGGTAGTTGAACCCAAACCGAGATACGAAAACGTGCAATAGGTAAGCATAATCCCTAGTAGTCCTAGGTAGCATAAGTCCTAGTTGTACAAACAGTGATTCATATGAAAGAACCTAGCTAGACCTAGGGTAACAGTCCAAAACGATCTTAAGGATCATGGAATTACATTGGAGTAGTATAGAACCTCATGGGAAAGCCCGTACGGTCTACGGCAAGGAACTGAACATTTACATGGAAAGAAACATACGAGTTGAGTAACCTAAATGCGATATATTAGGTTGACATGAACCATTACACGACTTTTGAGTAAGGGTCATTCATGGTTAACACATGATACGATGGGGATACTAGTATGGTAGGTGCAGAGCTAAAATACAGGATAGATGCCATGGGACGTTATACATGATAGATATCTTGGGGATATTATACTTGATAGGAACCTGACGATGGGATACCTTGTTTTATCTTGACATCGTAATTTATCATGACACCTTAGTTTATCTGAGTTCAGTAGTTCATCCTGTTATTTTGATTTAGCTTATCTATCTTGTCATCATGCTTATGTTCATCTCAGTTTCTCATGTCAGTTAACTTTACTAGTTTTTATGCTGATAGTAGATAGGGCTTACTCAGTCTTTTTGACTGACCCATTTTGTTTCGCTTCTTGTCTTCCGTTTCCCCCCCAGGTTACAGGGAGGAAATACTGTTGTTTAATTCGGACTTCTTCTGCTTGAAGGTCATCATGGATGGCTTGGACTTTTCTTGTCTATGGCTACTTTACTGTTTTACTTGGGGAATAATTTTCGAAAATGTCTTTATGCTTCTTTACTATTGCAAGACAGGTTTTGATGTACTCTGATGTAAAAGGCTTTAGACCTTATTTATTCATGTTATGAAAGTTTGATTTTAATTCCGCTATTTTATATGTTCTGTCTTGTGATATTTCTGTGCATGTTTACCAATAATGCCCCTCTAAAGCTAGTGCATTCCTTTGCGATTGACCCTAGCGGAGGCGGGGTGTTACACGTGGTATCAGAGCAGAAGGTTACCAGACTGGGCAAAAGTTTTTAAAGACCTTATGAAAACTATTTGAAAATCGTTTACAAAGAAGCATTTTTCAAGAAAATTTTCTTTTAAAAGAAAAAGGCTATTCCCCAA
Organism: Allium sativum; assembly: GCA_030737875.1. Lineage (NCBI taxonomy): Eukaryota > Viridiplantae > Streptophyta > Magnoliopsida > Asparagales > Amaryllidaceae > Allium > Allium sativum. The sequence continues at coordinate 576,284,776 of CM060913.1, forward strand.
AGGCCATTAGCACTATCCTTGTTTCCTTGATTGAATCTCTTTTCCTTTCTTTCCTCCATCTGTAGTCACAGTGGTCTTAACTGCGACTAGTCTTTTCTATCTACGAAAGTGTTTTCCATACGATGGAGGTGGTTCTCGAGAGGCCAGTGGCCGAGTTATAAGAAAGGATAGTAAGAAAGAGGATAAAGGATACAAGCTTAAGGATAAGCAACCTGTTGGTATGGCTCAACCCAGGACATGACGAGAAAGTATCTATGGTATGGTAAAACGGGACGGATAGTTAAGTATTATGGACAAGGACAAGATCATCATACCCCACTAGAGTACCTGAGAAGGGGGATAACATCCTTGTGGAAAGTTTAGTTATTCTTTTCTATCATCCCGCCAAGACTTAGTTTTGATCACCGCATCATTTAAGTCCGCTTCGATAGTTGAGTCTCTGCACCTTAGTACTAGTGTAATAGAGAATCCCATTTTGTCTCAAGTCCTGTTGGAGAATCGGTCCATTTATTCATGGCTTGTTTGGATTTGAGAATGTCTATGCCAAGTGTTGAGTTTGGAAATAATGCTTATGTTTATAAGCTATGGATGGATTCTAGGGATGAAGTGGTTATCCAGTAAGGGATGCCATTCTCGGTTTTGATAGGAGGGTAGTTAGACTTTTGACTAGCCTTGGTAATACCCTCGAAGTCTCGTGTAACCTTTTTAGGTTCTGTCATGACTAGTTACTTAGAATCCCTTGATGACTTTATTGGAAATTTGAAGCCCGATCGAGTGGTGTTCGCCGATAAGACGGATGGTTTATTTCACTTATGCATGGGTTATAGGAATTACCCTAGTAAGTGCGCGTGGTAACCTGTTTGACAACTGGTTACTTTTAAGAGAAAGTTCTTCTACATGGAATACCTTATAGTATATAAACGAGATCCAAGATTCTCTAGTGAAATTTTGGAAAGCTTGCATGAGATCATGAGTACGTGGTTATGTTGGAGCCAAGTATTCTAGAAAAAGAATAGGCAAAAGTGGAACGAGAGGCGACGAGGAAATGAGTCCCAACTCATGTTATGGAAACAGGAAATAAGAAGCTGCGAAATCGTGAAGTTGAAGGACGATCAAGGCACGATGGAATTAAGCTCAAGGAAATGCGGCTTAGACGCGCGCATCATATCTCTTTTTAAGAGTATATCTTTGATCCTTGGTTCACCTGTAGAGCTTGCTTATATGTTATCTGTTATGGATATCCTCTCGGTCCTATTTTCTGTTACAAACCCCGTAAGGAGTTTGTCTTGTTTATCTTCTCCACCCTGTTTCAGGGAATCCTAGGTAGAACCCTATGGATGTAAACATGTATTTGAAACATGTTATGATTGATATGGTTGCAAGTGGTTGCTCGTGGATGCGCGAATACACATTAGATACTAGCTCGACTCGGTCACATTTCATATTGCATATGCACGAGTATTTATACTTGTTTATGGATGAAATCGAATGTATTATCATGCGGTTGTTGCATATGAATGAATGATTGTGCACGCATATAGTATCTATATGACTAGGACTATTTGCATACATGTTGGATTCATGGCACTATACATATTTTGCATTAGAAAGATTATTCAGGCCTGATCATTAGCATTAGCTAAGGAACATGTACACACACGTTTTGCATATATTCATACAGCATTAGAAATCATCTAAGGACAATGGTTGCTTGTGGATGATGTTTTGAGTAGATGAATGATGGATGGTAGGATATGTTCTTCCTAACTTGGAGATTTCGGGGACGAAATCCTTAAAGGAGGGGAGAATGTAACAACCCGTATTTCGATAACACGTTAAAACAAGAAATCAAGGCAGAATTAAATTTTAAAATTGGAATCAGGTAAAATGGACTTCACCATTGTGTTCGTCCCGGAAAAATACGAGAAATAGAGTCCGAGTTTTCGAAAATCGGAGTCCGTATGACCAAGATATGGCCAGAACAAGTTTTCAGTAGTTTTCGGGCAGACTGGCCAGGTGTCGACAGCCCTGTCGACTTGGCTGTCGACTTGGGGCCCATGGTGTCGACTTTCCCCCTGTACAAGTCAACTTTTTCATCCTGGGGCTGCCCAGAACCCATTTTTGAGGCCCGGGATGAGTTTTGGTGGCCCGGATTGACTCTAGGGCTGGTTTTAAGGCCCTAGATGGTTCCTACATGTGACTTCTTCCCCAAGACATGCTTTAAAGGCTAGGATTGGTTCTAAGGTCTATCCTATGGCTAATACTATCCTAGTCTTCTATAAAAAGACCCCTAACCCTCTCTTAAATCCTCATTATTCATTCTTGCAACTAAACTATGGCAAAATTATTACTCTCATGGCCTCCACTTTCATTCTAAAATTCCTAAGTAAATTTCTATGAGAGGTTTCATGATCATGTGAGTGTTAGAGAGTCTCTATGTTAGTATGAGAGCTTCTCAAGTTGATTTCAAGGCAAAAGCTTTGATCTTTGTTCATAAAGATGGGGTTTTTATTGATTTGGAGTGTTCATCTTTGGGTTTTTGGGTGATGGCATGCATAGGCTTCATCACAATCTTTGTTTTGCATTTCAATTTGTGCCTTCATAGCAATGTAAGCCCTTTCCCTACTCTTAGATATTAACTATGAAGTTAAATGTTCATGTTGCAAGTTTGGGTTTGATCATTGAGAGTGATACATGCTATCATGTCATGCAAGTTTATGAAGTCATTATCTTGATCTTGTGAGCTAAAAGCTACAACCTTTATATTGAAATATTGCATTATGCAACATGAGAACCTTCATAACCTTTATGTTAACTTGCAAATGAAGTCATAACCCTTATGTGATGATATATGCGAGTTACTAGTCATCATTCCATGTCTTTTGTCACCATGATTCGCTTATGTGCCAAGTTTGGGATTTATGCATGTTTTTGAGGCTTGAGAATGTAACATGCAAGTTAATGAACACATTTGTGCCTCATTTGCCACCATGATTAACTTGTGGCTTAATATCCATTTTTGTCATGCCTTTGCCAAGTCTCTTCTTTTAATCCATTACGTTGTTGCGAACGTATATGCGAGTTTAAAAGCGTTGGGTTATGTTATGGGAAATTTCTAATGACATAAAAAACATAAGCTTGGGAATTTACCTATTAAGTTAGGTCTACCCATTGGGAATTTACCTATTAAGTTAGGTCTACCCAATTGCTTGAAAACTTGTAATGTGTTTTGGAAAAACGATGGACATGACACTTAGAAAATATAAGTGTGACCAACTTGAGGTTGGGTTGAGTTTGCAACGTAAAACTACCCGGAACCGACCGGCCTAACTAGTAGTTGCAAACGATAGGACCCAATGTGAGAAGTTGATCAGGTTGTGCTTGAACCCGAGGTTAGACCAAGTTGTGGTGTAAAGCTACCCGGAACCAACCGGCTTAACTATTAACCACAACAAAGTCTAATGTGAGAGGTTGGGGTGCATTAAGTAATTAATGCCACATAATAGGGTTAAGTTAATTTGATTAATGACTCTTAACCAAATATGACATGGACAAATGGGTTAAGTAATTTGATTAGGCTAATGATACTTAACAAAACATGACAAGGTTGGGTAGGTTAAGTAACTTGATTTGCCTAATGACACTTAACCATTTTCATACGGCTAGTGGACGGGGTTAAGTTAACCAACACTTAATCAATCCAACACGATAATTTGGTAAGGTTAAGTAAGTTTTCTTTATGACACTTAACCGAAAAATACAGTTAATGGATGGGGTTAAGTTAACTTAGATTTAACTAACCTAAACATGGAAATCGGATGGGGTTAAGTTAGCCTAGACTTAATTAATCCCACTTGGTAGTTTAATGAGGTTAAGTTAAACACTTAACTAATCTAACACGATAATTTGATGTGGTTAAGTGACCTATACTTAACCAATCTAACTCGTTAATTTGATGTGGTTAAGTTAACCAATACTTAACCAATATAACGTGAAAACATGATAAGGCTAAGTCACGAATCGCTTGAATACACTTGACCGATTTGACTAAGTAAATTGATAGGGTCAAGTTAATATATACTTAACCAAACTAGAATGATAATTGGACGAGGTTAAGTCGTGAATTGCTTAATATACTTAACCAACTTGACACATGGTTTGTAGGGTTAAGTCTTGAGCTTGGATACTTAGCCAATTTTGACATGATTTGTAGACGGGTTAAGTCATGAACTTAAGTGACACTTAATCCATTATGTAAACCCTAGTTCTGAGGATTAGGTGGATAACCGTAGTTAACAAGGATAACGGGAATAAGGCTAAGTGGTAAACCTTAGTTGAAGAATAACTAAGTAATGACTCTTAGTCAAGGAAATTTAGACCAGTTCATAGATAGATGAGTAACCTGATACGGTAGGTCATCGTTTAAGTATACGAGCAGGAGCAAGTATCTGATTTAGATAAAGGCTCCAGCGAACTGGGTAACGAAGCAGCGGCTTCGGGGAACGTGAGGATATTCTTGGTATCCCTCTATGAGCTGCCAGGTGATCATACTAGGCTCATGAGAGGTTAAGGTCTGCGTTAGAAGAACCAAGAGTATGCCTTGGTTGCTATACGAGCGACCTAAAGACGGGGATGGATAGGGGATAGTCGACGATAAACGGTCGTACCCTAGATAGCATTTCGTCAGGCTACCTACCATCTTTGGTCAAGCGTGTTGTAACAACCCGTAAAATGCGAGCCAGTTTGAAATTTTTATTTTGGCAATTTTAGCGAATTTTGATTATTTAAAATGAATTATTTTAAATAATATCGACGAGAAATTTATTTTGAATAGAATTCGAACGTATATGTTATACGCGTCGTCGTTAGAATATAAATATTTATATATAATTTTAAATAGAATTGAAAATGGCGCGGTAGTTCGATAATTCGATTTCAAATTTCAATTGAATGTACCGGGTGCAAAACAATCCGGATTTTAGTGAAACCAAAAATAATGGAATCTAATAGTGAATATCTTTCTGTCGAATCCGAAAAATCAAAAGTTCGTAGCGGGAATCAAAAGATATGTCCAGTTGAAAATTCTGAATAGTCGCTATGGAATTCAGGCCCTTAAAAATGGACATTTTGCAAACGACCTCGGATTTCGACGAAACCACTTTTGTTGGGTCCGTAGTGTCAAATTATTGCTAGATTCCAAATTTCATAATTTTTCGAATCAATATGTGAGCGTGGCAAAGGAAAACGCGTTTGACCAGTTTCAGTTGATTTTAATCGACTGAAAATTGGCCATTTCTCAAACGGTCTCAGAATTCGATGAAACTAGTTTTGTTAGGACCGTATCGTCAATACGAAGCTAGAAAATATTTTTCAGGAATTTTTAGAGTTAGCATGTGACCCCGGTAATTTGAAATGTACGTTGAAAATTCAATATAGTGATTTAAATGTAAATTAAACGGAAACTGATTCAAATGGTCAAATCAGCTTGCGATACATATCCCATTGTGTTCGGAATGGGGGTAAAACGCTATGGACGACAGGCGGTGGGCCTCGTTTCGAGGTCGTATGTGAAAGTCAACTCTTTGAAAAAAAATGAAATAATTAAATTAATAAAAAAATTAATTAAATCTTCTCCCCCCTTTATTTCGTTCTGGCCCCTCCCCCTTTTTATTATTTCCAAATCAATTTTATCAGAGAAGAAGAAAAAAAAAAAAAAAACCCTGACGAAATCGCGATCGATGACGCCACCATCTCGCCGTCGTGACCCCCACCCATCGCGCCGCCTTGGTTGGAGCCTCCCTCCTCAGTCGCTGCTCGACCCCACCCCTCGCCAGAAACGATCGCGGAGGACCACCAGGCCACCGCCGAAGACCAGGCACCTCCCCCTACCCTCCAAAGTCGAACTCGCCCCCACCCCCTCCTCCTGAAGCCGCGAAACCCTCCTCCGCCAGTAAAGGCCGCCGAGCCTGGCCATCACCCCCCCCCCCTTTTTTCTTCGATGCGGTAAGTTTTTTTTACTTTACTATATTTTATTTATTTTGTTTTTAAAATCTGAAAATACTTTGTTTTAAATCTGAATACACTTTGTTTTTAAATCTGAAAATATTTTGTTTTAAATATGAAAATACTTGGTTTTAAAATCTGAATCTACTTTGTTTAAAAAAAAAAAAAGTAATTTGTAAAATAAAGAAGACTAGATTTCTATATAAGGAAAGTTGAGATTTTGAAGTACGTAGAGTTATAATTTTTATAACGAAGTGAAATAAAAATTCGATTTTTATATATTGAACTTTGAAATAAAAATTCGATTTTTATATATTGAACTTTGAAATAAAAATTCGATTTTTATATATTGAATAACGAAGTAAAAATTCGATTTTTATATATTGAACTTTGAAATAAAAATTCGATTTTTATATATTGAACTTTGAAATAAAAATTCGATTTTTATATATTGAACTTTGAAATAAAAATTCGATTTTTATATATTGAATAGCGAAGTAAAAATTCGATTTTTACATAGGTAGTGAAAGCGGGCAACGAAGGTAACAAAAAGGCGAGAGCGACGAAGATTTCTATCAATGAAGAGTCAAGATGGTTGGATAGCTATATGTGAGAATTTCTCACCTTTCAATTTAATTTTTCTAGTTATATATATATATACTAGGATGCAGACGGTGCTTAGTAGCACCCGACACAATCGTCCACAGACCATGGACTTGTTTGTTTGGTTGCATAGATTAGTTGAATTATTTGTTGGAATTGAATTGTTTGGTGAGATGAGATTGATTTGATTGATGTGTGAATGGCGTGGGCCTTCACTAGACCGGGGATAAGGCTAGGCCTTGTCCCGTTTCTAGTATCGTGCCGTTATGCCGCCGAAATTTTCTAAAATATGTTAGAAAAATAAAAAAATATCATTTTATTGTGTAAATGAATTGAATAGAAATTCATAGGTTGAAATAAAATGTTTTATCGTTAAAAATATAAATTTTTAACGTGAAGTGAATAAAATAAAATATTCATTTATAAGCCGGACGGTTTGTTTATGTACACCTATTTGAATGACATTGATTGGGACGATAAATTCTACACATCGCCCAACTGCACAAATAAAATATGCGTTTGATTGTTTGAAACCCCACACGGGTGTTGGGATGAAATTTGAAGTTCACTCATCCTGATTGATTAAATGTGTCGATCGATTGATTGACAGGCTGTTATAAGCGTTGAATATCTATATTTGATGCTTATACAGTGTAGTGCACTTTGGTTGATGGTTGATTATTTTTCAATGTAATTATATACATGTGTTGTATGAAAATCCATATAATTAACTTTATATGGTAATTGATTGGGCCTCATTCCAATTTGAAAAATAAAGAATATTATAAAATAAAAGTTCATGTGTTGAGGGTACTCATTCATTGAGATTGGTCATGTGTTGAACGAAATATTTTAGTAATAAAATTTACATCTTTATCGATATAAAATAAAAGTTCATGTGTTGACAGTACTCATTCATTGAGATTGGTCATGTGTTGAACGAAATATTTTGATAATAACAACTACTTTGAAAAAGAAATATTTGAAATAGAATATTTGAAAATAGAAATTTATGAAGCCGTGTTGATTAGATTGACGCCATTTTGACGTGAACGATATTTATATCGATTTTATTCATCTTAAAAATGAATATTGAAAAGTGATTTCGAAATCGAATATTTTGAATTGAAAACAATTTCGAAATGAATTGAATTGAAAACGATTTCGAAATGAATTGAATTGAAAACGATTTCGAAATGAATTGAATTGAAAACGATTTCGAAATGAAATGAATTGAAACCGAATTCAAATTGAATTGAAAACGATTTCGAAATGAAATGAATTGAAACCGAATTCAAATTGAATTGAAAACGATTTCGAAATGAATTGAATTGAAAATGATTTCGAAATGAATTGAATTGAAAACGATTTCGAAATGAATTGAAAACGATTTCGAAATGAATTGAATTGAAAACGATTTCGAAATGAATTGAATTGAAAATGAATTCAAATTGAATTGAAAACGATTTCGAAATGAAATGAATTGAAAACGAATTCAAATTGAATTGAAAACGAATGAATTGAATTGAAAACGATTTCGAAATGAATTGAATAGAAAACGATTTCGAAATGAATTGAATTGAAAACGAATTGAAATGAATTCAAATTGAATTGAAATTTGAATTGAATAGAAATGAATTTTGAAACGAATTTATAAAGAAGAATTCAATTTTGATTTGAATTGAAAAGGAAGTTGAAATTGCTTTTGAAACGAATTTAAAACTATTTATATAATTCGTTTTAAATAGAAATCGACGAAGTATATATTATATATATTATATATATTATATATATAACATAATGGCCTGAATAGAACGCGCCGCGCCGCGGCAGTTCGTGAATTTCGACCATTTATTTCAAACGGACATTGCGGGAGATCCGACCGTCGGATTCTCCTAAAACCGGAACCGTTGGGTTTGTATCGAAAAGTGTTTTCTAATGAATGTTAGAAATTTGAAATCTAACGGTTGGATTTGGAGATACGTCCAAATCAAATTCGAAAAAGGTCGCTGTAAGTGCAGTTCGATGGCCGTTAATGGAAATCGACTGTACGGGCCTTGATAAAATTATTAAAAATAGTAATAATTTGTGTAAAATCATAAGAAATGATTTGTGAAAGTTTGGGATGAAAAACTCCATATTTGAAAAGATAAAAATAGATTTTTATCGAAATGAACTAGTTTTGAACTAGAATTATAATTCTATTTATTTTTAAATAAATAAATTGAATTTGAAATGGTTTTGAAAATAACCAAAATTTCCAATGATTGCATTGGAGTGGATTTGAATCGAAATTGTCTTCGGAATATTTCGATGTTGGAATTCGTGATATTACAGGTGTTGTTATGGAAATTTGAAAGATATATATTTGTATCGTTATTTCCAATACGACATTTGTTAGTCGTAGAATTCGATATTGAATATAAGCCGATATATTTTCTATTCAGAGCCTTGTATTGAATATCGAATGTGATTTGGGTTTGTCGTGAATGGTGTCTTCACTAACACTGTTCTTGAACCCAGTTGAGAAAAGATTAAATCTTTTTATTTAGATTTAATGAAGTGTACCAATTAAATGATATTTAATTGGAATTGAATTGGTATTGATTTTTGGGTTTATCGTGAACAGTGTTTTAAATAACACTTGTTCTTTAACCCGATAATTAATGGAATGTGATTTTGGGTTTATCGTGAATCATGTTTTAAATGACACTGATTCTTTAACCCAGATAATGATTAAAACTAAGTGGAGTTTTAATGAATCTTTAATTAGATTGAAAAGATCGAGGATGGAGTATCACCAGTTTTGCTCCAGGCGATAGTTAAATCTTTAATTAGATTTGAACGTGAAATTTAGAAACTAACTGTCGGTTAGCCAAGCAGAATGGTTTTCTGGATATTGATCTGATGTTGGTTTCGGCCTTCGGGGTTAATATTTGGGGAATTATTCTCTTGATTAATTTACGGTTAGTGACTAATGAATTGGAATGAGGCGTATGTTGTGTTTGTGTAACACTTATTTAAAATATACGCGAGTTATTCGGAAAGACCGGGTTCATCCCATTCTGAATAACTGATACGACGATAAGTCGAAGATGAAGACGATGGTCGAAGACTGGAGGTCTTCACGTCATTTAGGTGATAACTGATGATCTTGATTGGGCTGTACACCCAAGAAGATGGAAACAGTTGGGGATCGTCCAGACGTACTTGGAGATCGATGGATATGCGGGGTACTAGGTGCCTCCGGTTTCGTTCAGCCCCAGAACGGACTTGTAAATGGACTGTGTGTCTGACATTGGATTTTAGTCTGTGTGATTGATTTCTATTAAATATATATCTGTTTGGCGGCGGAGAATTTATTCTCTTGCTTAACGCCCTTCTCTGAGACGTACGAGCTCAGGGGTTATGTATTGATGGATATCAAACGCATGGAGTGAATTGCCTGTGTGGCATGCCTAAGTGGCAATTGATCGAGGCTTCTGTTGAAAAGCAAAGTCTTGTGGTGATGATCAAAGCACGGCCTTTGCGGCGTAGCTTTGTGTAACGTTTACCTCGCGTGTTTCACACCCGGTATGAACCAAAAACGGGAGACGGACCTCAGGGAGGACTTGCGTTTCTTTCTAGCTAGAAGTGGCGTCAGTGGTTTTACACGCCCTGACGAGTTTGACTTATGTGGTTGTTGCTGTTGCGAGGCGCCTCGGATTGATCGGTCGTTCTCGAACCGATGGAGTCATTTAGTTGGCTCATTTACACCCCATAGGGTGGGGAAACGTAGTGTTCAGGCATTTTAATCCACATCGGTGGACCGGCCCTGTCGCTCCAAGGGTCACTCGAGCTCTGATCCTGTGGCTCGGGCTAGAGAGTCACGAATCGGTTGAGGACTATCTTTTGCCTCGGTTCATAGACGGAAATCCAATTTCCAAATACGTGACATTTGCGGTTTTAATTGTAAAACTAGTATGGCGACATGATATATGGTACCCATGCCGCCTATGATTGATACTTATGATTTGAAGTTGTTTTATACACTATGCACTTATTATAGTATCAAATGATTTGTTTCAAACGTATCAAGCATTCTTTGGCTGTTATAAGGGAAAACCCTATCCCCCGGCTTGCGTTGCATTGTGTGATAGGACCTGGGTCTTATAACAGCTTCATTTTTCTTTATTTAGCATTGCGCTGTTTGTTTTATGCACTGGTATTCTTGGGAGGAAACCCGTTCCGTGTTATACGGCGTGGTCCCTTGATTTACCTAATGATTTAAAATAAAGATTAATAACTGTTTTAGTTCTCACACCAGTCACATGACTGACCTGGAGTTTATTGTTTTAACCTAAACTCTGGGTGACCCTATTTTGACACGGGCAGCTAGTAGTTTTGGTTTTGCAGATTTATATTCACAGGATCCTGGTTTACAGCTGGAATGATATCCGGAAAGCTTTGTATCCGTATATCTCTTCTAGTTGTGCATTGTATTATTTTCCGCTGCTATGTATTTAAATGTAATTTAAACCTCTGATATTTCTGTGTAATATTTATTCATACTCTGTATATTCTTGTAATCTGATGCATTGTTGTAATATACAATGAAATGTTCTTCTGTATGCGTTCTGTTTTGTCCTGTTCTCAAACGATAGGGCGTTTCGAATGGCTTGGATCGGTTTAGCGACTGGTTCGGACCGAGCGAAATTCCTTCTCGTCACATTTGGTATCAGAGCTTTGGTTTACAAAGCTAGAGAACAGGACACATTAGAAACATACGAAAGAATTCATCAGATATTGGGTTAGTAATATCCAATTAGAATGACTCGTTAGAGATAGGATCAGTAGTATCCTAGAACGAGTGTGAAGAGTATATTTTTCAAATGAAAACAAATTTTGTTTTGAAAATTTAAATCAATTATTCGTATTTGATTATTTATTTTATATTGATTAGGACAATCCGATATATAAAGATTTTGCATATATGTCTTGCAAACGTGTATTCGAAGTTTTAATATATTGGGTAGATATAGAATCCCTCTAGTGTCCGGGAATAATTCTGGTGATGGGGCACTGTCGCCAGTATTTATTTTCGAGCGACGAAAGTGAGATTTCTATATATTTCCTATTGACTGGTGTGAGAACCAAAAATTAGATAGGGCCTATTGTTGTGATTTGGCATCAAAAATCTGATTTTTGACTATATATCAAAGTTATGCATTTGAAACTCTAATCAACTAATTGATTGATGTATGTGTTGTTTGTTTATTTGTTTGCTAATTTTTAGCCATTTAGCCTAACTGAATCACATATTGAATTATATTGAAAATTGGTCGCATATGCTTGCATATACATATACTTACATTGAACAGGTCATAGCAAGGAGGCTAGAGCAGAGAATAAAATTTGTTTGCCCGACAAATAGGTACATGTTTACTACATAATTTCCTGTTTTGTTTGGGTGATGATGATTTTGTGAGCCTATTGGCTAGCCGCTTGGCTTTTTCTTTTTCTTTTTGAGATCTGAAGGACCGGGGAAGCTATTTGAAATTCCCCGATGCTCCCGGTGCAGGGGAGGTTATGGCGAAATTTTTCGAAAATTTAGGGTGTTAGCCAAATTTTTGAAATTTTGAAAATTCTCAGAAACTGAAAAGTTGGAGAATGGAAGTCAGGTTGAGCGTAGAGCTGAATAATCAAACCACTTTCGACTTTGTTCCTTTTCGGGGACGAAAAGTTTTAAGTGGGGGAGATTGTAACAACCCGTAAAATGCGAGCCAGTTTGAAATTTTTATTTTGGCAATTTTAGCGAATTTTGATTATTTAAAATGAATTATTTTAAATAATATCGACGAGAAATTTATTTTGAATAGAATTCGAACGTATATGTTATACGCGTCGTCGTTAGAATATAAATATTTATATATAATTTTAAATAGAATTGAAAATGGCGCGGTAGTTCGATAATTCGATTTCAAACTTCAATTGAATGTACCGGGTGCAAAACAATCCGGATTTTAGTGAAACCAAAAATAATGGAATCTAATAGTGAATATCTTTCTGTCGAATCCGAAAAATCAAAAGTTCGTAGCGGGAATCAAAAGATATGTCCAGTTGAAAATTCTGAATAGTCGCTATGGAATTCAGGCCCTTAAAAATGGACATTTTGCAAACGACCTCGGATTTCGACGAAACCACTTTTTTTGGGTCCGTAGTGTCAAATTATTGCTAGATTCCAAATTTCATAATTTTTCGAATCAATATGTGAGCGTGGCAAAGGAAAACGCGTTTGACCAGTTTCAGTTGATTTTAATCGACTGAAAATTGGCCATTTTTCAAACGGTCTCAGAATTCGATGAAACTAGTTTTGTTAGGACCGTATCGTCAATACGAAGCTAGAAAATATTTTTCAGGAATTTTTAGAGTTAGCATGTGACCCCGGTAATTTGAAATGTACGTTGAAAATTCAATATAGTGATTTAAATGTAAATTAAACGGAAACTTATTCAAATGGTCAAATCAGCTTGCGATACATATCCCATTGTGTTCGGAATGGGGGTAAAACGCTATGGACGACAGGCGGTGGGCCTCGTTTCGAGGTCGTATGTGAAAGTCAACTCTTTGAAAAAAATGAAATAATTAAATTAATAAAAAAATCAATTAAGTCTTCTCCCCCCTTTATTTCGTTCTGGCCCCTCACCCTTTTTATTATTTCCAAATCAATTTTATCAGAGAAGAAGAAAAAAAAAAAAACCTGACGAAATCGCGATCGATGACGCCACCATCTCGCCGTCGTGACCCCCACCCATCGCGCCGCCTTGGTTGGAGCCTCCCTCCTCAGTCGCTGCTCGACCCCACCCCTCGCCAGAAATGATCGCGGAGGACCACCAGGCCACCGCCGAAGACCAGGCACCTACCCCTACCCTCCAAAGTCGAACTCGCCCCCACCCCCTCCTCCTGAAGCCGTGAAACCCTCCTCCGCCAGTAAAGGCCGCCGAGCCTGGCCATCACCCCCCCCCTTTTTTTCTTCGATGCGGTAAGTTTTTTTACTTTACTATATTTTATTTATTTTGTTTTTAAAATCTGAAAATACTTTGTTTTAAATCTGAATACACTTTGTTTTTAAATCTGAAAATATTTTGTTTTAAATATGAAAATACTTGGTTTTAAAATCTGAATCTACTTTGTTTAAAAAAAAAAGTAATTTGTAAAATAAAGAAGACTAGATTTCTATATAAGGAAAGTTGAGATTTTGAAGTACGTAGAGTTATAATTTTTATAACGAAGTGAAATAAAAATTCGATTTTTATATATTGAACTTTGAAATAAAAATTCGATTTTTATATATTGAACTTTGAAATAAAAATTCGATTTTTATATATTGAACTTTGAAATAAAAATTCGATTTTTATATATTGAATAACGAAGTAAAAATTCGATTTTTATATATTGAACTTTGAAATAAAAATTCGATTTTTATATATTGAACTTTGAAATAAAAATTCGATTTTTATATATTGAACTTTGAAATAAAAATTCGATTTTTATATATTGAATAGCGAAGTAAAAATTCGATTTTTACATAGGTAGTGAAAGCGGGCAACGAAGGTAACAAAAAGGCGAGAGCGACGAAGATTTCTATCAATGAAGAGTCAAGATGGTTGGATAGCTATATGTGAGAATTTCTCACCTTTCAATTTAATTTTTCTAGTTATATATATATATATATACTAGGATGCAGACGGTGCTTAGTAGCACCCGACACAATCGTCCACAGACCATGGACTTGTTTGTTTGGTTGCATAGATTAGTTGAATTATTTGTTGGAATTGAATTGTTTGGTGAGATGAGATTGATTTGATTGATGTGTGAATGGCGTGGGCCTTCACTAGACCGGGGATAAGGCTAGGCCTTGTCCCGTTTCTAGTATCGTGCCGTTATGCCGCCGAAATTTTCTAAAATATGTTAGAAAAATAAAAAATATCATTTTATTGTGTAAATGAATTGAATAGAAATTCATAGGTTGAAATAAAATGTTTTATCGTTAAAAATATAAATTTTTAACGTGAGGTGAATAAAATAAAATATTCATTTATAAGCCGGACGGTTTGTTTATGTACACCTATTTGAATGACATTGATTGGGACGATAAATTCTACACATCGCCCAACTGCACAAATAAAATATGCGTTTGATTGTTTGAAACCCCACACGGGTGTTGGGATGAAATTTGAAGTTCACTCATCCTGATTGATTAAATGTGTCGATCGATTGATTGACAGGCTGTTATAAGCGTTGAATATCTATATTTGATGCTTATACAGTGTAGTGCACTTTGGTTGATGGTTGATTATTTTTCATTGTAATTATATACATGTGTTGTATGAAAATCCATATAATTAACTTTATATGGTAATTGATTGGGCCTCATTCCAATTTGAAAAATAAAGAATATTATAAAATAAAAGTTCATGTGTTGAGGGTACTCATTCATTGAGATTGGTCATGTGTTGAACGAAATATTTTAGTAATAAAATTTACATCTTTATCGATATAAAATAAAAGTTCATGTGTTGACAGTACTCATTCATTGAGATTGGTCATGTGTTGAACGAAATATTTTGATAATAACAACTATTTTGAAAAAGAAATATTTGAAATAGAATATTTGAAAATAGAAATTTATGAAGCCGTGTTGATTAGATTGACGCCATTTTGACGTGAACGATATTTATATCGATTTTATTCATCTTAAAAATGAATATTGAAAAGTGATTTCGAAATCGAATATTTTGAATTGAAAACGATTTCGAAATGAATTGAATTGAAAACGACTTCGAAATGAATTGAATTGAAAACGATTTCGAAATGAATTGAATTGAAAACGATTTCGAAATGAAATGAATTGAAACCGAATTCAAATTGAATTGAAAACGATTTCGAAATGAATTGAATTGAAAACGATTTCGAAATGAATTGAAAACGATTTCGAAATGAATTGAATTGAAAACGATTTCGAAATGAATTGAATTGAAAACGATTTCGTAATGAATTGAATTGAAAACGATTTCGAAATTAATTGAATTGAAAACGATTTCGAAATGAATTGAATTGAAAACGAATTCAAATTGAATTGAAAACGATTTCGAAATGAAATGAATTGAAAACGAATTCAAATTGAATTGAAAACAAATGAATTGAATTGAAAACGATTTCGAAATGAATTGAATTGAAAACGATTTCGAAATGAATTGAATTGAAAACGAATTGAAATGAATTCAAATTGAATTGAAATTTGAATTGAATAGAAATGAATTTTGAAACGAATTTATAAAGAAGAATTCAATTTTGATTTGAATTGAAAAGGAAGTTGAAATTGCTTTTGAAACGAATTTAAAACTATTTATATAATTCGTTTTAAATAGAAATCGACGAAGTATATATTATATATATTATATATATAATATAATGGCCTGAATAGAACGCGCCGCGCCGCGGCAGTTCGTGAATTTCGACCATTTATTTCAAACGGACATTGCGGGAGATCCGACCGTCGGATTCTCCTAAAACCGGAACCGTTGGGTTCGTATCGAAAAGAGTTTTCGAATGAATGTTAGAAATTTGAAATCTAACGGTTGGATTTGGAGATACGTCCAAATCAAATTCGAAAAAGGTCGCTGTAAGTGCAGTTCGATGGCCGTTAATGGAAATCGACTGTACGGGCCTTGATAAAATTATTAAAAATAGTAATAATTTGTGTAAAATCATAAGAAATGATTTGTGAAAGTTTGGGATGAAAAAATCCATATTTGAAAAGATAAAAATAGATTTTTATCGAAATGAACTAGTTTTGAACTAGAATTATAATTCTATTTATTTTTAAATAAATAAATTGAATTTGAAATGGTTTTGAAAATAACCAAAATTTCCAATGATTGCATTGGAGTGGATTTGAATCGAAATTGTCTTCGGAATATTTCGATGTTGGAATTCGTGATATTACAGGTGTTGTTATGGAAATTTGAAAGATATATATTTGTATCGTTATTTCCAATACGACATTTGTTAGTCGTAGAATTCGATATTGAATATAAGCCGATATATTTTCTATTCAGAGCCTTGTATTGAATATCGAATGTGATTTGGGTTTGTCGTGAATGGTGTCTTCACTAACACTGTTCTTGAACCCAGTTGAGAAAAGATTAAATCTTTTTATTTAGATTTAATGAAGTGTACCAATTAAATGATATTTAACTGGAATTGAATTGGTATTGATTTTTGGGTTTATCGTGAACAGTGTTTTAAATAACACTTGTTCTTTAACCCGATAATTAATGGAATGTGATTTTGGGTTTATCGTGAATCGTGTTTTAAATGACACTGATTCTTTAACCCAGATAATGATTAAAACTAAGTGGAGTTTTAATGAATCTTTAATTAGATTGAAAAGATCGAGGATGGAGTATCACCAGTTTTGCTCCAGGCGATAGTTAAATCTTTAATTAGATTTGAACGTGAAATTTAGAAACTAACTGTCGGTTAGCCAAGCAGAATGGTTTTCTGGATATTGATCTGATGTTGGTTTCGGCCTTCGGGGTTAATATTTGGGGAATTATTCTCTTGATTAATTTACGGTTAGTGACTAATGAATTGGAATGAGGCGTATGTTGTGTTTGTGTAACACTTATTTAAAATATACGCGAGTTATTCGGAAAGACCGGGTTCATCCCATTCTGAATAACTGATACGACGATAAGTCGAAGATGAAGACGATGGTCGAAGACCGGAGGTCTTCACGTCGTTTGGGTGATAACTGATGATCTTGATTGGGCTGTACACCCAAGAAGATGGAAACAGTTGGGGATCGTCCAGACGTACTTGGAGATCGATGGATATGCGGGGTACTAGGTGCCTCCGGTTTCGTTCAGCCCCAGAACGGACTTGTAAATGGACTGTGTGTCTGACATTGGATTTTAGTCTGTGTGATTGATTTCTATTAAATATATATCTGTTTGGCGGCAGAGAATTTATTCTCTTGCTTAACGCCCTTCTCTGAGACGTACGAGCTCAGGGGTTATGTATTGATGGATATCAAACGCATGGAGTGAATTGCCTGTGTGGCATGCCTAAGTGGCAATTGATCGAGGCTTCTGTTGAAAAGCAAAGTCTTGTGGTGATGATCAAAGCACGGCCTTTGCGGCGTAGCTTTGTGTAACGTTTACCTCGCGTGTTTCACACCCGGTATGAACCAAAAAAGGGAGACGGACCTCAGGGAGGACTTGCGTTTCTTTCTAGCTAGAAGTGGCGTCAGTGGTTTTACACGCCCTGACGAGTTTGACTTATGTGGTTGTTGCTGTTGCGAGGCGCCTCGGATTGATCGGTCGTTCTCGAACCGATGGAGTCATTTAGTTGGCTCATTTACACCCCATAGGGTGGGGAAACGTAGTGTTCAGGCATTTTAATCCACATCGGTGGACCGGCCCTGTCGCTCCAAGGGTCACTCGAGCTCTGATCCTATGGCTCGGGCTAGAGAGTCACGAATCGGTTGAGGACTATCTTTTGCCTCGGTTCATAAACGGAAATCCAATTTCCAAATACGTGACATTTGCGGTTTAAATTGTAAAACTAGTATGGCGACATGATATATGGTACCCATGCCGCCTATGATTGATACTTATGATTTGAAGTTGTTTTATACACTATGCACTTATTATAGTATCAAATGATTTGTTTCAAACGTATCAAGCATTCTTTGGCTGTTATAAGGGAAAACCCTATCCCCCGGCTTGCGTTGCATTGTGTGATAGGACCTGGGTCTTATAACAGCTTCATTTTTCTTTATTTAGCATTGCGCTGTTTGTTTTATGCACTGGTATTCTTGGGAGGAAACCCGTTCCGTGTTATACGGCGTGGTCCCTTGATTTACCTAATGATTTAAAATAAAGATTAATAACTGTTTTAGTTCTCACACCAGTCACATGACTGACCTGGAGTTTATTGTTTTAACCTAAACTCTGGGTGCCCCTATTTTGACACGGGCAGCTAGTAGTTTTGGTTTTGCAGATTTATATTCACAGGATCCTGGTTTACAGCTGGATTGATATCCGGAAAGCTTTGTATCCGTATATCTCTTCTAGTTGTGCATTGTATTATTTTCCGCTGCTATGTATTTAAATGTAATTTAAACCTCTGATATTTCTGTGTAATATTTATTCATACTCTGTATATTCTTGTAATCTGATGCATTGTTGTAATATACAATGAAATGTTCTTCTGTATGCGTTCTGTTTTGTCCTGTTCTCAAACGATAGGGCGTTTCGAATGGCTTGGATCGGTTTAGCGACTGGTTCGGACCGAGCGAAATTCCTTCTCGTCACACGTGTACGTACGGAAAGGCAGAGAACACCCAAAAGACCATAATTGCTATCTAATTATGGTTGCGGTAAGGCTAGATTGTGGGTTGGCCAGTAGTGTGTTCTCATACAGGATTTATCCTGTCTTGTCTTTCGCTAGTTGAGGGAGTGGTCTCATGGGACCATAGCCACGTATAGAAAAAAACAGACCTTAGCATCTGCATCGGCAGATAAATCGAAAGCTCCCGACCGAGTCCTGTATTTCTTGATCTGCCCTGTGACAGGACTCGGATGGCACGATGTGATACATGTGCATACTGTCATGGAAAAACGATTCACGATGAATGCGTGGGAAAAAGGGCGCGGTTGACGGTTAGCGTAATCCCTAGTGGCCCTGGGTAGTTGAACCCAAACCGAGATACGAAAACGTGCAATAGGTAAGCATAATCCCTAGTAGTCCTAGGTAGCATAAGTCCTAGTTGTACAAACAGTGATTCATATGAAAGAACCTAGCTAGACCTAGGGTAACAGTCCAAAACGATCTTAAGGATCATGGAATTACATTGGAGTAGTATAGAACCTCATGGGAAAGCCCGTACGGTCTACGGAAAGGAACTGAACATTTACATGGAAAGAAACATACGAGTTGAGTAACCTAAATGCGATATATTAGGTTGACATGAACCATTACACGACTTTTGAGTAAGGGTCATTCATGGTTAACACATGATACGGTGGGGATATTAGTATGGTAGGTGCAGAGCTAAAATACAGGATAGATGTCATGGGACGTTATACGTGATAGATATCTTGGGGATATTATACTTGATAGGAACCTGACGATGGGATACCTTGTTTTATCTTGACATCGTAATTTATCATGACACCTTAGTTTATCTGAGTTCAGTAGTTCATCCTGTTATTTTGATTTAGCTTATCTATCTTGTCATCATGCTTATGTTCATCTCAGTTTCTCATGTCAGTTAACTTTACTAGTTTTTATGCTGATAGTAGATATGGCTTACTCAGTCTTTTTGACTGACCCGTTTTGTTTTGCTTCTTGTCTTCCGTTTCCCCCAGGTTACAGGGAGGAAATACTGTTGTTTAATTCGGACTTCTTCTGCTTGAAGGTCATCATGGATGGCTTGGACTTTTCTTGGCTATGGCTACTTTACTGTTTTACTTGGGGAATAATTTTCGAAAATGTCTTTATGCTTCTTTACTATTGCAAGACAGGTTTTGATGTACTCTGATGTAAAAGGCTTTAGACCTTATTTATTCATGTTATGAAAGTTTGATTTTACTTCCGCTATTTTATATGTTCTGTCTTGTGATATTTCTGTGCATGTTTACCAATAATGCCCCTCTAAACCTAGTGCATTCCTTTGCGAGTGACCCTAGCGGAGGCGGGGTGTTACACGTGGTATCAGAGCAGAAGGTTACCAGACTGGGCAAAAGTTTTTAAAGACCTTATGAAAACTATTTGAAAATCGTTTACAAAGAAGCATTTTTCAAGAAAATCTTCTTTTAAAAGAAAAAGGCTATTCCCCAAAGGCCATTAGCACTATCCTTGTTTCCTTGATTGAATCTCTTTTCCTTTCTTTCCTCCATCTGTAGTCACAGTGGTCTTAACTGCGACTAGTCTTTTCTATCTACGAAAGTGTTTTCCATACGATGGAGGTGGTTCTCGAGAGGCCAGTGGCCGAGTTATAAGAAAGGATAGTAAGAAAGAGGATAAAGGATACAAGCTTAAGGATAAGCAACCTGTTGGTATGGCTCAACCTAGGACATGACGAGAAAGTATCTATGGTATGGTAAAACGGGACGGATAGTTAAGTATTATGGACAAGGACAAGATCATCATACCCCACTAGAGTACCTGAGAAGGGGGATAACATCCTTGTGGAAAGTTTAGTTATTCTTTTCTATCATCCCGCCAAGACTTAGTTTTGATCACCGCATCATTTAAGTCCGCTTCGATAGTTGAGTCTCTGCACCTTAGTACTAGTGTAATAGAGAATCCCATTTTGTCTCAAGTCCTGTTCGAGAATCGGTCCATTTATTCATGGCTTGTTTGGATTTGAGAATGTCTATGCCAAGTGTTGAGTTTGGAAATAATGCTTATGTTTATAAGCTATGGATGGATTCTAGGGATGAAGTGGTTATCCAGTAAGGGATGCCATTCTCGGTTTTGATAGGAGGGTAGTTAGACTTTTGACTAGCCTTGGTAATACCCTCGAAGTCTCGTGTAACCTTTTTAGGTTCTGTCATGACTAGTTACTTAGAATCCCTTGATGACTTTATTGGAAATTTGAAGCCCGATCGAGTGGTGTTCCCCGATAAGACGGATGGTTTATTTCACTTATGCATGGGTTATAGGAATTACCCTAGTAAGTGCGCGTGGTAACCTGTTTGACAACTGGTTACTTTTAAGAGAAAGTTCTTCTACATGGAATACCTTATAGTATATAAACGAGATCCAAGATTCACTAGTGAAATTTTGGAAAGCTTGCATGAGATCATTAGTACGTGGTTATGTTGGAGCCAAGTATTCTAGAAAAAGAATAGGCAAAAGTGGAACGAGAGGCGACGAGGAAATGAGTCCCAACTCATGTTATGGAAACAGGAAATAAGAAGCTGCGAAATCGTGAAGTTGAAGGACGATCAAGGCACGATGGAATTAAGCTCAAGGAAATGCGGCTTAGACGCGCGCATCATATCTCTTTTTAAGAGTATATCTTTGATCCTTGGTTCACCTGTAGAGCTTGCTTATATGTTATCTGTTATGGATATCCTCTCGGTCCTATTTTCTGTTACAAACCCCGTAAGGAGTTTGTCTTGTTTATCTTCTCGACCCTGTTTCAGGGAATCCTAGGTAGAACCCTATGGATGTAAACATGTATTTGAAACATGTTATGATTGATATGGTTGCAAGTGGTTGCTCGTGGATGCGCGAATACACATTAGATACTAGCTCGACTCGGTCACACTTCATATTGCATATGCACGAGTATTTATACTTGTTTATGGATGAAATCGAATGTATTATCATGCGGTTGTTGCATATGAATGAATGATTGTGCACGCATATAGTATCTATATGACTAGGACTATTTGCATACATGTTGGATTCATGGCACTATACATATTTTGCATTAGAAAGATTATTCAGGCCTGATCATTAGCATTAGCTAAGGAACATGTACACACACGTTTTGCATATATTCATACAGCATTAGAAATCATCTAAGGACAATGGTTGATTGTGGATGATGTTTTGAGTAGATGAATGATGGATGGAAGGATATGTTCTTCCTAACTTGGAGATTTCGGGGACGAAATCCTTAAAGGAGGGGAGAATGTAACAACCCGTATTTCGATAACACGTTAAAACAAGAAATCAAGGCAGAATTAAATTTTAAAATTGGAACCAGGTAAAATGGACTTCACCATTGTGTTCGTCTCGGAAAAATACGCGAATAGAGTACGAGTTTTCGAAAATCGGAGTCCGTATGACCAAGATATGGCCAGAACAAGTTTTCAGCAGTTTTCGGGCAGACTGGCCAGGTGTCGACAGCCCTGTCGACTTGGCTGTCGACTTGGGGCCCATGGTGTCGACTTGCCCCCTGTACAGGTCAACTTTTTCGTCCTGGGGCGGCCCAGAACCCATTTTTGAGGCCCGGGATGGGTTTTGGTGGCCCGGATTGACTCTAGGGCTGGTTTTAAGGCCCTAGATGGTTCCTACATGTGACTTCTTCCCCAAGACATGCTTTAAAGGCTAGGATTGGTTCTAGGGTCTATCCTATGGCTAAAACTATCATAGTCTTCTATAAAAAGACCCCTAACCCTCTCTTAAATCCTCATTATTCATTCTTGCAATTAAACTATGGCAAAATTATTACTCTCATGGCCTCCACTTTCATTCTAAAATTCCTAAGTAAATTCCTATGAGAGGTTTCATGATCATGTGAGTGTTAGAGAGTCTCTATGTTAGTATGAGAGCTTCTCAAGTTGATTTCAAGGCAAAAGCTTTGATCTTTGTTCATAAAGATGGGGTTTTTATTGATTTGGAGTGTTCATCTTTGGGTTTTTGGGTGATGGCATGCATAGGCTTCATCACAATCTTTGTTTTGCATTTCGATTTGTGCCTTCATAGCAATGTAAGCCCTTTCCCTACTCTTAGATATTAACTATGAAGTTAAATGTTCATGTTGCAAGTTTGGGTTTGATCATTGAGAGTGATACATGCTATCATGTCATGCAAGTTTATGAAGTCATTATCTTGATCTTGTGAGCTAAAAGCTACCACCTTTATGTTGAAATGTTGCATTATGCAACATGAGAACCTTCATAACCTTTATGTTAACTTGCATATGAAGTCATAACCCTTATGTGATGATATATGCGAGTTACTAGTCATCATTCCATGTCTTTTGTCACCATGATTCGCTTATGTGCCAAGTTTGGGATTTATGCATGTTTTTGAGGCTTGAGAATGTAACATGCAAGTTAATGAACACATTTGTGCCTGATTTGCCACCATGATTAACTTGTGGCTTAATATCCATTTTTGTCATGCCTTTGCCAAGTCTCTTCTTTTAATCCATTACGTTGTTGCGAACGTATATGCGAGTTTAAAAGCGTTGGGTTATGTTATGGGAAATTTCTAATGACATAAAAAACATAAGCTTGGGAATTTACCTATTAAGTTAGGTCTACCCAATTGCTTGAAAACTTGTAATGTGTTTTGGAAAAACGATGGACATGACACTTAGAAAATATAAGTGTGACCAACTCGAGGTTGGGTTGAGTTTGCAACGTAAAACTACCCGGAACCGACCGGCCTAACTAGTAGTTCAAACGATAGGACCCAATGTGAGAAGTTGGTCATGTTGTGCTTGAACCCGAGGTTAGACCAAGTTGTGGTGTAAAGCTACCCGGAACCAACCGGCTTAATTAGTAACCACAACAAAGTCTAATGTGAGAGATTGGGGTGCATTAAGTAATTAATGCCACATAATAGGGTTAAGTTAATTTGATTAATGACTCTTAACCAAATATGACATGGACAAATGGGTTAAGAAATTTGATTAGGCAAATGATACTTAAAAAAAACATGACAAGGTTGGGTAGGTTAAGTAACTTGATTTGCCTAATGACACTTAACCATTTTCATACGGCTAGTGGACGGGGTTAAGTTAACCAACACTTAATCAATCCAACACGATAATTTGGTAAGGTTAAGTAAGTTTTCTTTATGACACTTAACCGAAAAATACAGTTAATGGATGGGGTTAAGTTAACTTAGATTTAACTAACCTAAACATGGAAATCGGATGGGGTTAAGTTAGCCTAGACTTAATTAATCCCACTTGGTAGTTTAATGGGGTTAAGTTAAACACTTAACTAATCTAACACGATGATTTGATGTGGTTAAGTGACCTATACTTAACCAATCTAACTCGTTAATTTGATGTGGTTAAGTTAACCAATACTTAACCAATATAACGTGAAAACATGATAAGGTTAAGTCACGAATCGCTTGAATACACTTGACCGATTTGACTAAGTAAATTGATAGGGTCAAGTTAATATATACTTAACCAATCTAGAATGATAATTGGACGAGGTTAAGTCGTGAATTGCTTAATATACTTAACCAACTTGACACATGGTTTGTAGGGTTAAGTCTTGAGCTTGGATACTTATCCAATTTTGACATGATTTGTAGACGGGTTAAGTCATGAACTTAAGTGACACTTAATCCATTATGTAAACCCTAGTTCTGAGGATTAGGTGGATAAACGTAGTTAACAAGGATAACGGGAATAAGGCAAAGTGGTAAACCTTAGTTGAAGAATAACTAAGTAATGATTTTTAGTCAAGGAAATTTAGACCAGTTCATAGATAGATTAGTAACCTGATACGGTAGGTCATCGTTTAAGTATACGAGTAGGAGCAAGTATCTGATTTAGATAAAGGCTCCAGCGAACTGGGTGACGAAGCAGCGGCTTCGGGGAACGTGAGGATATTCTTGGTATCCCTCTATGAGCTGCCAGGTGATCATACTAGGCTCATGAGAGGTTAAGGTCTGCGTTAGAAGAACCAAGAGTATGCCTTGGTTGCTATACGAGCGACCTAAAGACGGGGATGGATAGGGGATAGTCGACGATACACGGTCGTAACCTAGATAGCATTTCGTCAGGCTACCTACCATCTTTGGTCAAGCGTGTGCGTACGGAAAGGCAGAGAACACCCAAAAGACCATAATTGCTATCTAATTATGGTTGCGGTAAGGCTAGATTGTGGGTTGGCCAGTAGTGTGTTCTCATACAGGATTTATCCTGTCTTGTCTTTCGCTAGTTGAGGGAGTGGTCTCGTGGGACCATAGCCACGTATAGAAAAAAACAGACCTTAGCATCTACATTGGCAGATAAATCGAAAGCTCCCGACCGAGTCCTGTATTTCTTGATCTGCCCTGTGACAGGACTCGGATGGCACGATGTGATACATGTGCATGCAGTCATGGAAAAACGATTCACGATGAATGCGTGGGAAAAAGGGCGCGGTTGACGGTTAGCGTAATCCCTAGTGGCCCTGGGTAGTTGAACCCAAACCGAGATACGAAAACGTGCAATAGGTAAGCATAATCCCTAGTAGTCCTAGGTAGCATAAGTCCTAGTTGTACAAACAGTGATTCATATGAAAGAACCTAGCTAGACCTAGGGTAACAGTCCAAAACGATCTTAAGGATCATGGAATTACATTGGAGTAGTATAGAACCTCATGGGAAAGCCCGTACGGTCTACGGCAAGGAACTGAACATTTACATGGAAAGAAACATACGATTTGAGTAACCTAAATGCGATATATTAGGTTGACATGAACCATTACACGACTTTTGAGTAAGGGTCATTCATGGTTAACACATGATACGGTGGGGATACTAGTATGGTAGGTGCAGAGCTAAAATACAGGATAGATGCCATGGGACGTTATACGTGATAGATATCTTGGGGATATTATACTTGATAGGAACCTGATGATGGGATACCTTGTTTTATCTTGACATCGTAATTTATCATGACACCTTAGTTTATCTGAGTTCAGTAGTTCATCCTGTTATTTTGATTTAGCTTATCTATCTTGTCATCATGCTTATGTTCATCTCAGTTTCTCATGTCAGTTAACTTTACTAGTTTTTATGCTGATAGTAGATAGGGCTTACTCAGTCTTTTTGACTGACCCGTTTTGTTTCGCTTCTTGTCTTCCGTTTCCCCCCAGGTTACAGGGAGGAAATACTGTTCTTTAATTCGGACTTCTTCTGCTTGAAGGTCATCATGGATGGCTTGGACTTTTCTTGGCTACGGCTACTTTACTGTTTTACTTGGGGAATAATTTTCGAAAATGTCTTTATGCTTCTTTACTATTACAGGACAGGTTTTGATGTACTCTGATGTAAAAGGCTTTAGACCTTATTTATTCATGTTATGAAAGTTTGATTTTACTTCCGCTATTTTATATGTTCTGTCTTGTGATATTTCTGTGCATGTTTACCAATAATGCCCCTCTAAAGCTAGTGCATTCCTTTGCGAGTGACCCTAGCGGAGGCGGGGTGTTAAAGTTTGTAAGCTTTATTTATGATTATTGATATGTGTATTTTCTTTTATTAAAATAATTCTCAATTGCTTCGGTTCCTAAGGAACCGATTCAAATAACAATATTTGCTTTGGTTGTAAGGACATCGAAGCAAATGACATTATTCGCTTCACTGTATTTGCTTCGGATGTTTACACAACCGAAGCAAATAATACTATTTACTTCGGTTGTGTGCACAACAGAAGCAAACAACAGTATTTTCTAATATTTGCTTCAGTGCATTTGCTTCGGTTGTAAAAAAACCGAAGCAAATGATGCTATTTGCTTCTGTTGCGAGCACAACCGAAGCAAATGAGTCGATGCAACAGATGTATTTTGTACTAGTGCGAGTTAATCATGTAATTAGAACATGTATGTATGCATCAGTAATCGCTACACATGTTGTAACGACCCACATTCTACGCATCGGAGGATCGTAGAATATTTATTTCATTCTCATACGAAGTTGTATGGTCGTTTAAATTTGGGAAATTACTATTGGGGTCATTTCCCATGTTCAAGATTTTTGCCGAATTTTAAATGACCGTTTTACCCCTGGCGAATCTTGTTTCACCTATAACTTTTGATTGGTAAGGAATTTTGACCTAAAACCACTTCCATTGAATTCGGATGATGATTTACCTTTTCGTGGAGTGGTCACGTTAATCAAACAGACTTATCGTTTGAGAGATATGGCTGAAGTAAGGTTCGGAAGATGAAAAACCACATAATTGGGCTTAATGGGGTAGTTAAGCCCATAACTCATTTCGGGATTAGGGTTATGGGAGGGCTGAAAGGGTTTGGAAAAACATTCCCTTTCATTTTCTCAACCACCACAAACATTCCTTGAACCCTAGCAATGGCCTCCATCTTACAAATATTATTCTAATCGCTTCCTAATCGATTTTTAAGCACTAATTCACCAAAACTACACCAAATTAAGTCAAATCGGCACCAAATCAGAGTTGGGGATGTTGCAATACATAGAGACCCATCCCATAACAGTAAACTTTCAGATCTAAGATTTCATTTGTGGCTAAGATGAGTGATTAACATGTTTTTACACTAATTACGGCTAGTTAAGTGGATTAAGGGGAAAATCAAGTTTTTTTGGTATGTTTGATCTAAAATATTTCATGTGATTGATATTTTGGTGTTTTTGGTTGATTCTACATGTTACCACTATTGTTTGATATGCTTTGTGACTTCATAGTACCATTAGAATGGTTGAAAACACCATCATTTGGAGAAATTAGCTTGCTGGAAAAACTATAAAAAACCGGTTCCTGAAGGGGGTATGCCTCACGAACCGCCCAGGAGAACTTCGGTTCATGAAAGGGGTATGTTTCACGAACCGCTTCAAGATGATAGTCACGAACCGGGGGGTCACGAGCCGAGGGGGGAGTCACGAGCCGGGGGGTGGTCACGGACCGGGGGGGTCATGAGCCACGAACCGACCCTGACGAGGACCTTGACCACGACTTGAACCAAGATGATGACTCCAAACCGAACCAGATTCAAACTTCTGCCACGCGACGACAATTGTGAACTCTTCTGAAGATTAACTACAATTCAACCAAAACCCGAGATGCAAAGGAAGTCCAAATGAGAAGTTATTACTTAGGTTCCAGATGGGAACCAACGAGTTAACTTCTAGAGTTGGGCTTTGCTGCGGGATGTGTGCAAAGTGGTTATCGATATATATAACTTTGGTTCACCATTGAAGAGAGGGGGCATGTAGACAAACCAGAGTCAAGGAAGTGTGGACTGGTTGGCCCTTAACCTAGAGCCAGTGATGTGTGGACTGGGTAGGGTTATTGACTACAGAACAGGGAAATATGGTCATAGCAATAGTTGTACGGAGTTGCCGTCATGTCCCCAATAGATTTGGTGATCAAAGCGGTGGATATCATATGCTTTACGCGTTGAATGAGACGTGAGGATGATTACTATGCTTGATGTTAGCTATCGCCATGACACGCACACTCCCATTTTTACACTATACGGTAGTGTTACCTTAAAGTACTGTACATCTTGTTGTGCTAACTCTTTGGTTGCAGGTTCAGGTATGATTATTTATACCAGTTATTGTTTTATTTTGCTTCTATCACTCATACCAGACTTGTGTCTGACCCAGAGTTTTATGTCTCTTATTATTACTCTGGGTGCTCCTAAACGAGCAGACTAGAGATAGGTTAGGTGGTTATGCGCGAGTAGCTGTCCAGAGATGAGCAGGAGGCTTCCACGTACTATTTACATATATTCTCCCTGTGTTGTTGCTGGTCACTAATTTGGGCATTATCATTGTACCTTTTCTATTTTGCTTTAAAGACAGTATTTTGAAGTTGTAATAATGATGGTTTGGATCATAAGCTGTATTTTGAATTCTGCTGCTATGATGGTTTAGTTTTCAGCTTATGCATTGTCTCGCCTATTTTATGTCAAGTATGTTATTATTATGTATTATTCCATGCGTTGTGAGATATACTACAGGTTCTTTGGTGATACATAGTTTCAAAACCCTTTTCTTTGATGATCGTTCCGTGCTTATCGGGCATTGGCAGCGCATTCATAAGGGAAATGTCGGCTGGCGCAGGGTGGGCCGTCACACTTGGTATCAGAGCCTAGGTTGCGTAGTTAACCTACCGGAAGACATCAAGGAGAGATAGTATATGTATATGAAAGCTCGTAATTGTGATATTTTTGGTTTTCAAAAACTATATATATTATTAGTATGTCTAAGGATGAAGTCGCACTGCACTGGCACCACTAAAGAGATCGTTAATCGTTTTCTCTTTACAGATTGGACGATGAGCCGAAATACGAGGAGTACAGGTTCAGGGAACAACAATGAGAATGCCCTTGATATGAGGATGATGTTTACTACCTTCATGAGGGAGATACTTAGGGATGTTCTGGGAGCAGTTCCTAATGCTGCTAACAGTGGTGGTGCAGCAGTGCAGGCGCCTAGGGCCAATTTCGCCAAGCTCAACAAGGATTATACTAATCTTGGTGAAAAGCCGTTCCACGGAACGGAATCGGCTACGGAGTTTCAAGATTGGCTTGATGGTTGTGAGCGCATCTTCGAGGATTTAGGGATCGAAGATGCTATGAAGAGAAAGTTAGAATCGCGTCAACTTCAAGGATGGACTATAAATTGGTGGAATGCTATTAAAGTGGCTACTCCCGAAGATCAAGTTACTTGGAATCGGTTTAAGACCTGTTTCAGCGACAAGTTTATTCCAGTTGTTCAGAAATCAGAATTATTCAGGAAGTTTTTGGAACTTAAGCAGAATGGTAGCTAGGGCAGTCTTGGAATATATTGCTGAGTTCCACTACAACAAAAACACCATATTACAACTTTAATTCTACAACAGTGGTAAAAGCACCGTTGTAATAAATGTTTTTTTACAACTTTTTTCCAGAAAAGTTGTTATAAACTTATTTTTAACAACTGTGCTATTTTGACAGTTGTAATAAAAGCCTATCACAACTTTTATTTTTTGACCGTTGTAATATATGACTATATTTTAATATAATTAACAACTAATAATTAACATTTAATACATTAATTTATAATAACGAATGATTAATAAGAAATCAATCTTTAATAATTAAAAAGTAATACTTATTATTAGTATTTAATATTTAATAGTTATGGGTAATAATTATATTTAACATCTAGTATTTCAAAAAAGGATTAAATTTTTCTAGACGAAACTTATAAAATATTGAAATTTTCACAAATTAATTAAAAAATAATAATCAATGAACTGGAACTTTTATAAAATATTCAAAATTTTGAAAAACTAGTGAGTTTTTTCTTTTATTTCTTATGATAATTGAACCTTAAAATCATAATGAATATTTAGATGACTTAACCAACGTGATCAAAATATGAAATAAAATAAAAATTGATAATTAATTCAAAATATGAAATTATTTCAATTACTAATTAATAATTAAAAAATTAATAATTTGTAATCAATAAATGAGTATTAGTTGTTTAACTAACGATTGATGGTTAACAAATAATCATTAATAACAGCTGTTAAATAAAATTAGTTAATAGAAAGTGCTTAGAAGCTTTCCTTAGATTCAAAAATATCTTTTCTTTGCTAATAATTACAGTGTTTCCTTAGATACAAATAATCAAAGCAAATCCAATGCATACTGATGATCCAGTTCATACACACGTATGTTGTACGGTTTCCATACTTTGGGCTCGAGTAGATCCAGAATATCGAGAACACAATGGCCCATATTATCTGCTGCAGCCCTTTACGAACTACAAAACCCTAGCGCTATATAATATATTCGGTGAAATACCTCACCGCCTTCTCCTTCCTCGCATTCCACCTGGAACCCTAGATTTCATTTTCTCGTAAAAAATGAAGACAATTCTATCGTCTCTGACTATCGCCGCCTTCTCCTTCCTCGCATCCCACTAGAACCCTAGATTTCATTTTCCGCAGCAAGCTTACCCGCAACTTCAAGCATCTCAAACTCGACTTCCAGATCATTGAGGGCGGCACCAAACTAAAGGTCGACACTTGATTCGGAACCAGGAAGACAATGGCGTCTATCAGAACTGCGATTAGTCATGTGCAGAATTTGATTACTGGTGTCACGAAGGGCTATCGTTATAAAATGAGGTTCGTGTATGCCCATTTTCCTATTAATGCGAGTATTGGAGGCGATGGTAAAAACATTGAGATCATGAACTTTTTGGGTGAGAAGAAGGTACAGTCTTTGTCAAGATTTGCAGTTTGATTTGGATAATTATGTTTCGCTTATATATGTGATTTCCGTGCAAGGTAAATATGAGCCGCTGAAAAAATAAAATATTTAAGAATATTAGGCTGCTTTGTTGTCTTCAAAGAGAAGATGAGAGTATGTTGTTTCCAGCTAGTTGCTCATTTTTAACATATGACACAGCCATAACAATAAAAAGTGGTGATAAAAAGTGGTCTAAGATGAGCGGTTTCGACTTGAGTGTTTGTGTAGTATTGGTCTTCGCTGTTTCGTGCCATGTTTTGGGTTTGGTTGGAGTTTTATCCTTTGATTGTGGTAGGTTATGGTTGCATTTAGTGATGCATTTTCAATGTTTTTAATTTCTTCTTTCCAATAAGACATTTGAAGCATTCTGTATATGGTAGAATAGGCTGCATTTAGTGATGCATTTTTAATGCTGTTTTGAATTTCAAATCTATTTTAGATTACAAATGATTTTGAGTGGAATTTAGGGGTATAATGATATGTTCTCCCTCTTCTTACATGAGGATTGCGATGTTAAGAAGTGAATTTATGAAGATCAACCTTCCTATATTAACGTGCATAAAATTTTGTGATAGGTAACTGGATTGGATGCTGGAGCATAAAGACTCGGTGTGTGTCAGTGTGTATGTATATTTATACGAAAGAGTGTATGTAGCCGAGTGTATTGAGTGATCAGTTTGTAGTGAGGAATGTATGTATTGTTATGACTTATTATGTAAAAGTGAGTTGCACGATAGTGGATCAGAAAGTTGTACTAATTCAAATATTGAAATAAAATATTTAATTGATTATTTCAGTTCAGTGTAGTATCATTTTATTCAATATAAATATTTATTATTATATGAAATGTAATGTATAACGAAATAAAAATAATATTGTTATAATTAATTGTAGAAGGAATTACTACAACAGTGCAAAAATGTTGTAATATTTATTACTACAACGGTGGAAAAAAGTTGTAAAATATACATATTACAACGGTGGTGCAACAGTGCAAAAAAGTTGTAAAAGATATTAGTCTATTACAACTTCTTCATACACGACGGTTTGTCCACCGTTGTAAAATGTATATTACAATGGTGTTCCACCATTGTAATAGGGTCATTTTGTTGTAGTGTTATCGAAGTATGGATTATCTCTCATCGATATCGCCAAGAAGAAGAACGAGAAGTTTATAACTGGCCTAGATGGGTACTTGGGGGAAAGACTCATAAACCACATCGATGATACATTCGAATCTATTATGGGAAAGGCATTGAGGTCTGAGAGTCTTTACCCTAAGTCAAAAACCAAGGTTGTTGTTACATCTGCAGAGGAGCCAAAGCGCAGGCAAGCGATGGAGGCAAGAATAATTTCCAGAATAAGAGGAAGCAGAATCAGACCAAGGATGGTCAGAAAAAGAAGAATAAGAAAGAAATCGAGTGCTATAGCTATGGAAAAAAGGGTCACTCTGCCAAAGAGTGTCGAGCAAAGCCAGGAGAAAAGAAGTGCTTCAACTGTGGCCAAGTAGGACATTTTAAGAATGAATGTCCACAACCCCCCTAAGGAGAAGCAAATGGTGAAAGCATATGCTATAAACACTATTCCTTTTTCATTGAATGCCCCAACTGCGGCGCA
The DNA here is from genome assembly GCA_030737875.1 of Allium sativum. Lineage (NCBI taxonomy): Eukaryota > Viridiplantae > Streptophyta > Magnoliopsida > Asparagales > Amaryllidaceae > Allium > Allium sativum. The sequence goes on from CM060913.1 coordinate 576,317,754, forward strand.
GAAGGGAAAGGGTGTCGTTATTCAAGGTACGCTTTCTATTTATGATGTTCCTATTCGAGTATTTTTCGATACCGGGGCTTCTCATTCCTTCGTATCTTGTGCCCTGGTAGATAGGTTTGAACTGGAACCCAAGATATTCGATAGACCTTTAGTTGTGACGAACCCGATTGGTGGTTCGACTAGCCTTTGCATGATTTGTCGTAATTTGGTCTTATCGAGTCATGGGTGTATGTTTGCTTGTGATTGCTTTGTTTTGGGCTTTACTGGGTTTGGCATTATTTGGGGAGTCGATTGGTTCCAAAGATATGGGGTTGTGGTAGACTGTGAGGGGTTTTCAGTGACCATTAGAGAGGACGATGGGTGGAGGGTAGTATTGGGTTGCCTACCTAGTGATGTGGTGATGACTAGTTTTCTACATTCCCTCGATATCCCACAGGATGAGTTATCAGATGTGCCTATTGCTGGCGAGTATCTGGACATCTTCGAGGAAGTGACCGGACTTCCACCACACCGAGAGATTGAGTTTCGGATTGATTTAGTGAAAGATGCCAGACCTATAGTGATGCCACTTTATCGTATGGCGCCAAGGGAGCAGCGAGAGCTCGAGCTTCAAGTGGGTGATCTTTTGAAGAAGGGATTTATCTGAAGGAGTGTTTCCGAGTGTAGAGCACCGGTTGTATTTGCTACCAAGGTTGATGGTTCTTTTCGCTTATGTGTAGACTACTGCGAGTTGAACAAGGTGACTAGGAAGAATAAGTATCCTCTTCCACAGATAGATGATTTGTTTGATCAGTTAAATGGAGCAAGAGTGTTTTCCTAGTTGGATCTCGCGACAGGATTTCATCAGCTCTGAGTAGCAGCTGAGAGTGTACCCAAAATGGCATTTCGGACGCCGTCTGGATTCTATGAGTGGTTGGTCATGTCATTCGGGTTGACCAATGCACCTGCATATTGTGTGGATCTTATGAATATAGTTTTCAGAGATCAATTAAATAAGTTTGTTCTTGTGTTCGTGGACGATATCTTGGTTTACTCGAGGACAGAGGAAGAACACAAGGAACATTTGAGGACAGTGATGGAGGTGTTGAGAAAGCACCAGTTGAAAGCAAAATATTCTAAGTGTCACTTCTGGAGGAGGGAAGTGAGATTCTTGGGCCATGTTGTCTCAGAGAATGGTATTGCCGTGGATCCTGTGAAGGTGGCTATGGTACAAGATTGGTCTACGCCCAAGAATGCAACGGATGTGAGAAGTTTCTTGGGGTTAGCAGGATACTATCATAAGTTTATCCAAGACTTCTCCAAGAAAGCAACACCGTTAACTCAGTTGACCAAGAAGAATCAAGATTTCATTTGGGATGAAAGGTGTGAGAATGCATTTAAGAGCCTAAAGGAAAAGTTAACAAGCACACCAGTGTTAGTTATTCCCAAAGGGAACGAAGAGATGACGGCATACACGGATGCCTGTGGTACCGGACTAGGTGTTGTACTGATGCTAGGAGGTAGGATTGTAGCTTATGCTAGTCGGCAACTGAAACCGCATGAGAAAAGGTATCCTACCCATGAGTTGGAATTGATAGCGATCGTGTTCGCGTTAAAGATGTGAAGACACTATCTCTTGGGAGAAAGATTCGAGTTGTTTACCGATCATAAGTCATTAAAGTATCTTTTCTCTCAAAAGGATTTAAATCTTCGTTAGCAGAGATGGTTAGAATTCTTGGCTTCCTATGATTTCAATACCGCATACACACCTGGGAAGGGAAATGCGGCAGCTGATGCATTGAGTAGGAGACATGCCAGTTTGGGGGCTATGTTTGTGGAATGGAAGCAACTGGAGTATATCATGGGATATGATTTCAAACCCAAGTGTGAATTGGATTCAGAAATTTATCAAGTTTGACGATCAGACCGACTTTGATTGAGCGGATTGGTTGTAGTCAGAGGGATGGTCCTAATCTATTGGAAATCATTTCTAAGGTAAAGATGGGTATTGATAGCGAGGAGATGAACAAGTTTGGACTTGATCGAGAAGGATAGCTCCGAAAGAATAGAAGACTAGTTGTACCTAACGTTAATGGATTGAGGGATGAAGTCCTTAGAGAGTGTCATCACTCAAAACTGACTGTACATCCCGATGGTGACAAAATGTATTGAGACATGAAGCAGACCTACTACTGGGAAGGGATGAAGAGAGATGTTGGGAAGTTTATATCCAAGTGCATGAATTGCCATTTAGTTGAAGCCTAGCAAAAGAAGTCTAGTGGTTTGTTACAACCATTGGAAATTCCCGAATGGAAATGGGAACAAGTCACAATGGATTTCATAGATGGTTTACCAAGGACTAGATCGGGTCATGATAGCATTTGGGTGATTGTGGATCGATTGACCAAAAGTGCAAGGTTTATATCGGTCAAGTCGAATAGAATGGCAGCTACGTTAGCAGAACTGTATATGAAGTGGGTAGTGATATTTCATGGAGTACCCAAAGGTATCATGAGTGACCGAGATCCATTATTTACTAGTGGGTTTTGGAAGAGCTTACAAGAGGCTTTAGGGTCAGAATTACATCTTAGTACCGCGTACCATCCCCAAACCGACGACCAAGCAGAGAGGGTGAATCGTGTATTAGAGGATCTCCTGAGAGCTTATATATTGGATTTTGGAGGTTCATGGGATGACCATTTGCATCTGATTGAGTTCGCGTATAATAATAGTTATCAGTCTAGTATTGATATGGCTCCATTTGAAGCTTTGTACGGAAGACCATGCAACTCACCACCATCATGTTACTTGGAGACTAGTGAGAAATTTGTGCGTGGGCCAGATGTAATAAGAGAAACTTCTGATAAGAAAGGTTATTCAATAGAGAATGAAGGCTGCCCAAGATAGGCACAAAAGTTATGCTGATAAAAGACGAAGAGATTTGAAATTCTCCGTTGGCGACTTGGAATTCGTCAAGATTTCTCCGTTGAAGAATGTGATTCGGTTTAGTAGGAGAGGTAAATTGGCACCAAGGTTTGTTGGTCCGTTCCTAGTTCTCAAACAAGTTAGGAATTTAGCGCATAAAGTTGGATTGCCTAACAAGATGGCGGGAGCGCACGACGTATTTCATGTTTCTCAGTTAAGAAAATTCATGCACGATTCTAATATAACTATTTCACCTGATCAGTTGGATGATATTAAGATAGAACCCGAGGCAGTTGGAAACCGTAGACCGATTCGTATTGTTGGACACGATACGAAGCAACTTCGGAGGAAGACGGTGAAACTGGTTAAGGTCCAGTGGGGTGACAACAAGAGTGACTGCACTTGGGAAACGGAGGAGAACATAAGAAAGTCATATCTAGAGATCTTTAGTGGTAACGTTTTAATTGCGATATAGTTATTCCGCATGCTAGGATATGATTGTTGTTTTTATTTTGTATGCTTGATTGTTGCAAATGGTTGATAGGCATGCAGGGCCTTTTGGCTATTTTTTTAGTTAAGGAATTTCGGAGGCGAAATTTCTTAAGAGGAGGGAGAGTGTAACGACCCGCATTCTATGCATCGGAGGATCGTAGAATATTTATTTCATTTTCATACAAAGTTGTATGGTCGTGTAACTTTGGGAAACGACTATTGGGGTCATTTCCTACGTTCACGATTTTTGCCGAATTTTAAATGACCGTTTTGCCCTTGGTGAATCTTGTTTCGCCTATAACTTTTGATTGGTAAGCAATTTTGATCTAAAATCACTTCCATTGGATTCGGATGATGATTTATCTTTCCGTAGAGAGGTCACATTAATCAAACGGATTGAAATAAGGTTTGGAAGATGAAAAACAGCATAATTGGGCTTAACGGGGTGATTAGCAGTTATGCCCCTAACCCGAAGATGAAAAACAGCATAATTGGGCTTAACGGGGTGATTAGCAGCTATGCCCATAACCCATTTCGGCATTAGGGTTATGGGAGGGCTGAAAGGGTTTGTAAAAACATTCCCTTTCGTTTTCTCAACCGCCACAAACATTTCTTGAACCCTAGCAATGGCCTCCATCTTCCAAATCTCATTCTAATCGCTTTTTAACCACTAATTCACTAAAACTACACCAAATCAAGTCAAATTGGCATCAAATTAGAGTTGGGGCTGCTGAAATACATAGAGATCCATGCCATAACAGTAAAGTTTAAGATCTAATATTTCATTTGTGGCTAAGATGAGTAATTAGCATGTTTTTACACTAAATACGGCTAATTAGGGGTGATTAGTGATAATTAGCGAAATTATGATTCAGAAAAATATGGAAAAATAAGTAAAAGCTCTAGAATATTATTTTATGTCATTGATATAAATTTAAGTTAATTTGTACTAAGTTTGCTAATCGTATGGTTAAACATGCTTAAGGGGATTAAGGGGAAAACCATGCTTTTTGGGTACGTTTGATCTAAAATATTTCGTGTGATTGATATTTTGGTGTTTTTGGTTGATTCTACATGTTACTACTGTTGTTTGGTATGTTTTATGACTTCATGGTAAGGTTAGGATGGTTGAAAATGCCATCGTTTAGCAAAATTAGCTTGCTGGAAAATCTGCAGAAAACCGGTTCCTGAAGGGGGTATGCCTCACGAACCGCCTAGGAGAACTTCGATTCCTGAAGGGGGTATCTCTCACGAACCGCTCCAAGATGACGGTCATGAACCGAAGGGAGGGTCACGATCCCGAGTGGGGCAGTCACAAACCGGAGGGTGGTCACAAACCGGGGGGGGGGGTGGTCACGAATCGGGGGGGGGGGTCACGAGCCACGAACTGACCCTGACGAGGACCCCGACCATGACCTGAACTAAGATGATGACTCCAAACCGAACCAGATTCAAACTTCTCCCATGCGACGACAATTGTAAACTCTTCTGAAGATAAAGTACAATTCAACAAAAATCCGAGATGCAAAGGAAGTCCAAATGAGAAGTTATTACTCAGGATCCCGATGGGAACCAACGAGTTAACTTCTAGAGTTGGGCTTTGCTGCGGGACATGTGCAAAGGGTAGGGGTGTAAATCGGTCGGACCGGACCGGACGGAGGTGTGTTCAGTTTCCGTCCTAAAAAAAATCGGACCAAACACGGACCGGACCAAAAAATTTCTCGGACAAATTTCGTTGTCCTAATTCGTGTCCTAAATAAAATCGGTCGGACACGGACATGTTCGGACCGATCGGACTCGGTCGGACATGGCTATTTATATCACATTTTGTACATTTTACTAGATTTTCTCTCAACTATATGCCGAATTACAAATAATTCAGATGAATTCGGACGAGCTCGGAGCGGACATGATTTTTTTCTCGTACAAATTTTGTTGTCCTAACTCGTGTCCTAAATGAAAATCAGACGGACTCGGACGGACGTATTTCGGTCACGGACACGAACGGACGTCGGATATTCGAACAAAATTTACAGCCCTAGCAAAGGGGTTATCAATATCTATAACTTCAGTTCACCATTGAAGAGAGGGGGCATGTAGACGAACCAGAGCCATGGAAGTGTGGACTGGTTGGCCCTTAACCTAGAGCCAGAGATGTGTTGACTGGGTAGGATTATTAACTATAGACCAGGGAAGTATGGTTATTGCAATAGTTGTACGGAGTTGCCTTCATGGCCGCAATATATTTGGTGATCAAAGCGGTGGATATCGTATGCTATACGCATTGAATGAGAGACGTGAGGATGATTACTATGTTTGATGTTTGCTATCATTATGACACGCACACTCCCATTTTTACACTATATGCTAGTGTTACCTTAGAGTACTGTACATCTTGTTGTGCTAACTCTTTGGTTGCAGGTCCAGGTTCAGGTATGATTATTTATACCTATTACTATTTTATTTTGCTACTATCACTCATACCAGACTTTTGTATGACCCAGAGTTTTATGTCTCTTCTTATTACTCTGAGTGCTCCTAAACAAGCAGACTAGAGACAGATTAAGTGGTTATGTGCGAGTAGCTGTCCGGAGACGAGCAGGAGGCTTCCACGTACTATTTACACATATTCTCCCTGTGTTGTTGCTGGTCACTACTTTTGGCATTAGTAGTGTACCTTTTCTATTTTGCTTTAGAGGCAGTATTTTGAAGTTGTAATAATGATGGTTTGGATCATAAGCTGTATTTTGGATTCCGCTGCTATGATGGTTTAGTTTTCAGCTTATACATTGTCTCTTCTGTTTTATGTCAAGTATGTTATTATTATATTTTATTTCATGCGCTGTGAGATACACTATAGGTTCTTTGGTGATTCATAGTTTCAAAACCTTTTTCTTTAACAACAATTCCATCTTAGTCGGGCATTGGCAGCGCATTCATGAGGGAGGGCCGTCACACATGTTTTAACAAGTTTACATTTCAACTTATGAACATTTCAACATATTAAACATTTCAACATATAAATTTTCTGATATATTAATATTTCAACATGTCATATTAGCATTTCATCACTGTAATCGTTCTATTATATTTGCATTGCATGTTAACGGGGAATGTCAAACGATAATATACCATTATCAAAAATGATATAACTTAAATCCACTCGCCTAATTTTCTTTCCAAATCCTGAATCTGGTCCAGATCTAATGTTTCATGGTCCTCCTAATTGAATTTAGAACCTAGAAACCGTGGATCCACAATTCTTATTAAAAGAATAGGGGAAGAAAGAGGAGAAAGTTGAAATAGACCAGATCTAAGAAATTACCTTATTTCGAATATGATTCTGAACATCTTTTTATTGATATTCATTATTTTCCTCCAGATCTTTATTCAGAATTTTCCTAAACTAATTATTCTTTTTTTTTCCTGAAGAGATTTGAGGAGAAGGAAGAAAGGCAGAGCTTAGATGTTGTCTCAGAGAATATGAGATTTAGGCTAGGCATTGCTAGCCTATTTATAGGTGTTCATGATCTTATCGTACACGCAACATTGAGTCAGCATTGAACCCAATTAAGAAAATAGTCCAGGTTCGCAGATGAATCTAGCCGGATCTGGGTGAGTGTTAGACCCGGTGTCGGACCCCTACCGGGATGTCGACCCCCCCTATAGGTCATGTGAGCTGTTTTGGCGTAGAAATTTGATTTTCAAATGTTTGGATTTCTATAATTTATTTAACTGTTATATTCACATGTAATCTTCTTATACGTATACAAATCTTCTAATGACCATTTTACACGTATATATGTGCACAACTTTTGTTTCATTTTCAAAATTCAAACGGTGTTGCATCGTTATTTGATTCTTACCATATTTCTTTGATTGCAGCCTTATCTTGAACTCTATCTCTTTTGCGTGTGTGTGTATATATATATATATATGTATATATATGCACATATATACATATATATTCTCACACACACACACACATATATATACATATATTTTCTTTACTTCCTTATATGTATATTTTTCCTTATATGTGCGTTTATACATATTTCCTCTTTAGAACATGTGTTATTTTAGCCACTCCCTTAAAACAAAAATATAACGCCAGTGGGAATCAAACTTTGTACGTCTTGTATGCAAGCCACATGCTCTAACCAACTGGACTACTAAGGCTATTGTTAATAAGGCTTAGAACAATGGTAATTATTGTTCTCTTCTTACTTCTCTTTTTCATGTTTGTTACAAAATTTCATTTAACCCATTGCGTGAATCTTTTTCTTTTATTATTAATGCACAATATTTGTAAATCAGTGAATGCAACATATTTACACTGCATGCACCCAATCCTTTCTTTCCTTTTAATGCATGCATTAAATTTTTATTTGCATTAATCTTTTCTTCTTTTTCAGTGCATGTATTTATTACATGCAATCACATATTATCTTTATTTTATTCTTCCTATATATATTTATGTCTATGCATATATATACACATATGCATTATTTAATTATTAAATTATCATAAAATGCGGGATGTTACATATATATGGACAGTTGTAGTATTTCTTATCACATATGGGATGAAACTCTGACATATATGAAGCTTTTTTACTTTGGACAGAGGACCACTCATATGCAAAATCACGATGTGCTCTATTTACACCAAAATCTTGTGTTGAACAAGCCGCCATTACATGAGCATACAGTATCTTCTGCAGTAGTGAGATGTTGCTTGTACAATAGCAATGAGAACCATTGATCCTAACTTTATATTCATCGCCATAACAATGAACCACTTGTCATCCTGTTCGATCAAATCGAACAAGTCTACAATGACGTACTTCAGTAGCACGAGCCTCATTTTTATCTTCACATTTTAGAATAAAACGTGCCTTCTGAGCTTCCCCTTTTTCCCGCCTCTTATAGAAATATTCAACAGATTGAAAAACATTCTTGCATCCAACGCCTTTATAGACAAGGATCTGACGTTTTTCAGTACACCATTAAAACTTTCAGATGCGTCAGTTGTCATAACATAGAAGTGCGTCCATCGCCATCTCTTCGTAGTGCCCAATTTTCTGTAAAATTCCCTAAGCTTCGTTCAATCCAGTCATGTGTCTGTAGATTAGTTGCCTTGATTTCTTCTCTGATTTTAGCATACTCAGCTGCTTCTAAAGCACATGCAGCAAAGTAAAGCAAACCTGTTAGTCGCTTCACTCTGTAACCCGCAACTTGAAAATTGGCTTTAAGATGTCTTGCACAGAACCTATATTTGTGCGGTTCTCGCCATTTTTCCTATAAAGCTTTTGGAATCCCTTTCATTCTATCTGATATAAAAGTAATGAAACGATTTCGTACACTGTGAATGCACTCATGCATGCATGAAAAGAACCAGGCTCAACCATTATATGACTCAGATTCGACAACTGCATAAGCCAGTGGAAAAAGACAGTTGTCGGCATTTACAGTAGTACCAATAAGCAATGTCCCCTTGTATTTACCGTACAAACATGTCCCATCAATACATAACAATGGATGACAATGTAGAAAACCATCAATCGAAGGACCAAGTGCCCAAAAAGCATGCTAAAATACTCGAACATCATCGTATATAATATGTCCAACTGTACCTGAATTGCTTCTCTTTATTTCTTCAAAATATTGCGGCAAATTCGTATACGCTCAGAGACCTACCATTTTAAATCATCTAGTGTGCAAACCTTGCAAACTCTCTCTGGTTAAATCCTCTAATTACTTTCCATTTTGCTGCTCGTTCATGACCAATTCACCACATTAATAACAAAGTGTAGGAATAAGATTTCTAGCCATTGTTAAATGAGTAAATTAGTTTTGAAGATATTTGAAGTAGATAGAAGAGTTTATGAAATGAAAAATAACGTGTTAAAGATATTTGAAATAGGTGAAACAACTCAGTAATGTGTGTTGTCAAGTTAGCTTTTTCCACATCAGCTTTAACCATTTCGTACACCATTTTATGGCAGAGTGTAGTTAAATTGGCTTTATTTCTGTAATGGAATAAGCGTGCTTTTTGGCGTACATTTTATGGCAGAGTGTACATTTTTTGGCAGAGTGTAGTCAAATCAGAAGTTGATTTGATGCTTTTTCCTAAATAGCTTTATTCAGTGTGTGGTCAAATCAACTGTTTCGAAACAGCTTTATTCAGTGTATGGTCATCCTCACTCAGCAAAAGCTTTATCATCCCATGTGTATTGTTTCGAAATTGATTTATGCACCCCTGGTTGGTTCCCTTGCTTACTTGGCACATTCCTTTGGCCATCTTTATCAAGTTGATTCTAATGCTTTGTTGTAGTCAAATCAGCTTTTCCACTTTAGTTTTATGATAGAGTATGGTCTAATCTACTATTCCGTACCAACTTTATTCGGTGTACTAAGTCTGAGTGTGGCCAATTCTACTGTTTGGAACAACTTTATTCAGTGAGTGGTCATTTCATTTTCACTCAACCAAAGTGTTTTTGGCTGTAGACATTGATATTAATCAGTATTAACTTAATTATGGTTCAATATTTAGTCCAATTATACAACTATGGGCACTGATATAATCATACAAATTTAATCACTACAAGAATACATGGCTATTCCAATGGCTCACAGCCATGGGCGGCCTTCTGAAGCCGTTGGAATAGTGTTAGCGCTTTTCAACGGCTTCCAACAGATCCAGCAAACCATTTCCAATGCCTGTTCCAATGGCTTCAAATGGTCTATTGCCGTTGGAAAGCGTTTACAAACAAGGACCTGTATGTCTTTAGGAGCCGTTGGAAAAACCAAATTATTATTTTTATAACAGCAAGTATATAACCTTCCAGCCACTCTGTTTCCAATCCATTCCATTTCCAATCTATCTTCAATCCAATTACAATCAGTTCCACATATATCCAACACATATATACCAATAACAATATAAAAAACCAAAATAAATAAAAGAAACATCAATATATACAAAACAAACCATCCAAACAACACAAAAATCAACAAATCAACGTTACATGTCCATAAATCAAATACATCAACGTTACATGTCACAAACCATCAAAATGTATCCAAAGTATCATCCTCACCCACTCCATGCCAATATATACAATATTCAAACAAAATCCTCACCATCTCCAAGTCATAATAAACACATACCTCAAGCAAAATCTTCGTCGCCTCTGAAACCACCAGACGACGAAGGAAAAGTACCATGATTGTGCACATACTCCGCAAGCTTCTGATTTAGCTGCATCATTTGCATACCCCGCAGATGATTATGCTCCGGTAATGCTCAATCATTGTTCTAAGCTATTTAATTTCTTCTTTGGCTTGGGCCTTCTTAGCTTATCGAGCCTGGAAATAGAATGAATAGAAAAAGGTTATGACAGCATATAAAATATTATAACACTATATATTTAAATGATAATTTATTGTATGTATGCAGAAGGATTGATTACCGTTAGGTCACCGAAGCTATAACGTCTTCTCCACTGCGATGGATCCATAAGAGCGTCAAATATGTTGTCTTCCTCCTACGATGTCAACTCATCGTAATTAGACTTCTCAAGCGCGTGAGCCCGTGCCTCCTGAAACCTTGCCTATAATGCAAAAAATAATTTCAGTTGAAAAATAATAGTATGTTTTTTATTTTACATTAGCTAGTAATTAATAAACTTTTCGATGTGAGTAATAGAATTTAAAATATGCGTACATATGCAGCTCTCGCCCTGTCCTGATCACTCCGCTGATATGTGACGTTGTCAACCTTGTCTACATACCTGGATGTGTGGATGTGAATAAATACGTTCATATAGGACGCGGGATGTCCACGAGCTCAATCCTGTAATTGATAATTTGGATAATTCAATTTCACATAGTTAATTACTGAACTGATCAACATTCAAATGTAATAATTGATAAATTTTAGTCCTCACAGCGATGCCAATAAGACTTGGATCCTCCACGAAGAGATACTGGATTCCTCCTTTTGTTTGCGGAGTTCCTTGCTAACTCTGCCTGCAACAGTACGTTGACTAATTATTCTCAATTATCGGCAAAAAATAAATGAGAGTCGTCACAAATTTAGCTTGAACTCATCTGTGTCCCACTACTCAACCATCTTATTAAATACTTCATCGCTCATCCACCTAGGTTTCTTCCCCAGTTTTTTAATCTCATTCATTTTTTCCTCGTAATTCTTAGTGACCTTCGAGTTCCAATGTCACTGAACTTGTTTGAGGTCGGTGTCCTGCACATCTACTATGCCCCATGTACAATGAGAAAAAAATATTACTAATTATTTATATGTATTTAATTGTAGCGACCCGGATTTTTGAGCGACTTTGGTTATCGACGTAAGCTCGACGTCGATAACCAAAACATCGAAAAATCCAAGTAATTAATGAAAGAAATTAGAAGGTGAGAATAGATAACATAGAAACTTAGAATAGAAGAAGAAGAAGAACACAACATCAGAGTAACACGAACCTCACAGCGGAACGAATAACATATAATAGATAACATAACTTTGAAATATAACAGTTATGTATACAATAGCACTTATCAGAGTACAGCACTTACAACACAGCGGAAATAACTATAGCTATATGATCTTGAAGCCTCCTGCTCCACGCTCTTCCAGTATATCTGTAAATTCCTGACTACTTGACTGCCCGTACAAATTTAGGCACCCAAGAGTTTAGGGAAAACAACAAAATAAACTCTGGGTCAGTCATGGGACTGGTGTGAATAAACTCAAATCATTTAAACAGGTATATGATATCTCATAAGACCACGCCGTGAATACGGAACGGGTTTTTCCCTTATGAGAATCCAAATAACTTTTCAAAGCAATATCCTTCTGATATTATAATAATGTCTAAGTACAAATAAATATCAATCTAGCAGAAACGCTTGCATCTCACGTTACTACATATATAGTATACAATCAAAATCGCAAGCACGTATTGGATGATTGGATTTCCAACTATGACAAGGTATGGAACCACCTTCTGATCAGTGTACTCTAGGAACGATACACTGGAGTTCAACAAGAACATCTTGCAACTCAGCCACACATGACCGACCACTCATTTCGCTTGAGTGTATCGAATGTACATCACCAACGGTTGGGATCAGCAACCGTTCCCATATATATGGGACAGCATTGATAGATTTAAGAAACAAATGAATATTCACTAGATAGGTGATTATACACCCTACTTCGATGCGACCGACTTAGCCATGCTGCCTACCCGATTTCTGTCATTTATCGGATGTGAGGCTAGAAGCTACGCTTTGTCATCACAATAGATTCACTTCGAATGCCACATTGTCAGATCCATCGAAAATCACTAATTGACATCTACAACAATACATTACGTGTCAGCTAAAAGAATTTCCTTCTCCGCTTCCACTCTTGGTACGGTTGAAGAAATCATTGTACGTGACCCTTCTGGAAATACTCTGTTAGACATTCATTCATACAAGTCATCCTCATTCACTCAGAACGTCACATCGTCATACCCGCCAAATCACAAATTGACTTATCCAAAAATAACACGGGTATACAGCTTAGAGAAACGAATTCCTCCGCCACCAAACGTGAATACGTTTGAACAGATCAACTTACGCGATCCATTGGATATACTCTGTCAGACCTTCGTCCATACAAGTTGTCCTGGGACTGGACAAACCGAAGGCACTATTCTGTAAACAGGATAGCCCTTGCATTTTACTCCGTCTTCAATTATCTTTGACATATATGATTCGCGACGCTTATGCCAATACAGAGTGGTTCTTTGGATAAAAATCCAACCGGTCTCTCCATATTAACAACGTTAAAATGGTCAAAATTTCGATAGTCTGTGAGTTAACTATCAAAGAAAAACAAGTGTGCAAACAACGATATTATTTCCAGATGGAAATTATATCGAACAAACATCATTTCACATTAATCTCTTTAGTTCATTTATTTACTTATCTCCTGTTTCCCTATATTCTAAATTCTTATTTTCTTTTATCAGAAAACATTTCTGATTCTCGTTTGGAAATCATTTCCAAAACTCCTTTACGATCAAACCTTACCATTTCTTAGTTAAGAAGGAAGTCACTCAAGTTGGGGTATAATTACCTCTCAGACCTTAAATGAACAACGTTATAACTTCGAAATGGTCAAAGTTTATCCTTTAATCTTTAACAACTTCTTTACGCCTTTCTCAGATTCAATTTTACTAATCCACTTCTATATTTAAAACATTGGTTATAAGATAACGTTATAATCCCTACTTTCGAATTATCTAACTTTAATTATAACTTCTATTCTTATTAGTGAATAATTAACCTAACACTTATTTATTTATAAATAAATAAATCTCTATTTAGACACTGGAAAGTATAAGTACTTTCCCGAATTCGATATAATCGAATTTGCCGATTAACTCTCTTCGAGAAATCTCTATTTGATTAACTCTTCTTCGAATAACCTATATTCGATTTACTCCTTCTTGAATAAACGATATTCGATGATCTCTCTTCGAATAACTAATATTCGATAACTCTTCCTTTTCAAATATCTCGTATTTGAAAATCTTACTTCGATTAAACTATAATCGATAACTCCCTTCGATGAAACTAACATCGATAACTCTTTTCGATGAAACTAACATCGATAACTCTTTTCGATGAAACTAACATCGATAACTCCTTTCGATGAAACTAACATCGATTTATTTAACTCGACGACTTAACTCGACTAACTTAACTTGACTTACTTAACTCCTATCGAATAACTAATATTCGATTTAACTCCATTCGTTTGACTCTAATCAATTAAACTAACATCGATTAACCCCTTTTACTTTAAATCTAATCGATTAAACTAGCATCGATTAGCTCCTTTATTTTTTTAACTCTAATCGATTAAACTCTAACTAATTAACTCCAAGTGGTTAACTCTAACTGATTAACTCTAACTGGTTAACTCTATTTAACTAACTCGACTTGACTAACCCCTTTCGAATAACATATTCGATTAACTAACTTTCGAATACCATATTCGATTAACTAACTTCGAATGTCTATATTCGATTAACTAACTTCGAATGTCTATATTCGATTAACTAACTTCGAATGTCTATATTCGATTAACTAACTTCGAATACCCTATTCGATTAACTAACTTCGAATGTCTATATTCGATTAACTAACTTCGAATGTCTATATTCGATTAACTAACTTCGAATGTCTATATTCGATTAACTAACTTCGAATGTCTATATTCGATTAACTAACTTCGAATGTCTATATTCGATTAACTAACTTTGAATGTCTATATTCGATTAACTTTATTCATTTTATAAAGATTTCCTTTTTAACAACGTTTTTTTTTTCATTTGAAAAGATTTACTTTTAAATAACGGTTCTACACTTTAAAAAATGATTTCCTCTTTAAAATGTTCCCTTTCCAATCCTATTTGTAAATGGTTTACCAATATTTCCTTTTCAAATTTATTCTTGAAATATTCTAACTCCTTAAATTCCCGGGAAAATTCGCCATAACCTCCTTTGTATCGGGAGCATCGGGAAAATCCCCAAACTCGCCACACAGGCCTTTCCATTCAAAAAGAAATGTTTTGAATTTATTTTCCTTTTTAAAATATCTCCTATTTATAAATATCCCAATTTATAAATATTCTTTATTTATAAATATTTAAATTTATAAATATCTCTTATTTATAAATATTCCAATTTATAAATATTTTGTTTTCAATATCACTTTGAAAATCTCCTTTATCTACATTTCGGTATGTTATGATATTCAATCATATCAAATCACGATGTTCAATATCGTTCAAACACACACAATCAACAACAGGTTATAATTCACATCATATATCAAAATATATGAAAAACAATAAAATAACTATTGCAGTCGGATTCCTCCAACCTGTTTCCCTGCATCCACAGATGTTACACAACATGATTGTCATCACTTTCAGTTCAATATAAATTATTCTGATAAACAAAATCAATATATAACTATCTAACTGTTTATATTATATTATATATATATAATATTTCATTTACTGACTAGCAGTTCAATCAACAGTCAACACACAATCAAACAGACAATTTCTAACAGTTCTAAGAATACAACATGAAATTATAAACTGTTCAGAGTTGGTGAGTTTTACTCACATCAGCGCGTTAACCGTTATATAACGGTTTGCGTTATTTGATTTCGACGGATAATTTATTTCGCCATAACTTGTAACGAGCTCGGATTCAATCCCAGTCAGCTTCATTGCGAAGCTCTCGTCCATACGGTTCCAACGCAACTCACGGTTCGTGATCCTGATTTCATAAGACCGAGATATCGCGTTATGAAGTTAATACAACATTTTAAAATCTTAAAACAAACTTAATTGAATTGAAATGGGCCTCACCCCTACTATTACCGCCGGCCAATCAACCCAAAAGCCCACCCGCTCAAAAGCTTTCTTCCCCAACTCGGCCGTGACCTGCTGTGCTCCTTCCTCCTCCATGAACGTAACTCCACAACACCATTCTCTCTACAAAAATCAAAATAAAGACCACCGAACAACTCTACATCATCTCCTCTTCCTCTCCACCCCACTCTCGTTCACCTCGCACTCACTTGGTCCGTCGCGTCATCGAAACCATCCAGTAACGCTGCGTCAAACTTTGAAACCGAACTGCACAGGATTTCCGAGCAAGTGCGGTTTCCGATTACAAACCCAAATCTCCACTTGAAATGAGCTTAAACCCATTGTATTCGGATCGAAATCCAACCCTAGTTTACTGCCCTAAAAATGCCGAACCCAACCACTGCATCGCACCACACGAGATCGCCACAGAAACGAAGAACACATCGATACGAACTCAAATACAATTGTACTTTGATTTATGGCTTTTGTTTTTGATTTGTTTGGATTTTTTTCCTTTGATTTCATTGCTGCGTTTTTTTTGGGTTTTCTGGAAAAAGAAATGTGGCGGCTCCTTTGTCTATTGACTTCGAGATGTTAGAAAATTAGGTTAAGGGTTGTAAAGGGATATTTATAGAGATTTTATATTATTTTTATATTGAATTTTATTTGTTTATGCACTCTAAAAATTCCTATAGTCATACGTGATACCCAAAAATCACCAAACTAGACATGTAGATAGAGTTCGACATTACGGTCCCAATGAAACTGGTTTCGTCGAATTCCGACTCCGTATGCTCACACAGCGTATTTTTAACTGTAAAAATATTGACTGTTTCTCATTCTAAAAATCCGTACGGCCACATAGTGACTCTAAAAATCACGAAACTTGACATCTAACAATAATTTGACATTGCGGATCCAACAAAACTGGTTTCATCGAATTCCGACTCCGTATGCAAAACCGGCTATTTTTAACCCTCTAAATAGCCTATTTAAATATATAAATATATTTAAATAAAAATTGAATTAATTATTTAAAATTAACTATTATCGTATATCTTCACATATGATATCGTACAGCCCCAGAATATCATATCAGAATTTACCGTTCGACATTTCAGATTTCAGATTTATCGATATTCAATTCATATCGAAAATCCTTTTATAACGTATATAAAGCGTCGCAAATTATAAAGGAATTCCACAACGACTTTTCTGAAATTTGATTTGGACGTAACTCAAAATCTACACGACGAAATCCCGATTTTTCTCTTCCACTAGAAAGATATACTCCACCAGCTCCACACGTTCCTTGTTTCACAGAAATCCGGCTTAAAACGAATCCTGTACAAGGAGTTGAAGTTCGAATCGCCAAATAGCGAACTGCAGCGCCATTTCAAGCTCGTTTATAAATATATTATAAACTATACGTTCCAACTGTCGTTGATTCAAAAAAAAATCGTTATTATATTTCGAATCGAAACTCCACCAAATCTCGTATGCTATTCAATTCACACGATATTGTGAATTTCACTATTTCTGACTATTTCGACATTATAATATATTTTATTATATTATAATTATTAATTAAATATTCAATATTATTTAATTCACGTTCTCGATATCGATAAATCGATATTAAATAATTAAATAAATTAATTGTTCAACAGCTAAAATGCAGGTTACTACAATCTTCCCCCCTTAATAAAATTTCGTCCTCGAAATTGCTAAGCTAGGGGATGACCCTATCCACTGGGTAAAAATTTATCTGATTACCTCTTATCTATGGTTTCAACTGAACCAATTAATATCGACTCAATATTAATTTATTCCGACTGACTAAATTTTCAAAAATTTCTAACGCCTTAACTTTTCGAAAAATTTCGCCAGCACCTCCTTTGTACTGGTCGATATCTCAAATTCCAACTTGCCTCTCTGGGCCTTCTTTAACCCAAAAAGAAAATCAAACAGCCAAGCGGCTTGCCAATTCGGCTCATCAAAATCTCAAACTCATATCAAATATAAACTGGTACCTTTTTGTCGGGCATATCATTATATCCCTTCAATCTGTTATCACTTCAACATATACCGATGTCATTCCAATCAACTCAAATCGATTTATTCTCAAATCCAATCATTCGGTTATATCTAAACCAAATTCCATTCAAACTCCAATATCAATTTCAAATTCTTAACTCATCAATGAAATTCCATTTCAGATTATTCTCTTATCACCCCAGTTTTACTTAACTTAACAAGTTAAATTTTAAATTCTAGAATTTAAATCCCTGGGCTCATATTTCAAGTCAATTTGAAATCATAATACCGATTCAAAACTTTTGAATTCCTAAACAACTTGTTTTCGCAAAACAAATTTGAAAATAAAATCTTGAGTAGTAATCCGTCAATTATAACTCGAAAATCACACTGATGATGTGTACACCATCATCAGAATTATTTTCCAGCGATCAAAGTGAGTTCAATACTATATCATTTTCAAAACCATTTCTAAACGCTTCCATTTTGAAAAACATTTCAAAATCTCCCAGGAACTTAAAATTTCCTTATTTTAATTTCAAATTCTGATTTAACTTCAGATTTACTTCATCTTATTTCATATACTTTACTTATATGAATTATGATTAGTTATTTATAACCATTTCTTCTTTTTATAATCTTGTTCCATTATAATAACAACCAACACAACTAATATACTATATTAATTTCAAAACATACCATGTCGGTTCATCGTATTCAAGTGTTTATAAAATTCCTACCGATACAGTGGATCAAACTGATCGACCAGAATTTATAAGCCACTCAACCAATAAAACTCCACAATATAAAATCATTTTATATTAACTAACAAATACGTTCACTCGTATATATACACTCAAACTCAGTCTAGGATATTACTAATCCCATCTCTACTGAATCACGCCACAGAGCCAAGGTAATAACTAAACCAATGCTTTGATACCAACTGTAGCGACCCGGATTTTTGAGCGACTTTGGTTATCGACGTAAGCTCGACGTCGATAACCAAAACATCGAAAAATCCCGGTAATTAATGAAAGAAATTAGAAGGTGAGAATAGATAAGATAGAAACTTAGAATAGAAGAAGAAGAAGAACACAACATCAGAGTAACACGAACCTCACAGCGGAACGAATAACATATAATAGATAACATAACTTTGAAATATAACAGTTATGTATACAATAGCACTTATCAAAGTACAGTACTTACAACACAGCGGAAATAACTATAGCTATATGATCTTGAAGCCTCCTGCTCCACGCTCTTCCAGTATATCTGTAAATTCCTGACTACTTGACTGCCCGTACAAATTTAGGCACCCAAGAGTTTAGGGAAAACAACAAAATAAACTCCGGGTCAGTCATGGGACTGGTGTGAATAAACTCAAATCATTTAAACAGGTATATGATATCTCATAAGACCACGCCGTGAATACGGAACGGGTTTTTCCCTTATGAGAATCCAAATAACTTTTCAAAGCAATATCCTTCTGATATTATAATAATGTCTAAGTACAAATAAATATCAATCTAGCAGAAACGCTTGCATCTCACGTTACTACATATATAGTATACAATCAAAATCGCAAGCACGTATTGGATGATTGGATTTCCAACTATGACAAGGTATGGAACCACCTTCTGATCAGTGTACTCTAGGAACGATACACTGGAGTTCAACAAGAACATCTTGCAACTCAGCCACACATGACCGACCACTCATTTCGCTTGAGTGTATCGAATGTACATCACCAACGGTTGGGATCAGCAACCGTTCCCGTATATATATGGGACAGCATTGATAGATTTAAGAAACAAATGAATATTCACTAGATAGGTGATTATACACCCTACTTCGGTGCGACCGACTTAGCCATGCTGCCTGCCCGATTTCTATCATTTATCGGATGTGAGGCTAGAAGCTACGCTTTGTCATCACAATAGATTCACTTCGAATGCCACATTGTCAGATCCATCGAAAATCACTAATTGACGTGTAACAACCCGTATTTTCAATAACCTGTAATAACATAAATCGAGGCAGAATTTAATTCTAAAATGGGAATCAAGGGAAACGGGCTATGCCATTGTGTTCGTCTCGGAAAAATACGCGAAATAGAGTCCGAGTTTTCGAAAATCGGAGTCCATATGACCAAGATATGGCCTCGCGAAGTTTCACGAAAATTCCCAAATTAAAGTATACTTAATTAAGTGAAATGGGTTGTGTAGATATATATATATATATATATTGATATATATATATATATATAATTGAAAATTTAATAAATAAATATGCAAAAATGCTCAAAACAGCGAATTGGGAGAGGGGAATAACCGAACCGGCCGATTTTTGAAGTCGACCCGAGCTCGCTGGGTCGACTAGGGGTTAATCCAGGGTGTTTGGCTGTCAACCCGTGGGCCGATTCGCTCAAGTGCAGATTTTGCATTTGAATGGTTCTCATGGTCCATCTTTAATCTAAAGGCCCTAGATGGTTCCTACACTTGACTTCTTCCCCAAGACATGCTTTGATGGCTTGGATTGAATCTAGGGTTAATCCTATGGCCTAAAACACTTGCCTAATCTATAAATAAGACCCTAACCTACCCTAATTCATTCATAATTAAACCTAGTGACTAAACTATGGCAAAATGCTAGCTCTCATGGCCTCCACTAATTTTATGAAGAGGGTTGCATACTAATCACTCTCTAATCAACTTCTAATCCCTTCTTAGCATCTTAATCTTCTTCATTTGGTGTTCAAAGTTGCTAGTTGTGAGTTTCTATCACTTTGATGATCTTTTGGTAAACTAATTAGATGAGATGTGATGAGATTTATGGTTTTGTATGTGGGTTAATGAGCTTTGAATCATATGATATGATGTTAGCATTAATCTTATGTTTATGCATGTTGAGTATGTAAGCTTATGCAAGTTTAATATGATGTATGTTATGTTTGCATGATGCTAAATATGCAAGTTGTGGGCTATGTAATCATATGCATGTTATGCAAGTTCATGGTAATATGCTATGCAAGTTACATGTTTGTTAATATGCAAGTTACATGTTTGTTAATATGCAAGTTACATGTATGTAAATATGCAAGTTACATGTTTGTTAATATGCAAGTTACATGTTTGTTAATATGCAAGTTACATGTATGTAAATATGCAAGTTACATGTTTCTTTATATGCAAGTTACATGTTTGTTAATATGCGAGTTACATGTATGTAAATATGCAAGTTACATGTTTATTAATATGCAAGTTCATGATGACACATTATGCAAGTCTATAAGCTAATATGCAAGTTTGTTATGCAAAATGAATATGTAAGTTATGTGACATATTATATGCAAGTTATGTGACATGTTATGCAAGTTCATATGCAAGTTACATGTTTGTTAATATGCAAGTTACATGTATGTAAATATGCAAGTTACATGTTTCTTTATATGCAAGTTACATGTTGTTAATATGCAAGATGGCACCTTTGAAACATGTTCATTCATATGCAAGTTGACACCTTTTATATGTGTTATATCATGAACGAAATTACGTGGGAACGATGGGGTAATTAAATGCATAAGTTAATAAGATTGTGTGAAATTAATATAATTATGCATAACACAAAATAAATAAACATAGTATGGGAATTTGCCTATTTGGTTAGGTGTACCCATACTATGTGTTGGGAATTTACCTATTGAGTTAGGTCTACCCCATGGGAATTTACCTATTAAGTTAGGTCTACCCATGTTAAGAAAACTTGATTAATTAGGGATAATTAATATAAAATTATGAGGGTGATTAATTAGGTGTAATTAATTGACTAAGACACGAGGTTGGACTCAGTTGTAGCGTAAAACTGCCCGGACCCAACCGGCTTAACCAGTTGCTACAAATGTTAGCCCAATGTGAGAGGTCTTAGGCACAAACTAAATACGTAATTAATGTAAAGACACGAGGTTAGACTCTGTTATGACATAAGGCTGCCCGGACCCAACCGGCTTAACCAGCGGTCATAAAAGACAGTCTAATGTGAGAGGTCTTTACAAAGGTTACGTTCTTAATTAATTAATTAAGAAACACTTAACCACATTAGCATGTAGAGGGACATGAGGGGTTAAGTGGGTGCCTCGGGTGGCATGAGAAAATCTAGTGGTTGCCTTGGGTGGCAATAGAAAATACGATTAGAATACTTAACCAAAATAGAACATGTAATTAAAACATGATTAAAGGGTTAAGTGGGATATACTAGAAAAAGGGACAAGCTTAGGTGGGTAGCTTGTGGAGGCCCATTTCAACCAGTAACCCATACGTATCTTTGTGGGCTCGACCCATGTCGAGGACGGGACACGCATACTGGGCTTGACTGTAAGAGGCAAACGGGTTAGCGGTGGCAACGCAAGTCCAACGGGCTTCATATGCGTGAGTGGGCCCGGGCTGGTAGGTAAGCCGTTGTTGCATCGAGTAGATATAAGCCGTGCACCTTTAGTTTCATCAGGTTGCCACATTGGGGAATGATACATCCCACGGTGGGGCCAGCACGGGTATCTACGTTAGGGAGCCGATCGAATGGGAAGTAGTGTGTACGCCTAGTGGATTGTAGGGCCCCGTGGCGCCTACTTGGTCACCTAGGGGTACGCAGGTACTAATTAGTAAATTTTATAAGTCCTTGGGTGGGATCAACCTTTAAGTTAGGAACGACTGGTGTGGTGCAGTTTAGTAATTTACCTTAGGGAGGGTAGATGCGTCTTTATCCTTTATCTTCGTTTAGTTGACTGCTTAGGGTAGCCATTCATCCCTATATGTTACCGTATATCAGTTTATGTCTTCTCTGGTTACTTTAACGATTGTATTGTTAAAGTTATAGGACTCGCTCAGACTTATGTCTGACCCTGTTGTTTTTATCTTTTTCCCAACCCTCAGGTCCTACGGTGGATCCTAGCAGTAGTGGAGCTTGATCGGATTGCTGTTCCAGTCTTTAGGAGCTTGGATAGATGTAAAGCTCCAGTTATCCAGTTATCTTTTCTTTTGTTTGGCTATTGTATGAGAGTGGGATTATGTACTTCTTTATTTTGATGGATATTGTACTTGACCTTTATTGTGGTTTTATGATGTAACCAGACATGTTTTACTTCCGCTGTTATGAGATGATGTTTTAAAATTTCAAGTACTATTTATATCTGTCTTGTTGTAATTTTTCTGTTCTATATTCACTAAAATACTCCACCGATGCTATGGCATTCCCTTAGTGAGTGATCATAGCGGGAGTGGGGTGTTACACGTGGTATCAGAGCTTAAGGTTACCAGAACAGATAATTTTTTTGAGAAAAACTACTTTCTAAGAGTATTTTCGAAGAAAGTATTTTTAAAAGCATGTCTTCTAAGAGAAAAAGTTTTTGAAAAAGAAAAGCATAATCCCCAATAGCCATATCTTTATCTTTCGGAATCTCCTTTTTGAATCTTTCCTCTTTCGTTTCAGCATGGCTGAAGATCTTAACATCCCGGAGGGTTTAGTTATACCACTATGGTATAGGAGGTTGCAAGAGGCTAGGGCCGCGGCTGCGGGTCCGGCCAATGCTACTACACCAGAGACAACCGCTCCTCCTCCTCAGCCTAGAGTGGATAATTTTGCTAAGGTTTGCAAGGAGTTCAAGGCTATAGGAGGAAAACCTTTTCTTGGTTCAGAGACTTTCGTAGAGGCTAGAGATTGGCTTAAGGAAGTGGAAGAGTTGCTAGATATCTTTGAAGTGGAAGAGGGAAAGAAAGTCAAGTTGGCGGCTTGGTTAATGAAGGGAGAGGCCTCATTCTGGTGGGAGGTCACTAATGGAGAACGCCCTGTTGACTCTTGGGCAGATTTTAAGCAAAGGTTTGGGGCTAAGTTTCTCTCAAGGGCGGAAGAGAATCTGTTTATGGAGAAGTTCTTGAATTTGAAGCAAGGGAATCTCACGGTGAAAGAATATGTCAACAAATTCAATCAATTAGCAAGGTTTGGCATAAAGTTGGTGAATACACCGGAGAAGAAGGCTTTGAGGTTCGTTAGAGGCTTGAACGAACCATTGCAAGGAATAGCTATGACTCACATTCCTATGGGGGCCACTTTTGAGAAGCTTGTCTACATGGCACTTATGCATGAGGATGATAAGAATTCTAAGGCACCAGAGAAAAAGGGGGATCAGAAGAAACCGCAACAGCAACAACAAGGCAAGGGCGGAAAAGGCAATGGTGACAAAAAGAAGACGAAGAAGAAGTGCTTCAATTGTGGAACACCAGGACACCTCAGTAAGGATTGTCGCAAAAAGAAGAAGACCGGTTGCTTTCATTGTGGTGAAGCAGGGCATCTTGTGAAAAACTGCCCAAAGAAGGGGCAGAAGACGGGGTCTACCTCAGGAGGCCAGGTGCAAGCTCTTATAGCACCACCTCAGTCAGGGGGGCAAGTTCAGGTTCTCTCAGTTCCACCGATTCAGCAGAGAGGTAGAACTATTTCCGTTGAAAGTCTGGTTTTTCTGTTTGATCATCCAGTTCGTACTTTGTTTGACTCTGGCGCATCGCATTCTTTTATCTCATCATCGTTAGTTGAGTCACTGCACTTAGACACCAGTCTAGTTGATGATCCCTTGGTTGTCTCAAACCCAATTGGGGGCTCCATATATCTGTCTATGATATGTTTGGGTTTGAAGATTTCTATACTTAGCGTTGAGTTTAGATGTGATGCTTTTGTATTGGGCTTCACGGGCTATGGGTTGATCTTGGGCATGGACTGGTTATCCAGTAATGGTGCCGTTCTTGATTGCGAAAGGAGAGTTGTCAGGCTCATGACCCGCTTGGGTAACACTCTCGAGATCTCTTGCAATCCCATGGAATCTGTTTTGCTAAGTTATCTTGAATCGCTCGATGCTTCGGTCGAAAGTTTGTGTTCTGTCAGAGTAGTCCGGGAATATCCGGATGTGTTTGAAGAAGTAAAGGGTTTGCCTCCGAAGCGGGAGATAGATTTCCGAATTTATTTGGTGGATAATGCCAAACCAGTGTCTTTGCCAGTACGCCACATGGCTCCTCGTGAGAGAAGAGAACTTCATAAGCAAGTAGGGGAGTTGCTTGAGAAGGGGTTCATAAGGCGAAGTATATCGGAGTGGGGAGCTCCAGTAGTGTTTGCCACGAAGGCGGATGGGTCCCTCAGACTTTGTGTGGATTATAGGGAACTTAATAAGCTCACGAAGAAGAATAGACACCCATTACCGAGGATAGATGATCTCTTTGATCAGTTGGTTGGCGCGTCAGTATTTTCGCAGATGGACTTAGCTACAGGGTTTCATCAGTTAAGAGTGGCGGAGGACAGTATAGAGAAGACTGCTTTCCGGACTCCGGATGGTTTTTATGAGTGGCTAGTGATGCCATTTGGGTTGACAAACGCCCCCGCATACTTTGTTGATCTCATGAGTAGAGTGTTCAGAGAGTATCTGAATAAGTTTGTAGTAGTTTTTGTGGATGACATCTTGGTCTTTTCCAAGAATGAAGAAGAGCATGCCTTACATCTCAAGGAAGTGTTGGAGACTCTTCGAGCGCATAGTCTTAAAGCTAAATTCTCTAAATGCCATTTTTGGAGAAGAGAAGTGCGATTCTTAGGGCATGTGGTCTCTAAGGAAGGGATAGCTGTGGATCCCGCAAAGATAGTATCTATCCAGGATTGGAAAGTTCCTAGAAATGCTACCGAGGTAAGAAGTTTCTTGGGGTTGGCAGGATATTATAGGAAGTTCATCAAAGACTTCGCGAAGATATCAGCCCCATTAACCCGCTTGACGAAGAAGAATCTGGTTTTCTCATGGGATGTAGATTGTGATGATGCTTTCCGACGGTTAAAGAGAGCTTTGACCACCGCTCCAGTTTTAGTGCTTCCAGATGGGAGTAAGCCGTTTGTTGTTTATACCGATGCTTGTGGAACAGGATTAGGCGCAGTCTTGATGCAGGAGGGAAGGGTAATAGCCTATGGAGGGAGACAATTGAGAGTGCATGAGAAGAATTACCCTACCCATGATCTAGAGTTGGCCGCGATTGTTTTCGCACTTAAGTCTTGGCGCCATTATCTTCTTGGTGAGAGATTCGAGTTGTTCACCGACCATAAATCATTGAAGTACTTATTCTCTCAGAAGGATTTAAACTTAAGACAGCAAAGGTGGATGGAGTTCTTAGCATCCTATGATTTCGAGATAGCGTATACCCCTGGTAAGGGTAACGTGGTGGCAGACGCCTTAAGTAGAAAAAGGCTATCTTTGAGTCCATTGTTCGTGGAACGACGAAGCTTGGAGTTTCTTTCTTTGTTTGACTTCAGACCTTCTGTTGATTTTGTACTTGGTTTGTTGGCATCCTTGGAGGTTAGACCTACTCTTTTGAGACGGATTGGCGAGGCTCAGCGAGACGACCCACAGTTGGTTGTGTTGGTAGAGAAGCTTATAAGAGGGGAGTCGTCCAGCCATTTGGGTAGATACACCATAGATGATAAGGGATGGTTGCATAGAGACGGTAGACTTTGTGTACCGCAAGATGAGGGTTTGAAGAAGGCTATTTTGGATGATGCACATCGTTCAAGAATGACTATTCATCCCGGTGGAGACAAAATGTACCAAGACATGAAGAGAGTTTTCTTCTGGGCCGGTATGAAGAAAGATGTGGCCGAGTATGTGGCTAGATGCTTAGTGTGCCAACAAGTTAAAGTGGAGCAAAGGAAACCCGGTGGGTTGCTACACCCATTGGAAGTTCCACAGTGGAAGTGGGATAGTGTCTCGATGGATTTCATCGACGGGTTACCGAGATCGAGGAAGGGCAATACGGGAATTTGGGTTGTGGTAGACAGACTTACAAAGAGTGCCCATTTTATACCCGTAAAGAGTAAGAGGACCGCTCCATGGCTTGCTTCAGTCTATGTTAGAGAGATTGTTAGATTGCATGGCGTACCATCCAGCATTGTGAGTGATCGAGATCCTATTTTCACTAGTGAGTTTTGGAGAAGTTTGCAAGAGGCGGTAGGGACTCAGTTGTGTTTGAGCACCGCATATCATCCTCAGACGGACGGTCAGACTGAGAGGGTGAACCGTATCTTAGAAGATCTTTTGAGGCTTTGTATCTTGGATTTTGGAGGTACATGGGAAGAACATCTTCCTTTGGTGGAGTTCGCATATAATAACAGCTTTCAGTCCAGTATTGGTATGGCTCCTTTCGAAGCTCTTTATGGAAGGCCTTGTCGATCTCCTACATGTTGGTGGGAATCTACGGATAGGATCTTGCTTGGGCCGGATATGGTTAGAGAGACTTCAGAGAAGATTGATTTAATTCGAAAAAGGATGAAAGCAGCGCAAGATAGACAGAAATCTTATGCGGATCGGAGAAGGACGGATCTTGAGTTTGAGGTTGGGGACATGGTTTTTGTCAAAGTATCTCCATTGAGAAATGTTGTTCGCTTTGGGTCCGTAGGGAAGTTAGCACCGAGATTTGTTGGGCCGTTTCCTATTAAGGAAAGGATTGGACGGATGGCATATAGGGTGGAGTTGCCCGACAGACTTAGTGGTGTTCATGATGTATTCCATGTATCACATTTGAGGAAGTGCTTACATGAGACCGCGGAGGTGGTAGAGCCGAGCTTGCTTAGAGATGTAGAGGTAGAGCGTGATGCGACGATTCGACGAGCTCCTACTCGCATCCTTGGGTCAGAAACTAGGAAGTTGAGGAACAGAGAAGTTCAGCTAGTTAAAGTGCAATGGGGAGATGACGAAAGCAATGCTACTTGGGAGACGGAAGCAAAGATGCGTTCTTTGTATCCATTTCTTTTTGAGAGTATGTCTTTTAACTTCTCCTTTATTGCTTGTCTAGTACTTATCTTATCTTTAGTATATCCTCTCGTTAATACCTATGACCTTTAGATAGGGTAAAACCTATGGTTGAAACATGTGTTTGAAACATGTTATGGTTGATGGATGCATATGGATGCAATTGTTTGCTAGTGGTTGCTCGTGGATGCATATACACACACATTAGGCACTAGATCGGCTCAGTCACTTCATGTTGCATATTGCATAAATGGATGTGGTAGTTAGATTGATGGATGTATCATGGCTGTGTTATCATATGGATGATGCATTTTTGTGTATGGTTGTGCACGCATGTAGAAATTTGTATGTGTCAATAGGGTTTCGCATACATATTGGATGCATGGCACTATCATGGTTTGCATTAAGGAGGTTTACTGTATCAGTAACCGCCTGATTTTCGCATTAGGTAAGTACATATACACACACTTTTGCATATATCCATCCAGCATTTAGAATCTTGTAAGGACAATGATTGCTCGTGGATGATGCTTTGAGTAGATGGATGATTGGATGGTAGGATACGTTCTTCCTAACTTGAAGATTTCGGGGACGAAATCCTTTAAGGAGGGGAGAATGTAACAACCCGTATTTTCAATAACCTGTAATAACATAAATCGAGGCAGAATTTAATTCTAAAATGGGAATCAAGGGAAACGGGCTATGCCATTGTGTTCGTCTCGGAAAAATACGCGAAATAGAGTCCGAGTTTTCGAAAATCGGAGTCCATATGACCAAGATATGGCCTCGCGAAGTTTCACGAAAATTCCCAAATTAAAGTATACTTAATTAAGTGAAATGGGTTGTGTAGATATATATATATATATATTGATATATATATATATATATATATATAATTGAAAATTTAATAAATAAATATGCAAAAATGCTCAAAACAGCGAATTGGGAGAGGGGAATAACCGAACCGGCCGATTTTTGAAGTCGACCCGAGCCCGCTGGGTCGACTAGGGGTTAATCCAGGGTGTTTGGCTGTCAACCCGTGGGCCGATTCGCTCAAGTGCAGATTTTGCATTTGAATGGTTCTCATGGTCCATCTTTAATCTAAAGGCCCTAGATGGTTCCTACACTTGACTTCTTCCCCAAGACATGCTTTGATGGCTTGGATTGAATCTAGGGTTAATCCTATGGCCTAAAACACTTGCCTAATCTATAAATAAGACCCTAACCTACCCTAATTCATTCATAATTAAACCTAGTGACTAAACTATGGCAAAATGCTAGCTCTCATGGCCTCCACTAATTTTATGAAGAGGGTTGCATACTAATCACTCTCTAATCAACTTCTAATCCCTTCTTAGCATCTTAATCTTCTTCATTTGGTGTTCAAAGTTGCTAGTTGTGAGTTTCTATCACTTTGATGATCTTTTGGTAAACTAATTAGATGAGATGTGATGAGATTTATGGTTTTGTATGTGGGTTAATGAGCTTTGAATCATATGATATGATGTTAGCATTAATCTTATGTTTATGCATGTTGAGTATGTAAGCTTATGCAAGTTTAATATGATGTATGTTATGTTTGCATGATGCTAAATATGCAAGTTGTGGGCTATGTAATCATATGCATGTTATGCAAGTTCATGGTAATATGCTATGCAAGTTACATGTTTGTTAATATGCAAGTTACATGTTTGTTAATATGCAAGTTACATGTATGTAAATATGCAAGTTACATGTTTGTTAATATGCAAGTTACATGTTTGTTAATATGCAAGTTACATGTATGTAAATATGCAAGTTACATGTTTCTTTATATGCAAGTTACATGTTTGTTAATATGCGAGTTACATGTATGTAAATATGCAAGTTACATGTTTATTAATATGCAAGTTCATGATGACACATTATGCAAGTCTATAAGCTAATATGCAAGTTTGTTATGCAAAATGAATATGTAAGTTATGTGACATATTATATGCAAGTTATGTGACATGTTATGCAAGTTCATATGCAAGTTACATGTTTGTTAATATGCAAGTTACATGTATGTAAATATGCAAGTTACATGTTTCTTTATATGCAAGTTACATGTTGTTAATATGCAAGATGGCACCTTTGAAACATGTTCATTCATATGCAAGTTGACACCTTTTATATGTGTTATATCATGAACGAAATTACGTGGGAACGATGGGGTAATTAAATGCATAAGTTAATAAGATTGTGTGAAATTAATATAATTATGCATAACACAAAATAAATAAACATAGTATGGGAATTTGCCTATTTGGTTAGGTGTACCCATACTATGTGTTGGGAATTTACCTATTGAGTTAGGTCTACCCCATGGGAATTTACCTATTAAGTTAGGTCTACCCATGTTAAGAAAACTTGATTAATTAGGGATAATTAATATAAAATTATGAGGGTGATTAATTAGGTGTGATTAATTGACTAAGACACGAGGTTGGACTCAGTTGTAGCGTAAAACTGCCCGGACCCAACCGGCTTAACCAGTTGCTACAAATGTTAGCCCAATGTGAGAGGTCTTAGGCACAAACTAAATACGTAATTAATGTAAAGACACGAGGTTAGACTCTGTTATGACATAAGGCTGCCCGGACCCAACCGGCTTAACCAGCGGTCATAAAAGACAGTCTAATGTGAGAGGTCTTTACAAAGGTTACGTTCTTAATTAATTAATTAAGAAACACTTAACCACATTAGCATGTAGAGGGACATGAGGGGTTAAGTGGGTGCCTCGGGTGGCATGAGAAAATCTAGTGGTTGCCTTGGGTGGCAATAGAAAATACGATTAGAATACTTAACCAAAATAGAACATGTAATTAAAACATGATTAAAGGGTTAAGTGGGATATACTAGAAAAAGGGACAAGCTTAGGTGGGTAGCTTGTGGAGGCCCATTTCAACCAGTAACCCATACGTATCTTTGTGGGCTCGACCCATGTCGAGGACGGGACACGCATACTGGGCTTGACTGTAAGAGGCAAACGGGTTAGCGGTGGCAACGCAAGTCCAACGGGCTTCATATGCGTGAGTGGGCCCGGGCTGGTAGGTAAGCCGTTGTTGCATCGAGTAGATATAAGCCGTGCACCTTTAGTTTCATCAGGTTGCCACATTGGGGAATGATACATCCCACGGTGGGGCCAGCACGGGTATCTACGTTAGGGAGCCGATCGAATGGGAAGTAGTGTGTACGCCTAGTGGATTGTAGGGCCCCGTGGCGCCTACTTGGTCACCTAGGGGTACGCAGGTACTAATTAGTAAATTTTATAAGTCCTTGGGTGGGATCAACCTTTAAGTTAGGAACGACTGGTGTGGTGCAGTTTAGTAATTTACCTTAGGGAGGGTAGATGCGTCTTTATCCTTTATCTTCGTTTAGTTGACTGCTTAGGGTAGCCATTCATCCCTATATGTTACCGTATATCAGTTTATGTCTTCTCTGGTTACTTTAACGATTGTATTGTTAAAGTTATAGGACTCGCTCAGACTTATGTCTGACCCTGTTGTTTTTATCTTTTTCCCAACCCTCAGGTCCTACGGTGGATCCTAGCAGTAGTGGAGCTTGATCGGATTGCTGTTCCAGTCTTTAGGAGCTTGGATAGATGTAAAGCTCCAGTTATCCAGTTATCTTTTCTTTTGTTTGGCTATTGTATGAGAGTGGGATTATGTACTTCTTTATTTTGATGGATATTGTACTTGACCTTTATTGTGGTTTTATGATGTAACCAGACATGTTTTACTTCCGCTGTTATGAGATGATGTTTTAAAATTTCAAGTACTATTTATATCTGTCTTGTTGTAATTTTTCTGTTCTATATTCACTAAAATACTCCACCGATGCTATGGCATTCCCTTAGTGAGTGATCATAGCGGGAGTGGGGTGTTACATGACGTCTACAATAATACATTACGTGTCAGCTAAAAGAAGTTTCCTTCTCCGCTTCCACTCTTGGTACGGTTGAAGAAATCAATGTACGTGACCCTTCTGGAAATACTCTGTTAGACATTCATTCATACAAGTCATCCTCATTCACTCAGAACGTCACATCGTCATACCCGCCAAATCACAAATTGACTTATCCAAAAATAACACGGGTATACAGCTTAGAGAAACGAATTCCTCCGCCACCAAACGTGAATACGTTCGAACAGATCAACTTACGCGATCCATTGGATATACTCTGTCAGACCTACGTCCATACAAGTTGTCCTGGGACTGGACAAACCGAAGGCACTATTCTGTAAACAGGATAGCCCTTGCATTTTACTCCGTCTTCAATTATCTTTGACATATATGATTCGCGACGCTTATGCCAATACAGAGTGGTTCTTTGGATAAAAATCCAACCGGTCTCTCCATATTAACAACGTTAAAATGGTCAAAATTTCGATAGTCTGTGAGTTAACTATCAAAGAAAAACAAGTGTGCAAACAACGATATTATTTCCAGATGGAAATTATATCGAACAAACATCATTTAACATTAATCTCTTTAGTTCATTTATTTACTTATCTCCTGTTTCCCTATATTCTAAATTCTTATTTTCTTTTATCAGAAAACATTTCTGATTCTCGTTTGGAAAACATTTCCAAAACTCCTTTACGATCAAACCTTACCATTTCTTAGTTAAGAAGGAAGTCACTCAAGTTGGGGTATAATTACCTCTCAGACCTTAACTGAACAACGTTATAACTTCGAAATGGTCAAAGTTTATCCTTTAATCTTTAACAACTTCTTTACGCCTTTCTCGGATTCAATTTTACTAATCCACTTCTATATTTAAAACATTGGTTATAAGATAACGTTATAATCCCTACTTTCGAATTATCTAACTTTAATTATAACTTCTATTCTTATTAGTGAATAATTAACCTAACACTTATTTATTTATAAATAAATAAATCTCTATTTAGACACTGGAAAGTATAAGTACTTTCCCGAATTCGATATAATCGAATTTGCCGATTAACTCTCTTCGAGAAATCTCTATTTGATTAACTCTTCTTCGAATAACCTATATTCGATTTACTCCTTCTTGAATAAACGATATTCGATGATCTCTCTTCGAATAACTAATATTCGATAACTCTTCCTTTTCAAATATCTCGTATTTGAAAATCTTACTTCGATTAAACTATAATCGATAACTCCCTTCGATGAAACTAACATCGATAACTCTTTTCGATGAAACTAACATCGATAACTCTTTTCGATGAAACTAACATCGATAACTCCTTTCGATGAAACTAACATCGATTTATTTAACTCGACGACTTAACTCGACTAACTTAACTTGACTTACTTAACTCCTATCGAATAACTAATATTCAATTTAACTCCATTCGTTTGACTCTAATCGATTAAACTAACATCGATTAACCCCTTTTACTTTAAATCTAATCGATTAAACTAGCATCGATTAGCTCCTTTATTTTTTTAACTCTAATCGATTAAACTCTAACTAATTAACTCCAAGTGGTTAACTCTAACTGATTAACTCTAACTGGTTAACTCTATTTGACGAACTCGACTTGACTAACCCCTTTCGAATAACATATTCGATTAACTAACTTTCGAATACCATATTCGATTAACTAACTTCGAATGTCTATATTCGATTAACTAACTTCGAATGTCTATATTCGATTAACTAACTTCGAATGTCTATATTCGATTAACTAACTTCGAATACCCTATTCGATTAACTAACTTCGAATGTCTATATTCGATTAACTAACTTCGAATGTCTATATTCGATTAACTAACTTCGAATGTCTATATTCGATTAACTAACTTCGAATACCCTATTCGATTAACTAACTTCGAATGTCTATATTCGATTAACTAACTTCGAATGTCTATATTCGATTAACTAACTTCGAATGTCTATATTCGATTAACTAACTTCGAATGTCTATATTCGATTAACTAACTTCGAATGTCTATATTCGATTAACTAACTTCGAATGTCTATATTCGATTAACTAACTTTGAATGTCTATATTCGATTAACTTTATTCATTTTATAAAGATTTCCTTTTTAACAACGTTTTTTTTCATTTGAAAAGATTTACTTTTAAATAACGGTTCTACACTTTAAAAAATGATTTCCTCTTTAAAATGTTCCCTTTCCAATCCTATTTGTAAATGGTTTACCAATATTTCCTTTTCAAATTTATTCTTGAAATATTCTAACTCCTTAAATTCCCGGGAAAATTCGCCATAACCTCCTTTGTATCGGGAGCATCGGGAAAATCCCCAAACTCGCCACACAGGCCTTTCCATTCAAAAAGAAATGTTTTGAATTTATTTTCCTTTTTAAAATATCTCCTATTTATAAATATCCCAATTTATAAATATTCTTTATTTATAAATATTTAAATTTATAAATATCTCTTATTTATAAATATTCCAATTTATAAATATTTTGTTTTCAATATCACTTTGAAAATCTCCTTTATCTACATTTCGGTATGTTATGATATTCAATCATATCAAATCACGATGTTCAATATCGTTCAAACACAC
Source organism: Allium sativum (assembly GCA_030737875.1). Classification (NCBI taxonomy): domain Eukaryota; kingdom Viridiplantae; phylum Streptophyta; class Magnoliopsida; order Asparagales; family Amaryllidaceae; genus Allium; species Allium sativum. The sequence continues at coordinate 576,352,028 of CM060913.1, forward strand.
ACAATCAACAACAGGTTATAATTCACATCATATATCAAAATATATGAAAAACAATAAAATAACTATTGCAGTCGGATTACTCCAACCTGTTTCCCTGCATCCACAGATGTTACACAACATGATTGTCATCACTTTCAGTTCAATATAAATTATTCTGATAAACAAAATCAATATATAACTATCTAACTGTTTATATTATATTATATATATATATATAATATTTCATTTACTGACTAGCAGTTCAATCAACAGTCAACACACAATCAAACAGACAATTTCTAACAGTTCTAAGAATACAACATGAAATTATAAACTGTTCAGAGTTGGTGAGTTTTACTCACATCAGCGCGTTAACCGTTATATAACGGTTTGCGTTATTTGATTTCGACGGATAATTTATTTCGCCATAACTTGTAACGAGCTCGGATTCACTCCCAGTCAGCTTCATTGCGAAGCTCTCGTCCATACGGTTCCAACGCAACTCACGGTTCGTGATCCTGATTTCATAAGACCGAGATATCGCGTTATGAAGTTAATACAACATTTTAAAATCTTAAAACAAACTTAATTGAATTGAAATGGGCCTCACCCCTACTATTACCGCCGGCCCATCAACCCAAAAGCCCACCCGCTCAAAAGCTTTCTTCCCCAACTCAGCCGTGACCTGCTGTGCTCCTTCCTCCTCCATGAACGTAACTCCACAACTCCATTCTCTCTACAAAAATCAAAATAAAGACCACCGAACAACTCTACATCATCTCCTCTTTCTCTCCACCCCACTCTCGTTCACCTCACACTCACTTGGTCCGTCGCGTCATCGAAACCATCCAGTAACGCTGCGTCAAACTTTGAAACTTAACTGCACAGGATTTCCGCAGCAAGTGCGGTTTCCGATTACAAACCCAAATCTCCACTTGAAATGAGCTTAAACCCATTGTATTCGGATCGAAATCCAACCCTAGTTTACTACCCTAAAAATGCCGAACCCAACCACTGCATCGCACCACATGAGATCGCCACAGAAACGAAGAACACATCGATACGAACTCAAATACAATTGTAGTTTGATTTATGACTTTTCTTTTTGATTTGTTTGGATTTTTTTCCTTTGATTTCATTGCTGCGTTTTTTTGGGTTTTCTGGAAAAAGAAATGTGGCGGCTCCTTTGTCTATTGACTTCGAGATGTTAGAAAATTAGGTTAAGGGTTGTAAAGGGATATTTATAGAGATTTTATATTATTTTTATATTGAATTTTATTTGTTTATGCACTCTAAAAATTCCTATAGTCATACGTGATACCCAAAAATCACCAAACTAGACATGTAGATAGAGTTCGACATTACGGTCCCAACGAAACTGGTTTCGTCGAATTCCGACTCCGTATGCTCACACAGCGTATTTTTAACTGTAAAAATATTGACTGTTTCTCACTCTAAAAATCCGTACGGCCACATAGTGACTCTAAAAATCACGAAACTTGACATCTAACAATAATTTGACATGCGGATCCAACAAAACTGGTTTCGTCGAATTCCGACTCCGTATACAAAACCGGCTATTTTTAACCCTCTAAATAGCCTATTTAAATATATAAATATATTTAAATAAAAATTGAATTAATTATTTAAAATTAACTATTATCGTATATCTTCGCATATGATATCGTACAGCCCCAGAATATCATATCAGAATTTACCGTTCGACATTTCAGATTTCAGATTTATCGATATTCAATTCATATCGAAAATCCTTTTATAACGTATATAAAGCGTCGCAAATTATAAAGGAATTCCACAGCGACTTTTCTGAAATTTGATTTGGACGTAACTCAAAATCTACACGACGAAATCCCGATTTTTCTCTTCCACTAGAAAGATATACTCCACCAGCTCCACACGTTTCTTGTTTCACAGAAATCCGGCTTAAAACGAATCCTGTACATGCAGTTGAAGTTCGAATCGCCAAATAGCGAACTGCAGCGCCATTTCAAGCTCGTTTATAAATATATTATAAACTATACGTTCCAACTGTCGTTGATTCAAAAAAAAAATCGTTATTATATTTCGAATCGAAACTCCACCAAATCTCGTATGTTATTCAATTCACACGATATTGTGAATTTCACTATTTATGACTATTTCGACATTATAATATATTTTATTATATTATAATTATTAATTAAATATTCAATATTATTTAATTCACGTTCTCGATATCGATAAATCGATATTAAATAATTAAATAAATTAATTGTTCAACAGCTAAAATGCGGGTTACTACATTAATCATTTTGTAAAGTGGTGCAAACTTACCACAAAATCTTGCCATATGGTCTCTCTGACGCGGTCGAGTATCCTACTCCATTTAAGCCAAAAATCGCTCATTCTAGCCATGTAAGCATCCTCAAAAATATTCAGCACCGTCTGAGATGACTCAAACTCAAAACCCATGCGTTAAATATAAATTAGAACTTTAGAAAATTATAGATATATCATGTACCAATTATTAAATTATTATGCTAATTTAATTGATACATGGACAACCTTAGGCTGCAAGTACACAACTGGACCCGCTAGTGGCGCGCCACTACTCTAACCGCCACATCGTCGAGAGCTAGAGTTAGAAATAATATACCTACAACATAAATACATGTACAATTCATAATAATTTTATATGATGAAGTGTTAAAAAATATAACACATGCCGCACATGTGTCATGTTGTGTATGAATTGTGTGTGTGATTATACATAGGTAAATGTAATGTGAATAATTGTGAAAATTACCTGATTTTACTTAGTCTTCGTCGTTTCCTGATTCAAACTTGGTTTCGTGTTCAATGTCCTTTTCATCTACACTTTCAAATGCTTCGACTAATACATTTGTCTCATCATTTAAAGGTCCAAAATCAGTTTGATTGTCTGTAATTGTTATGTCAACATTTTCCTCCAGATCTTCTTGATAGGCTTGTTCATCAGGAATATTCTTTCCATCGAACGTATATCTTGCTTTGATTTTAAAAACCGTAGACCAATCTGCTTTATCCCTTTTTAGAGAAGGATAAGGGACATAATGAGCTTGTAGGGCTTGTTTGGCTCGTACAAAAGGGTCATGCTTTTGATAACACGAGGTATGTTTAATTTGTATAAGATTATAATTTGGATGCACATTAAAACCAGAATATGAAACATTGTTGAACCAGTTGCATCTAAACAAATAAACATCCTCTATGGACCTTGTAAAATATGTCAATTACAAAATCTGAGTTAACACGCCATAAAAATCATTTATATGATTATTAGGATCTTCATTGCCTTTAAAAACACACCAGTATTGTTTGTTAATTTTTCAGCATCATATTCTTTGGTATTGAATTTATACCAATTAACAAAAAATATTGGATACGTTTTTAACTTTTTTTTTTGTCCGAAGGCCAAATGTTTCTGTCCTTCGTCGAGCACATGATTTGTAGGATCAGAAACGTAGTTTCTAAACCAACTACTGAAATTTTTGCTTAAGTCGCCGCTTGGATTTTGTGATTCGTAAATAATGCAAACACAAACATTACATGTTACATTATTATTAACACGTGTAACTTAAATTTAACAAAACTTGTAAAAAAATCATTACCAAAACAAAGAAGCAACTTCAGGACAAGTAAGAAGAATATACGTGTGTGCTACATGGTAATCTTGATCATCTAATCATATTTCCACATATTTTTCAACATGTCGGCCATGTTGTTTAAAAATAGATAACGTTGCTTCAGAAGAAGAACCTTGTTCAACGCTACCATCATTACGTGGAAAGCTTTCAAATGATAGGTTCACATGGTCATTAAAATAATGAGAGAAAAAATGAAGATTCTTCAATATATGATTTGCAAACAGAACCTTCAACTCGAGTTTTTTGTCTCACTTTTTTCTTCAGATGATAAGTATCTAATAAAAAATAGTTCGGTTCAATATTAACTTCTACTTATAATTAAATTAACATTTGAATACTTAGTATAATAACATACCTTTTGGATGGATACATCCATCCATATTGCATAGGACCTCGAAGACGTGCTTCATATGGAAGATGAACAGGTAAATGCTCCATTACATTAAAGAAGCCTGGAGGAAATATTTTCTCCAGTTTGCAGAGTAGTACAGGAATCCCTTCTTCAAGTTTAGTAGACGGTCAACTTTTAACGTAGTTGAACAAAGCTCCTTGTAAAATAAGCTAAGTTCTGTTATTACCTTCCAAACTTTTACATGTAACAATTATTTAAATGTGATGGGTAACTAATTTTCCATTATTACATGAATTGGTTTTCCATTCCACTCAGCCTTCCTTTTTATAGTCGATAGATATACGAAGATTAGAAGAAATTCCAATGGGAAAACGTAACTCTTCCACCCATTTTAACAGTACCTTAACTTGATTGTTGTTTAGTTCATAACATGCTTTGGGTATTTTACTGTCATTGGGCTTCATATGAAGCTCAAGACGATTGCATATTTCCTCTATATCACGTCTAGATTTCAGATTGTCCTTAGTCATGGCCTTCACATTCAAAACTGTATTGAACACATTATCAAATACGTTTTTCTCGTTATGCACCACATCGATGTTATGGCGGATTAAAGATTTTTTTTAATAAGACAATTCCCAGAATATACTATTTAGACCAATTATGAATTGTCGATTTACCTTGAATTTCAGTTTGTTTTCCTGTTTCGTGTATCTTTGGATAATCTTTTGCAAGTTCATACATATCCTCGCTTGACCAAATCGTTGGTGGTCGTAGAGTCTCATGTCTGTTAGCCATGAAGTTTTTTTTGTCTCTACTAATAGGATGATTAATATGAAGAAAACATCAACAATAATCAAACCATAAAATTTTCTTTCCATGCGATAACGAAAATGCTCGTGTTTCTTCCATGCAATAAGGACAAGCAAAACGACCGGTCGTACTCCAACCAGAAAGCATTGGATATGCAGGAAAATCACTAATGGTCCATAACAAAGAAGAGAACATTCAAAATATTTTCTTTTCGATATGTCATATGTTTCAACTCCTTCATACCATAATTTTTTCAACTCTTCGATTAACGATTGTATGTAAACATTAATACTCTGTGTTGGATAATCAGGGGCAGGAACAATAATTGTGAGAAATATATATGGAGTTTTCATACATATACAGAGGGTAAATTGTAAGGTGTGATTATTATATGCCATGACGAATATTTAGAACCAAACTGAGAAAACGGTGAGAAACCATCTGTACATAAACCTAGTTTAACGTTGCGGCTCTCCGCTGCAAAATCGGGATATTTCTTGTCAAAATATTTTCATGCTTCTCCATCCGATAGGTGTGTCAACTTACCTTTTTGAGGTGTTCTCACATTGTGTCATCTCATATGATGCGCTGTTACAGATGATGCATATAATCTTTGAAGTTTAGGCGTGATGGATAAATAATGCATATGCTTGTACGGAACTTCTTTTTCCTTGGTTTGTATCTTTCATGATTACATATTTTACAATTTCTAAGATTGATGTCTTCTTTCCAATACAACATGAAACCCTTTGAACATGTATCTATTTTCTGATACGGCAAACCGAAAGATGACATAAGTTTTATACTTCATAATAATTTTCGCACATTAAATTATCGAATGACATATGACGTTTAATAGCTTAAGAAACAGCCGTAAATCCAGCTTTCATAAGGTTTTGTTTGGATTTTATTGCAATGTATTCTGCAGTTACCGATAATTAAGTGTAGTTTTCACATCCATTTCAAAGGAGTTTTTTAGCATTATTCAATAAATCATATATTTATTTAGCTTCAACATTTGGTTTCTCTTCGACATTAATATCGTCGTTACCAATTTCAATGGTAGGGAACATTGATCGCGCAACATCTTCAAACATATTTTCTATGAGATTCGAACTAACTTCATCACTATTGACCTCCATCGATTGTTCTTGATAATTATGGGCTACAACTTCTCCATGATGATCCCACAACAAATAATTGGGAGGAAACCGTATTGGCGCAAATGAATCTTAACAATATCGGTATTAAATAGTTCAACAATTTGGATCTATTACATGGACAACGAATTTTTGTACTATTTCCATTATTACTTATCGCAAATTCGATGAACACTTTTACCCCAGTTTGAAAATGTTCACTTGTTGCACCACTAATTTCCCTTCTTTGATACATCCAGCTTCGATCAATAAAGTAATTGATCATGTTTCCTACTTTAAAACCTATGATGAAGTAAAAAAAATTGTTAATTTTATATGTTGTTTTTATTTTATTTACTGATTTAGTAAACATGCATTAATTAATTTTATATTTTTTACAAACTTTATTTTAAATGAACAATTATTGGTTCATTGACGCTTATGTACCTTCTTTGATGGTCGGTCATCCTACTTCCCATTACAAACACAATAGTAATTATATTTCGTAAATCATATCATTTAAACGATTTCACAAAATTTCAGCAGCATTTCCCCCGTGTTCCTCGTTTCGTACACACATGTGTGTACACAAGAAACGTAAAAGAAATGTCATCGAAATTTTGTGAACAATTTAAAGTAATCTAATCTGCGAAATATAATTACTTTATATTGCTTGTAACTTGTCCAATACATGGACAAATCCGACAAATAATGTATCGAATGAATAAAGATGTCCGTTTTGTAGAAAAAACGAATATCCATAAAACGATCATATACAACACTTGTTAGACGGGACCAAATAATATTTAAGGTTTAGATATATTTTTATATCAAATTTAAATATGCAGTTTTCTTATATTTTACCGTTTTATTACATGTGCATACTAAATTATATATTTTTACAATTTACTAAATTCTAACTACGATGATTACTATTAAAATCATTTATACACTAAATCATTTCGCATAAGCACAAAACTCATATTCGCACAAATTATCCAAACCACGACCACTCAACGTTATATAAACTTCGTGTTTGCATAAATTATATTATTAGCAAACTCTGTTACACACGTATCGTTCGCTAACCAAATCTATTTGAACAAACACCATATACAAAATTTAAAAAATGTAAAATTTCTAATAGTTTGATCGTGATGGTGATAATAACAGCAATTAGAGTGTAGCATGATGTAATATACATATACAAACAATTAGGAATCAAGCAAACTTTGAATTAAACCCAAAATCAATTAAAACCTAAAAATCAAGTTTAGGGAAATTAGCTAATTTGGAGAGCAAGAAGGGTGGAGACGGTTCGGAGAAGCTTCTAGATGGTGTCAGACGTGCTTGAGGTGGTTGTACGGGTGGTGTCAGCGAAATAGAAGGGGACAAAATGGTGGAATTGGGGGAGAAAACGAAATGGGGATGATGAAAATGGAAAATGAGCAACAGGTCGCAGGTTCTGGAAAATATGCAGAAAAATTTTCAATGACCGCAAACGGTCTTTATTCTATCGGTTTCCAACAACAACTAGTTTAAAATTCAGCGAACTGATGGGTTAGCCGTTGGCGGCTGTTGGAACCGTGCATTGGAATACACTGTTCTTCCTGTAGTGAATAAACAAACCCATGTTCTAAGGCAAAAACAAACATACAATACTTCATACTAACCCCCCAAGTTCTACAATCATACAAACACACAAACAAAAATTCAAACTCATATTCGAAATACTACTACAATAACAAATTATAGGTTCACTACTGGTTATAGTTAAATTGCATGTTTTCTATGAGTTGTTTGAGACGTCTAATTTCTTCTTCCAGCTCATTCGTATATGTTATGTCCCTTGGACATGAAGGTTCGTCAATTCATTCTGCAAAATTGCAACCTTCAGGATACAAGGGATAAAGCAGTATTCGATAACCAATGTTTTCACCATCAGCTCTTACAACAAATTCAGTCATATATCCACAGTGGCAGAAAACTCGGTAAGAGGCAACAACTTGTTCAGTTGAGCATTGTAAATTTGGTACCTGATCAACCTTTAGTTCTTGATGTGGTTGATAAACAAGCTGTTAATTCATCGGTGGGACATCCACATGTTCATTCAATTGCGGTTGAGCACCTCCTTAAAGTATGTGTGTATCAAGATTTGAGTATTCAAGGGCAACGTCCACGTAATTTTGTTCTTGATAATTTATATTTCATTCTACATCAGTGTGATCACTAGACATTGGAACGGAATGGTGAGCGTTGCCGAAATCAGAGTCAAGAGATGAAGGCCATGAAGTCTTCCTACCCATGTACGGGATTAAGCTTTAATCCCTAGGCATGCTCTTTAAGGACGATAAACCGTCCAAAATCATTCGTTTATTTTTTTCATTTTCTGGCTTAACGATGGCTATGTCGGCCTACCCATGTATGAGGATCGATGAGACTCCCTAGGCATGCTTTGTACCCGATGTTAGTTCGTCCCCTTCAAACTTAATGAAAATTAACGAATTTGATATCAATAGCGACTAAGTGAACTCAGCCACGTACGAGATTTGGTCTTAACCCCTAAGCATGTTCTCTACTCGACAACAAGCTGCTATGCTTTCTTTTGGATTTATCAAAAACTCCAACCCTTGAAAACTTTAATAAGAATTACTTCGCTCGTCAGGACACTACTTGTGAAGTAAGAAAACATGGAAACGGAATTTCAAACTTTAAGGACTTGGCGCAGTAAGGAGTCTGCTCGCTAAGTATAAAAACCCTGGTCCCCAAGTAAGGATTTACTTGGAAAGGGGCAGACCATCTTGTCAGGACTTGGCAAGGCCGCCTCGCCTAGTGGCGAGTAGGGCTCTACATGTTTGGATATCTTTGGTCCTCTTGTCAGGATTTGGCAAGGGAGCCTCAGACTCATCTGGTTATCTATTTAACAGTTACTCTACCTTATCCTTGATCCTCTTGTCAGGATTTGATAAGGGCATCTTAAACTCATTTGGTTATTATGGTGCTCTAGCTTTCAGATTCGTCCGATCATCTACCTTGGTTATCTAGTTAAATGGCTATTCTGGTTTTTTGGATTTCGGGTTTCTCAGCTTTCATGACTTTTGGTTTTTCTTGCATTTTAGTTCTTGGATCCCCCCGGTCCCTCGGTTTCTGGTTACTTCGATTATTCTGGTTACTTCAGTTATTCTGGTTATTCGATTATTTTGGTTATCTCTCGAGAAACGATCCACGGTGATCGTCCACTTTCATTGGATTTTAGGCTTTGGTCTTCTGGCTAATACGACCCGACGCGACCATGGTTTTTTGGTTTTCTTGTTATTAGAATTCATTTTGGACTTCTCCTGGCTTTCGGCTTATGTATTTTTGGATTTTTCGCAAAACACATCTCCCTTTTTCTAAGGAAGACTTGTTTTAAGGGAAAAAATTTGATCCTCTTTTTGGCAAAGCAGTCACATGTCAAGTTTATGGTTATTAGAGCACTCGACACTTGAGTATATATTCAGAAAGTGCAAATCGATTTCGAAGTCGCGAAGTGCTTGGATAAGGTTGAAATATGGACGATCACCGGATCGGTTTTCTCGGTTCGACAAGCTTCGGATCGGCATTGACATGGTATCGGAAAAGGTTCAGATCGAATACGAGATCACATTTCGTACTTGGAAAAAACGTGCAAAAACTTCAATATTTGCAAAGTCAACATGATCACCAAAAAACAGGAGAGCACCTCGGTTTTATCAAGCAAAACAACTTGCATACACATCAGCACTCGGCACTACCGATCCCGGGATCGGCTTGGCTTTGGATACGAAATAAACGCCGTATCGGTATGTGTAGATCAGGAAAAATCGCTTGCGCACCTTGTGGGATTTGGACTCGGCATGGTGGAGTACAAAGTAATCACTTCATATCTGGCAACTTGAAACACCCGGATCGGTACATATTTATCCGCTCTTTTCACTTGCACAACCCAGGTTTGACCTTGGATTGGTATTAACTTTCTCGGATTTGTCACAATCCAGGAGACGCGCAGATCCTTGATTTTTGATGGATCGGCATGGGATTGGCACGTGATTTCCGGGATCGGTATTGCCACTTCTGGTCGAGATCGGTAGTGAGGACTTCAGATCTGGCACATTCCAAAAGGCATGATCACACCGGAGCGATCACTTGTTTTCATGGATCTAGCACGGGAATTTCTAGATATGAACTTGGCACGTAACACTTCAGATACGAAGTGGGTATTTGGACCTGGCAATTTGGTTATGTGGTCGGCATGGGTTGATCACCCATTTTCAGATGATCGACATGTGATTTCAGCTTAGTTTTTTGGTTTTTGGTTTGGTACTTCAACATCTGGAAAATGACTCAGGAATTTGGCTAAGTCGTGGGATACGTACTGATCCTGAGATCAGTACCGACTCCTGGGATATGAATTTTGGTTGATAGCTGGCATTTTCCCCCTATAAATACCCCAGATACTTGACTGTTTTAGAGAACCTTTTTTCTTCTTCATTCCAGCATGTGGAAGCTCTCTTCTTGAAGCTTTTTAATGGCTTCCTTCATGGTTTTCTTGGTTTCGGAATGTCTTTTGGGCCTATAAACTTCACGTAGAAGTTCTCCTTCAACTTTTATGGCATTTTCTTAGATTTTTGGCTTACTTTTGGACCTTTTTGGCATAATTGAAGCTTTTTGGATCTTAAAAGAGGATTAATGGCTACTTTGGTTTTGTAGGAAGTTGGTAAGGGGTTTGTCACTTCTCATTTCTAATTTTGTACAACTTCAAGTGTTGGAATTTGGACATTGAAGTATCCTTGGACATATTTGGATATTCCTACACACTTTGGCTTGATGAAGAAGAAGAAAGATATTTTGGACAAAGTGGAGAATTAATAAGAACTTTGCTATTCCCTTACAAGACTTTGTAAATTCGAAGTGTTCAAACTTGGATTAACATTGTAATTGTAGCAATGATAATGAATGAATATCATGAAGTCGACACATGTGTCAGTACCTAACCACTATAAAAAGTTGTGTCTCTTTGCATTTCTTACATTTGATTATTTAGATTTTACTACTCATCCCTCTTGGGTGTTGGCGTGCGCAAGTGACCAACTTCCTACGTCAACAGATATATTCTGTAATTTAACCGTTTTGTCATTCGAGTTAGATTAATAGATATGATTATTATTTATTCAGATGTTGACGTAACTTAAAGAATTGAAATGAAATTAAATTAAAGAATAATCTCATTTTTGTGACAACTAAAATAAATAGTGATAGAAAAGCAGATGAAAAGCTATGATGCATAAGGTTTTAAGTGGGCCGTACATGATTTTTATAAGTTTGATGTGATGTTTTTTTTTTCTCTTTCCTTTTGGTCCATTTTAATTAACAGCAGGGCTGATTGCTCAATTTCCCATTTCAAAAACATAAATCACAGACAATGACTTTTGCAAATCTCCAAGTGCTTAAATCAATGTTGAAGAGGGGACGGTGATCTCGTTCAGAAGGCAACTCTTATCCTTTTGTCTTCATTCTTCCTATCCTCAGTTTCAACACTATCCAACCCATGCAACCAGTACAATATCACCTAATCATGTAGATATTGATGTTCAACTATTTTTTCATTAAAGTTCCCTGCATCGTCACTATGCAAAAACCTCCGCATAATTAACAATAACCATGCATGGGCCATGACTATACGATGCTTAGCCATATCAATTAAAAACTAAAGAAAAAGATAATCAAATCCCATTGTCTATTTTGCTGATGCTTCAGTGTAGCTCAGAATATCTTAATCACCCTTGAAAGGACGGCATATTTGGTATTTAGCATTTAAAACAACAACAGTTTCTTTCATGTTACCTCATTCTTATCGGAAATGCATGCGTCCAAATGTAAAATTATATAGGTTCTCCGGCCCTTTTCATTTACAAGCAGAAAGTAACATAAATTGGCATATTCTGAAATAATATACGTTTTGTTTTAGCAGTGTCTCTGAGACAAAGGTCTTTTGTATGTATTGTAAAGAAAGAAAAAAAAAAGATAAAAGAAAATGAAAGGGATGATGTTCTGTATGAAATGGTCATAACCAGAAGAAATCTAGTGTTATATTTAGTCAATCAGTATCGTATCAAATTCAACACATCTATTTCGATATTGCGTTTATTCTTCTTTAGCCTGCTTTTCCAAATTCAAAGGTATATCAATCACTGAAGTGATGCAGGAACCAGTTAACATTGATTACTCTTACGCTGGACGTATAGACGCGTGGACTTAGAATGTACCTAAGCCGCCAATTACAACTCCAATGATATTTCCTTCCTTCTTCATCAAGCTTGTCCTTAGTGCTTGACTCTTTACTGAAGACTTGTTCTTGATTTCATCTCACCCGTTCATTCTTTTCTATAAGTTTGTTCTCATTCCCAAAGCTTCTTCAGTACAACAGACTAACGTTAATACAAAATCACATTCACATTCCTTCCTCTTTCTCAGCTTTGCTTGGATCATGTCTGCAAAGGTGAGCACATACTATACTCCGATTTCGTATCTATATATCTTCAGGGTTTTCAGTTCACTAAACTGTAGTTTATTATTCTGTTCAGAAAGTTGTGGTGAAAGTTGATCTTCATGACGACAAAGACAAAAGAAAAGCCTTGAAAGCTGTAGCCAAGATTCTACGTACTGAATCTTTATCATTATTGTTATTATTCTTCAGTTTTTCCTTCATGTATACAAGTAAAGTGATTAATGTTTCTAAACTCTGTTATTAATGGCAGATATTGATTCAATTGCAATGGACACAAAGGACATGAAGCTGACTGTAGTCGGAGACATCGACCCAGTAGACGTCGTGAACAGGCTACGGAGATACTGGAACGCAACCATAGTAAACGTTGGCCCAGCGAAAGAACCCGAGAAGAAGAAAGACGATAAAAAGGACGATAAGAAGGATGAGAAGAAAGATGATAAGAAGAAAGACGACGGCAAAAAAGACAACAAAGATTTGATGCCTTACTATCCGCATATGATGCCGTACTACCAATACCCGATGTATAATCCTCAACAGAATTATCCTCAACAAGTCGCAACTCATTATCCTCCTATGTCTGCGCCTTACGCTGTGCAAGAAGAAACCCCAAGCACTTGTGTTATTTCTTAAGATAAAGTCAATTTGTGATGTATATGGGGATTGAATTTTGGTTATGTTTCTTTCATTTGTTGGCTTAGTTATATAGGATGAGATTAAGTTTATACTGAAGGCTTTATTTTGATGTACAAACTTAGTTACACAATTGGATTATATAAGAAGGGGCATATAACTGTATTTTTCTTTCAGTATTGTGATGATCAAAGTTGTGGGATGTATTTTTGAACTTTCAAGTATTTTTGACTTAGACTAAAGCTTAGATAGAAGTTAGCTTAATGCAACTCCAATATCTTGATTTTGTGGATGATTACACAGCTACTGATGGTCATTCAAGCATCTGGGTTGAAAGATTATAAATTGATTACTTCAAATCAACAAAGTAAAGAAAATTGTGTTCAGTAAACCCACGTAAACATTCAAACATTGTAAATAAGTTTTCAGAGCAGATGAACTGAATTCAATGAACTAGGTTTGTCTGGAACTATGTCACTGTCGCTAATGGTGCAGGCTTAGCTTAAATTTGTAATTTGTCCTTTCATTGTCAGGCTAATTTCACTTCTATTTGTAATGGCATATGTCATATGAATTAGAATATTTAACTAACTTCATTAATTATTTTGTTTTGTCCCGTTACCTCTTCGATTTGGCAGGGAGGTTAATTTTATACAACTTGACTTTTAGTCAAATTTCCCATTCAATGAATAGAAGAATCAGCTCAGATCTATGTCATAGTCTACAATCAGTAATATGCACTTTGAGAAGAGACTTTGAATCTAAGAAGATCTGCAAGTTATTCTCAAATGTTATTGTATGGCGCACATGTGTTAGAAACCTTAAAATACATAAAGTTGTTTCTGAAAGTAGTGACAAAAGACAAGGTGACTTTTTTTATATTTACCACTATATATAGTTAGGGAAAAATTTAGATATCCGAGAATTCGGTAGAAAATAGTTTCTGAAAAACCTTGACTTCAGTGAATATTAAATCCGGAAGGTCCATGGGTGATAAAATATTTATTCAAGATGAATTTTATTTATTCATAATGTTATTGTATTTGATTATGAATAACGATTGAAAAAGGCTATTTAAACACAAAATTAGACACAGATTGAAAAGATATACAGCCTTAACTGCTAGATCAATTTGTCTTTATATGAAGTAGTGAAATTCATAAGTGATCCAATGATGTATATTCATTGCATCACCAATTGTATCTAAATCTTATGTTTAAATAAACTTTTCCATAACGATTACATTAGTAAATTATGAATGTTATGTATTATACACATACTGAAAAAGATACTTCTAGTTCGTACAAATTCATATATTTTTTCCTAACAGGAAAATACCCTAAAGGACAAAATAAACAAAAAATAGTTCCATAAGGACAAGAGGCTAAAATTTTGTCTATAAGGACAAATTTTAGTGTAAAGGGTGGAATTATAGTGGGCCCCTGAATTCCTCCCTTTACACTAAAATTTGTCCTTATGGATAAATTTTTACCCCCTTGTCCTTATGGAACAATTTTTTGATCATTTTGTCCTTGAGGCTAAAAATCCCTTTTCCTAATGTCTTCCAAAAATCTTGAAACACTATACCTAAACGGGTAGCTTGCAAGGAATTATGAGCTGCTATTTTGGATTGAAGAGTTATTGTTTACAACTTGAACTCATGGTTAAGATCTGTCAAGCCCAGTAGTACAGTATGCAACTACTTCAGTAGCTTTTGCATTAAAAACTTTATATTTTTAGTAGCACCTCAGCATTAATCAGGAAAAATGGATTTGAGGAATAATATTTTTTTTCCTTCTCATTTTCTTTTTGTAAGGAAGTTGACATCGTTTGGCGATAAATTATATGGACAATTCACAGTAGGAGTTGAATAAATCTATTCCCAGCTACTCTTATCTGAAGCAAGCATCAATGACATTCGATTAAAACTGCTGTAAAAACATCCTGATTAACTGAACCATAAAATTTGAAAGTTGGTAATTTTAACTGGCCAACAATTACATATACAGTAGGCATACCGACAGTTGTATACATAAATAAAATATACTAACCTGCATGAATCTAAAAGAACATTCAACACAAAGAAAATATGCCTGTTTGAATACTTCATTAGCTGGGCTTGGTCCTCTAATAAAGTAAACATTGGTTTCAGGTGGCATAATAGTCAACTTTGCAATTCTCCCACTTTTCCACATAAAATCATATTTGACTTACTTTAATCATTCCACATAAAATCCTGATGCTGACAAAATAATGACGTCTTTAGCGTCGGCTTTCACAGCCATATTGGCGACGGCTAAGGCTGGAGGTGCATGGCAATTTGTGGGATTTCTGGTTTCTGTCGCTATCCGTAACAAGCCTAGAAACATAATCCGGCGATAGCCGTCGGTAGTATTAGCAAGCCCGATAATATAATCCGACGTTAGCCGTCGCTAACCAACACCATGCGCGACATATAAGTTGTCGCTAGCTCTTGCAAATCTGAAGCTAATCCTTTACGATTCAGCTTCCTTACTAATTTTCAACCACACAATACTCGCAATACTCATATCTGACCATTTCACACACTATAAGAGAATACGGTTATTCCAACGGCTCGGAGCCGTTGGAATATAACCAACGAATTTAAACGGTTTCCAACAGATCCAACGTGGCATTTTCAACGACCTCTAACGATTGACAGCCATTGGAAACTGTTCGAAATATATGACCAATAAGCTATTGGAAACCGTTTCAAGCCATTGGAAATCTAGGTAATTTTTTTATAATAGTAAACCTATTACCTTTCCCACATAATTTTCAATCCATTCCGCACGTATATAACACGTATATATCGATAACAATATAAACAACCAACATAAATCAAATAAACACCAATCTAAAAAAAATAAACCATTCAAACATCAAAAACCAACTCATCAACATCACATGTCAACAAACCAACTACATACTATCAAAATATATCCAAAATATCATCATTCACTCCGTAAAAACATATACTATATCAAAACACAATCATCGCCATCTCCAAGTCAAAATATACATTGTGCAATCACAAAAACCAAAAAACATACCTGAAGCATCTTCGTCATTTTCGGAAGTACCAGACGATGAAGGAAAAGAACCATTATTCTGCACATACTCCGCAAGCAATCAATTCAGCTACTCCATCTGTATAACTTGAAGACGATTTTGCTTCTGCGGCTGCTCAATCATTGTTCTAAGAACTTTTATTTCAACTTTGGCTTGGACTTTTTGAGCTGCTCGAGCCTGCAAATAGAATGAATAGCAAAAGGGTTGTCAATACATATCTTATCATATTGACTTAATCATGTATAACAAAAGGGTTATGTCAGCATATAAAATATTATAACACTATATATCTACATGCTAATTTGTTATATATATGCAAAAGGGTTACACTACAAGATGAACAGTGATTAGCGACGGCAAATAGCCGTTGGCGGCCGACGCAAGCCGTCGCTAGCCTTCGCTGTAAACGTCGTCGCGAGGGAAAAAAGTGACGGAAAAAGCGACGGCTCCGTCACTCGTTTAGCAACGGCTTGCAACGGATACTTGCCACGTGGCATCATGAGAGGGCAGGCGGTTTTTTTTTTTGCCGGGAAGCCGTTGCAAAAGTCATTGCTAATGGTGTCCAACAAGCCGTCGCTATCCGTCGCTCTAGTGCGTCGTTTGCCGTCGCAAGCTGTCGCTAGCCGACGTAAAATAATGACCAAAAATACGTTGCTAGCCGTCCCTAGCCGTCGCATATCTGGAACCCTTTTCCTGCACTACACAGCCATACCTTTCCAACAAGTCTCCACATCAAAACCAATCCACTACCAATCCATCAGTATCATTCCAAATTCATCAATACGCACTCATAAATATAACTACAACACACAATATATCCAAAACATTACTAAATTCATCACAATACCATAACATACCATCGTCATACATCCAAAAAACAATATCATCACCATATATCATCGTCCCATCATCACAAAACATCAAAATACATCAAACCACACCCTACCGTCATCAAATATCATCGTACGTACATAAAGCAAATAAAAAAGTAAGTGTGTATACATACCCAAGCATAAGAACAAACAAACTACTCGTCGTCTTCTTCTTCTTCTTCTTCGCTAGTAGCATCCCCACCATCGTCCTTGTCTGGCATCGATCAATGCTCGTCATAATAGCGTGCAATGCGCTCGTCTATCTCCTGAGCCAGCTGGCTTCTTCTCCAATCGTTCATCTCTTCCAGTTGCTCCTTCAACTGAGCTATAGCCTCCTGTTCCATGGACTTCCTATATCCTCGCTGAAAATCAATAGTCTGCGAAATAGTTCAAGTTCACATTTATAAATGGACTTGTAATATATATATGGACTTTGAAGATCAATACACATGTCAATTTGAAGCATCTATATTTATAATGTCAATTTAACATGTTAATATAAAAAGAAGGTAAAAGAATGCATGTTAATTGAATACACTTTAAATGTAAACTTAAATTAGAAAAGGTACCTCCTGATTGCCGAAGCCGTATCGCCTATTACGAGTAGGCGGCTTAATAATAGCATCCCAAATACAATCGCACTCTGCAACCGTAAGCTCATCTCGTCCACTGGCCTGAGTCACTCTAGCTGACTCTGCATCATATCTCTCCTACATTACCAATATAATTTCAATACAAATGCCATATAATTGAATAATATAATGTGATATGAACGAAAATGAAATATTTTAATTATTAATAAGTATATTTACCATTACGCCCGCAGCCTTGTCGTTCTCCCAATCATATGTCACGTTCCCTTCGTCATCAGTATGCTCCATCGCATGAGTATGCCTGAAAACCTCTGCCATCGTAGGCTCCCTTCTATACTTTGTCATCTGAGTATATATATAGTAATAAAATTACTAAAAATAAAAATGAATGATATGCACTCAATTTTTACGTGAACATATGCTAAAAACTATTTCAAATTTATACCAATTCTCTCCTATGCTGTTGGAATGATTTTGAGCCACCGCGATGTAAACCAGGATTCTTAGCTCTATTTTCTTTATTCCTTTGTGCTACTTCCTATTAAATTTGATACATTATTAAATAAAAGAATGCAATCAACATAAATGTGATTATTTTCATTATATCTTACTTTCGCTGCTTCAGTATCTCAATATGCTAGAAATCCAGCCCAAACATCGTCAGCCATCCATTTAGGCTTCTTCCGTGATGTCTTCGCCCTGGAAATTGTTTCTCGGTAATTCTTTCACATTTTAATATTCCAGTGTGTCAAAAAAACCTGCATGTCCTGCTCCTCTACATGGACAACCTCCTGCAAATTAAATTTATTTTGAATTATTTATAGTATATATGAATTTCCAATAATAAAATAAATAAATACTTACTAGAAAATCGGCTAGAATGGCGTTCTTGATGTGGGGTGGGATACTATCCCAATGAGGCCAAGTCCCAGACATCCTACTCGTGTACGACTGTAGTGCTTGCTTGGCTAACACGAAAGGATCATACTTATAGTAATGCGACGTATGCCTTATTTCTATTAGATTGTAATCTTTGTGCACGTTAACTCCAAAACCAGGAACATTGCTAAACCAGTTGCATTTGAATAGATAAATTTCCTCTAAGGGACGAACATAATATGCCAACTCTACAACTTGCGTTAAGACGCCATAAAAATCTTTTATATGCTCCTCTGGATCATCATTACCTTTGACAAATACACCGCTATTATACGTTAATTTTTCAGCTCCGTAATCATTGGTATTGAATTTAAATCCATTGACAAAGTATATTGGATAAGTCTTGACATTTCTTTTTGGTCCAATAGCAAGATGTCGTAATCCTTCGTTAACAACACAGTTTTTGGGATTATGAACATAGTCTGAAAACCATCCAGCAAATTCTTTGCTGAGATCACCAGATGGATGCTGTGATTCGTATATACTGCAAATATGTGTTATGTTCCTTTTCTATTAATATGGACAAATAAATATAGATGTATATATAATGGAATTGAACATGAATTTTATATAACCTGACAAATGGTGCAACTTCCACACAATTTAACAGAACATATGTGTGTGCCACATTATAGTCTTTTTCGCTTAACCATATTTCTACACATTTTCTAGCAGGTCTTCCGTGTTGTCTGAAAATTGATAACATTGTCTGAGAAGACTCCTGTTCAACGGCTTCTTCATTACGAGGAACAGATATGAAAGACAAGTTCACATCTTCACTAAAGTAATGAGAGAAAAAAAATGAAGTTTCTTCTTCAAGGTACGATTTGCAAATCGAACCTTCTACTCGAGCTTTTTGCCTAATTTTTTTCTTCAAATGATTCAAGTACCTATAATAAGAGTAATTTAATTTATATGTTGGTACAAAAATCTAAGTTGTAATCTATCAACAGTATTGAGTATACAAAAAATTACCTCTCAAATGGATACATCCATCCATATTGCACTGGACCTCGAAGGAGTGCTTCGGGCGGAAGATGAATAGATAAATGTTCCATTACATTAAAAAAACCCGGTGGAAATATTTTCTCAAGTTTGCAGAGCAGTACAGGGATTTCTAATTGAAGCTTATGTAAACGATCTATCTTCAACGTCGTTGAACAGAGTTGTTTATAAAACATACTTAATTCTGTTATAACACTGCATATTTTTGTGGGCAACAGTTCCTTGAAAATCACAAGTAAAAAGTATTCCATCATTATATGACAATCATGGCTTTTCATCCCACTCAATTTACTGTTTTTAAAGTCCACACATCTACGGTGGTTAGAAGAAATCCCATCAGGACATCGTATTCCTTCCACCCACTTTAGCACGAGTTTTACTTGCTTGTTGTCTAGCTCATAGCATTCTTTGGTTTTTTTATTCTCGACATACAAGCGAAGTTTCGGCCATTTACAGAAGTGTAATATATCACGTCGTGAATTCGCGTCGTCCTTGGTTTTCCCCTTTACATTCAAAACTGTATTAAAAACGTTATCAAAAACGTTTTTTTCATTGTGCATGACATCAATATTATGCCGAGGTTTTAGATTTTTCCAGTAAGGTAACTCCCAAAATATACTTTGTTTGCACTAATTATGAATGTCCGATTTACCTGGAATTTCAACCTGCTTTCCATTTTCGTGTATCTTTGGGTACTCACTTACAATTTCATATATCTCTTCACTTGTCCAAACTTTAGGCGGTAGCATATTCTCTACTCTGTTAGCTTTGAAGTTCTTTTTATCCATTCTAAATTTATGATTAGGATATAGAAAGCATCGATGACAATCAAACCAAGATATTTTTTTCTCATAATTTAATGAAAATGCTCGTGACTCATCCATACAATGAGGACAAGCTAGACGCCCGGATGTGCTCTAACCTGAAAGCATTCCATACGTAGGAAAATCCCTAATAGTCCATAATACAGAAGCAAACATACGAAAATTTCTTTTTCTCGAAATGTCGTATGTTTTGACCCCTTCATTCCACAGTGTTTTCAACTCTTCAATCAATGGTTGCAGATAAACATCAATTCCTTGTGTCGAATCATGGGGACCAGGGACGACAACTGTTAGAAACATATATGGATTTTTCATACACATCCATGGAGGTAAGTTATATGGAGTAACAATGATAGGCCATGATGAATATTTACTACCAAATTGAGAAAACGACGAAAATCCATCCGTACATAAACCGAGCCTAACATTACGACTCTCTGCGGCAAATTCAGGATAAGTCCTATCAAAGTGTTTCCATGCTTCACCATTAGATGGATGTATCAAAGTTCCTTCTTCTGCTGTTCTCACGCTATGCCATCGCATATGACACGCTGTAGCAGAAGATGCATACAGTCGTTGAAGTCTGGGAGTTATCGGTAGATAATGCATTCTTTTATATGGAACTTCTTTTCCTTTCTTTTTCCTTGGTTTATATCTATCTTCGTCGCAAAATTTGCATTTTTTAAGATAAGCGTCTTCTTTCCAATACAACATGCAACCTTTAACACATGTATCTATCTTCTGATACGGTAGTCCAAAAGCAGACATAAGTTTTTTCACTTTATAATGACTATCGCACATCAAATTATTGGGCGGCATACGACGTTTTGCAGTTTGTACAACTGCTGTAAATGCAGCTTCTGTAAGATTGAATTTTGATTTCATAGTGATGAATTCAGCGGTTACAGATAATTCGGTTCCGCTTGTACACCCTTCCCACAATGGCCTTTTAGTAGAATTCAATAAATCATAATTTTTTTTTGCTTCCTCCGTTGGTTCTTCAGCATTTTCATTCTCATCGTCGCCTTGATCAATGGTGGGAAACATTGATCGTGCTGCATCTTGCACCATATTTTCTATCGGATTCGTCATTGTATTATCGTTCATCATTGTACTATCGTCCTCTACCACTACAGGGTTAGACGTAGGTTGAACAAGCTCTCAATGACGATCCCATAAGTAATCATTCGACACAAAACCAAATTTATACAAATGTACTTCTACTACATCTGGCTTCCAATGCCTCAAATGTTTGCACTTACTACACGAACATCGAATGTCTAGGTTAGTCCGATTATTAGATTTAGCGAATCTAATAAATTCTTGGACACCGTTACAAAAATGTTCCTTTATCGTCCCTTTTTTACCGGTACGAGGTTGATACATCCAACTACGATCACAAATATAATCGAACATTTTCCTGATTTGCAACAAATATGTTAGAAAATTCGATCAAACACTTTGTATTAATTGAAATCTTGTAAAATTTCATTTACAACTACTTCATGTTTTCAGTTTTTTTTGTTTATTTCTTTCTACTTTGACGGTCGGTCTACCTACTTCCCATTACAAATATAATAACGTAAGCATATTTTATAAATCCTTTCAGGTTAAACGGTTCAACAAAATTTCGGCAGCACTTCCCTTTGGTCCCTGTATCGTACACAAATGCGTGTACACAGGGAACAAAAAGGAAGTGCCATCGAAATTTTGTTAACCGTTTAAACTAAAATTATTTATAAAATATGGTTACGTTATTATATTTGTAACTTGTCCAATACAAGGACAAATCCAACGAATATTGTATCAGATGAATATATATTTCCGTTTTATGGAAAAACGAATATCCATATAACGATCATATACAACACTTGTCGGACGGGGCCAAATTTATCTAAGGGGTTCACATAACTAGTCAAAACACATTCAACCTAAGTTTAAAACAAGAAACACACATCAAATGAAAAAGCGCGCCTTTTGCGCTTTGGACCTTTTTGCGCTTTTGTTGCGCTTCAGTAAAAGGTGCGCCTTAAACTTCAAAAAAGCCCCTTACTTGCGCCTTACGCCTTTTTGCGCCTATGTGCGCGCCTTGACTATATAGCGTCTACATAATAATTTTCCATAATTTCAATTTGTAAACTAACATGACAATTAGTTTTAGTAAGTTTTGATTCATTTTAGTTTATTGTATAAATTATAAAATTAATTTTAGTTAGTTTAAATTTTTGAAAGATAAACTAAGCTTTCAAGTTAATTATTTCATTTCATAAAAAATTCAAAGAGTTGAGTTATATGATTTTCATTACATGTAACAAGATTCTTACCGATCTAAACCTAAATTACGAACCATTTTGAATTAACAATTTTAATCAACATTTGATTACTAAATATTATAGTAACAAAACAATTTTTTTTCAATTGAAAGTGCATTCTTTTGGACCGACCATTCTTGCATCCGATGGGGACATAACAGTGCATGCATGTAGACTAGGGACATCGTTGCACCATTTGAATAATAATCAATTTACTACCATTAAACAATTACATTAATTCCATTCATTCTCAAATCATCATACCACACATTCTACGTACAACACAATCATCGTACGTCTATTTAAACATGTGATAATCATTGTTTTCAACCTCCTAAATCAATTACATATGTAATATTCATCGATTTTACCCTCGTAATCAATTACACTTATCCCCAAATCAACTTACAACACAACCATTATCATAAACATCCCTCGAGACAACCAATTTCATATGCATAAACATTCAATTTTGCAAACTCATATAAATTAGCAACCAAAGCCTCTAATTAACCCTAATTAAGCATAAACTAGAGTTAGAAGATATAGTAGAATGAAATCAAGACCTTGGAAGCGAATTTGGAGGCTTGGAATCGGAGCAGCAAGGAGAGAGCGACGGGTAGGGTTTAAGAAATTTTTGGGCGAAAAAATATAATGAGGAAGAGGATGGTTCGGCAGTTATTATTCTGCAAATCGAGCAACGGTTTACGACGGCTAGCGACGGCCGCTTTTTTATCCGTCGCAAACCGTTGCCCCACCCCGTCGCAATTTAAGCTGCCATTTGTAGTGTTAGTTACCGTTAGGTTCCCGAAGCCGTGACGTCTACTCCGTTGTGTTGGATTCATAACAGTGTCAAATAAGTTATCTTCCTCCTCTCGGATCAACTCATCACGACAGGAGTCCTCATGCGCATGAGCACGTGCCTCCTGGATCCTTGCCTACAATGCAAAAAACATTTACAGTAAAATAGTAGAACGTTATTTTTATTTTACATAGCTAGTAATTAATAAACTTATCAATGTGAGTAATAAAATTTAAAATACGCATACATATGCACTTGTCGCCCTATCCTGATCACCCCATTGATATGTGATGTTGCCAGCCTCGTGTACTTGTCTTGATGCGTCGGTGTGAGCAAATACGTCCATGTAGGACATAGAAGATCCACGAGCTTGTTCTTGCAATTGATAATTTAGTTAATTCAATTCCACATAGTTAAGTACTAAATTGATCAATATACAAATGTAATGACTAATAAATTTACCAAGTCTTTGCAGTGATGCTGGAAAGACTGAATCTTCCATGATGAGTTACTGGATTCCTATTCCTGTTTGCTGAGTCCCTTGCTGACTCCGTCAGCAAATTTAAATTAAATAATTATTTAATAATCACCAGAAAAATTAATGAGATTCGTCGTAGATTTACTTTGAATTCATCCATGTTCCACTAGTCAACCTATTTTCTCATACAGCCGTGCTCATCCACTTTGGTTTCTTCCCCAATTCTTTTAATCTCTAACATTTTCTCCTTGTAGTTCTTAGCGATCTTTAAGTTCCAGTATCGCTAAACTTATCGCTGAACTAGGCTGGCATCAGCCTCGTACAAATCTACTTCAGCCTGTACAATGAGAAAATATTACTAATTATTTATTTGTATTTAATCATTTTATAAAGCGGTATAAACTTACAAGAAAATCTTGTCAAATGACCTCTTTAACGGTGTTGGGATTCTTGCTCTACTAGATCAGAAATCGCTCATCCTAGCCATATATGCATTCTTGGAAATGTTCAGAACCATTGTCGATGGCTCGAACTCGAATCCCCTGTGTTAAATATAAAATAGAACTTTAGACAATTATAAATATATCATGTACAAAAAATTAATTTGCTATCCTGCTAATTTTAATACTTACACATGATCAGCTTTAGGCTGCAAGTAAACGACGAGATGAGCTAATAGTTTGCCACTACTCTCACCAATCTGCTGGTAAGAGCTACATCGTCCAGAGCCATACATAATACCTTGCACATACATACATATACAATTCATAATAATTATGATATGATGAACAATTAAAAAATGTAATACATGCCATACATGTGTCATGTTGTGTGTGTGTGTATGTGTGAGTATACACGGTTGTCATTAAAAAATGTAATCCATGTGATACATGTGTCGTGTGAGTATACATATGAATAATTGTAAAAACTACCGGATATTACTTAGTTCTCGTCGTGTTCTGATTCAGACTCGGTTTTGTGTTCTATGTCGTTTTCTTCTGTACCCTGAAATGCTTCGACTGATACATTTATCTCATCATTTAAATGTCTGAAATTAGTTTGATCGTCTGTATTTGCTATTACAACATTTTCCTCCAAATCTGCTTGATAAGCTTGTTCTTTTGGAATATTCCTTCCATTGATTATAAATTTTGCCTTGGTTTTAAAAACCGCAGACCAATCCGCGTTATCTCTTTTTAGAGATGGAAAGGAGCGTAATAAGCTCATAGGGCTTGTTTGGCTAATACCAAAGGGTCGTACTTTTGATAACGTGAGGTATGTTTAATTTCTATAAATTATAATTTGGATGCACGTTAATACCAGAACTTGGAACATTGCGAAACCAGTTGCATCTAAACAAATAAACATCCTTTGCGGGTTTTCTAAAATATGTCAATTGCAAAATCTGAGCTAATAGGCCATAAAAATCATTATATGATTATTAGGATCATCATTGCCTTAAACAAATACATTAATATTATTTGTTAATTTTTCAGCATCATATTGTTTGGTGTTGAATTTATATCCTTTAACGAAAAATATTGGATATGTTTTAATTTTTCTTTTGAATCCAAACACCAAATATTTCAGTCCTTCATTGAGCATACGATTTGTCGATCAAAAAACGTAGTTCGAAAACCAAGTACTGAAATGTGATAGCCCACATCCGTTATTGTCACTCTTTAACATAATACATCAAGTTTCGTGAAGCGTTATAGGTAAATAGAAACAGAAACATCACAAGACAAATATAAAATAACAGCGGAATTTAAAACTTTATTTTCCAAATAGAAAACATTGTGGTCCAAATACAGTTACAACATAAGTTTGAAATACAGAAAACCCATTACATCAATTTAAAGTATCCACCTTGCACTAAAATCATCATAGTACAGTAATATAAAAGCATAGCCCTCAAAAAGAGCCATATCAGAGTAGATAGGAAATCAAAGCGGTACATCTAAGAAGCTCTAAGCAGAAACAGAAGAGAGGATCCTAATCAAGCATAAGTATTCTCACCCTGCGAACATGGGATGAAAGAGGAAGAGAGAGAAAAGGAGACAAAATGGGTCAGACATAAAGTTCGGCGAGTCTAGTTACTTTT
Organism: Allium sativum; assembly: GCA_030737875.1. NCBI lineage: Eukaryota > Viridiplantae > Streptophyta > Magnoliopsida > Asparagales > Amaryllidaceae > Allium > Allium sativum. Next base: position 576,378,178 of record CM060913.1, read on the forward strand.
AGCATATAAATAAGTAAAAGCATCATGACATGCATATAAACTAGATGAGAGAGATAACAGTATCACAAGACGGTTATAACAGACTGAGCAGGGTAAACAGAATAAACAGAACATAATATATTGTGCTTCTCAATTACTTTTCTCTGCACCAATACTAGTATAACAAAAACAGAATGATCCCTACAGAAACAGATGGTAGACTTAGGTGTACTTCTAGTGACGGGTTTTACCCCTAACAATAATAACAGGCCACCCAAATGAAATGACAGGAGCCCCAACGATAGTAACGGGCATCTAAACAAGCAAGTCTAGATGTACCCTAATTACTACCCCAATTGATCGGTTCCCTATCCTGTAGATACCCTGTGCTGGACCTACAGTAGTATGTATCACTTCGTAAAGTGGCAACCCCTTTATTTTCGAGAGGCACAACCATCTATTGATGTCACAACGTCTTATTATCCCAACTCAAGCGGATTCATGCACGCACATGAGTCCGACGGAATGTGCCGTCAACACCCCCACTCAAATGAACCTCTTATAATCAACTCGGTAAGCGTTCCCTGACCCCTACCTAGTTCGGTGTTCCCCTTTTGATACCAAGATAGGTTACTGACTGATACGAGTCCCACACAACAGATGATACAAGCCGCCCCTAACCTTGCATCCCCATTACTAGGATTTTGACAGGTTATGCCTAACAGATTAACAAGACCGCATAACCCTACCATATTAAACTAGTTAAGTTTGTAGGGTTCATGTAACCCGCCCCCACAGATTTAACAGATTTACTTAACCCCTCATTGATTCAAGCAACTTTACTTAACTCTTACACAATTTTGACAGGTTCATATGGCCTTCACAGATTTAAATAGGTTAAGTATTACAAGTTAACATGTTGTTGTTGTTATTCCATTCATGTTTGTTAATGCACTAGACCTCTCACATTAAGTCAACCACTTGTGGATACTGGATATGTCGAGAGGTTTCGAGCAGACTTCTACCATAAATCGGACTTAACCTCGCGTCTTAGCGTCGTTACGTGTATATTTACACACTAGACCCCTCACATTAGTTTAACCACTTGTGGATGTTGGATTTGTCGGGTGGTTCCGGGCAGACTTCTACTACAAGTGTAATCTAACCTCGTGTCTAAGTACGATTACAATTTCTATTTACTGTAAATTTAGGCATGTTCATTCTTAAACAATTTTCATTACAGGTTTTTTAAGCCCCAAATCCCAGTCAGATTCACAATACAAGTTATGCCCTAAATTAAAGTTTTAGATCAACATATACATTATGCCACCAAATCCCAGTCATCTTTTACAGTGCAAGTTTTGCCCTAATTTATCATTCCCAACCATTCCTAATTTCGTTCGTTCGCATGTTTCAGCGGTAGGCCTAGGCTCGAAGGTAGCCTGGCTATAAAAATAAAAAGGGAAAGAGGGGGAGAAGAGAATAGAAATAGGCATAATAACAAAACAGGCTTATGATGTCAGAAATAGGCATACTAACAGAATATGCATATAGTGACAGAAATAATATAGTAGCAGAATAGGCATATGATAACATAATGAGGCATAATAACATAATAGGCATATCAGGAATAAGCATATGAGAACAAAACAGCAGATCAGGTGTACAAGTAGTGGCAGATCTGTTTAGTTATGATTCAGGTTATTAATAGGCATGTGTTTAGATCCAAACTTATTGTAACGGCCCATATTTTCATCGACAGAATAATTAATTAATTTAATTATTTAAATAGTGATTTAGAGAATTAAATGGTCGTTTAATTAAATCATATTGATTATTTAATTAGTATAAACAATAGAATAATATATTTAATTTCCGAAATAGTCGGAAATAGTGGAATTCACAATATTGTGTGAATTGGATCATTTAGAATATATAATTCAGTTTAGAGTTGAATTATATTAACAAATATATTATATAAACGACAGTTGAACGTATAATTATATTATAATTATAATCGAGCTCGAAATGGTGCGGCAGTTCGTAATTTGGCGATTCGAACTTTAAATGGATATATAGAATCCATTTTAAGTCAGATTCCTGTGAAACAAGAAACATTCAGAGCTGGTGAAGTATATTTTTCTAATGAAAGAGAAAAATCGGGATTTCGTCGTATAGATTTTGAGTTATGTCCAAATCAAACTTTCAAAAAGTCGCTATGGAATTCCTTTATAATTTATAACTATTTATTTACATTATAAATGGATTTTTAATATAAATTGAATATCGATCTAATTTGGGATTTTGAAATATCGAGTTATAAATCCTGATATATTTATTTGAGGTTATATGATATCATATGTGAATATATACGATAATATTTATTTATTTATATATAATTTAATTATTTTTAAATATATTAATATTTAAATTGGTTTATTTAGAGCTTTAAAAATAGACAGTTATGCAAACGAACTCCCTTTTCGATGAAACTAATTTATTTGGATCCGGAATATTAAATTATTGTTAGATTTCAAATTCCGTGATTTTTGGGGTCAGTGTGTGGCCGTACTGATATTTAAACTTTCCATTAGTCAATATTACTCAGTCGCCATCAGAATGAAAGAAAAACATGAGATTCTTCCTTTATAAACGCTCATAAATTCAAAATGAAATTCATAAATTACCACAACTACATATTTGAATTTCAGAGAACATCCTCTTCGTTCTCATATAGCTTTTAGTGAGTTCGGTTATGTTTTCCGTCGAAGCCTTCTTCATCAACACAACCTAGGGTTTGCGATTTAAGAAATTTTGAGGTTGTGATTCTTAATTTCGATATCAGTTTGTGGTTCTTGATGGTGGATAACACATCGTGATGGGATTTCGAAGGGTTTAGTGCTGAATTGAGTCGCACAAAATACAAGAGGAGTGCGGTATTTTCTGAAAACCGTGATGAGTGAAAATGGGGATCGAGTTTCACAAAATCTGTTATGGAAGTGAATAGTTTTTAATGGGGATTAGCACGGTGATGTTTGTTTGATTTTTAAAATATTGTGAAGGGAGAACGTTGAAGAAGAAGTCGATCTTGTTTTACTGTATACAACAGTTCGAACGTGTTTTCTTGGGTGAAGCGAAGATGTGCCGGTGGTGATCAAGTTGAGGAGGATTCGATGAGAAGAAGTATGGTGTTATCGGTTTATGAAATGGTTGAGTGCGGTGTGAATTGAGATGGATTAAAGAAAGCATGAAGGACAATGAAGTTGTGAGCGGTTACTGGAGGATACGGGGAAACATTGTTGGGGGAGAAGAAGAAAGGGGCAGGCCAGAATTAGAATGGGCTATTAAGAAAAAGCGGGGTAAAGCCCAATAAATTTCTAATTAGTTTAATTTAAATTTAAATTAGTATGTTAACTTGTAAATTAAATATCTGTGTCATACGATATCAGAATTTCGAACGGTCAGATCCGTTGTGATCGTATGGACGAGCGCTACACAATGGAACTGACTGCGAGTGAATTGGAGCTCGTCTCAATTTAAGGCCGGTTAAAATTTCTATCTGAATTGATGATAATTTATCGTTATATAACGATAAATTACCAATGTGAGTAAAACTCACTAACTCTATCAGTTTATATTTTTATAAATATAATCTAGTACTGATAAATGATGATTGATTGTTGTGTGTTGATTGTTTGGTTGAATTGCTGATGTATTGGTTGAAATTATAGATAACGATATATGTATAATCGTTAATTTTATATTGATTCTGTTTATCAGAATATTTCATATGGAAATGAAATCGATGTTATTTATATTGTTTAACATCTGTGGATGCAGGGAGAAAGGTTGGAGGGATCCAACTGGATTCCTCAATATTGTAATACTGTTGTTTTATATATTGTGATATATGATGTGATATATAATATGTGATTGATTATAATGACACTAGTCATGTTATTTGGCATTTTAAATACCATATGAAATACTGGAATCTAAAAAGGAAATTTTCAAAGTGAATATTGAAAATAAAGGATTTATATAGAATAAATTGAGTTATATAAAAGGATTTATATAGAATAAACAGAACTATATAAAGGGAATTATAAATGACATTTAGATGTTGGAAACGAAATAAGATTTGTATGAATAATTCTGCAAATAGAAGTATAAATAGAATTTGGATTTGAGATATTATTTCAAATACGAAATCAAACTGTTTTGGTTATATAAAGAATTATTATTCACATTCCATGTGAAAAATTAGATTAAAGTAAATATTTTGCTAATAAAATATTTATAAAGGAAATAGGGTTTGAAATAGGAATTAAAAATGGACTTAAAGGAATTAGAAACTGACTGGAGATTAGTTAAGTTGTACAGCTGTCTGGGTATTGATCTGATGTTGGTTTCGGCCGTCGGGGTAAATACGTAGGGTTTTTTCCCTTACTAATTTACAGTTAGAGACTGATATATATGAAAAGATAGTGATGCATGAATCAGAAATGGAAACGTTTTCCAAAGTTAATAACGTATATTTTATAAAATTAGAAAATAAGGATTTGATGAATATATGGATACGAGAAATGGGGATATGAATAAGTGTTGATTGATGATTGATCGATAGAATTTCCATCTGGAAATAATATCGTTATTTGCACACATGTTTTTCTTTGATAGTTAAATCACCGACTATCAAAGTTCTTGACCATTTTTCCGTCGTCAATACGGAGAGACCGGGATCAGATTCATTATCTGAAAACCACTCTGTATGGGCGTTAGCGTTGCGATCAAATATGATGAAGATAATTTAAGACGGAGTTATTCAAGTGTTGTCCTGTTTAGAGAATAGTGGCTTTTGTCTGTCCAGTCCCAGGACGACCTGTATGCAAGAATGTATGACAGAGTATATTTAATAGATCGCGTAAGTTGATCTCTTCAAACGTATTTACGTTTGGTGGTGGAGGAATTCGTTTCTCTTAGCTGTATATCCGTGTTACGTTTGGGGAAATCAATTTGTGATTTAGCGGGTATGAGGATGTGACAATCAAAGTGAATGAAGATGTGGTTTGTAAAGGATACGTTATGGCCTCTAGCCTCACAACCGGAAATGGTATAAAATCGGGTAGGCGCATGGCTAAGTGGTTAGCTGCCAACTAGGGTGTATTGTCACCTGATCTAGAGAAATTCCATAATTTATTTCCATGCTGTTCCTTTTGGGAAACATTTGCTGATCCCAACCGTTGGTGATAATTCATTCGGTACACTCAAGCGAAATGGGTGACCGATCATGTTTAGCCTGGGTTACAAGATGTTCTTGTTGAACCCGGTGTATTTCCCTCTAGAGATACACTGTCGGAAGGTGGTCTCATACCTTGCCAGTTGGAATTCATTTCCCAATAAGAGCCCGCGGTTTTTGATTGTATATTATATATGTAGAGCGTGAGATGAAAGTGTTCTACAAGATTGCTACCTACTTGATTTAGACATTATTATAACATCAGAAAAATATTGATCTTAAGAAATATTTTGGGTTATCGTAAGGAAAAAACCATCCGTATTTATGTGTGGATCGGTCTTACGATTATCATTTCTTTTGAAAAAGATTTGGAAAAGTTAAACCAAGTGTTTGGAGTTTACTCATACCAGTCCCATGACTGACCCGGAGTTTATTTTGTTTAGTTTTGTTTTCCCTAAACTCTTAGGTGCCCAATTTTGTACGGGCAGTCAAGTAGTCATGATTTTACAGATATACTGAGAGCTTGGAGCAGGTGGCATCAGGGTTATATAGCTATTGTTAGTTTAGCTGTGTTGTAAGTGTTATACTCTGGTAATGTTACTGTATACATATACTGATTTTATTTAAAAGATAGGTTATCTATTATATGTTGTTCGTTCCGCTGTGAGATTCGTGTTACACTGATGTTGTTGTATGTTCTTCTTCTTCTTCTATTCTAATTTTCTATCTTATCTATTCTCACCCTCTAATGTCTTTCATTAACTATCCGGTATTTCTGATGCTTGGGTAATCGACATGGAGTTTATGTCGATAACCAGGATCGCGAAAACCCGGGTCGTTACAGTGGTATCAGAGCTTAAGGTTAAGTGATTACCTGGGCTCTGTGGCGTGACTTGGTAGAGATGGGGTTAGTAATGCCCTAGATTTATTTGAGTGTATATATATGAGGGAGCATATTAGTAGATTTTATAAAAATTGTTTTATATTGTGGAGATTTATTGGTTGAGTTGTTTATAAGTACTGGTCGATCAGTTTGATCCACTGTATAGGTAGGAGTTTCTGAACACTCGAATATGATGAACCGACATGGTATGTTTTGAAAGGAGGGTAAATGAAATAATTTTACCCAAATATATTTTGATATGAAAGAACTGGAATTTTTATAATATACTGGATGTGTTCGTTGTTATTATATTCGAATGAGATTATAATTGGAATGGTTATATAAATAGCCAATCATAACTCATATAAGTGTAATATATGAAATCCGATGAGTTAAATCTGGATTAAAATCAGAATTTGGAATTAAAATTCCGAAAACATGAAAAGTGTTTGTAAATGGAATTGAATTAAGTATAAGAGAATTTTTAAATCCTGTGAGATTTTAAATTGTTTTCCAAGCATTGGGAATGGTATTTTGAAATAGATTTCAAAATGGAAGTATTTAGAAATGGTTTTAAAAGTGATATAGTATTGAACTCACTTCGATAGCTGGGAAATAACCCGGTTGATGAATCGCGACATCATTAGTGTTCATTTTTGAGTTGCTAAGTGAAGGATTACTACCAAATATTTTGTTTTTGAATTGTTTTGTGAAAAGCAAGTTGTTTTGAATCCTGAAAGGGGATATCTGTTTTTAGAAAAGCTAAACTGTTTGAAATTTCCTAGGGAAGATGGTTTGAATTAAAACAAATTAAACTAGAATTTGCAAAAGCAAATAGAAATAGAAATTGAATCGAAACCAGTTAAGTGGAAAATGAACCGAGATAGAAAATATCGAATTAGATTGGATTAGAGACAATCCGAAATCGAATTGGACTAGTAAGTTAAGAGTTGAATTTAAAAATGGAATCTAAGTTAAGAACAGAATTCAGCTTGGGTATAACCGAATGATTGGGATGACATTGGTATATGCAGAATTGGTAACAGATGGAAAGGATATAATGGTATGCTCGACAAAAAGGTACCAGTTTATATTACATATGGGTTTGAGATTTTAATGAGCCGAATTGCCAAGCTGCTTGGCTGTTTGATTTTCTTCTGGGTTGAAGAAGGCCTAGAGAGGCGAGTTGGAGTTTGAGTTATTGACAAGTACAAAGGAGGTGTTGGCGAATTTTTTTGATAAGTTAAGGTGTTAGAAAATTTTCAGGATTTTTGAAAATTTTCGTTAGTAGGAATGAATAAATATTTAATTGAAATTAAATTGGTTCAGTGAAACTGAAGTTAGGAAGTGAACAAATAAGTTCTAACCAGTCAATAGGGTTTGTTTTCTACTTTATCAATTTCGAGGACGAAATTATTTTAAGGGGGGAAGAATGTAACGACCCGTATTTTCAGCGATTGAATAATTAATTAATTTAATTATTTAAATAGTGATTTAGAGAATTAAATGGTCGTTTAATTAAATAATATTGAATATTTAATTAATATTTAATTAATATAAATAATAGAATAATATATTAAATTTCCGAAATAGTCGAAAATAATGGAATTCACAATATTGTGTGAATTGGATCATTTAGAATATATAATTCAGTTTAGAGTTGAATTATGTTAATAAATATATTATATAAATGATAGTTGAACGTATAATTATATTACAATTATAATCGAGCTCGAAATGGCGCGGCAGTTCGTAATTTGGTGATTCGAACTTTAAACGGATATACAGAATCCATTTTAAGTCAGATTCCTGTGAAACAAGAAACGTTCGGAGCTGGTGAAGTATATATTTCTAATGGAAGAGAAAAATCGGGATTTCGTCGTATAGATTTTGAGTTATGTCCAAATCAAATTTTCGAAAAGTTGCTATGAAATTTCTAGTGACCCGTATTTTAGCAAGATAATAATTTATTAATTTAATTATATAAATAGTGATTTAGAGAATTAAATGGCCGTTAATTAAATAATAGTGAATATTTAATTAAATAATTAAATAATATATTTAATTCAGAAATAATCAAAAATATTGGAAATCACAATATTCGATGAACGGGGTCGTCACTTAGATTTAATTCAGCTTAGAGTTGAATTATATTGACGAATATATTCAATCGACGTCAGTTTGAAACGTAGAATTATAATATAATTAAAATAGAGCTTGAAATGGCGCGGCAGTTCGCTATTTGGCGATTTGAACTTCAATTGAATGTACAGGATTCGTTTTAAGCCGGATTTCTGTGAAACAAGAAACGTGTGGAGCTGGTGGAGTATATCTTTCTAGTGGAAGAGAAAAATCGGGATTTCGTCGTGTAGATTTTGAGATATGTCCAAATCAAATTTTAGAAAAGTCGCTGTGGAAATTCCTTTATAATTTATAAAGGAATTATTTATATTTTAAAAAGGAAATTTCAATATAAATCAAATATCGGGTTGACCCAGAAGCGAATATCGAGTTAGAAATCAATATAGGATTTTTCTGAGCTGTATGGTATTCCACTGTGAATATATACGATAATATAAATTTATTTATATTTAATTTAATTTTATTTAAATATATTTATATATTTAAATGGGTCATCCAGAGCATTAAAAATAGTCGGTTTTGCAAACGAAGTCGGAATTCGACGAAACCAGTTTTGTTGGATCCGCAATATCAAATAGTTGTTAGATTTCCAGTTTCGTGATTTTTAGAGTCACTATGTGGCCGTACGGATTTTTAGAGTGTAAAATAGTCAGTATTACGACGGTTAAAAATACGTTGTGTGAGCATACGGAGTCGGAATTCCACGAAACCAGTTTCGTTGGGACCGTGATGTCGAACTCTAGCTACATGTCCATTTTCGTAATTTTTGGGTATAGCATGTGGTTATAGGAATTTTTAGAAGACGAATTAACAAAGGAATATTCCGAGAATATTCCCTACCTCAAAATATCTAGATAACACTATAAATACCCCACAAATCTTTCTAAACCTAATTCTCACTTCCACAAGTCAAAACAAAAATCCACCGTAACCCTTTTTCTTCAGCAAAATGATTTTTCGTTCTTTGTAAAATCAAAGAAAAATCCCAGAGAAATCCTAAAATCATAGAACTTATATATATGAATTCCTACGATGTTTCTCTTCTACCTCATAACAAATTCTGAGTGTTCGGCTTCCATTTGTGCTCGCTGAAATTGAACGCAGTAACTAGGGTTCATCGGTTTGTGAAGTATGGGTGAAACGAGTGTGGGTTTGAGTTTGAATTTGGGTTTGTGGTTGGTTTTTGTTTCGGTTGAGGGAACTTTGAGGGTTTCCGTGAGTTTTGGGTTCGCAAGTTTCTGCTCGAACTCAGTGACGAACTGGGAACCGTGATCTGAAGGAGTGAGTCGAGCGGGAACTTTTAGGGTTAAGAGGGTTGTACTCGCGAAGGGGAAGCTGTGGGTGGGTTTGGTTCAGTGAACGATGGTGTATGGACGTGGGATTGTTGGGTTGAAGATACGGCAATGGTGTATTTGGGTTTGGAGTTCACGATTCTAAGTTTTGAGGGAGACAAGGTTCGGGTCTGGGAAATAGAAGGGGATGGGCCGATTTCAAGGTGTAAGGCCCATATTAACTAATAATTCGTGTTTTATATTATTTAAATTATTATACTAAATTATAAAATGAATATCATTGCCATACGATATCAGAATCACGAACCGTAAGTTGCGTTGGGACCGTATGGACGAGAGCTTCACAATGAAGCTGACTGGAAGTGGATCCGAGCTCGTTTCAATTTATGGAGAAATAAATTTTCTGTCGAAATCAAAGAACGCAAACCGATTATATAACGGTTAACGCATCAATGTGAGTAAATCTCACCAACTCTGAACAGTTTATAATTTCATGTTGTATTTTTAGAACTGATGGAAATTGTCTGATTGACTGTGTGTTGACTGTTTGATTGAACTGCTAGTCAGTTAATGAAATATTATATATATATAATATATAAACAGTTAGATAGTTATCTATTGATTCTGTTTATCAGAATAATTTATATTGAACTGAAAGTGATGATAATCATATTGTGTAACATCTGTGGATGCAGGGAGACAGGTTGGAGGAATCCGACTAGATTCCTCAACAGTTATTTTATTGTTTTTCATATATTATGATATATGATGTAGTTAAAACCTGTGGTTGATTATATAGGTTTGAATGAGATTGGTCATCGTGATTTGATATGATTGAATACCATAACATACGAGATGTTGATAAGGAGATTTTCAAAGTGATATTGAAAACAGAAATATTTATAAATTGAAATATTTATAAATAAGAAATATTTACAAAAGGGAATATTTATAAATAGGAGGTATTTTAAAAAGGAAATAAATTCAAAACATTTTCTTTTGAATGGAAAGGCCTGTGTGGTGGGTTTGGAGATTTTCCCGATACTCCCGATACAAAGGAGGTTATGGCGAATTTTCCCGGAAAGTTAAGGAGTTAGAATTTTTTTTAAGAAAAAATTTGAAAAGGAAAATATTTGCAAACCATTTGCAAATAGAATAAAATAGAGAAAAGAAATATTTGTAAACCATTTACAAATAGAATTGAAAGGGGGAATATTTAGAAAATAAATAGAGTTAATAAAAAGGAAATTGGTTTATAAAGGAAACCGTTATAAAAAGGAAAACATTATTAAAAGGACATTTATAAAGTGAAGAACCGTTACTAATAGTAAATCTTTATAAATGAATAAACGTGTTAAAAAGGGAGTACCAATTCGAATAGAGTAAAGGAGAAATCGAATATGGTATTCGAAGTTAGTTAATCGAATATGGTATTCGAAAGTTAGTTAATCGAATATGGTATTCGAAAGGAGAAATCGAATACGGTATTCGAAGTTAGTTAATCGAATAGGGTATTCGAAAGTTAGTTAATCGAATATGGTATTCGAAGTTAGTTAATCGAATATGGTATTCGAAGTTAGTTAATCGAATATGGTATTCGAAAGTTAGTTAATCAAATATGGTATTCGAAGTTAGTTAATCGAATATGGTATTCGAAAGTTAGTTAATCGAATATGGTATTCAAAAGTTAGTTAATCGAATATGGTATTCGAAGTTAGTTAATCGAATATAGACATTCGAAAGGAGAAATCGAATATGGTATTCGAAGTTAGTTAATCGAATATGGTATTCGAAAGTTAGTTAATCGAATAAGTTATTCGAAAGGGGTTAGTCGAGTCGTGTTAGTCAAATAGAGTTAATCAGTTAGAGTTAACCAGTTAGAGTTAATCAGTTAGAGTTAACCAGTTGGAGGTAATTAGTTAGAGTTAATCGATTAGAGTTAAAGCGAACTTGAGTTAATCAAATATAGTTATTTGAGACAGAGTTAGTCAAACATAGTATTCAGGGTAAGTTGCCATCTTGTACAACTGCTAGCGTAATTCGCAGGGCTGTAAATAGCCTACGGCGGTCGAATGTTTCCTGAGGGAGTCAGGCGTAACCATTGTGATCGCTGCGACCTAGAGTCAAGCGAATGGAGTTTAATCGAATATTAGTTATTCGATAGGAATTAATCGAGTTGATCGAGTTGAGAAATAAGTCAAATTAAATAAGTTGAGTTGATCGGGTGGTTCGACCAAGTTAGTCGAGCCTAGTTAATCGAATCGAATTGGTCGAACCAAGTAAGTCGAGTTAAGTTAGTCATGTTAAGTTATTCAAGTTAAGTTAGTCAAGTTAAGTTAGTCGAGTTTAAGTTATCGATGTTAGTTTCATCGAAAGGAGTTATCGATGTTAGTTTCATCGAAAGGAGTTATCGATGTTAGTTTCATCGAAAGGAGTTATCGATGTTAGTTTCATCGAAGGGAGTTATCGATTTATAGTTTAAATCGAAGTGAGATTTTCAAATATGAGATATTTGAAAAGGAAGAGTTATCGAATATTAGTTATTCGAAGAGAGGTTATCGAATATCGTTTATTCGAGAAGGAGTTAATCGAATATAGGTTATTCGAAGAAGAGTTAATCAAATAGAGATTTCTCGAAGAGAGTTAATCGGCAAATTGGATTATATCGAATTCGGGAAAGTACTTATACTTTCTAGTGTCTAAATAGAGATTTATTTATTTATAAATAAATAAATGTTAGGTTAATTATTCACTAATAAGAATAGATGTTATAATTAAAGTTAGATAATTCGAAAGTAGGGATTATAGCGTTATCGTTATAAACAATGTTTTAAATATAGAAGTGGACTAGTAAAATTGAATCCGAGAAAGGCGTAAAGAGGTTGTTAAAGATTAAAAGATAAACTTTGACCATTTCGAAGTTATAACGTTGTTCAGTTAAGGTCTGAGAGGTAATTATACCCCAACTTGAGTGACTTCCTTCTTAACTAAGAAATGGTAAGGTTTGATCGTAAAGGAGTTTTGGAAATGTTTTCCAAACGAGAATCAGAAATGTTTTCTGATAAAAGAAAATAAGAATTTAGAATATAGGGAAACAGGAGATAAGTAAATAAATGAACTAAAGAGATTTATGTTAAATAATGTTTGTTCGATATAATTTCCATTTGGAAATAATATCGTTGTTTGCACACTTGTTTTTCTTCGATAGTTAACTCACAGACTATCGAAGTTTTTGACCATTTTAACGTTGTTAATATGGAGAGACCAGTTGGATTATAATCCAAAGAACCACTCTGTATTGGCATAAGCGTCGCGAATCATATATGCCAAAGATAATTGAAGACGGAGTAAAATGCAAGGACTATCCTGTCTACAGAATAGTGCCTTCGGTTTGTCCAGTCCCAGGACAACTTGTATGGACGAAGGTCTGACAGAGTATATCTAATGGATCGCGTAAGTTGATCTGTTCAAACGTATTCACGTTTGGTGGCGGAGGAATTCGTTTCTCTTAGCTGTATACCCGTGTTATTTTTGGATAAGTCAATTTGTGATTTGGCGGGTATGACGATGTGACATTTCTAAGTGAATGAAGATGGATGTCTGACATAGTATTTCCAGACGGTCACGTACATTGATTTCTTCAACTATACCAAGAGTGGAAGCGGAGAAGGAAACTTCTTTTAGCTGACACGTAATGTATGGTTGTAGACGCAAATTAGTGATTCTGATGGATCTGACAATGTGGCATTCGAAGTGAATCTGATGTAATGATAAAGAGTAGCTTCTAGCCTCATCATCCGGTAATGACAAAAATCGGGCAGGCAGCATGGCTAAGTCGGTCGCACCGAAGTAGGGTGTATAATCACCTATCTAGTGAATATTCATTTGTTTCTTAAATCTATCAATGTTGTCCCATATATATATACGGGAACGGTTGCTGATCCCAACCGTTGGTGATGTACATTCGATACACTCAAGCGAAATGAGTGGTCGGTCATGTGTGGCTGAGTTGCAAGATGTTCTTGTTGAACTCAAGTGTATCGTTCCTAGAGTACACTGATCGGAAGGTGGTTCCATACCTTGTCATAGTTGGAAATCCAATCATCCAATACGTGCTTGCGATTTTGATTGTATACTATATATGTAGTAACGTAAGATGCAAGCGTTTCTGCTAGATTGATATCTATTTGTATTTAGACATTATTATAATATCAGAATGATATTACTTTACAAAGTTGTTTGGATTCTCATAAGGGAAAAACCCGTTCCGTTCTGCGGCGTGGTCTTATGAGATATCGTTCCTTGTTCATATAACTGTGTTAAACTATTTTACTCACACCAGTCCCATGACTGACCCGGAGTTTATTTGTTTTGTTTTCCCTAAACTCTTGGGTGCCTAATTTTGTACGGGCAGTCAAGTAGTCAGGAATTTACAGATATACTGGAAGAGCGTGGAGCATGAGGCTTCAAGATCATACAGCTATAGTTATTTCCGCTGTGTTGTAAGTGCTGTACTCTGATAAGTGCTATTGTATACATAACTATTATATTTCAAAGTTATGTTATATATTATATGTTATTCGTTCCGCTGTGAGGTTCGTGTTACTCTGATGTTGTGTTCTTCTTCTTCTTCTATTCTAAGTTTCTATCTTATCTATTCTCACCTTCTAATTTCTTTCATTAATTACCGGGATTTTTCGATGTTTTGGTTATCGACATCGAGCTTACGTCGATAACCAAAGTCGCTCAAAATCCGGGTTACTACAGTTGGTATCAGAGCTTAAGTTAAGAATTACCTTGGCTCTGTGGCATGACTCGGTAGAGATAGGGTTAGTAATACCCTAGATTGAGTTTGAGTGTATATATACAAGTGCGTATTTGTATTTGATATAAAAATGGTTTTATATTGTGGAGATTCATTGGCTAAGTTGTTTATGAGTTCCGGTCAATCAGTTTGATCCACTGTATCGGTAGGAGTAAATAAATACTTGAATACGATGGACCGACATAGTATGGATATGTAATATATTATCATATATTAGATATATTGGTTGTAACTATAATCGAGTAAGATTATAACATGTGAAATGGTTATATATAACTAATCAGAATTTATATAAGTGAATTATATGAAATTAAGATGAATTAAAGATGAATTTAAATCAGATTTGGAATTAAAATAAGGAAATTTTAAGTTCCTGGGAGATCTTGAAATGTTTTCAAAATGGAAGTATTCAGTAATGGTTTTTAAATGATATGGTATTGAAATCACTTGGGTCGCTGGAAAATTATTTCGATGATGACTGCGCAGTATCATCGGTGTGATTTTCGAGTTCTAAGTGGTGGATTACTACCAAAGATTTTGATTTGAATTGTTTGAGAAAACAAGCTGTTTGGAGATTCAAAGGTTTTGAATTGGCATTATGATTTCAAGTTGATTTGAAATAAACCCAGGAATTTAAGTTCTGGAATTTAAATTTAACGTATGAAGTTAAATGGATTAAAATAGTGAAAGGGAATAATAAATTAGAATTTAACTTTGACTAAGTTAAATAAAATTGGATTTGATTAGAGGATAATTTGAAATTTAATTCGACTTAGGTATAAGCGAATGATTTGGTTTTGAGAATGAACTGATTGGAGATCAGGTTGGTAGTGCATTGTTATATGCAGAAGTGGTAATGGATGGTAGGGATATAATGATATGCCCAACAAAAAGGTACAAGTTTATATTTTATATGAGTTAGAGATTTATGAGCCGAATTGGCAAGCCGCTTGGCTGTTTGATTTTCTTTTGGAATAAAGAAGGCCCAGAGAGGCGAGTTGGAGTTTGAGATATTGACCAGTACAAAGGAAGTGCTGGCGAAATTTTTTCGGAAAGCTAAGGCGTTAGAAAATTTTCAGGATTTTTAAAAATTTAGTTAGTCAGAATAAATTAGTATTTCAGTCGATATTAATTGGTTCAGTTGAAACCGGAGATAAGAGGTAAACAGAAAAAATTTACCCAGTAGATAGGGTCGTCCCCTAGCCTAGCAATTTCGAGGACGAAATTTTATTAAGGGGGGAAGATTGTAGTGACCCGTATTTTAGCAAGATAATAATTTATTAATTTAATTATATAAATAGTGATTTAGAGAATTAAATGGACGTTAATTAAATAATAGTGAATATTTAATTAAATAATTAAATAATATATTTAATTCAGAAATAATCAAAAATATTGGAAATCACAATATTCGATGAACGGGGTCGTCACTTAGATTTAATTCAGCTTAGAGTTGAATTATATTGACGAATATATTCAATTGACGTCAGTTTGAAACGTAGAATTATAATATAATTAAAATAGAGCTTGAAATGGCACGACAGTTCGCTATTTGGCGATTTGAACTTCAATTGAATGTACAGGATTCGTTTTAAGCCGGATTTCTGTGAAACAAGAAACGTGTGGAGCTGGTGGAGTATATCTTTCTAGTGGAAGAGAAAAATCGGGATTTCGTTGTGTAGATTTTGAGATATGTCCAAATCAAATTTTAGAAAAGTCGCTGTGGAAATTCCTTTATAATTTATAAAGGAATTATTTATATTTTAAAAAGGAAATTTCAATATAAATCAAATATCGGATTGACCCAGAAGCGAATATCGAGTTAGAAATCAATATAGGATTTTTCTGAGCTGTATGGTATTCCACTGTGAATATATACGATAATATAAATTTATTTATATTTAATTTTATTTTATTTAAATATATTTATATATTTAAATGGGTCATCCAGAGCTTTAAAAATAGCCGGTTTTACAAACGAAGTCGGAATTCGACGAAACCAGTTTTGTTGGATCCGTAATATCAAATAGTTGTTAGATTTCCAGTTTCGTGATTTTTAGAGTCACTATGTGGCCGTACGGATTTTTAGAGTGTAAAATAGTCAGTATTTCGACGGTTAAAAATACGTTGTGTGAGCATACGGAGTCGGAATTCCACGAAACCAGTTTCGTTGGGACCGTGATGTCGAACTCTAGCTACATGTCCATTTTCGTAATTTTTGGGTATAGTATGTGGTTATAGGAATATTTAGAAGACGAATTAACAAAGGAATATTCCGAGAATAATCCCTACCTCAAAATATCTAGATAACACTATAAATACCCCACAAATCTTTCTAAACCTAATTCTCACTTCCACAAGTCAAAACAAAAATCCGCCGTAATCCTTTTTCTTCAGCAAAATGATTTTTCGTTCTTTGTAAAATCAAAGAAAAATCCCAGAGAAATCCTAAAATCATAGAACTTATATATATGAATTCCTACGATGTTTCTCTTCAACCTCATAACAAATTCTGAGTGTTCGGCTTCCATTTGTGCTCGCTGAAATTGAACGCATTAACTAGGGTTCATCGGTTTGTGAAGTATGGGTGAAACGAGTGTGGGTTTGAGTTTGAATTTGGGTTTGTGGTTGGTTTTTGTTTCGGTTGAGGGAACTTTGAGGGTTTCCGTGAGTTTTGGGTTCGCAAGTTTCTGCTCGAACTCAGCGACGAACTGGGAACCGTGATCTAAAGGAGTGAGTCGAGCGGGACCTTTTAGGGTTAAGAGGGTTGTACTCGTGAAGGGGAAGCTGTGGGTGGGTTTGGTTCAGTGAACGATGGTGTATGGACGTGGGATTGTTGGGTTGAAGATACGTCAATGGTGTATTTGGGTTTGGAGTTCACGATTCTAAGTTTTGAGGAAGACAAGGTTCGGTTCTGGGAAATAGAAGGGAATGGGCCGATTTCAAGGTGTAAGGCACATATTAACTAATAATTCATGTTTTATATTATTTAAATTATTATACTAAATTATAAAATGAATATCATTGCCATACGATATCAGAATCACGAACCGTAAGTTGCGTTGGGACCGTACGGACGAGAGCTTCACAATGAAGCTGACTGGAAGTGGATCCGAGCTCGTTTCAATTTATGGAGAAATAAATTATCTGTCGAAATCAAAGAACGCAAACCGATTATATAACGGTTAACGCGTCAATGTGAGTAAATCTCACCAACTCTGAACAGTTTATAATTTCATGTTGTATTTTTAGAACTGATAGAAATTGTCTGATTGACTGTGTGTTGACTGTTTGATTGAACTGCTAGTCAGTTAATGAAATATTATATATATATATAATATATAAACAGTTAGATAGTTATCTATTGATTCTGTTTATCAGAATAATTTATATTGAACTGAAAGTGATGATAATCATATTGTGTAACATCTGTGGATGCAGGGAGACAGGTTGGAGGAATCCGACTGGATTCCTCAACAGTTATTTTATTGTTTTTCATATATTATGATATATGATGTAGTTAAAACCTTTGGTTGATTATATAGGTTTGAATGAGATTGGTCATCGTGATTTGATATGATTGAATACCATAACATACGGGATGTTGATAAGGAGATTTTCAAAGTGATATTGAAAACAGAGATATTTATAAATTGAAATATTTATAAATAAGAAATATTTACAAAAGGGAATATTTATAAATAGGAGGTATTTTAAAAAGGAAATAAATTCAAAACATTTTCTTTTGAATGGAAAGGCCTGTGTGGCGGGTTTGGGGATTTTCCCGATACTCCCGATACAAAGGAGGTTATGGCGAATTTTCCCGGAAAGTTAAGGAGTTAGAATTTTTTTTAAGAAAAAATTTGAAAAGGAAAATATTTGCAAACCATTTGCAAATAGAATAAAATAGAGAAAAGAAATATTTGTAAACCATTTACAAATAGAATTGAAAGGGGGAATATTTAGAAAATAAATAGAGTTAATAAAAAGGAAATTGGTTTATAAAGGAAACCGTTATAAAAAGGAAAACGATATTAAAAGGACATTTATAAAGTGAAGAACCGTTACTAATAGTAAATCTTTATAAATGAATAAACGTGTTAAAAAGGGAGTACCAATTCGAATAGAGTAAAGGAGAAATCGAATATGGTATTCGAAGTTAGTTAATCGAATATGGTATTCGAAAGTTAGTTAATCGAATATGGTATTCGAAAGGAGAAATCGAATATGGTATTCGAAGTTAGTTAATCGAATAGGGTATTCGAAAGTTAGTTAATCGAATATGGTATTCGAAGTTAGTTAATCGAATATGGTATTCGAAGTTAGTTAATCGAATATGGTATTCGAAAGTTAGTTAATCGAATATGGTATTCGAAGTTAGTTAATCGAATATGGTATTCGAAAGTTAGTTAATCGAATATGGTATTCGAAGTTAGTTAATCGAATATAGACATTCGAAAGGAGAAATCGAATATGGTATTCGAAGTTAGTTAATCGAATATGGTATTCGAAAGTTAGTTAATCGAATAAGTTATTCGAAAGGGGTCAGTCGAGTCGTGTTAGTCAAATAGAGTTAATCAGTTAGAGTTAACCAGTTAGAGTTAATCAGTTAGAGTTAACCAGTTGGAGGTAATTAGTTAGAGTTAATCGATTAGAGTTAAAGCGAACTTGAGTTAATCAAATATAGTTATTTGAGACAGAGTTAGTCAAACATAGTATTCAGGGTAAGTTGCCATCTTGTACGACTGCTAGCGTAATTCGCAGGGCTGTAAATAGCCTACGGGGTCGAATGTTTCCTGAGGGAGTCAGGCGTAACCATTGTGATCGCTGCGACCTAGAGTCAAGCGAATGGAGTTTAATCGAATATTAGTTATTCGATAGGAATTAATCGAGTTGATCGAGTTGAGAAATAAGTTAAGTTAAATAAGTTGAGTTGATCGGGTGGTTCGACCAAGTTAGTCGAGCCTAGTTAATCGAATCGAATTGGTCGAACCAAGTAAGTCGAGTTAAGTTAGTCAAGTTAAGTTAGTCAAGTTAAGTTAGTCGAGTTAAAGTTATCGATGTTAGTTTCATCGAAAGGAGTTATCGATGTTAGTTTCATCGAAAGGAGTTATCTATGTTAGTTTCATCGAAGGGAGTTATCGATTTATAGTTTAAATCGAAGTGAGATTTTCAAATATGAGATATTTGAAAAGGAAGAGTTATCGAATATTAGATATTCGAAGAGAGGTTATCGAATATCATTTATTCGAGAAGGAGTTAATCGAATATAGGTTATTCGAAGAAGAGTTAATCAAATAGAGATTTCTCGAAGAGAGTTAATCGGCAAATTCGATTATATCGAATTCGGGAAAGTACTTATACTTTCCAGTGTCTAAATAGAGATTTATTTATTTATAAATAAATAAATGTTAGGTTAATTATTCACTAATAAGAATAGATGTTATAATTAAAGTTAGATAATTCGAAAGTAGGGATTATAGCGTTATCGTTATAACCAATGTTTTAAATATAGAAGTGGACTAGTAAAATTGAATCCGAGAAAGGCGTAAAGAGGTTGTTAAAGATTAAAAGATAAACTTTGACCATTTCGAAGTTATAACGTTGTTCAGTTAAGGTCTGAGAGGTAATTATACCCCAACTTGAGTGACTTCCTTCTTAACTAAGAAATGGTAAGGTTTGATCGTAAAGGAGTTTTGGAAATGTTTTCCAAACCAGAATCAGAAATGTTTTCTGATAAAAGAAAATAAGAATTTAGAATATAGGGAAACAGGAGATAAGTAAATAAATGAACTAAAGAGATTTATGTTAAATAATGTTTGTTCGATATAATTTCCATTTGGAAATAATATCGTTGTTTGCACACTTGTTTTTCTTCGATAGTTAACTCACAGACTTTCGAAGTTTTTGACCATTTTAACGTTGTTAATATGGAGAGACCGGTTGGATTATAATCCAAAGAACCACTCTGTATTGGCATATGCGTCGCGAATCATATATGCCAAAGATAATTGAAGACGGAGTAAAATGCAAGGACTATCCTGTCTACAGAATAGTGCCTTCGGTTTGTCCAGTCCCAGGACAACTTGTATGGACGAAGGTCTGACAGATTATATCTAATGGATCGCGTAAGTTGATCTGTTCAAACGTATTCACGTTTGGTGGTGGAGGAATTCGTTTCTCTTAGCTGTATACCTGTGTTATTTTTGGATAAGTCAATTTGTGATTTGGCGGGTATGACGATGTGACATTTCTAAGTGAATGAAGATGGATGTCTGACATAGTATTTCCAGACGGTCACGTACATTGATTTCTTCAACTACACCAAGAGTGGAAGCGGAGAAGGAAACTTCTTTTAGCTGACACGTAATGTATGGTTGTAGACGCAAATTAGTGATTCTGATGGATCTGACAATGTGGCATTCGAAGTGAATCTGATGTAATGATAAAGAGTAGCTTCTAGCCTCATCATCCGGTAATGACAGAAATCGGGCAGGCAGCATGGCTAAGTCGGTCGCACCGAAGTAGGGTGTATAATCACCTATCTAGTGAATATTCATTTGTTTCTTAAATCTATCAATGTTGTCCCATATATATATACGGGAACGGTTGCTGATCCCAACCGTTGGTGATGTACATTCGATACACTCAAGCGAAATGAGTGGTCGGTCATGTGTGGCTGAGTTGCAAGATGTTCTTGTTGAACTCCAGTGTATCGTTCCTAGAGTACACTGATCGGAAGGTGGTTCCATACCTTGTCATAGTTGGAAATCCAATCATCCAATACGTGCTTGCGATTTTGATTGTATACTATATATGTAGTAACGTGAGATGCAAGCGTTTCTGCTAGATTGATATCTATTTGTATTTAGACATTATTATAATATCAGAATGATATTACTTTACAAAGTTGTTTGGATTCTCATAAGGGAAAAACCCGTTTCGTTCTGCGGCGTGGTCTTATGAGATATCGTTCCTTGTTCATATAACTGTGTTAAACTATTTTACTCACACCAGTCCCATGACTGACCCGGAGTTTATTTGTTTTGTTTTCCCTAAACTCTTGGGTGCCTTATTTTGTACGGGCAGTCAAGTAGTCATGAATTTACAGATATACTGGAAGAGCGTGGAGCAGGAGGCTTCAAGATCATATAGCTATAGTTATTTCCGCTGTGTGGTAAGTGTTGTACTCTGATAAGTGCTATTGTACACATAACTGTTATATTTCAAAGTTATGTTATATATTATATGTTATTCGTTCCGCTGTGAGGTTCGTGTTACTCTGATGTTGTGTTCTTCTTCTTCTTCTATTCTAAGTTTCTATCTTATCTATTCTCACCTTCTAATTTCTTTCATTAATTACCGGGATTTTTCGATGTTTTGGTTATCGACATCGAGCTTACGTTGATAACCAAAGTCGCTCAAAATCCGGGTTACTACAAAATTCCTTTATAATTTATAACAATTTATTTACATTATAAATGGATTTTTAATATTAATTGAATATCGATTTAATCTGGGATTTTGAAATATCGAGTTATAAATCCTGATATATTTATTTGAGGTTATATGGTATCATATGTGAATATATACAATAATATTTATTTATTTATATTTAATTTAATTATTTTTAAATATATTAGTATTTAAATTGGTTTATTTAGAGCTTTAAAAATAGCCAGTTTTGCAAACGAACTCCGTTTTCGACGAAACTAATTTTGTTGGATCCGGAATATTAAATTATTGTTAGATTTCAAATTCCGTGATTTTTTGGGCCAGTGTGTGGCCGTACGGATATTTAATGTGAAAAACAATCGAAAATTTGACCTTTAAAAAAACGTTGTGTGAGCAAACGGAGTCGGAATTCGGCGAAACCAGTTTCGTTGGGTCCGTAATGTCGAACTGAAGGTATATGTCCATTTTCGTGATTTTTGGGTATCGTATGTGATCATAGGAATTTTTAGAATGATAAACAGAGTTGAAAATTTAATATAAACTAATATAAAAATAAGTAGCTTAACTACAAAGCTATGTATCCTTATAAATACCCTCTCTAAACCTAATTTCAATTTTCCATTGGCCAATATTAGACCGAAAGAAAAACATGAGATATCTTCCTTTATAAATTCTTATAAATTCAAAATGAAATTCATAAATCACCACAACTACATATTTGAATTTCAGAGATCATCCTCTTCGTTCTCATATAGCTTTAAGTGAGTTCGGTTATGTTTTCCGTTGAATCCTTCTTCATCAACGCAACCTAGGGTTTGCGATTTAAGGGATTTTGAGGCTGTAATTCTTAAATTCGACATCAGTTTGGGGTTCTTGATGGTGGATAACACATCGTGACGGGATTTCAAAGGGTTTAATGCTGAATTGAGTCGCCCGAAATACAAGAGGAGTGCGGTATTTTCTGAAAACCACGATGAATGAAAATGGGGATCGAGTTTCACAAAATCTGGTATGGAAGTGAAGAGTTTTTAATGAGGATTAGCATGGTGATGTTTGTTTGATTTTTAAAAGATTATGATGGGAGAACGTTGAAGAAGAAGTCATGCTTGTTTTAATGTATATAACAGTCCGAACGCGTTTTCTTGGGTGAAGCGAAGATGTGCCGATGGTGATCAAGTTGAGTAGGATTCGATGAGATGAAGTATAGTGTTATCAGTTTGTGAAATGGTGGAGTGCGGTGTGAATTGAGATGGATTAAAGAATGTGTGAAGGACAATGAAGTTGTGAGTGGTTACTGGAGGATACGGGGAAACATTGTCGGGGGAGAAGAAGAAAGGGGCAGGCCAGAATTAGAATGGGTCGTTGAGAAAAAGAGGGGTAAATCCCAATAACTTTGTAATTAGTTTAATTTAAATTTAAATTAGTATGTTAGCTTGTAAATTAAATTTCTATGTCATACGATATCGGAATTTCAAACGGTCAGATCCGTTGGGATCTTATGGATGAGCGCTACACAATGGAACTGACTGGGAGTGAATTGGAGCTCGTCTCAATTTAAGGTGAGTTAAAACGCCTATACGAATTGACGATAATTTATCGTTATTTAGCAATAAATTACCAATGTGAGTAAAACTCACTAACTCTATCAGTTTATATTTTTATAAATATAATCTAGTATTGATAAATGATGATTGATTGTTGTGTGTTGATTGTTTGGTTGAAATTATAGATAATGATATATATATATATATAATCGTTAAGTTTATATTGATTCTGTTTATCAGAATATTTCATATGGAAATGAAATCAATGTTATTTATATTATTTAACATCTGTGGATGCAGGGAGACAGGTTGGAGGGATCCAACTGGATTCCTCAATATTGTAATACTGTTGTTTTATATACTGTGATATATGATGTGATATATAATATGTGATTGATTATGATAACACTGCTCATGTTATTTGGTATTTTAAATACCATATGAAATACTGGAATGTAAAAAGGAAATTTTCAAAGTGAATATTGAAAATGAAGGATTTATATAGAATAAATAGAGTTATATAAAAGGATTTATATAGAATAAATAGAATTATATAAAGGGAATTATAAATGAGATTTAAATGTTGGAAACGAAATAAGATTTGTATGAATAATTCTGCAAATAGAAGTATAAATAGAATTTGGATTTGAGATATTATATTAAATATGAAATCAAACTGTTTTGGTTATATAAAGAATTATTATTCACATTCCATGTGAAAAATTAGATTAAAGTAAATATTTTGCTAATAAAATATTTATAAAGGAAATAGGGTTTGAAATAGGAATTAAAAATGGACTTAAAGGAATTAGAAAATGATCGGAGATTAGTTAAGTTGAACAACTATCTGGGTATTGATCTGATGTTGGTTTTGGCCTTTGGGGTTAATACGTAGGGGGTTGTTCTCTTACTAGTTTACAGTTAGAGACTGATATATGTGAAAAGATAGTGATGCGTGAATCAGAAATGGAAACGTTTAACAAAGTTAAAAAGGTATATTTTCTAAAATTAGAAAATAAGGATTTGATGAATATATGGAAACGAGAAATGGGGAAATGAATAAATGTTGATTGATGATTGATCGGTAGAATTTCCATTTGGAAATAATATCGTTGTTTGCACACATGTTTTTCTTTGATAGTTAAATAACCGATTATCAAAGTTCTTGACCATTTTTCCGTCATCAATACGGAGAGACCGGGATCAGATTCATTGTCTGAAAACCACTATGTATGGGCGTTAGCGTTGCGATCAAATATGATGAAGATAATTGAAGACGGAGTTATGCAAGGGCTGTCATGTTTACAGAATAGTGCCTTCGGTCTGTCCAGTCCCAGGATGACCTGTATGGAAGAATGTATGACAGAGTATATTTAATAGATCGCGTAAGTTGATCTCTTCAAACATATTTACGTTTGATGGCGGAGGAATTCGTATCTCTTAACTGTATATCCGTGATACATTTGGGGAAATCAGTTTGTGATTTAGCGGGTATGACATTCAAAGTGAATGAAGATGTGGTTTGTAAAGGATACGTTATGGCCTCCAGCCTCACAACCGGAAATGGTATAAAATCGGGTAGGTCTCATGGCTATGTGGCCAATTAGGGTCTATTGTCACCTGATCTAGAGAAATTCCATTTACTTCTATAATCTATTTCTATGTTGTCCCTTTCGGAAAACGGTAGCTGATCCCAATCGTTGGTAATAATACATTCGGTACACTCAAGAAAAATGAGTGACCGGTCGTGTTTAGCCTGGGTTACAAGATGTTCTTTTTGAACCCGGTGTATTTCCCTCTAGAGATACACTGTCGTAAGGTGGTCCCATACCTTGCGAATTAGAATTCATTACCCAATAAGAGCCTGCGGTTTTTGATTGTATATTATATATGTCGAGCGTGAGATGAACGCGTTCTACTAAATTGCTATCTACTTGATTTAGACATTATTATAATATCAGAAAAATATTGGTCTTAAGAAATATTTTGGGTTATCGTAAGGTAAAAACCATATGTATTTATGTGTGAATCGGTCTTACGATTATCATTGCTTTTGAAAAGTATTTGGAAAAGTTAAACCAAGTGTTTGGAGTTTACTCACACTAGTCTCATGACTGATACGGAGTTTATTTTGTTTTGTTTTCCCTAAACTCTTGAGTGCCCAATTTTGTACGGGCAGTCAAGTAGTCGGGATTTTACAGATATACTGAGAGCTTGGAGCAGGAGGATTCAGGGTTATATAGCTATTTATGTGTGAATCGGTCTTACGATCCCCAATAGCCCATATCTTTATCTTTCGAATTCTCCATTCTGAATCTTTCCTTTTTCGTTTCAGCATGGCTGAAGATCTTAATCTACCGGACGGTGTATCGATACCAGGATGGTATAGGAGGTTATTAGAGGCTAGGGCCGCTGCAGTTCCAGCCAATGTTACTCCACCACCAGTTGCACCCGTTCCTCCTCCTCCTCCTCGCGTAGATACTTTTGCAAAGACGTGCAAGGAATTCAAGGCTATGGGTGGAAAGCCATTTCAAAGGTCAGAAACGTTTGTGGAAGCTAGAGATTGGCTTAAGGGGGTGGAAGAATTGCTAGAAATCTTTGAAGTAGAAGAAGGGAGGAGAGTTCGATTAGCAGCTTGGTTGATGAAGGGAGAGGCCTCGTTTTGGTGGGAGGTTACTAATGGGGATCGTCCTGTTGACTCTTGGGTGGATTTCAGACGTAGGTTCGAGGCGAAGTTTCTATCAAGGGTGGAAGAAAATCTATATATGGAAAGGTTCTTGACATTGAAGCAAGGAGGCTCATCAGTGAAAGAATATGTCAATAAATTTAATCAGTTAGCAAGGTTTGGCTTGGACTTAGTGAACACGCCGGAGAAGAAGGCGCTGAGGTTCGTGAATGGCTTGAATGAACCATTGCAAGGGTTGGCTATGACCCACATCCCTATGGGGGCCACCTTTGAGAAGTTAGTAGAAATGACGCTTATGCATGAGGAGGAAAGCGCTAAAGCTGATAAGGCACCCGTGAAGAAGGGGGATCAGAAGAAACCACAACAACAAAACAAGAAGGGTGGTAAAGACAATAACGGCAAGGGAAAGAAGAAGTGCTTTAACTGTGGAACCCCAGGCCATCTCAGCAAGGATTGCCGAAAGAAAAAGAAGACAGGCTGTTTTCATTGTGGCGATGCGGGACATTTAGTGAAGGACTGCCCAAAGAAGGGGCAGAGGGCAGGAGCTACCCCGGGAGGACAGGTGCAGGCTCTTATGGCACCAGGGCAGGCAAGGGGACAAGTTCAGGCTCTCGCGGTCCCACCGCTGCAAGAACGAGGTAGAACCATTTCTGTTGAAAGCTTAGTTTTTCTGTTTGGTCATCATGTCCGTACCTTATTCGATTCGGGTGCATCACATTCGTTTATCTCTACATCATTAGTTGAATCACTGCACTTAAACACCAGTTTAGTAGAGGATCCCTTAGTTGTTTCGAATCCAATAGGGGGCTCAGCTTATTTGTCCATGATGTGTTTGGATTTGAAAATTTCCATACTTAGCGTTGAATTTAGATGTGATGCTTATGTGTTGGGCTTCACGGGCTATGGGCTAATTTTAGGAATGGATTGGTTATCCAGAAATGGGGCCGTTCTTGATTGTGAAAGGAGAGTAGTTAGGCTCGTGACTCGCCTTGGCAACACTCTCGAAATATTCTGTAATCCCATAAATTCAGTTATGCTAAGTTATCTAGAATCGCTTGACGCGTCTGAGGAAAATCAACGATCTGTTAGAGTGGTCCGAGAATATTCGGATGTGTTTGAGGAGGTGAAGGGCTTGCCTCCGAAGCGGGAGATAGATTTTCGAATATATCTTGTGGATAATGCGAAACCAGTATCTTTGCCAGTACGCCACATGGCTCTACGTGAAAGGAGGTAACTCGATAAGCAAGTGAAGGAGTTGCTTGAGAAGGGGTTCATAAGATGAAGTATATTGGAGTCGGGTGCTCCAGTAGTATTCGCCACGAAGGTGGATGGGTCCCTTAGACTGTGTGTGGATTATAGAGAACTTAATAAACTTACTAAGAAGAACAGACACCCACTGCCGAGGATTGACGATCTCTTCGATCAGTTAGTTGGCGCCTCAGTGTTTTCGCAGTTGGACTTAGCCACTGGTTTCCATCAGTTGAGAGTGGCTGAGGATAGCATTGACAAGACTGCCTTTAGGACTCCGGACGGTTTCTATGATTGGCTAGTGATGCCCTTCGGTTTGACAAACGCCCCAGCATATTTTGTTGATTTGATGAGTAGGGTGTTTAGGGAGTACCTTAACAAATTCGTGGTAGTCTTTGTAGATGACATCTTGATCTTTTCTAAGGATGAAGAAGAGCATGCCCTACATCTTAGGGAAGTGTTGGAGACCCTACGAGCGCATAGCCTTAAGGCTAAATTTTCCAAGTGTCACTTCTGGAGGAAGGAAGTACGATTATTAGGACACGTGGTTTCCAAAGAAGGGATAGCCGTGGATCCCGCGAAGGTGGTGGCCATCCAAGATTGGAAGGTCCCTAAAAATGCTACCGAAGTGAGAAGTTTCTTGGGGTTGGCTGGCTACTATAGGAAGTTTATCAAAGACTTCGCAAAGATATCAGCTCCATTGACACGCTTGACGAAGAAGAACCTAGTTTTCACATGGGACGTAGATTGTGATGATGCATTCCAATGTTTGAAGAGAGCTTTGATTTCAGCCCCAGTCTTAGCATTGCCAGATGGGAGTAAGCCGTTTACCGTTTATACTGACGCTTATGGGACAGGACTAAGCACAGTCTTAATGCAAGAGGGCAGGGTAATAGCCTATGGTGGAAGGCAGTTGAGAGCGCATGAGAAAAATTATCCTACACATGACCTAAAATTGGCCTCTATTGTTTTCGCGCTTAAGTCTTGGCGTCATTATCTTCTTGGCGAGAAATTCGAACTATTCACTGACCATAAATCTTTAAAATACTTATTCTCTCAAAAGGACTTGAACTTAAGGCAGCAAAGGTGGATGGAGTTCTTGGCGTCCTACGACTTTGAGATAGCATATACCCCTGGCAAGGGTAACGTGGTGGCAGACGCCTTAAGTAGAAAAAGATTATCCTTAAGTCCTTGGTTTGTTGAGCGACGAAGTTTAGAATTCATTTCGATGTTTGACTTTAGACCTTCCGTTGACTTCGTACCCGGTTTGCTAGCATCCTTGGAGGTCAGACCTACGCTTTTGGGATGGATTGGCGAGGCACAGCGAGACGACCTGCAGTTAGTTGAGTTAGTAGAAAAGCTCAAAGGAGGGGAGTCATCAAGCTATCTCCATAGGTATACCCTAGATGATAAGGGTTGGTTACGTAGGGACGGTAGACTTTGTGTACCAAAAGACGATGACCTAAGGAAGACTATTCTTGACGAAGCACATCATTCGAAGATGACCATTCATCCCGGCGGGGACAAGATGTACAAAGACATGAAGAGAGTTTACTTTTGGGCCGACATGAAGAAAGACGTGGCTGAGTATGTCGCTAGATGCTTGGTATGCCAACAAGTAAAAGCGGAGCAAAAGAAACCCGGTGGGTTGCTTCACCCATTGGAGGTTCCACTATGGAAGTGGGAGAGTGTCTCGATGGATTTTGTGGATGGATTACCGCGATCGAGGAGGGGTAATACGGGGATTTGGGTTATAGTAGATAGACTTACTAAGAGCGCCCATTTTATTCCTGTGAAGAGTAAGAGGACTGCTCCATGGTTAGCTTCTGTATACGTTCGAGAGAGAGTTCGTTTGCACGGTGTTCCTTCTAGCATAGTGAGCGACCGCGATCCTATTTTCACAAGCGAATTTTGGAGAAGCTTACAAGAGGCGGTAGGGACTCAGTTATGTTTGAGCACCGCATATCATCCTCAGACGGATGGCCAGACTGAGAGGGTGAATCGAATTCTAGAGGATCTGTTGAGGCTATGTATCCTAGACTTTGGGGGTACATGGGAAGAGCATCTTCCATTGGTTGAGTTCGCATATAATAATAGCTTTCAGTCCAGCATTGGTATGGCACCATTCGAAGCTCTATATGGACGACCTTGTCGTTCACCTACATGTTGGTGGGAATCTACGGATAAGATCTTATTTGGGCCCGATATGATTAGGGAGACTTCAGAGAAGATCGACTTAATTCGAAGGAGGATGAAAGCAGCGCAAGATAGGCCGAAATCTTATGCGGATAAGAGGAGGACAGATCTCGAGTTTGAAGTTGGGGACATGGTCTTTGTCAAAGTGTCTCCATTACGAAACGTTGTTCGCTTTGGGTCCGTTGGGAAATTAGCACCAAGGTTTGTAGGGCCGTTTCCTATTAAAGAGAAAATTGGACAGATGGCATATAGAGTGGAGTTGCCCGAGAGACTTAGTGGTGTACACGACGTATTCCATTTGTCACATTTGAGGAAGTGCTTGCACGAGACCGTGGAAGTGGTAGAGCCGAGCTTTCTTAGAGAGGTGGAGATAGAGCGTGATGCGACAATTCGACGAGCTCCTACGCGCATTCTTGGGTCGGAGATCAAGAGGTTGAGGAATCGAGAGGTCAGACTAGTCAAAGTGCAATGGGGAGATGATGAGAGCAACGCTACTTGGGAGACAGAAGAGAAGATGCGTTCACGATACCCTTTTCTTTTTGAGGGTATGTCTTTTAATTTCTCCTTTATCGCTTAGCTTGTACTTATCTAATCTTTAGTATATCCTCTCGCTAGTATCTTTGACCTTTAGTTAGGATAATCCTATGGTTGAAACATGTGTTTGAAACATGTTATGTATGGTGGATGCAAAGTGGATGCATGTGTTTGCTAGTGGTTGCTCGTGGATGCATATACACACACTATTAGGCACCAGATCGGCTCAGTCACTTCATATTGCATATTGCATATATATGGATGTATTTAGTAAAATGGATGTATGATGGTTGTATTATCATATAGTTGCTGCATTCGGGTGGATGGTTGTGCACGCATATAGAATTAATATGTATCATTAGGAATCTTTTGCATACATATTGGATGCATGGCGCTATCATGAATTGCACTAAGGAGGTCGACTGAATCAGTAGACCGCCTAATTTTGCATTAGGTATGGACTGTGACGACAAGGAATTTCGCTCGGTCCGAACCAGTCGCTAAACCGACCCAGACCGTTCGAAACGCCCTATCGTTTGAGAACACGACAGAACAGAACGCATACAGAAGAACATTTCACTGTATATTACAACAATGCACCAGATTACAAGAATATACAGAGTATAAAAGAATATTACACAGAAATATCAGAGATTTAAATTACATTTAAATACATAGCAGCGGAAAATAATACAATACACAACTAGAAAGAGATATACGGATACAAAGCTTTCCGGATATCGTTCCAGCTGTAAACCAGGATCCTGTGAATATAAATCTGCAAAACCAAAACTACTAGCTGCCCGTGCCAAAATAGGGGCACCCAGAGTTTAGGTTAAAACAATAAACTCCAGGTCAGTCATGGGACTGGTGTGAGAATTAAAACAGTTATTAATCTTTATTTTAAATCATTAGGTAAATCAAGGGACCACGCCGTATAACACGGAACGGGTTTCCTCCCAAGAATACCAGTGCATAAAACAAACAGCGCAATGCTAAATAAAGAAAAATGAAGCTGTTATAAGACCCAGGTCCTATCACACAATGCAACGCAAGCCGGGGGATAGGGTTTTCCCTTATAACAGCCAAAGAATGCTTGATACGTTTAAAACAAATCATTTGATACTACTATAAGTGCATAGTGTATAAAACAACTTCAAATCATAAGTATCAATCATAGGCGGCATGGGTACCATATATCATGTCGCCATATATAGGTTTACAAATAAAACCGCAAATGTCACGTATTTGGAAGATGGATTTCCGTCTATGAACCGAGGCAAAAGATAGTCCTCAACCGATTCGAGACAATCTAGCCCATGTCTCAGGATCAGAGCTCGAGTGATCCTTGGATCGTCAGGGCCAGTCCACCGATGTGGATTAAACTTAAACCCTGAACATACGTTTCCCCGCCCTATGGGGCGTAAACGAGCCAACTAAATGACTCCATCGGTTCGAGAACGACCGATCAATCCGAGGCGCCTCGCAACAGCAACAACCACATAAGTCAAACTCGTCAGGGCGTGTAAAACCACTGACGCCACTTCTAGCTAGAAGGAAACGCATGCCCTCCCTGAGGTCCCCTCCCGTTTTTGGTTCATACCGGGTGTGAAACACGCGAGGTAAACGTTACACAAAGCTACGCCACAAAGGCCGTGCTTTGATCATCACCACAAGACTTTGCTTTTCAACAGAAGCCTCGATCATTTGCCACTTAGGCATGCCACACAGGCAATTCACTCCATGCGATTGATATCCATCAATATATAACCCCTGAGCTCGTACGTCTCAGAGAAGGGCGTTAAGCAAGAGAATAAATCCTCCGCCGCCAAACAGATATATATTTAATAGAGATCAATCACACGGACTAAAATCCAATGTCAGACACACAGTCCATTTACAAGTCCGTTCTGGGTCTGAACGAAACCGGAGGCACCTAGTACCCCGCACATCCATCGATCTCCAAGTACGTCTGGACGATCACCAACTGTTTCCATCTTCTTGGGTGTACAGCCCAATCAAGATCATCAGTTATCACCCAAACGACGTGAAGACCTCCGGTCTTCGACCATCGTCTTCATCTTCGACTTATCGTCGTATCAGTTATTCAGAATAGGATGAACCCGGTCTTTCCGAATAACTCGCGTATATTTTAAATAAGTGTTACACAAACACAACATACGCCTCATTCCAATTCATTAGTCACTAACCGTAAATTAATCAAGAGAATAATTCCCCAAATATTAACCCCGAAGGCCGAAACCAACACCAGATCAATATCCAGAAAACCATTCTACTTAGCTAACCGACAGTTAGTTTCTAATTTCACATTCATAGGGAAAGGTTCCCATTAATTTTATCAAAGATAAATTCTTGAATTTATTCTTTAATCAACTTTTGAATATCAATTCAAACTAGTCGGGATTTTCGAACCTTACCGAAGTAATCATTTGTTTTAATTTCCCAATCCCAACCTATTCATCCCATGAAGTAAAACTGGTAATACTTCATATCTAACACCACAGTGTTATCGGTAAATTCAATTACCATTTCACGTTCAAATCTAATTAAAGATTTAACTATCGCCTGGAGCAAAACTGGTGATACTCCACTTTCGATCATTTCAATCTAATTAAAGATTCATTAAAACTCCACTTAGTTTTAATCTTCGACTGGGTTAAAGAATCAGTGTCATTTAAAACACGGTACACGATAAACCCAAAATCACATTCATTAATTATCGGGTTAAAGAACGAGTGTTATTTAAAACACTGCTCACGATAAACCCAAAAATCAATATCAATTCAATTCCAATTAAATATTATTTAATTGGTACACTTCATTAAATCTAAATAAAAAGATTTAATCTTTTCTCAACTGGGTTCAAGAATAGTGTTAGTGAAGACACCATTCACGACAAACCCAAATCACATTCGATATTCAATACAAGGCTCTGAATAGAAAATATATCGGCTTATATTCAATATCGAATTCTACGACTAACAAATGTCGTATTGGAAATAACGATATCAATATATATCTTTCAAATTTCCATAACAACACCTGTATAATCACGAATTCCAACATCGAAATATTCCGAAGACAATTTCGATTCAAATCCACTCCAATGCAATCATTGGAAATTTTGGTTATTTTTAAAACCCTTTTCGAATTCAATTTATTTATTCAAAAATAAATAGAATTATAATTCTAGTTCAAAACTAGTTCATTTCGATAAAAATCTATTTTTATCTTTTCAAATAGGGAGTTTTTCATCCCAATTTTTCCGAAATCATTTCTTATGATTTTACACAAATTATTACTATTTTTAATAATTTTATCAAGGCCCGTACAGTCGATTTTCATTAATGGCCATCGAACTGCACTTACAGCGACCTTTTTCAAATTTGATTTGGACGTATCTCCAAATCCAACCGTTAGATTTCAAATTTCTAATATTCATTAGAAAGCTCTTTTCGATACGAACCCAACGGTTCCGGTTTTAGGAGAATCCGACGGTCGGATCTCCCGCAATGTCCGTTTGAAATAAATGGTCGAAATTCGCGAACTGCCGCGGCGCGGCGCGTTCTATTCAGGCCATTATATTATATATATAATATATATGATATATATTTCGTCGATTTCTATTTAAAACGAATTATATAAATAGTTTTGAATTCGTTTCAAAAACATTTTCAACTTCCTTTTCAATTCAAATCACAATTGAATTCTTCTTTATAGATTCGTTTTAAAATTCATTTCTATTCAATTCAAATTTCAATTCAATTGGAATTCGGTTTCAATTCAATTCATTTCGAATTCGTTTTCTATTCAATTCAATTCGAATTCGTTTTCTATTCAATTCAATTCGAATTCGTTTTCTATTCAATTCAATTCGAATTCGTTTTCTATTCAATTCAATTCATTTTGAAATCGTTTTCAATTCAATTCGAATTCGTTTTCAATTCATTTCATTTCGAAATCGTTTTCAATTCAATTCATTTCGAAATCGTTTTCAATTCAATTCGAATTCGTTTTCAATTCATTTCATTTCGAAATCGCTTTTCAATATTCATTTTAAAATGAATAAAATCGATATAAATATCGTTCACGTCAAAATGGCGTCAATCTAATCAACACGGCTTCATAAATTTCTATTTTCCAAAATAGTTGTTATTATCAAAATATTTCGTTCAACACATGACCAATCTCAATGAATGAGTACTGTCAACACATGAACTTTTATTTTATATTGATAAAGATGTAAATTTTATTACTAAAATATTTCGTTCAACACATGACCAATCTCAATGAATGAGTACTGTCAACACATGAACTTTTATTTTATAATATTATTTATTTTTCAAATTGGAATGAGGCCCAATCAATTACCATATAAAATTAATTATATGGATTTTCATACATCACATGTATATAATAGCATTGAAAAATAATCAACCATCAACCAAAGTGCACTACACTGTATAAGCATCAAATCTAAATATCTAACGCTTATAACAGCCTGTCAATCAATCGATCGACATATTTAATCAATCAGGATGAGTGAACTGCATATTTCATCCTAACACCCGTGTGGGGTTTCAAACAATCAAACACAGATTTTTATTCGTGCAGTTGGGCGATGTGTAAAATTTATCGACCCAATCAATGTCCTTCAAATAGGTGTACATAAACAAACCGTCTGGTTTGCAAATGAATATTTTATTTATTCACATTCACGTTAAAAATTATATTTTTAACGATGAAACATTTTATTCCAACATATGAATTTCTATTCAGTTCATTCTTTAAATAAAATGATATTTTTATTTTTCTAACATATTTTAGAAAATTTCGGCGGCATAACGGCACGATACTAGAAACGGGACGAGGCCTAGCCTTATCCCCGGTCTAGTGAAGGCCCACGCCATTCACACATCAATCAAATCAATTCGTTATGTAAACCACAAAATTTGGAGTAAGAGTCTAACCTAGCCTTACTCATTCGCCTTATAACGGCGCACGTCTAATCCTAACCAATTTATCGATTCGATTTTTCACACCACAAACCACATTCAAACCAATATCGCAATCAATCACCAAACAGTCAAACAAACAAGTCCATGGTCTGTGGACGATTGTGTCGGGTGCTACTAAGCACCGTCTGCATCCTAGTATATATATATAACTAGAAAAGAAATAGAAAGGTGAGAAATTCTCACCGATAGCTATCCAAGCTCCACGGCACTTCTAATGCAGGAAACCTTCGCCAACTCGCCTTTTGTCGCTTTCGTTGTCCGCTTTCACTACATATGTAAAAATCGAATTTTACTTCGCTATTCCATATATAAATCGAATTTTTAGTTCGCTATTCAATATATAAAAATCGAATTTTTAGTTCGCTATTCAATATATAAAAATCGAATTTTTAGTTCGCTATTCAATATATAAAGATCGAATTTTTAGTTCGCTATTCAATATATAAAAATCGAATTTTTAGTTCGCTATTCAATATATAAAAAATCGAATTTTTAGTTCGAAGTTCAACATATAAAAATCATATTTTCACATCTATGTTATATAGATAAAAATTATATTTTTATCACGCTATTTTCCACCTAAAGATTTTGCCTTTTCTAAAATAAAGATTTCGCCTTTTTACTTTCAAAGAACTCGCCTTTTTATTTTTAAAGTACTCGCCTTTTTATTTTCAAAGTTCATATCTTTTTAAAAAAAAACAAAGTTGATATCTTTACAAAAACAAAGTTGTTTTTATTTTTAAAAACAGTTTTTAAAATCAGTTTTTTTTTTTAAAATCATTTTAAAGATCAGTTTTAAATCATTAAAAAAAAGAAACAGTTTTGAATCTAATTAAAATCAGAATCTAAAAACATAAAAATCAGTTTTTAAATGTTTTATAAAATCAGTTTTCTATTTTAAATAAAATCAGTTTTCTACTTTAAATAAAATCAGTTTTCTACTTTAAATAAAATCAGTTTTCTACTTTAAATAAAATCAGTTTTCTACTTTAAATAAAATCAGTTTTCTACTTTAAATAAAATCAGTTTTCTACTTTAAATAAAATCAGTTTTCTACTTTAAATAAAATCAGTTTTCTACTTTAAATAAAATCAGTTTTAAAGAAAATAAAAAAAACAGTTTTAAAGAAAATAAAATAAAAAAACAAGATCAGGGCACTTACAGGGAGGGGGGGTTTCTGTCGTCGCGGTGGGGCTCCTGGCAGAGGAGGCTAGGGTTTGGTCTCGGTGGCTGTGGGGGTGCGTGGCTGTGGGGGTTTGGGTCCTTTCAGGGAGGCGGCGGTTTCGTCGAGGGTTCGGAGGAGGGGGGTTCTGGTTCGTCGAGGGTTCGGAGGAGGGGGGTTCGGCGAAGCATCGCCGCCGCCTGGGTTCGAGCGCGAGGGCGCTCGTCTCCTTCTTCTCTTTTTTTTTTTATCATTGATCTGAAATAAAACGAACGGGGGGGGGGCCTAGGTAGTTAAGGAGAGAGGAGGGTTTATTTTTTTTTTATTTTTTTTTTATTTATTATTTAATTATTAAAAAGTTGGCTTTCACATACGACCTCTAAACGAGGTCCACCGCCTGTCGCCCATAGGGTTTCACCCCTATTCCGAACACAATGGGATATGTATCGCAAGCTGATTTGATCGTTACAATCAGTTTCCTTTGAATTTACATTTAAATCACTAAATTGAATTTTAAACGTACATTTCAAATTACCGGGGTCACATACTAACTCTAAAAATTCTCGAAAAATATTTTCTAGCTTCGTATTAACGATACGGTCCTAACAAAACTAGTTTCGTCGAATTCTGAGGCCGTTGGAAAAATGGTCAATTTCCAGTCGATTAAAATCAACTGAAACTGGTCAAACGCGTTTTCCTTTGCCACGCTCACATATTGATTCGAAAAATTATGAAATTTGAAACCTAGCAATAACTTTACATCCCGGACCCAACAAAACTAGTTTCGTCGAAATCCGAGGTCGTTTGCAAAATGGCTATTTTTAAGGGCTATATATTATATTAAAATATATATAAATTCCACAGCGACTATTTCTAATTTTCAACTGGACATATCTCATCATTTATAAAGTGAAATCTCAGTTTGTTAACTTCGTTCCAAAGATATAGTTATACAGATTCAAATATTTCTTGTTTCGTTCAATTCTGACTTATATTGAATTCTGTATATTCATTTGAAATTAGAAATCGAATTTTCGAACTACCGCACCATTTTCAATTCTATTTATAAATATATATAAATATTTACATTCTAACGACGACGCGTATAAATATATACGTTCGAATTCTATTCAAAATAAATTTCTCGTCGATACTATTTAAAATAATCTATTTTAAATAATCAAAATTCGCTATAATTGCCAAAATAAAAATTTTAAACTGGCCCAGAATTTCCGGGTTGTTACAATCTCCCCCACTTAAAACTTTTCGTCCCCGAAAAGGAACAAAGTCGAAAGTGGTTTGATTAATCAACACTACGTTCGATCTGGCTTTCATTCTCTAACCTTTCAGTTTCTGAGAATTTTCTAAAATTTGGCTAACACCCTAAATTTTCGAAAAATTTCGCCATAACCTCCCCTGCACCGGGAGCATCGGGGAATTTCAAATAGCTTCCCCGGTCCTTCAGATCTCAAAAAGAAAAAGAAAAAGCCAAGCGGCTAGCCAATAGGCTCACAAAATCATCATCACCCAAACAAAACAGGAAATTATGTAGTAAACATGTACCTATTTGTCGGGCAAACAAATTTTATTCTCTGGCTCTAGCCTCCTTGCTATGACATGTTCAATGTAAGTATATGTATATGCAAGCAAATGCAACCAATTTTCAATAAAATTCAATATGTGATTCAATTAGGCTAAATGGCTAAAAATTAGCAAACAAATAAACAAACAACACAAACATCAATCAATTAGTGAATTATCATTTCAAATTCATAATTTTGATATATAGTCAAAAATCAGATTTTTGATGCCAAATCACCACAATAGGCCCTATCTAATTTTGGTTCTCACACCAGTCAATAGGAAATATATAGAAAATCACACCTTCGAAACACGAAACTAATTACTAATGATGACGCGTCAATCATCAGAATCAGGTCCGGGCGACTAGAGTGTGATTCTATATCTATCCAATATATTAAAATTTTGAATATACGTTTGCAAGGCGTGTATGCAAATTCTTTATATACTGGACTGTCCAAAATCAATATAAATAAATAATCAAATACGAATAGTTGATTTAAATTTTCAAAACAAAATTTGTTTTCATTTTAAAAATATACTCTTCACACTCGTTCTAGGATACTACTGACCCCATCTCTAACGAGTCATCCCCATTGGATATTAATAATCCAATCATCTGATGAATTCTTTCGTATGGTTCTAATGTGTCTTGTTCTCTGAGCTTTGTAAACCAAAGCTCTGATACCAACTGTGACGACAAGGAATTTCGCTCGGTCCGAACCAGTCGCTAAACCGACCCAGACCGTTCGAAACGCCCTATCGTTTGAGAACACGACAGAACAGAACGCATACAGAAGAACATTTCACTGTATATTACAACAATGCACCAGATTACAAGAATATACAGAGTATAAAAGAATATTACACAGAAATATCAGAGATTTAAATTACATTTAAATACATAGCAGCGGAAAATAATACAATACACAACTAGAAAGAGATATACGGATACAAAGCTTTCCGGATATCGTTCCAGCTGTAAACCAGGATCCTGTGAATATAAATCTGCAAAACCAAAACTACTAGCTGCCCGTGCCAAAATAGGGGCACCCAGAGTTTAGGTTAAAACAATAAACTCCAGGTCAGTCATGGGACTGGTGTGAGAATTAAAACAGTTATTAATCTTTATTTTAAATCATTAGGTAAATCAAGGGACCACGCCGTATAACACGGAACGGGTTTCCTCCCAAGAATACCAGTGCATAAAACAAACAGCGCAATGCTAAATAAAGAAAAATGAAGCTGTTATAAGACCCAGGTCCTATCACACAATGCAACGCAAGCCGGGGGATAGGGTTTTCCCTTATAACAGCCAAAGAATGCTTGATACGTTTAAAACAAATCATTTGATACTACTATAAGTGCATAGTGTATAAAACAACTTCAAATCATAAGTATCAATCATAGGCGGCATGGGTACCATATATCATGTCGCCATATATAGGTTTACAAATAAAACCGCAAATGTCACGTATTTGGAAGATGGATTTCCGTCTATGAACCGAGGCAAAAGATAGTCCTCAACCGATTCGAGACAATCTAGCCCATGTCTCAGGATCAGAGCTCGAGTGATCCTTGGATCGTCAGGGCCAGTCCACCGATGTGGATTAAACTTAAACCCTGAACATACGTTTCCCCGCCCTATGGGGCGTAAACGAGCCAACTAAATGACTCCATCGGTTCGAGAACGACCGATCAATCCGAGGCGCCTCGCAACAGCAACAACCACATAAGTCAAACTCGTCAGGGCGTGTAAAACCACTGACGCCACTTCTAGCTAGAAGGAAACGCATGCCCTCCCTGAGGTCCCCTCCCGTTTTTGGTTCATACCGGGTGTGAAACACGCGAGGTAAACGTTACACAAAGCTACGCCACAAAGGCCGTGCTTTGATCATCACCACAAGACTTTGCTTTTCAACAGAAGCCTCGATCATTTGCCACTTAGGCATGCCACACAGGCAATTCACTCCATGCGATTGATATCCATCAATATATAACCCCTGAGCTCGTACGTCTCAGAGAAGGGCGTTAAGCAAGAGAATAAATCCTCCGCCGCCAAACAGATATATATTTAATAGAGATCAATCACACGGACTAAAATCCAATGTCAGACACACAGTCCATTTACAAGTCCGTTCTGGGTCTGAACGAAACCGGAGGCACCTAGTACCCCGCACATCCATCGATCTCCAAGTACGTCTGGACGATCACCAACTGTTTCCATCTTCTTGGGTGTACAGCCCAATCAAGATCATCAGTTATCACCCAAACGACGTGAAGACCTCCGGTCTTCGACCATCGTCTTCATCTTCGACTTATCGTCGTATCAGTTATTCAGAATAGGATGAACCCGGTCTTTCCGAATAACTCGC
This sequence comes from Allium sativum, assembly GCA_030737875.1. Classification (NCBI taxonomy): domain Eukaryota; kingdom Viridiplantae; phylum Streptophyta; class Magnoliopsida; order Asparagales; family Amaryllidaceae; genus Allium; species Allium sativum. The sequence goes on from CM060913.1 coordinate 576,418,358, forward strand.
GTATATTTTAAATAAGTGTTACACAAACACAACATACGCCTCATTCCAATTCATTAGTCACTAACCGTAAATTAATCAAGAGAATAATTCCCCAAATATTAACCCCGAAGGCCGAAACCAACACCAGATCAATATCCAGAAAACCATTCTACTTAGCTAACCGACAGTTAGTTTCTAATTTCACATTCATAGGGAAAGGTTCCCATTAATTTTATCAAAGATAAATTCTTGAATTTATTCTTTAATCAACTTTTGAATATCAATTCAAACTAGTCGGGATTTTCGAACCTTACCGAAGTAATCATTTGTTTTAATTTCCCAATCCCAACCTATTCATCCCATGAAGTAAAACTGGTAATACTTCATATCTAACACCACAGTGTTATCGGTAAATTCAATTACCATTTCACGTTCAAATCTAATTAAAGATTTAACTATCGCCTGGAGCAAAACTGGTGATACTCCACTTTCGATCATTTCAATCTAATTAAAGATTCATTAAAACTCCACTTAGTTTTAATCTTCGACTGGGTTAAAGAATCAGTGTCATTTAAAACACGGTACACGATAAACCCAAAATCACATTCATTAATTATCGGGTTAAAGAACGAGTGTTATTTAAAACACTGCTCACGATAAACCCAAAAATCAATATCAATTCAATTCCAATTAAATATTATTTAATTGGTACACTTCATTAAATCTAAATAAAAAGATTTAATCTTTTCTCAACTGGGTTCAAGAATAGTGTTAGTGAAGACACCATTCACGACAAACCCAAATCACATTCGATATTCAATACAAGGCTCTGAATAGAAAATATATCGGCTTATATTCAATATCGAATTCTACGACTAACAAATGTCGTATTGGAAATAACGATATCAATATATATCTTTCAAATTTCCATAACAACACCTGTATAATCACGAATTCCAACATCGAGACAATTTCGATTCAAATCCACTCCAATGCAATCATTGGAAATTTTGGTTATTTTTAAAACCCTTTTCGAATTCAATTTATTTATTCAAAAATAAATAGAATTATAATTCTAGTTCAAAACTAGTTCATTTCGATAAAAATCTATTTTTATCTTTTCAAATAGGGAGTTTTTCATCCCAATTTTTCCGAAATCATTTCTTATGATTTTACACAAATTATTACTATTTTTAATAATTTTATCAAGGCCCGTACAGTCGATTTTCATTAATGGCCATCGAACTGCACTTACAGCGACCTTTTTCAAATTTGATTTGGACGTATCTCCAAATCCAACCGTTAGATTTCAAATTTCTAATATTCATTAGAAAGCTCTTTTCGATACGAACCCAACGGTTCCGGTTTTAGGAGAATCCGACGGTCGGATCTCCCGCAATGTCCGTTTGAAATAAATGGTCGAAATTCGCGAACTGCCGCGGCGCGGCGCGTTCTATTCAGGCCATTATATTATATATATAATATATATGATATATATTTCGTCGATTTCTATTTAAAACGAATTATATAAATAGTTTTGAATTCGTTTCAAAAACATTTTCAACTTCCTTTTCAATTCAAATCACAATTGAATTCTTCTTTATAGATTCGTTTTAAAATTCATTTCTATTCAATTCAAATTTCAATTCAATTGGAATTCGGTTTCAATTCAATTCATTTCGAATTCGTTTTCTATTCAATTCAATTCGAATTCGTTTTCTATTCAATTCAATTCATTTTGAAATCGTTTTCAATTCAATTCGAATTCGTTTTCAATTCATTTCATTTCGAAATCGTTTTCAATTCAATTCATTTCGAAATCGTTTTCAATTCAATTCGAATTCGTTTTCAATTCATTTCATTTCGAAATCGCTTTTCAATATTCATTTTAAAATGAATAAAATCGATATAAATATCGTTCACGTCAAAATGGCGTCAATCTAATCAACACGGCTTCATAAATTTCTATTTTCCAAAATAGTTGTTATTATCAAAATATTTCGTTCAACACATGACCAATCTCAATGAATGAGTACTGTCAACACATGAACTTTTATTTTATATTGATAAAGATGTAAATTTTATTACTAAAATATTTCGTTCAACACATGACCAATCTCAATGAATGAGTACTGTCAACACATGAACTTTTATTTTATAATATTATTTATTTTTCAAATTGGAATGAGGCCCAATCAATTACCATATAAAATTAATTATATGGATTTTCATACATCACATGTATATAATAGCATTGAAAAATAATCAACCATCAACCAAAGTGCACTACACTGTATAAGCATCAAATCTAAATATCTAACGCTTATAACAGCCTGTCAATCAATCGATCGACATATTTAATCAATCAGGATGAGTGAACTGCATATTTCATCCTAACACCCGTGTGGGGTTTCAAACAATCAAACACAGATTTTTATTCGTGCAGTTGGGCGATGTGTAAAATTTATCGACCCAATCAATGTCCTTCAAATAGGTGTACATAAACAAACCGTCTGGTTTGCAAATGAATATTTTATTTATTCACATTCACGTTAAAAATTATATTTTTAACGATGAAACATTTTATTCCAACATATGAATTTCTATTCAGTTCATTCTTTAAATAAAATGATATTTTTATTTTTCTAACATATTTTAGAAAATTTCGGCGGCATAACGGCACGATACTAGAAACGGGACGAGGCCTAGCCTTATCCCCGGTCTAGTGAAGGCCCACGCCATTCACACATCAATCAAATCAATTCGTTATGTAAACCACAAAATTTGGAGTAAGAGTCTAACCTAGCCTTACTCATTCGCCTTATAACGGCGCACGTCTAATCCTAACCAATTTATCGATTCGATTTTTCACACCACATTCAAACCAATATCGCAATCAATCACCAAACAGTCAAACAAACAAGTCCATGGTCTGTGGACGATTGTGTCGGGTGCTACTAAGCACCGTCTGCATCCTAGTATATATATATAACTAGAAAAGAAATAGAAAGGTGAGAAATTCTCACCGATAGCTATCCAAGCTCCACGGCACTTCTAATGCAGGAAACCTTCGCCAACTCGCCTTTTGTCGCTTTCGTTGTCCGCTTTCACTACATATGTAAAAATCGAATTTTACTTCGCTATTCCATATATAAAAATCGAATTTTTAGTTCGCTATTCAATATATAAAAATCGAATTTTTAGTTCGCTATTCAATATATAAAAATCGAATTTTTAGTTCGCTATTCAATATATAAAGATCGAATTTTTAGTTCGCTATTCAATATATAAAAATCGAATTTTTAGTTCGCTATTCAATATATAAAAAATCGAATTTTTAGTTCGAAGTTCAACATATAAAAATCATATTTTCACATCTATGTTATATAGATAAAAATTATATTTTTATCACGCTATTTTCCACCTAAAGATTTTGCCTTTTCTAAAATAAAGATTTCGCCTTTTTACTTTCAAAGAACTCGCCTTTTTATTTTTAAAGTACTCGCCTTTTTATTTTCAAAGTTCATATCTTTTTAAAAAAAAACAAAGTTGATATCTTTACAAAAACAAAGTTGTTTTTATTTTTAAAAACAGTTTTTAAAATCAGTTTTTTTTTTTAAAATCATTTTAAAGATCAGTTTTAAATCATTAAAAAAAAGAAACAGTTTTGAATCTAATTAAAATCAGAATCTAAAAACATAAAAATCAGTTTTTAAATGTTTTATAAAATCAGTTTTCTATTTTAAATAAAATCAGTTTTCTACTTTAAATAAAATCAGTTTTCTACTTTAAATAAAATCAGTTTTCTACTTTAAATAAAATCAGTTTTCTACTTTAAATAAAATCAGTTTTCTACTTTAAATAAAATCAGTTTTCTACTTTAAATAAAATCAGTTTTCTACTTTAAATAAAATCAGTTTTCTACTTTAAATAAAATCAGTTTTAAAGAAAATAAAAAAAACAGTTTTAAAGAAAATAAAATAAAAAAACAAGATCAGGGCACTTACAGGGAGGGGGGGGTTTCTGTCGTCGCGGTGGGGCTCCTGGCAGAGGAGGCTAGGGTTTGGTCTCGGTGGCTGTGGGGGTGCGTGGCTGTGGGGGTTTGGGTCCTTTCAGGGAGGCGGCGGTTTCGTCGAGGGTTCAGAGGAGGGGGGTTCTGGTTCGTCGAGGGTTCGGAGGAGGGGGGTTCGGCGAAGCATCGCCGCCGCCTGGGTTCGAGCGCGAGGGCGCTCGTCTCCTTCTTCTCTTTTTTTTTTTTTTTATCATTGATCTGAAATAAAACGAACGGGGGGGGGGGGGGGGGGCTAGGTAGTTAAGGAGAGAGGAGGGTTTATTTTTTTTTATTTTTTTTATTTATTTATTATTTAATTATTAAAAAGTTGACTTTCACATACGACCTCTAAACGAGGTCCACCGCCTGTCGCCCATAGGGTTTCACCCCTATTCCGAACACAATGGGATATGTATCGCAAGCTGATTTGATCGTTACAATCAGTTTCCTTTGAATTTACATTTAAATCACTAAATTGAATTTTAAACGTACATTTCAAATTACCGGGGTCACATACTAACTCTAAAAATTCTCGAAAAATATTTTCTAGCTTCGTATTAACGATACGGTCCTAACAAAACTAGTTTCGTCGAATTCTGAGGCCGTTGGAAAAATGGTCAATTTCCAGTCGATTAAAATCAACTGAAACTCGTCAAACGCGTTTTCCTTTGCCACGCTCACATATTGATTCGAAAAATTATGAAATTTGAAACCTAGCAATAACTTTACATCCCGGACCCAACAAAACTGGATTCGTCGAAATCCGAGGTCGTTTGCAAAATGGCTATTTTTAAGGGCTATATATTATATTAAAATATATATAAATTCCACAGCGACTATTTCTAATTTTCAACTGGACATATCTCATCATTTATAAAGTGAAATCTCAGTTTGTTAACTTCGTTCCAAAGATATAGTTATACAGATTCAAATATTTCTTGTTTCGTTCAATTCTGACTTATATTGAATTCTGTATATTCATTTGAAATTAGAAATCGAATTTTCGAACTACCGCACCATTTTCAATTCTATTTATAAATATATATAAATATTTACATTCTAACGACGACGCGTATAAATATATACGTTCGAATTCTATTCAAAATAAATTTCTCGTCGATACTATTTAAAATAATCTATTTTAAATAATCAAAATTCGCTATAATTGCCAAAATAAAAATTTTAAACTGGCCCAGAATTTCCGGGTTGTTACATGGACATATACACACACTGTGCATATAAACATTAAAGCATTAGAAGTCTTTTAAGGACAATGGATGCTGGTGTTTGATCGTTGAGTAGATGGACGATTAGATGGTAGGATATACATTCTTCTTGACTTGGAGATTTCGGGGACGAAATCCTTTAAGGAGGGGAGAATGTAACACCCCGTAATTTTATAACATTAAAATTCACAAATAAAGTATACTGAATTTTTAGAAAAGAATTAAGTGAAATGGGTTGCGTAGAGAAATATATATATATTGATATATATATATATATAAATTAAAAATTAAATAAATAAATATGCGAAAAAGTTCAAAACAGCGAATTGGGAGGGGGAATAACCGAACCAGCCCATTTTTGAGGTCGACCCAAGCCCTGTTGGGTCGACTAGGGGTTAATCCAGGGTGTTTGGCTGTCAACCCGTGGGCTGATTCGCTCAAATGCAGATTTTGTATTTGATTGGTTCTCATGGTTCAAGGTTAATCTAATGGTCCTAAATAACTTCCTACACCTATAAATACATCCTAATGCTAACCTTAAACCTAATTAAAATAGAATAGTTACCGTCTCCATGGAAATCAATGGAGTGCCGCCAACTAAGAAAGAAGAAAAGCAAATTCAATTCTAATTCTCTCAACCCTAAAGCAAAGCAAAACTCTCTCTTTTCTTCTCTAAATTGTGAGTATGATAATCTTAACAAGATTATTATCATTTTAATTAGGTTGAGTTATGAATAGATTATGATTAGATGATGTGAATTATCATATATGTTGTTGTAAACCCCTTTTGCTATCATGTATATCGTAAATCCAATGTTATGTAATAATGATATCTTACATGTTGTAAATCATGCTATGATGATGTTATGTATGTTGAAAGTTTCTATGCCAAGTTGTGATGAATCATACATGTTAAAAAGGCCATGATGTTACCATCTATGCTAGTTAGTTCATATTAATTAAATCATCATGTTTGGGTTATGTTGATCTATATGACAAGTCACATATGCAAGTTAGATTGATTAGAAAAGTTATGAACATATGCCAAGACATCTATTATGACATCTAGAATTATGCTATGACATATGTGATATCCTATGCTAGTTCACACCATCATTATGTTGCCTAAAAACCCCATATGCAAGTTTATGTATAGATTTGGGCTATGATCATATCATATAAATTGAGACATTTAACAAGTTGACACCTTTTGATCCTTAACATGTGTAGTTTATGCAAGCTTCAACCCTATTATGATTAGATTTATTTTAATTGTCTATATGTTGTGATAATTTATCTTTGTGCTAGGTGTTAGACTATACATTTCTAGCCTATATTATGCGTTGAATAAGCGAACGTATAAACGTGGGGTAGGGGTAATATTAAGGATTTAATATTAAAAAGTTGGGGTGAAATTGATATGATTTTGCATGCCATAAGTGGATGGCCATAATTGAGTCAATTATGGACATCATTAAAAGTTGACTTAATTAATAATTTGAATAGGGAATTATTAAAACTGGGGTAAAAGATTTTAAGTGTTAATCAATGCTTAGGACACGAGGTTGGACTCGTTTGTGACGTAAACCTGCCCGGACCCGCCCGGCAAATCCAGTGGTCACAAATGTCAGCCCAATGTGAGAGGTCCTAGGCCTAAACTAAAGCATAACAGTTGTAAAGACACGCAGTTAGACTCTTTTATGGTGTAAGACTGCCCGGACCCGCCCGACAAATCCAGCTGCCATAAATGCCAGTCTAATGTGAGAGGTCTTTATGAGGTTATGGCCTGAATGAATTAAGAAATACTTAACCAGATAAACATGTAAAGTGGGGACATGGGGGTTAAGTAGGTGCCTTGGGTGGCACGAGGAATCTAGGGGGTGCCCTTAGTGGCATGTGAAATACGATTTGTAAGACTTAACCAAACACACATGTAAATGAACATGACTAAGAGGGTTAAGTGGGATATACTAGTGAAAAGCTTAGGTGGGTAGCTTGTGGGGGCCCATTTCGACCAGTATCCCAAACGTATCTTTGTGGGCTCAACCCAAGTCGAGGACGGGACACGCATGCTGGGTTTGACTGTAAGAGGCCAAAACGGGGTGCGGTGGCAACGCAAGTCCAACGGGTTTCATATGTGTGTGTGGACCCGGGCTGGTAGGTAAGACGTTGCATCGTGTAGGTATAAGCCGTGCATTCTCAAGTTGTATCGGGTTGCCACTTTAGGGGAGTGATACACCCCACTGTGGGGCCAGCACGGGTATCTACGAGTAGGGAGCCGATCGAAAGTGGGTAGTGGGGTACACCTAGTGGAGATAAGGGCAGACGGCACCTATGTAGTCAGCTAGGGGTACGTAAGGCTATTTATAAAGTTTCTGTGTGAAGCAAGTGGGATCAAACAATAGGGTGACTGGTGTGGTGCAGTGTAGTAATGTGCGGTGCAGTGTAGTAATCATTCGTTAGTAATTAGGTGTGCCTTTACCGTTATCTTTAACGTTATCTTAAACGCTATTTTTATCTTCCTAAGAGTTCATAGACATTTACTTGTCTTCCAGCTTATGCCTTAGTCTAGTTATTTTGATAATAGTATTGTTAGAATTATCTTACTCGCCAGACTTTATGTCTGACCCCCTCTATTTCTATCCCTTTTTCCCCCTCCAGGTCCTCAGGTTGGGCCCAGCTCTAGTGGAGTTTGATTGAATTGCTTCATCTCTCTTTGGAAAGCTTGGACCGTTGAAGTAAAGTCCGGCTTGTTATCTTTTTAACGGCTATTTATGTAATGGGATTATGTATTTTGTTTTTATGAAGATGGATATTGTACTTGGTTATGATCTATGGTTTTATGATGTAACAAACATGTTTAATTTCCGCTGCAATAAAATGAAGTTTTAGATTTCCAAGTACTATTTATTATCTGTCTTGTTGTAATTTTTCTGTTCTATATTCACTTATAACCTCCATGGAAGTTAATGCATTCCCTTTGTGAGTGACATTAATGGACGTGGGGTGTTACAGTTTGCATAAAACGGATATCGTATGAAAAAGATATGGACGAACGAAGTTAGGCAGAAAAACCGGAAACATGCCAGAATACACTGGCGCGCTTGTGAAGTGCGCCAGTACAAAAATACACTGGCGCACCTGTCAAGTGCGCCTATACCGATCTAGCACAGAATTCTGGAGCGTTCTGTGATGACATGTCTTCTTCTGAGTGGCTGGATGACTTGTCTTCGAGCTGGGTGGTTCTGATGACTTCTGGACTAATCTGAAGGCTCTAAATCACCCTATTCTCCTATAAAACACCCCCCAAACATCACTTTCTCTCCACACAATTTCATTCTGCCTATGCTCTGCCTCTATTCTAATTAAAATAAAATAATGGCTCGCTACTCTGCTGAAATCTAAGCTAGTATAGTGCATCGTCTTCCAATCTAAATAGAATTAAAAGAGAACAACTATTTTCTAATCTAATCGATAGTCTATGCTAAAGGAGAGCTATTCAGTGTCAGAATACAGATTCCAGAATACAAGAATCGTTCCCTTTTTGTGAGTACAGTTATTTTCAGATATGAACTTTAATTATGATCTTGACATGGCTATAAATCTGAATCTGAGGTTATGCATATTCTTATCTGTCAGATCTGTTTTTTTGTGACCATTCTCTTTTTTTTTTTCTGTTTTATAGCCAGGCTACTACGAGCCTGCGCCAAATCTCATAAGAGCTTAACGCACGAACGCTAAATTTTGGAGTAAATAATGAATAATGCATAATTGGACATGACTGATCTGTGACTGATTTGAGAAAAGGACATATGTTGTAAATTAAATCTAGATATGTGCATACTCTGTGATTTGGAAGAAGAGGAATCATTGAATGATAACGTATGACTTGAAACTTGGGGACATAATGCATATAAAAATTAAGATCTGATTTTGAGAGGATATAATTTAATGATCTAGATTTTTGGGTATATTTTATATAACGATTCATGACTTTAAAAAGGAATATGAAACTTAGGCGTAAAGCCTTATATTAAAATAGGATAACTATAAATGTGAATGCGCCTAAATATGGATTTTTGGATATTGGCATTAAAGGCTATAATTTGGCATAATTCATATCATGATTTGGGGCTTTAGAGAGTGTTCTATACTGTGCAAAGTTTAATGAAAATTTGGGCGCATATATTATATTATGAATTATGACCATGATTTGAGCATGTAAGTTTAGGCTTAATTTATGATTAGGCAAGATATGTAAATAGAATTTTTAAGAAATGTTAAATCTGCTAACCTGCTGAATTGCTTAATCTGCTAAATCTGTTGAATTGCCTGTTCTGCTAATCTGCTTAATTGCCTAATCTGCTAAATCTGTTATCTGCTAAATCTGTTGAATTGCTTAATCTGTTGAAAGCTGAATAATTGTAATTTGGAGGCTCGATCTAAAATTGAGCAAAACATGTTAATAGAACTTTGGATAATCTACCGTAACTTGTAAAGAAGTTAAACTGCTAAATGGACATAATTAGTCTGATATTTTCTATAATGCAATAAAGTGGCTATGACACGAGGTTAGACTCAGTTTGCGGTAGAAGCCTGCCCGGAACCAACCGGCTTAACCAGCGACCGCAAACAGTCAGTCTAATGTGAGAGGTCGTAGGCATAACTAAACTATGCACAGACACGAGGTTAGGTCTGGATTGTGGCAGAAGTCTGCCCGGAACCGCCCGACATATCCAGCGGCCACAAGCTACCGACCTAATGTGAGAGGTCTGTGCATTAATATTTAATTAATGCAAATCTGAGATAAATATGACGTCTAAAACGTGTTGGGTGGATAGGGTTAAACCAACAAGACTGATGAATTTAACAAACCCGTTTCGTGAATCTGTAGGCCCAATACAAAGTTAGACAATCTGTAAGTCTGTTAAAACTGTACATCTGATCCGTTAGTCTGAAAACTTGTTAACTTGATTGTCTGATCTGTGAACTAGTAAATCTGAACTCTGTATGTCTGAAACTTGTAAACAAGTTAATCTGAAATCTGTTATTCTGGGGACACAAGGTTAGGAAGGGAAATACTTGTGTCATCTATTGTTTGGGACCCATATTAGTCAGTAACCCTTTCTGGTATCAAAAACTTTGACCCCACGCTATGTAGGGGTCCGGGCACGCTTACTGAACTAATTATAAGCGGTTCATTCTGATAATGGCGAGGGGTGTTGATGGTGCGTTCCAACCAGGTCATGTGCGTGCATAAATCCGGTCTGCTCTGAAGATGTAAGACACCGTGACATCTATAAGTAGGTCTGTGCCAATAGGTTGCCACTTTAGGGAGTGATACACCCTACTGTGGGGCCGACACATGGTATTTATGTATTAGGGAGCCGATCGCTTGGGGTAGGACTTAGGGTACACTTAGTTCTGTCTGTTTCTGTTGGTACCGTCTATTCTGTTGGGTGGTAACACCTGTCTGTTTCTGCGTGCTACCGTCTTTTGGGGTGGTAAAGGCCCATTACTAGTGTACACCTAATTCTAACATTCTGTTTCCGTAGGGATTATTCTGTTTCCGTCTCTGATTCCGTTTCCGATTTTGTTTCTGTACCTTCTGTCTGTTGGGGTGGTAAAGGCCCATTAGTTGGGTGGTAAAGGCCCATTATTAGTATTTTGTTTCTGTACCTTCTGTCTGTTGGGGTGGTAAAGGCCCATTATTAGTATTCTGCTTCTGTACCTTCTGTCTATTGGGGTAGTGAAGGCCCATTACTAGCATTCTGTTTATGTATAGATTATTCTGTTTCGATTTTGTTTTAGTTTAGACATTAGGGTAACACCTAACCCTGTTATACTAGTATTAGTGCAGAGAATTAAGATGTAAGTAAGGAACGTAACTTGGTTTACATCATTCTGTTTCTTCTGTTAACTTAAAGTATATTTGTTATTCATGTTGATGTAATCTCTCATCCATCTTTATTTACATGTCATGATAATATTACCTGTTTATATGCTGTAAGTCACTGGACTCGCCAGACTTTATGTCTGACCTCGTTTGTTTTCGCCCCTTTTCTTTCCGTTCCCCCCCACACCAGGTGCTCAGGGTGGAAACATAGGAGCTTGATTCTGATTCTCTCTGCTTGAAGTGCTTGGAGTATTGCTTGGCTTTGACTCTATGGTTTCATGGCAGTTTATGTTAGGGATTATGGCTTTGAAACTTTACATTCTGAATGATTTTGTATAAGACTGATAATTGTGTACTTGACTTTTGGTATTGTGATTTAGAGAGATGTAACCAAACTTATTTCTGCTTCTGCTGTAATAAAGTTATAAATTTTCAAGTACTACTTGTCTGTCTTGTAATATTCTGTTCTGCCTACTAAAACTCTCCATCAAAGTTAAGGAATTCCCTTTGTGAGTGACCTTAACGGAGGCGGGGTGTTACAGGTTCAGTGCGGTTTGGAGCTTAAGCCGCTTTCGCACTGCATCAAACGGTTAATCAAAAATACAAACCATTAGACTAACTGTTCAAATGGTTCGGTTGCGGTTCAGTTTCGATGTAATACGGTCCAGTTTCGGTTCGGTCCGGTTTGAACCCGTTTTAAATAAGAAACAAAAGAATTATTTCCATCAGCAATCAATTTATGATTGTATGACGTTGTGTCACATGAAGGTTAAAACACATAGTCTTATCTTGAATTGATATTACTAAAATATACGTTGAAAATTGAACATATATGGTTAAAATAAAAAGTTAGATAGGAATTTGTTAATTTTTTATCGTAACATTACCGGTGTAGCTATGCGGTTCGGTTCGGTTTAATACGGTTTGGTAAAAGTTCAAACCACAATCGAACCGTATCTTTGTGGGTCGGTTCGGTTTGGGTTGTTAGCTTTAGAGAGAGAATCTGATGCGGTTATCCGCACCATTTATGAGGTCTGGTCTGGGTGGTTTCCGCATTGCGGTGCGGTTTATGCCCACCCCTAATTAATATTTATACTAATTTATTATTAAAAAATTATAATTTAAAAAAAGGGAGAATTAAATGCTACTACACGGAATTAAATATTGAAACAGTATTTTTATTCATTTATTTCAACATTTGAAATAGTACATATTTCTAACTCCACCATTTACAATTGATTTTCAATAACATAGTCAATCACATATATAGATATTCCTCACTACATCACTCAGTTCACTCATTACATATGCCGCTTCAATTTATACAGATGCTAACACTGACAAATATATGCCGAGCCGAAGGCGAGTCGAGTGCCAAGCCGAAGGCGAGCCGTCAGCGGGTCCGGACGCAGCGCCGGTGGTGGTCCAAGGCCCAACAGTCCCAGTGGCAGTCGACCTAGCTAGTTAGGTTGAACAAGTAGGCACCGCCCGATTCATCCGATTTTAGAAGACCAAGCCTTCTTTGGAACGACCATGTGTATGAAGATCTTTTCCATTCACAACTCTCGACCACTAATTTTGTTCTCTTACCCTTTGCATTGATATCTCTTTCCTTGAGGCTTCTCCCTCCGCATTGATACATCTTTTCATTCAACTTTTTGTCTTTAATCCATTGCTACAACATGCAGATAATCATTATAATCAAATGTTTTTCCAGTTAACAATAAAATTAACCATATCATTTGTAACTAGCAACTTACTTCAACAAGATATGCTACAATTATGATTTTTGAATCTCGTATTCATCGGGAATATATAAACTTTATCCGCCATTGTAGCTTGAATGTCCACAAATATGATGAGTGCACGCCCTGAAAGTTTACTTCAACAATTAATCTTTTACAAGTATTTCCACTGCCTTGGCTCTGTCATGCCTGACCCAAACAAAAAGTAACCAAATAATCAAATCAATGCTGCTATGTCCAGTAGATAACATACCTCATAAACTCAAAATAGAGAAACACCTATCAAGAGCTTCGAGATAATTCTGCGTCCTGATTTCAAAAAATATTTTCATGTAATATCTATTATCCTCGGCCTTTGTGAACTCACCAAGATATTTTTCAACTTCATCTCACTCTCCTGGCTGAACTTGATCCTCAAAAGACTTCATGTTGAAGTAGAAGCCAGATTCCTGTTCTAACTCATAAACACCAAATTTCACATATTATTTTCCTAACACTAAACAGAGTAACGGGTATTATATTATCTAGAAAGACAGGCTACGTAAGCAAGACAATGTGACTTGTTCATCCATTTCAAACTAAAACAAAATTATACAACTGTGGGTTAATGATTATTATTGTATACAATATAAATACACACATACCCGTGCAAACAAACAATGATAACAACGGTATCCCAATTGGCAGTTTCGTCATTTAAAAAATTCTCTACAATATTTGATTCCTAGACCACTACTTAACATACGAAGGATTTAGTGCTATGCTAGCGATCTTTGACAGTTATCGCACTTGTTCTGAAAAAAAGTTCAAGATATGCTAAAAGAATTTAATCATTGTACATGCTGACCAAAACACATTTATCACATCCCAAGCACTTATAGCCAAGTTCTTATTGATTCTAGATGCATAAAAAATTATCATCATTGATGCCTTTAAACTTATGTACGCAACAGTTCATAGTTGAAATGTTCAATGACTGAATAAAGATTTCTTAAATACTCGAGTACCTTGAAAATTTGGATATAATTACAATGCTAACAATATAAACAGGAAACTTTCAAGCATATGACAGGGACTACTAAAACTTTTAAGCATTAAATTTATTACGTCTTCTGTTCTTTTTATTCTATTTACTGAATGTTTGTTTCAGAAATTTGAATTTGTCATCAAAGTTGACATATTTATATGCATGTAAATAACAACTTATTGCTAGAATATTCAGCATAGCAAGACAGTGATTAATTCCCCATAAATTATTCGCCTGCTTATTTTAGAAAGCATTTTTATTTTTATTTCCTCTTTTGTTGTAACCTTGAAACTGCTGAACATGTCATCCACTATGCTTACAAATTTATTTATCAATGTAAAACAAGCTGAAACAACAAATAAACAATTTATACTATAAAACTTACTTGCGAACAGTCTCTTTGAATTTCTCCTCATCCAGAAACTGGAGTATAAGGAAAACAAGTTCCTTGCTCAAGGAGGACATACTTCCCGCTATACCTAATCGCTTCAGCGCAAATATTCAAATTGTCCCTAAAAAGTTGTAAAATAATCTACTTCCTTCTTCAACTAAACCCCTCAAACAATCGCAAATTTCGAAATGCAGCACAAGATAACAAACATAAGCTAAGAACCACGACCAAACCAGCAGAATAATTCAAAATTAAAGATTAGTCTTCAGATCTGACCTTTTGATCAGCAAAGTTGGAAACTTTGTGACTCCAGTTTTAATTCTAGGGTTTCATGATAAATTGAAACAAGGATCTGCCATTAATATCATAAATCAGAGAGCCACCGTTGGTAAATCAAAGTTTTTTCTCAAGTGAAAAGGAAACAAAAGGAAAATAATGTGAATTATGTTTCAGCGGTAAAATGAAATTTTGGGGCAAAGGAGCTAAGGAGGTAAACAAAAAATTAGATTGATGCGGATTGGTAATGTAGACCTTTGGATCGTATTCATGCGGATTGCCACGTAGGCATGGAAAGGTCTGCTATAGCAACATCGTACCAGATGTTGCATCATGTTACACTTGTTTAGCTAGGCCAACACATTTTTATGGTTAAGGTAACATCAAAAATAGAATGTTGTAGTAGGACCAAAATATTATACCCATCGTCACATTTTGGTTGGCAACACCTTACAAATTCGTTGCAGTGGGCCATTTATGGCATAATGGTACCTTCTTGAGGTGTTCTCACACCATGTCATCTCATATGACACATCGTTACAGATGATGCATATAACTTTTGAAGTCCAGAACTGATAGGAAAATAATGAATATGATTGTACAGAACTCCTTTTCCCTTCTTTTTCCTTGGTTTGTATATTTCTTGATTACATATTTTACAATTTCTAAGATTGATGTCTTCGTTCCAATACAACATTTCTTTCCAATACAACTGTTTAAACATGTATCTATTTTTTGATACGGCAAACCGAAAGATGACATAAGTTTTTTCACTTCATAATAATTTTCGCACATTAAATTATCGAATGACATATGACCAGCTTGAACAACAGCCATAAATCCAGCTTTATAAGGTTGTATTTTGATTTCATTTCAATGTATTCTGCAGTTACCGATAATTGAGTGTCGCTTGTACACCATTCCAAAGGATTTTTTAGCATGATCCAATAAATCATATATTATTTTAGCTCTAACATTTGGTTCCTCTTCGATGTTAAGATCGACGTTATCAATTTCAATAGTAGGGAAGTTGGGAACATTGATCATGCTGCATCTTCAACCATATGTTTTATGAGATTCGTCGTACTAACTTTATCATCATTGACCTCCACTGACTGTTCCTGATTAGCAGGGGCTACAATTTCTCCACAATGATCCCACAACAAATAACTGGATACGAAATCGTATTGGCGCAAATGAACCTTAACCATATTCGATATTAAATAATTCAACAATTTGCACGTACTACATGAACAATGAATTTCTTCATCGTTTCCAATATTACTTAAAGCAAATTCGATGAACTCATGTATCCCATTTAGAAAATGTTCACTTATTGTGATACTAGTTTCCCTTCTTTGATACATCCAGCTCCGATCAATAAAATAATTGATCATTTTTCCTACTTTAAAACCTATGATGAAAAGTAAAAAAAATATTAATCGTTCGTTTTGCGTATTCTTTTATAATTTAATTACTGCTTTAATAAATATATACTTAATTTTATATTTTTTTACAAACTTTGTTTTGAACAAACAATTATTGGTTCATTGACATTTACGTGCCTTCTTTGATGGTCGGTCATCCTACTTTCCATTACAAGCACAATAGTAATTACATTTCGTAAATCATATCATTTTAAATGATTTCTCAAAATTTCGGCAGCATTTCCCCTGTGTTCCTTGTATCATACACAAATAAGTGTACACAAGGAATGAAAAGGAAATGCCACTGAAATGTTGTGAACCATCCAAAGTGATATGATTTCCGAAACATAATTACTTTATAGTGTTCGTAACTTGTACGATACAGGGAAAAATCTGACAAATGTTGTATAAGATGAATATGGATGTCCGTTTTGTAGAAAAAACGAATATCCATGTAACGATCATATACAACATTTGTTAGGCGATGCCAAATAATATCTAAGGTTTTAAATATTTATTTATATTAAATTTAAATATATAATTTGTTTATATTTTACCGTTTTATTACATGTATACTAAATTGTATATTTTTACAATTTATTAAATTCTAACTACGACGATTCCTAACAAAATCATTTGAAGTTTTCCAAAACTTATTGTACACCAAATAAATTCGCATGTTCGCAAAAGCACTAAACTCGTGTTCGCACAATTATCCAAAACTACGATCAATCCTAACATACAATATTCTTCATGTTTGCATAAATTATACTATTTGCAAACCCTATCACATATCTACATTCAATATTAACCAAATCATCCTAAACACAAACAATATACTAAAATAGAAATTTTTGCAATTGGTAGTCATTTGATCATTATGATGATAATAATGGAAATTAGGAGGTAATATGATATAATAAACATACACTAGCAATTATGAATCAATCATAATCTAAATTAGGCCTTAAATAAAAAAAGCCTAAATAATATGATGAATTAACCTATTTTGCAAGTTTGGAGGGTGTAGAGGGGCTGCAACACATCGTAGGTGGCGTCGGAGGTTGTTTGTAGGGTGGTTGGAGCGGTTGCAGTGCTAGTGGAGATCGGGAAATGGAGATTTGGGGATTATTTTTGTGTTAGGGGAAGATAATGAGCTGAAGCTCACGGGTTCTTGAAATTATCCAGGAAATTTCTAATGGCTTTCAACGACCGCAAATGGTTCATATTTCAATGATTTACAATGGGTTGTTTAAAAATCAATGAGCCATTGGATAAACCGTTGGCGGCCGTTGGAATACGGATGCTGGAATACACATTGTAGTTCTAGTAGTGACAACTCATGCATGCTCAATTCCATAACACATTTTTATATCCAATAGTCTCACTTATCATATGTACTCAATTTCACAACATATATCAATATAATTCTCAGAAACCAAACAAATATAGCAAAACATAAATACCATATATACCACATTCACATTTCAAACCAAAATATCCACAGCAACTCGTATCTACCAAAAAACATCCTTACATAAAATAAATCCAATAACATATGTTTATATTTTTAAAACAACATAAATGACTAGTACCTACTCGTCGACATCATTATCCCCATCCTCATCATCCTCCGCATCCTGTGACCCATCATGATCTCCAAGCATCCCCCACTACAAGAAAAATACCCTATTGCAAATAGCTTTTTGCAGTAGGTCTCAAATGTCAGTTGTAGTAAATGATATTTAGCAACATACATTTCCTAGCTGTTGCAATAGATAAGATTTAACAACAGGCTTTTCCTTCCTATTGCGAAAAGCATATTTTTCGCAATAGCACTTTCGTGCTTATTGCGAAAACATACTTTTAGCAACTGCTCTTTCATTCCTGTTGCAATAGACATATTATTTGCAACTACAATTTCAAACCAGTTGCAAAAATTATATATTTAGCAACTGTTTTCATCAGTCGCTATAACTGTATTTTTTTTGCAACAAGTAAAGCCACTTGCGAAAACCGTACTTTTAAAAGTTATTCTTCCTTAAGTAATATTCGGTTATAATATAAGAAGTATAAGCATAATAGTTTATACACACACACACACACACACATATATATATATATATGATTAACATATATATATATATATATATATACACACACACACATATATATAATTAATAATAGGCAAGTATAATTAAAATTATATTATTAAAAATTATATTATTTAGTAATTACTATTAGTTTTTAATGTTAAACAACTGCTATATATATTTAGTACTCAATTTAATAGTTAATCATTTCAAACTTGATTAAAAATGTTAATAATTATTAAATAGTTAATATTGATTATCAAATAATTAAAAGTAATAATTAATAGTTAAGGCTAATATTTAGTAATTGTATTTGATAATTAATGTTAATATTAATATGTATTTTCATTACTTAGTATTCAATAATTATAATCGATAATTATATAAATATTCAATAATTTAAACAATTTTAAACTTATAACTAAACTAAAACTACAAAATATTCATAAAACTTTATTTTTTTTCAAAATTTTCATTAAACTAAAAAATTTAAAATAATAACATAACACCATAAGAGAAAACGTCAATCTTGTAATATTCATAAAATATAAAAGTAAATTTTTTAATTTTCTATCAAAAGTTATATTTTAAAATAAAATTTCGTGCAATGTGCATTGAGCGAGCCTTATAAATTTGGATTACACAAGATAGTACAATTTTTTAAGTTTAACCTTTTTTCCTCAAATCTAAATATTTTAATTTCAGAAATAGAACAAAAGTATTATCTCGTATACTAATTTGCCGATTGCGGTTGAAGTAACGCTGCCCTTTAGTGAATAAGTTTCTAATTGGGTAATACACATACATTCCCGGCTCCGTTTTCTTCAATAATTTCGTTTCTCGCTTTTACCCCCTAAACCCTATAATCCAGATACTTCCGCCCCCTTTCTTCACTTCACATTCAAAGCACCCGCCGTCACTTATCGGTTTTCCATTATTTACATCCTCATCTACCCTCGGTGTTTTTTATTTGTCCTTAATTCCGCAACTATGCTTCCGATCGGGTTAGCGATGGACTCCGAGAAGAAATCAAATTCGTCTATGGGTGGTAGGAAAGGAAGCGGCGGATGGGTGCTAGGGGAGTTGGAGGCGATTTGCTTAGAAAAAGAAAAGGGAAGATTGTGGGTGAAGTGGAGGTACTCGATCAGCACAAGCCTGGCGGCAGATAGGGCGCATATGAGGTAGTGATCGTTGATGTTTACGAGATTAGGCAAGGAGTTGGGGGCGTTTTGTTTGCTGGAGAGATAACCTTAAATAATTAATCCTCTGGTACATTTTTTTCTTCCAGTATGTTTTTTTTAACAATTTGGCATTCATTCGAGCATAGTGGCATATACGTTTTCTCTTTCATGATATTTTGGTCATAGATTACCTCTGTGGCGATCGAAGAATTGCTGATTTATCATTTGGAGTTAGAATATATAAGTAGTTTATGAATTTGGAAGATTAATAAATTTTACAATTAGATAAGCGTTTAACAGCTTACCGAGGTCATAAATGACTGTTGGAAAAGCCATCCAAACTTAAAGGTAATAAAAGTAACAAAGTATTGGCACCTTATAGTTCTTAGGTTTAGTAAAGAACTGCATGCCTGGTTTTAGGCCAGTGATTAGCATCACTCCTGGTAGGAACATAATCTAATATACAACCATGGTGGAGTACATTGTTCAATGTACAAGTAGAAGGTGATAATACCTATGTAATGTTGTTTGTATTAAGACCCATTATTACCAAATGTAGAAAGATTTTTTTTTGTTTTTTTGGATGTCATTATACTTAGTAGCTGGTATGACATTTAGTTTCACTGTAATAGCAACAAACCCTTTTCGTTAGCTCTAAAATTATCAATGCAATATGGTTATCAACCAATGGACGTAGAAATCAAAGACTATACTATAAATGTTTGAAAATACAGGCCGTGGATAAAAGAGAATACTGTTACCCAACGTAAATGCATGTTCGTTATATATTAATGACCTTTATATATGGCTTGGATTCGTGGAAACAAATATAAATCTTATCAAGTTAGTTTGGAAATGTTGCCAAAACTATTAAAAAAAAATTCATGGATGAAAATATAAAAATTATTTATAGGTATATAATAAGTACTAGTGAGTGTCCCCTGCTTCACACACCGGCGGAGTGTAGTATATTTGAGAGATCGGTTATTTTTTGAGAAATAGTTGATATGCTTGTGTTGATGAAGTTTGATGTAAAGTTGAAGAACAACTTGTTAATATATATTTGAAACACCAATAGTTATTGTTCATGTATAGTAGGTATAAAAGATTGCATTGCCAGTGTTATTTTTTTTAAACAGTATAGTATATGGTACTGTCATAGTGTTGGTGCAGCAATATAAAGTTGGGCAGTTGAGTACAAAATGATGCAAGGACAGTACTTTCTTTAGGCTGTACCATTTTAGGTGAACATATATTCAATCTCTTGTTTCAAACCTCCGTACATAATTGGAATAGATTAGAGGTTTTGAAAAACGCAGTAATAATGACTTTTAAGCCAAGGTAAAAAGCGTTTAATCTATAGGAAAAACAATTAGTCATAATTAAAATATAGTTAGTAAAATGGATAAATTTTAATATAATATTAGTGTGTATCAAAACAGTTATGGGTTGCAAACAATTTTTGACATGTTGGAAAAGATAAATGAGGTAAATGACGTGTAGTGGGAAAATGAAGTTATAGAACTCATTGTTTGGCAAGCTCAATTGAAAGAAAACTTGTTAATATTGCCATTAGGAAAGATATTTCTTATTTTGCGGTAATCAATTTGTATTCTTTAATTTCTTTTAGAAGTAAACTCTTTGAACAAATTACCAATATAGGCAAAACTATATACAATACAATCATCCATATTAATATTTCACCGTTTAAGCCTTGAAGAACATCTTGGTCATTGTAAACTCAATATCAGCTAGGTAGAGGAAAAAAATGCCAGTAATGATGATAATCATGACATAAGTTACGGTATGAATGACGTGTATAAATCAATATCGGTTTATGGAAGAAGTGATATGCAATTTAATGAGCTAAGCATCAACTATTACTGTAATGATTGTTAGTGGAAATTCTCTCTTTAGCGCACAATCGGGGCACCGTCTTTTCTTTTCTTCCTTTGGACCAGACACCTTACTAATTGCTTCTTGGCTTCAGACTAAGAAAATGAAATAAAATTAATAAAATGTTGAGACATACGCTAAGCTTCTTCCTCAAATAGTTTGTCCGCACAAAATAAAAATAAATAAACTAATAATTAAATAAATCAAAAGACAAAATGTGAATGGGGATTTCAATCTAGTAATAATAGAGATATAATGAATTTTCTGTACAAAAAATTAAAACAAAAAAATTCAACATAAAAAGAAATGCGAAGTGAGTTATGGAGAAATACCGTACAACATGCTAAATATATGTTTGTGATTGTTAGACCATGCCAGTATATGTTGTAGACAAACTTTCCAAGGAATTACTTTATCAATGGCTTATTTGAATTATGTGGACTTAGTTATCCAAGAAGGAACGGCTTATCCAAAAAAAATTAAAAGAATAAAATTGCAAAATTATTTTAATCTTGATGTTTCTTTATCAAACGGCTTATTTTGATAGGAGTTCTGATGTTTCTTAGTAGTGGTTGTCAATTTGTGCATCGCATGTTTTTTAGTACTTGCAGATGTGTTTTCATCTTTTAAAAAAAATTATATGCATTTCCTCTTTTAATTTTTGTTCATATCATTTAGAAAGAAATATTATTGTGCTTTTGTTTAGTGTTTTGTTATCTTGTTTCATTTCTGTCACTTGTTCTTAGTTCTTTGGTCAGGTTTGTGGAAGATAAAAAATCATATATATGTTGACATGAGATATTATTAAAAAAAGAATACATTGTGATTATTTGAAATATTTATAAATATGTTAGGATGCTATTGGATTGGGGAGGCTAAAATGAACTCATATTCTGTTTCATAGCATGATTCAGTAAACATATTTTTTTGTGACTTCTTCTTTGTGATGAGATCAAATATGTGAGCAGCTAATAAAGTCATACTCCACTAGAGGTTTCGAAATATCAAAGCCAAAACCTTTAAAAGAGGTCAGTATTGTAAATGAGCACAGATTTTACATTGCGACTTTCATTGTTGTATACATTTCGCTTGTGCATTGCTTATTCATTTTGAATTGCATTGCATTGCTATTTGACAGGTAGAAGAGATTTTCATTTGCACAAGGGCTTGAATGAGAAGAAAAACATCGCCATTTAAGTAGAAATAATATATTTGGAAAATATGATCAGAGAAAATGTATTTTCAAAAAATGTGTTATAGTAGAGAATAGAAATTATTGTATATGTGAATAATATATGAAAATTTTGTGAACTATAGTTGCAGTCGTATGTAATATTAATTTTTTTTTTGAAATAAAATATTTGTTGTTTCTTGATAATATATGTTTATTTATTTTTTGATAATATATGCTTTCATTATTACATTATTAAATGCAGATGATGGTGGATTATAGTAGGCAAATGGTTTTTTTTTTTGAACTTTGCAACGAGCATGTAGTGTTGCAAATAATCAAATTGCAACTGTCATAAATAGTTGTCGTATCTCACTTTTCTAATGTCTATTTTAGGTTTGCAACTGACATTTGTTGTTGCAAAAGGATTCGTTGCAACAACAAAGACCAGTCGCAAAAAAGTATACCGCAACGTCTTATTGCAACAGGCAAAAAATGTTGCGGAAAGGGACCGACTTTTTACAACTTTGGCTATACCAGCAGGCGCGGGCCTGTTGCAATTGATCTACTGCAACAGATATTGCTTGTTGCGAAAAGTGTTTTTTGTTGTAATGCTCCTACGCTTGGATAGATATGTGATGATCCGCTCATCAGGCATGACAGTCACTCCGCTCTTTCGCTAGTCTTAAAACTCGATCATCTGCTGATTGACAGCTCCTCCTCCTGGTGCGATCTCCTATAAGTGACTTGGGACATCGCTACTTGTAATTTATTTTATTATGTGTTGTAATTTTGGATTCAGAATTAAATATAATTTATAATTTTGTTAACAAAACACTTTACCTCCATATTGTCAAGATCGTACCGCTTATTCGAGTATGCGGCTCAACGATGGCATCCCAGGTGTATTTGCGCTCATCTAAGGTCATCTTATGACCTGAAGACTATACAAGTCAAGATACCTCCACCAGGTATCTCATTGAACAGCAGAATTGTGACATTATATCATGTGAAGGTTCATATTAAAAAAAATGTCGTTCAGTTCCATGCATTTCTTGTACTTCATTGAATAGCAGAATTGTGATATTATATCGTGTGAAGCTTTGAAAATTGCATGAGGCATCAGTTGTGAATATTTTGCCTTTTGTCTTGGTAATTGGTGGATTGGCTAATATAGTCATGGTTATGGTTTTAAAACAGATTCTAAACCTAAATGCTATAGAATTCACATAGAAAGTTGATACCTTGTTTCTTTTGGATTTGTACCTTTTTTTACTTGTATTCGTGCAAACAGAAATTGCTGTGGAAAATATAGCTTTGTACATATATTTTTTTCTATTTTGGCGATTAATTCTTTTATAGATTCCTTGTTTCTTTATGCATTTACTTATATAAATTCCACATAGAAGTTGATAGAATAGCATTAACAATGCCATTACCCTTTTTTGAGAACTTATTTTCTAATTTGTTGATTTTTTGTGTGTGTGATCAATCCTTGTAATTGGCGAACTAAGGTTGGCACGAAACCATTTCCATACTGTTATCATGTACTTTCACTTGAAAAATAGAATTTTAATTTCCATATTTTAAATTCATTAATTTACTTGTACTTGTTCTGTCATAATGTTACGTCCAACTTCATTTTATACAAATTAGCTTAATGCGGTTTTTTCTCAATCTTGATTCTTAAATTAGATGCTGCTTTTGAATATTCAGGCTTTAATAGAATCCACAGAAGCGAGACAAAATCCAAATGTAGTGTTAATGGTAACGAAGGAGTTATTGGTTTTGGAAGATTTCGAAAAAGATGCCACTATCAGAGTCTACAGAGTTGACCAAAAAAGAAGTTATTGTCGTGCTTTTAGCTCGACCCCCAATACAAACATGTAAAGCTCACCCAATCTTCAAAAACAATACTTAATTACTAAGTGAACAAGGATAAGCGATGTAAAATAGAAATGCAACACACGAACGATCAACTGCATGAAGAAATTAGACTTTCTTAAGGATATTTTGTAGTAGTGAAACTTCAAGTAGTCATAGTGAACTTTGTAGGATTGGTATGATTTGCTTAGTATGTTTGGTGCATTCTTTTCAATTTGATAAAATGTTAGTTTGAAATTTTGTTTTGTAGCAGAATTAAATAATATATGATGGTGTTACAGGATGCGGATGAGATATGGTTCAACATAACCAAAATCGTAACACTTATAAGTGTTGGGAGATTTTGTATTTATTATATGTACTGAGATTTCTAACGGTTATAACTATTAGAGCCATCGACTGTTACCACATGTAATCCCAAGTTTCACGTGTCTTCCCATATTAATCAGGAGTTTGAATTATTTTTAATTAATCCCAAGTTTGGAGGGTCCCTTCCCATATTGATCCCGTTTACTTACTGATATGTTTAGAGTAGATGAACTGAATTGCAACGGTTTGTCTGGAACATGTCACTGTCGCTAATGGTGCAAGCTTAGCTTAAATTTATAATTTGTCCTTTCATATTGACATGCTAATTTGTCTTATGTTTGTACTTTGTATTGGCATCTCTCATCTGAATAAGAATTGTAAATTTATTACATTAATTATTTTGACTCATTAACTCTTCGTTTTTGCAGAGGTTAATTTCATACAACATGAATTTTAGTCAATTTACCCATTCAAATTATAGGGAAACAATATCTTGAATATGAGAAAAGCGAGAAAAAAACCAAATTTAACGGACGCTAGCGTATAGGATGCCTAGGTCAAATGGTAGAGCAACGAGAAATTCTATTTGCCGCATATTGCTTTAAATTATTCCATGTGTTTAATACATAATCTAGAACTGTAGAACATTATTTTCAATTCAAATTTATATAATGAGTTAAAGAAGAACTCAAACGAACAAAAACAAGAATCCCATCACACATCGCGGTGATTTCAAATCATTTCAACATCATCGTGAAAATTTGTTGAATTTATTAATTAAGATAATAAATAGTTATTACATTTTTATATTTTAAGTTATGAGTTGTTAATAAAATAGTGCGTAAAATACATTTATATATTCATATTTCTAGAAATAGTGTGTGTGGCTCCTTTGTCGTACTGGGATGTTTTTGCTCAAACACATGCCCTGAGGTAGACTGACGATGCGAGCTCTGTTGTATACTCCTGGGAGTATGAAGATAAAGCGACTACTGCATATGTAAGTATAATATAACTAAATTAAAAGTTATAAGTTAATTAAGTACACATTTATGGATATTTTAATCAGTGTTATTTATACCTGTGACCATTTCAACTTTTTATTATTTATAGCGATTACTCTACTTAAAAATGATTAGCTTAATTAATTGGTTATAAATAAAGAATTATAATAATGTTGTGTAAAATTCAATTGTAATTCCAGCAATCATGGACATAATTGCTAGATGACGCAGGACGTGATGATTTGACCACTGACGAGGACATTATTTTTGAGTCTGCTATGGATCCACCATCCCGCAACAGTCACTATGGATTTAGGAACCAAATAGTAATTTTTAAAAAATAAACTAAATTAAAATATCGTATATTTTTCAATTAAAGTTATGTAAATTATGTTTATGATGTTGAAGGCATTATAACAATTTATTTTTATTCGCAGGCTATGACATCTCAGAAGGCATATCAAAGAGCTCAAGGCAAAGCAGAAATTATAGAGTTACGATCCCAAATCGCCAAGCTGCAGGAGAATGATTGTCATCGTGATGTGTATGGTGCAGCTAAACCAACGTTTGATAGAGTATATGGAGCAACATGGGAGGTTCACTTCGTTGGATGGTTCTTGAGGGGATGATTAATAACGAGGGCTATGTTTTGTTATGGTTTTTTGTTCGTGTATATATGCTTCGATTGGGTGAGAATGTGGTTGATACATTTTGATTGATTGTATATTGTTTTATGTGGATTTGAATTAGTCTGTGGAGTTGCTGAACGTTGGTTTGAAATTGATTGTAGTTGATATTTTGGAATATATTGTGTATATTGGATTGTTTGTGCATGATTTGGGTTGAATATAATATTTGGCTATAAATTTGATTACTATTTTTGTATATATAGTGGATATGCTTTCAACAAAGTTGTTATGTTTATTGATGGAAGTGTGGTGTATGAAAAGAAGTTGACTTGAAAACATGAGAGAGAGATATATAACTAGATCTCCGATGGCTTCCGATGACAAATTTCAACACTTTCGAACGGTTTCAGATGACAACTTAGTCATTAAGATATGCACGTGTCCACCTTAGCCATCGGAAACTGATTCAAAATGTTGTTGCAAGCCTTTAAAAAAGACCATTGTTGCCGTTGGAAGTCGTTACAAAATGAGATTCACATTGCAACCAAACTTGCAACGGCTTACCAACGGCCGCCGATGGCTAATTTCCTTCGAAAATCAATGTTCCGCTTATAGTGTTAATCCACATCTAAGTTAATCAACGTAATAATGATTAGTTAATCATGACAAGAAACGCTGCTTATAGAAATGGCCATGAGCGTCCACCGTCGAATGTTGTCCCTTTTATTTTTGACGGTTAGCGACGTTGGTATTTTTTTTTAATTACTTCACTACCAAATTAATTTGTTAAATTTCCTTTGTGCTTTTAAAAATTGTGTGAAAAGGTAATTTAATTCTTAAAAAATAAATAAAATATTTTAGCACAATCAGCCAACCTAGTGATCATTATGATTGTTTAAATTGGTATTTCTGATAATCATTCTTCGCGTAATTCAAATATTTAACAGTATTAGAAATCTAACTCTCATGTAGGGTTGTATATCGGACAGGACAATTCGTTGCCCGGCTCGGTCCGAAGCTATATTTAACAGTATTAAGGTGTCCGGTCCGTGTCCGTCTGATTCTCTTATAGGACAAAGCTTGAACACACTAGTGTTCGGTCCGATCTAAAATGTTCGATGTTTTTCTATTATTCTAGGCTATATTGGAAATGATAGTCTGTTGTCCGGCTTGGTCCGAGGCTATATGATGTCTGGTCTGTGTCCATCCGAATTATTATAGGACAGAGCTTGGACACACCTCCGTCTGGTCCGGTCCGACACGTTTACACCCCTACTCTCATCATGGATATATGCGACTATTAGTCAGCCCGTTAAGCAACTTTGATGAACCTAGTTTTGTGTAGTATTTGTAAGAATTATATATTTTTAAATGTTATATAATTAACTATAAAATTTTAACTGTATTTAGCATTAAAAATTATATAAAATAAAATAATCATCGAAAAATAAATTTTACTAGATCTCATGTTGATCTAAGGCCTATTTGACATATTCCCATAAAATTATGAGAAAATAAATAGTTGTATGGTGCCGACCTTTAGTTTTATACTTATAGTTGTGTATCGACATTTGGACAAAAAGCCCTTCAGCATTGTAAATAGACGACCTAGATTCGAGACTAAATTTGAACCACATATGCTTGGTATAAGGGCAGTATAATTACTAGTGAAACGACCTGATTTGGATTTAAAAAATTCCTACCATCTCCTTAATAGTCCGACCTTACAGCTTTGTAAACACATTATCAAGCATTCATGTTTCAAATTTGGTCTCGATTTGAGGCCGTCTAACTTTCAAAGGGAGGACTTTTAGTTCGAGTATCAGCAAACGACTACATAATTAAAACTAAAGATCAGCACCATGTAGCCGCTTATTTTCTCATTTCTTGGAATTGATCGAATATACGTTAGGTCATACATGATCCAATAAATTTTAGTTTTCCATGATTATTTAATTTTATATATTTTTTAATGCTAAATATAAATAAAAATTCATTAATTAATTATATAACGGTTTTAAAAAATATTTTAATTTATAAAAATGTCGGACAAAAACAAGTTTATCGACTAAAAGGCACATAGATTGATCACCAAAGATAGATTTTCTGTAATGCTAATATCTTAATTACGCGAAACAGATCATTAAAAATAACAATTTTACCAATCATATATTGGTCATTACCATCATTGAAGTGGGGGGTTGGGATCAGCTGGACCCAATTCTCCATGTTTTGGTGGTGCCAACCAATGAAATCATCCCATTTGAGGATGATTTGTACTTTGCTCTCCTAAATTACATCCGAATTTGAGAAGGCAAAATGCACAATCCTCCAAATTGGGTGATTCAGGAAGAATTGAGTCAGTGATCCTAACGGCTGATATTATTCTGACTCTGGACACAAGGACGCGTAGACTAATAGAATGTCTAAGCTGCCAACTACACCTGCAATGATATTTCCTCCTCCTCCATCTACCTTGTCATTAATGTTTGACTCTTTACCAAAGACTTGTACTTGGTTTCATCTCAACCGTTCATCCTTTTCTATAAGATTGTTCTCATTCCCAAAGCTTCTTTATAGTACAATAAACTAACCTTAATACTACAAAATCATATTCACAATTTTGCTTGGATCATGTCTGCAAAGGTGAGCACATACCGTACTCCAATTTCCTATCTATCTTCAGGTTTTTCTGGTCATTTTCTTATATTATAGCATATGAAACAATAAAATAACTGTAGTTTATTATTCTGTTCAGAAAATTGTGGTGAAAGTGGATCTTCACGACGACAGAGACAAAAGAAAAGCCTTGAAATCTGTAGCCAAGATTCTACGTACTGAATTTATATCATTATTGTTATTACTATACAAATTTTCCTTCATATATACAAAAAATTGATCAATGTTTCTAAACTCTGCTATTAATGGCAGATATTGATTCAATTGCAATGGACACAAAGGACATGAAGCTGACTGTAGTCGGAGACATCGACCCAGTAGAAGTCGTGAACAGGCTACGGAGATATTGGAACACAACCGTAGTAAACATTGGCCCAGCGAAAGAACCGGAGAAGAAGAAAGACGATAAAAAGGACGACAAAAAAGATGAGAAGAAAGACGATAAAACGAAAGACGACGGCAAAAAAGACAACAAAGATTTGATGCCTTACTATCCACATATGATGCCATACCACCAATACCCGATGTATACTCCTCAACAGAATTATCCCCAACAAGTCGCAACTCATTATCCTCCTATGTCTGCGCCTTACGCTGTGCAAGAAGAAACCCCAGGCACTTGTGTTATTTCTTAAGCTAAAGTCGACTTGTGATGTATGTGGGATTTATTAAATTTTGGTTATGTTTCTTTCATTTGTTAGTTCAGTTATATAGGATGAGATTAAGTTCATGCTGAAGGCTTTTTTTTGATGTACAAAAATTGTATGCAAAATTGTATTATAGAAAAAGGGGTATATATAACAGTATTTTACTTTTCTGAATTATATGATTCAAAGCTGGGGATATTTTTTTTGGCTTTCAGTATTTTTGGCTTAGACTGAAGCTTGCATGCAACTCCAATGTCTTAATTTTTGTGGATGATTACACAGCAACTGATGGTCATTGAAGCATCAGGATGGAAAAATTATAAATTGATTAGTTCAAATCAGCAAAGTAAAGAAAATTGTGTTCAGCAAACCCACTTAAACATTCAAACATTGTAAATAAAATTTTCAGAGCAGATGAACTGAATGCAACGGTTTGTCTGGAACATGTCACTGTCGCTAATGATGCAGGGTTAGCTTAACTTTGTAATATGTCCTTTCATATTGATTACATTAATTATTTTGACTCATTAATTAGCTCTTCTTTTTTGCAGAGGTTGATTTCATACAGCATGAATTTTAGTCAGTTTTCCCATTCATTGAATAGAAGAATCCACTCCGATCTACATCATAGTCTACAATCAGTAATATACACTTTGAGAAGAAACTTCGAATTTGAGAAGATCTGCAAACTGTATATTATTAAATGTTATTGTATAGCACACATGTGTTAATTAGAAACCTTAAAATACATAAAAGTTGTTTCTAAAAGTAATTACAGAAGACAAATGAGTTTGTAATATTTACAACTAAATACATTGTTTGGGAAATAATTAGATATCCAAAGTCTTTATACAATAGTTTCAGACACCTAGGACTTCAATAAAGGTTAAATCCGGAAGATGCTGATGTTTTGGTGGTGATCTCCAAAATAATTTAATTCATTCATTGGATTTGATTATGAATGATGATGACAATTGTAAATTACAAATAATGTGATGCATATTATATATTTCTTCAGTAAGCTGGGAAATCACGATCCTTCTAAGTAAAGAGTTGCACACATTTGGATGTCCAATTATGTTATGAGTAGGGTCTAATTTAGTTTTACTAAGATTATTAATTTAATGGCAAATCGTAGGTTCAAAGAGCCTAGCAATATAATTAAATGTGAAAATAAATAAATTAAGATGCACCTTCTTTTATTGGTTTATTTAGTGCAAATTGCTGATAACTTACATGAAATATAGCTATACTTAACACAATTATAAAGCTTATGGATGGAACAAGTAGATATGGATGCTAAAAGTACACTGTATATACATACTTCTATTGCGTACAAATTCATATTTACATAACATGTCTGGTAAAAATCTTGAAACACTATAACTAAACGGGTAGCTTGCAACTTGAACTGGTGATTAAGATCTGTAAAGTAGTAGTTCTGTAAAGAAGTAGTACAGCATCCAACAATTTCAAGAGCTTTTGCAGTAAAAACTATCTTTTTAGTTGAACCTTTTGCAGTAAAAACTGTCTTTGTAGTAGAACCTCAGGACTAATCAGGGAAAATGGATTTGAGGGGAAAAAAAAAATTCTTTGGCAAGGAAGTTGACACCGTTTGGTCCTAAATTATCCGGACAATTCGTATTAGGAACTGAATAAATATATTCCCAACTACTCTTATCTAAAGCAAAAGCATTAATGACATATGATTGAAACTGCAGTAAAAACATCCTAACTGAACCATAAAATTTGAAAGTTGGTCGTTTTAACTGGCAAACAGTTACAGATATGGTAGGCATACCGACAGTTAGGAGTGACAATGGGGCGGGTTGGGGCGGGTTTTTCGTGCTCCAGACCCAATCCAGATTTTTTAAATCTCGCTCCAGACCCGCCCCGTAGACCCGGTGCGGGTTTGGAATTTCGCCCCGTACTCGAAACCCATACGGGTCGGGGTAGACCCGACCCACAACCCGGTGATATTGTGTTCTAATGTACACAAATTTGTATACATATATCTTTTATCACTAAATAATTAATTATATACATGTTGTAATGTGTTGACATTGATAGGAGAATATAATAAGATGAGTTATAAAATAATAGTTCAAAATGTATGCATTTGTTGTTATATGATTATCATTGTTGCAACTTAATACTATGAAAAATTTATAGTTATCGATTGAAATAATATAATATTCAAGTTAATTATAACTATGTATACCTACGAAGATTAACCAGTAATCATTATAATTATAAAGTTTTTTAATGATGTTTCAATCATGCAAGTCGGGTTGGAGCGGGTCTAAATGGGTCAAAACAGGGATGGGTCAAGCTGGTTTAGACCCTAGGTCCGCCCATTGTCATCCCTACCGATAGTTGAATACATAATATGCTATCCTGCATCAATATAAAAGAAAATTCATCACAAAGAAAGTAATAGTCAACTTTGATAAAATCATTTGACTTATTTTGGACATACAGACTTTGATCAGGAAAACATTGGTTTCAGGTGGCATAATAGTCAACTTTGCATTTCTCCCTCTTTCCACATAAAATCATTTGACTTATTTTGGACATACAGACTTTGATTAGTGACTTATATTTATAACTTGAACAAGAAGCAACTAGAAACTCCACAAATAAATTGATCATGATATACAGGACAAAATTTAAAATTGTGAAAAGAAAAAAGAAAGAATAGACAATTTAAATTTTAAACCTTATTATAAACTTACTACAAAAATAAACCTTGTTTTACTTGGATCATCTTTTCATATTTACGCATTCCAAAAATACACAAGCGTAAATTATACAAAAAAAAAAAAAAATTGTATTTACATATTTTTGAAATTTGCAAATACAAATTTTGTGCATATTCCAAAAGTGCGCAAGTAGAAACATAGAAAATAATCTGTTTTTGTGCACTTTTGAAATACGCAAATTCAAATTTATAATTTGCATTTCAAAGGTGAGCAAGCAAAAACTTAAGAAAAAAAATATGGTTTAAATAATTATGAAATGCGAAAACTATAAATGAACACTTAGTTTTACAGTAAGTTTCTAGTGAGACATGTTCTTGCTATAAAGAAAATCCAAGTTTATTTTGGAAATTTGTCCTAAAATATACTACCAAGAGCTAAAAACTAGGATCAATACATATAGCATGTACAATGGGTAATGTTGAAGTTCTCTAGTACTTACTGATGCGCTTTAGCCAGGCCCTATCCCAAGGCCACCTAGGCGGTGGCCTAGGACCTCCAAATTTTGAGATTGTCATTATATATTATCTGTAGTAATGCATAATTAATATTGTGTTAGTTGGCTGGGCGGTAAGGGGTATGTGGCCTGCTACTTGATTCTCACTGCCATTTTTTGTCTTAGGCCTCTAGTTCCCCAGGGTCGGCCCTGGCTTTAGCATACGAAAGAATTTATCGTTGATGTGCCTTAGTATATAAAGAAAAAACTGTTGTTAGTTGCCATTTGGAATTTCTTCACGTAAGACGTTACACTCTCAAAATCAATAAAAGTGGATTATTTCGAGTCATACTTTGCATACCGCCGGTGGAAGATTTCAGAAAATTTTCTCATATCTTTCTTTGTTTCTTATCCTTCCCCAACTTCTATAACCATCAGCTTTGACATATATATATATATATATATATATATATATATATATACACACACACACACACATATATATATATATACACATATGTTAAACAATAACTAATAAAAATACAAGAGCGCTTCAATTCCAATGGGTTAACAACCTTCAATGCTTCTTTTCACGAGACCCAACAACCCTCAATGCAGAGAAATCGTTCTTTCCCAACGGCTAAAAGAAAACCTTCTTGTCAACTTTCTTCTAACTGACTAAAAAATGCCGCTCAAAGTAAACTTGTTTTTCCTTAGTAGATTTTCTTCTAGCCTGCTAAGATAAAGTACGTTTTAGTCGGCTAAAAAATAATTGCTTATTATCTAACTCAGTGGTAGCTTTTGTAACCTTCACGATTGCTAAATCAATCCAAATCAAAGTCGTCAACCTCAATATGGGTCGATCAGTACTTAACCCAACTTTGGATTGGAAACGCTGTAAGTACAAAAACAATAATTAGAGTTTTGTATCATTGAAAAGACTCTAAAATGATGTTCATTCAACCTTTTTTAATATTGTACTTTTTTTGTTAGTACTTTATAATGGGGTCAACTAAATGTAACTCTCTGATTTAGAGGGTGATTAATATAGTTATAAGGATTTTTGCCCAGAAGCCCATACATTTTTTTTGAATTTGTTCAGGAGGGAAACCGACCGGAGTCGTGAAATCCTCCCTAGTGCACTTAGTCTGGTCCGCGAGCACCACATAAGTGGCTGATCTGAGCGTATGCACATGGTAAGCTCTTAGCATGCCATTCCGGTTTTCGAACCCACGCCACTGTTACCATGACACAAGTCCTTAACCGCTGGGCTACTGCTGCGGACGCCCATATATACTTTTAATTATAGAGTATCTTTATTAGTTTATTATTTAATAAGTGAATTGTAAAATGGGTATTAACCGCACTTTAATACACCATTAAAATGAAGTTTTTAACTTTATTTTTGTAATGCAGTTAAAATTATACTAGCTGCATTACTATAGTGTAGCTAAATACTCCTATTTAAATTCTATTTTTAAAATTTTGTGTTTAGATATTAAGAACGCATATGATTGGAAACGTTATTAAATTTTTGATTTAATGGTGAAAACGGTTCCAAAATCGAGTTAATTTATAAAATGTAATTGTATTTTAAGGATCTAAAGAAAATGAATTGACCAATACTAATAATTATAGGGACGTGAAGTTGTACATGGTTGTTATAAAACAAACTCAGAATAGAAGAAATAAGAGAGAGAACATTTTTATTCATTCGGGTGTCTTTACAACATACATGAACCCTCTATTTATTGGCTTTACGTGTCCTAGCAATTACAATAATTTCCCCTGCGTTAAGTGTATTTACCTTTAATATATATATTACAACACTCTCCCTTGAAAATGCGTATGCAAAGATGATAAGCTTAATTGTCTCATTTAAAAACTTTTTATGAAAAACCCTGTGGGAAAAATCATAAACAAGGAAAGGAGTATAATTTTTATTTCATCTGTAGATAACATGTACTACACCATAACAGCCAATTGGTAACACTTCTAATTTTCAATTGCCAACACTTATATGCGTTATGGATTAATAACACTTACATGCATTGCTAGACTAGAAGTCTGCGACCAAAAATATATATTTCGGGTATTTTTAATGGCAACACTTATTTGTGTTTGGAGTTGTGGGTCGGCAGGAAAAAAAAATTAAATGCGCGACTGTTTTCATTCCTAACCCTAACCATCCTTCTCAATGCTTATTCCTTACATCAGCCGCTTCTTCGAAGAAAAGAAAAAACTATCCTCCGTGATTTGGAAACTGCTCTTCGGGGAATTACCACATCATTCGTGACTTTATACTTCCGGAAATCGCAATTGAGTTGAGGGAATAACATAGATTTGGGCCTCAGAGAATCACAAGTATTCGATTTTGGCTTTGGGGAATCGTGATAGCTTGGATTTTGATTTCAAAGGTGATTTTATTCATGAATGTTATATCCATTTGGAAGTTACTAATTCATATTATAGTTACTAATTCACGTTTTCTGTGTATGATGTTTATTTGTTCCTGAATTATCATTATGGTGAATGAAATTTATAAAGTGACGTTCCTTTCCCAAATGATCGACGTAGATTATACTGTGCGTTGCTAATTTCTCTACGGAGAAATCAAGCCAATAGCATGTATGCAGGTACCAGATTATACTGTGTGTTGCTGACTATCACCTACGCTGATTATACTGTGCCTTCGACAACATTGTGCTGCAATTTTGTTTTTATGATACTAATAATTTCAATTTTACCTTGGTTAGCTCTTTTCCCATCTGATAATTTTTGTTTTACATAATATCTTAGTTAAAGGTTTGTTACATACAGACATTTAGTGGTTTACTTACATACTAACTTTTGAATTCTTTGGGTAATTTTTTTTGGATAACCAAGTAGGTTTTTTTTTCTTCACTGCGCTGGCTCGATTCAATGAAAATTGGGGGTAGAGGTGTAATATGTGTTTGTGCTTTATCGTGACATAAGCAAGAACATCTGGCAGTGTGCTATAGGTTTAATTACATAGTTTTAAACTTGATTACTACTCAATTTGGATTCACTATAATGTTGTGCGTTTTTCATTTCATTTAATTTGTTTTCATGTTGTCGATAGGACTGACTATGTCTCGGCCGCTAGGAAACAAGATGAGATTTTTATAGTCATTACAATCACCTGATACATACATAAGTGCTTTTCGTTACATTATATGCAAACTGATATTTCCTTGATATGTAAATCCGATGTTGTACATTTTTTTTTTTAATTTTTGTATATATGTGACACTAATGCTCAATTTTGCATTGTCATGCTATTTCAGTCTTAAACTGGTTATTTTAATTTTAAACTGGTTATTTATTTATTTTTCCAGATTTCATAAATCTCTACTTCTAGCCTTTTATCTCTCCCATCAAGTGCTAATTTGCCGCGTTCTGATCAACATCAAGCTACCTGTTATAATCTACTGCATTGAGATAAGGTTTGCACTCAGTTCGCTTTTTCCTCCATGTCTTCCTGCTTCTAACTAAAATGGTGGTGGAAGCGGGTTTCGTCGTTTGTCGGTCGATTATAGGCTTCTATCGGACAACTTGCTCATCGTCTAATTTTAGATGTAGTTGACAATATTCTTTTGACATGAAGTATAAAATATGTTTGTTTTTCGGATTTGAATCGTGCTTCTAATTATATAACATGCTTCGTATGTACTCAAGTTACCATTGCTTTTGACTTCTAACACCTGTTTTTACTTTTCTATCGAGTTGGGATCTGAATTGCGATAGTAGCAGATAAGTGTTACTATCTGATCAATATTCTGTCCATTTAAAATTTGAATCGTGCTTCTAATTTTAAAACATGCTTCATATGTAACCAATTTGTGGAC
Organism: Allium sativum; assembly: GCA_030737875.1. NCBI lineage: Eukaryota > Viridiplantae > Streptophyta > Magnoliopsida > Asparagales > Amaryllidaceae > Allium > Allium sativum. The sequence continues at coordinate 576,454,933 of CM060913.1, forward strand.
TGTCCAAGTCATCAATTCTTCCGACTTCTATCGTATGCTTTTAATTTTCCATCGAGTTAGGATCCGGATTACGATAATCCTAGATAAATGCTAATAACTAATCAATGTTTTGTCCATAAAATCACATTGTTTACCGAGCTATACCAAGTATGCGCAATCCAAATTTTTTCAACGTAAATATATGTCATCAGGTCAAAGATTTTAGTACTTAGATATGTGGTTGAATTATTAAAACACCAAGTTCTTGAGAAGGACACAAATGCAAATTTGCCTTTGCTGAACAAAAAAGATGGTATTGATTTATATGGTAACACATTGTATTTTACCTACCTATAATTGAATTTCCATTTTGTTTGGAAGTAAGGTAAAATTATCATAAAATTGCAGATTATGATGAATTCAGTGAGCTGTTCATTTTATTTTCTATATCAAATTATTCCTCACCTGCCATGTGTGTCCTATATTGAGCACCAACTTTCAAATTTTGTACAGCAATCATACGTGGCTTCGATGAAATTGGTGTTTTCTACCAATTCTCGTTCGATCTAATTGATGTTTTTGAAGAAATAAAGAATGACTTGCCTTTTATTGATACATTTCTATCATATATAATGTAACACCCCACATCCGTTAAGGTCACTCACAAAGGGAATGCCTTAACTTCAATGGAGCATTATGGGTACTGGAACAGAAATATTACAAGACAGACATATATAAAACAGCAAAAAGTAAAGTAAAAGTACTTCAAATCATTTATTAAATATAATTGTTTACAATAAAAGCCCATCAACTTCCAATACCCAATTACATAGCTAAAATATTTGTCTTGCTCAAAAACAAAGAAGCATAAAAATAAATTGTAGTATTCCCCAATAAAGCAAAGCAAGCCATAGCCAAGAGAAATCCAAGCAGTACATGAAAGAGCCTTGGAGCTTGGTAAGATCCGAACTAAGCTGTATTCCCACCCTGTGAACCTGGGGGGAGAAACGGAAGAAAAAGAGGCGAAACAAAACGGGTCAGTCATAAAGACCGAGTAAGTCCTAGTGACTTTCAGCATAAAAACAGGTAAAGATAACATGGCATGAATAAACTGAAAGTAAACATTAGCATGATGACAAGATAAGCTACAGGCACGATAACTAAGAATAACATCATAGGATTTCTGTCATGTATAACATTGCAAGGTTCCCATTCAAGATGAACTAAGTATAGTTTCGCAAGATTTCTATCAAGCATCACAAGATTTCTCTGCTTCACCATTAAAATGATATCTATTTGCTCTGCACCACCTAACTAGTGTCCCAACTAGTAATCTATATAAAATGATAAAATCATAACGTGATCCCAATCCCTGAAATTAAGGTTGCTTTCACGTGTACATCTATTATTTATTACCTAGATCTAATCTAGGGTTTTCTATCGAGCGCTTCCTAGATTCAACCAGGATTTATGCCACCTAGGTCCAACCTAGGGATTATGCTACCTATTGAACGCTTCTCGGATTTAGGGTTTATGCCACCTAGGTCCAACCTAGGGATTATGCTACCTATTGTGTGTCATACGGCCCCCAATGATTGTGGATACCTATGCTGGTCCCACCATGGGATGTATCAAGACCCACGGTGGCGGCCCGACACAAACCTTAGAATGCATAGGTTATACTACTGGTGCCCCCAATGCCCAAGTTCTAGATTACATGTAAATTTTACATATGCCCAATTCATACCAAATTTACATATGTTCAATTTATGTCGTTTTACATGTATGCCAATTTTATGCCATTTTACCATATCAAGTTCTAGCCAAAATTACATGTATCAAGTTTCATACCCAATAAACCCAAATCATGATTCATGATGTAGTTATCCCAAACTATAATCTTTTTTATTACAGTACATGCCAGTTGCCCAAGTTCATAATACATGTTCATAACCAATTCATGTTTTGCCTAATCTACCCAAATCGTATTCCCATCGCACATAAAAGTGAATTGATATATACTACAAATAATTCCAAATCCCGAGATAAAGGGAATAACACCAAAACTATGACAGGCAAAAGGGATGAGCATAAAGCGATAAAAGGGATTACAAGACTAGCATGATATAACTTGAGATAATTGGTTACAACATCACTAGCATATAGGGTTTCAAATCTAGCAAGATAAGGCGATAGTCATGATAAAAGTTGATATAAAAGAATAGGCATGCAAAAGTAAGCCAAATACAAGGATAATGGATCCAATGGTTTTAGTGTACATAATAGCGAACGAACTAAGCAAGTCACGCCCTAGGTATGGGATCCAACTAAATGCCAATTCGGTGTTCAACATGGTTTCCAACTATAGTGTTATGAGCAATCAACTATAATAGTCAATTATCCACAATAGTTATACAATAGTCATGGATAATTATCCAAAAGAGTTCTAGGCAACTACCCTAATAGTCATAGGCAATTAACTGTAATAGTTTCAAAGTCATGGTCATAGTCTTATGTTCATAATCATAGGTAGTAATTCATAGTCACGAGTCATAGGTGATTAGCCACAATTGTCCTTGTCATAGTCATAGGCAATGGTCTTATGTCCTCAGTCATAGACATAGGCATAGTCTTATGTTCTCAGTCATAGTCCTTGGCCATTAACAATGGTTTCAATGTCATAGGCATGATAACGTTTGATTTATAATGCGAATAGGCCCAAACTGATTCCAAAGCAATATTCCCAAATGTCAAGATCCAAGATGAATAAGAATAGATATGAATCATACGTATATCAAATTCCAATTTATAACATGCCCATATCAAGTTTATAGTTTTCATCTAAAAGTAACTAGAACTTATAGTGCGTGGATCGAGAATTAGAAAGCAGAATTTGATTGTTGAATCTCTATTTGATTGATCGTGTTCTAATTGAAATCCTCCAATTTGCAAATCTCTAAGCGTAGTCTTGATGGAGAAGAAGCAGTCCTTTTTCTTCCTTTTTATCTTATTATTTTGATTATCTCAGAAGCAGCATAAGGACAGAATGAAATGGTGTGGAGAGAATGAGGCTAGGGGTGAGTTTATATAGGATTAGGCAGACGAATCTAGACAGAAAACGAGTCTAAATACATCAGGATGCATCTGGTTCAAGAAGTGGGTTCGGGAGGCAGGTCGACCCCCAGGTCGACTCCCCAGTCGACCTGGTCATGGGGAGGTCGACACCCCAGTCGACTCCCCAGTCGACCTGGTTGGGGGGGGGGTCGACTCCCCAGTCGACCTGGGTATATGGCCGGGAATTTTCCTGCCAGCCTTCTCTGGGGTTGAATTCGAATTTCTGGCTTTATTTTCGAGCTGTTTTATATTACTTAAATTCCTGAAACTTCTGAGGATCATAACTTGGTCATACGAACTCCGATTTTTGAAAACTCGGACTCGATTTCATGCAGAATTCTGAGACGAATGCAATGGCAAAACCCGTTTCCCCTGATTCTTATTTTAAAATTTAATTCTGCCTTGATTTATGACTTTAACATGTTATAAAAATACGGGTTGTTACATTCTCCCCTCCTTAAAAGGATTTCGTCCCCGAAATCTCTAAGTTAGGAAGAATATATCCTACCATCCAATCATCCATCTACTCAACCATCATTCACGAGCAATCATTGTCCTTAAAAGATTTCTAATGCTATATGAACATATGCAGAAAGTGTGTGTATATGTTCCTTATCTAATGCAAATGATCAGGCCTGTTTGATCTTCTTAATGCAAAATATGTTTAGTGTCATGAGTCCAACATGTATGCGAATAGTCCTAGCCACATAAACACTATATGTGTGCACAAACATCCATCTATATGCAACATCCACATGATAACACATTTAATCTCATCCATAAACAAGTATAAACACTCATGCATATGCAATATGAGAACGTGTCTGAGCCGATCTAGTGCCTAATGTGTGTTATGCAACCACGAGCAACCACTTGCGACCACTTGCAACCATTTGCAAACATCAACCATAACATGTTTCAATCACATGTTTACATCCAAAAGGGTTCTACCTAAGGTTCTCAAAATAAGATTGAGGAGATAAGCAAGAGAAAACAAAGCATCTAGGAGAAGTAATTAAAGATGTACCCCCAGAAGGTCCTGCTTGCGAGCCTTGCCCTTGCTTCTTAGGGCAGTTCTTGCTGATGTGTACAGTATCACCACACTGAAAGCATGCTCCTATCTTCATCTTCTTCTTTCTACAATCCTGGACTATATGCCCATCAATACCACAGAAGTCGCATTTCCACTTACCACGTGACTTGTTATTGTTGTTGTCGTTGTTCTTGCCTCCCTTTTGGAAGTCTTTCTTCTCGTTTTGAGACTCATCCGCCTTAACTTATCACTCATACCTTTCCTATGTAACATGTTAACAAGCCTCACGGAAACTATCTCTATCGTATGGAAAACCCTCTACGTAGCTAGAAAGAATATTAGCCGCAGGTAAAAACTACTGCGACTACAGATGGAGAAAAGAAAGGAAAAGAGATTCAAACAAGGAAACAAAGGATAGTGCTAATGGCTTTTGGGGAATAGCCTTTAAATAAAACAAGAATTTTCTTAGAAAAATGCTTCTTTGTAAATGTTTTGAAAATAATTTCAGAAGGTTTTTAAAAGCTTTTGCCCAGTCTGGTAACCTTCTGCTCTGATACCAAATGTAACACCCCACATCCGTTAAGGTCACTCACAAAGGGAATGCCTTAACTTCAATGGAGCATTATGGGTACTGGAACAGAAATATTACAAGACAGACATATATAAAACAGCGGAAAGTAAAGTAAAAGTACTTCAAATCATTTATTAAATATAATTGTTTACAATAAAAGCCCATCAACTTCCAATACCCAATTACATAGCTAAAATATCTGTCTTGCTCAAAAACAAAGAAGCATAAAAATAAATTGTAGTATTCCCCAATAAAGTAAAGCAAGCCATAGCCAAGAGAAATCCAAGCAGTACATGAAAGAGCCTTGGAGCTTGGTAAGATCCGAACTAAGCTGTATTCCCACCCTGCGAACCTGGGGGGAGAGACGGAAGAAAAAGAGGCGAAACAAAACGGGTCAGTCATAAAGACTGAGTAAGTCCTAGTGACTTTCAGCATACAGGTAAAGATAACATGGCATGAATAAACTGAAAGTAAACATAAGCATGATAACAAGATAAGCTACAGACACGATAACTAAGAATAACATCATAGGATTTCTGTCATGTATAACATTGCAAGGTTCCCATTCAAGATGAACTAAGTATAGTTTCGCAATATTTCTATCAAGCATCGCAAGATTTCTCTGCTTCACCATTAAAATGATATCTATTTGCTCTGCACCACCTCACTAGTGTCACAACTAGTAATCTATATAAAATGATAAAATCATAACGTGATCCCAATCCCTGAAATTAAGGTTGCTTTCACGTGTACATCTATTATTTATTACCTAGATCTAATCTAGGGTTTTCTATCGAGCGCTTCCTAGATTCAACCAGGATTTATGCCACCCAGGTCCAACCTAGGGATTATGCTACCTACTGAACGCTTCTCGGATTTAGGGTCTATGCCACCTAGGTCCAACCTAGGGATTATGCTACCTATTGTGTGTCATACGGCCCCCAATGATTGTAGATACCTATGCTGGTCCCACCATGGGGTTTATCAAGACCCATGGTGGCTGCCCGACACAAACCTTAGAATGCATAGGTTATACTACTGGTGCCCCCAGTGCCCTGTTTGTCTGCTCCGAAGTGTGTGCACGCCCGCACTTGATTAGAACCCACACTGTTGCACCCACCGCTGTCGCTTTGACCGCTTACAATCAGCCCAGTAATCGTGCCCCACCCTGCCTAGTTTTAGGGTACCATGATACCTAATTGGGTTACTGCTGAAATGGGTCCCCGTTACTAGGGTTTCCTACTGGTTAAGTTTGTGGGCCTATATATACAGATATTACCCACCTTCCCGTGATGTACTTAACCCACCGATTCAAGCATGCTTATTAATGGTTAAGTTTGTGGGCCTATATTTACTAATATTACCCACCAACCCGATATGTTCTTAACCCTCTCCGTCCATCACGTTAAGTTGGTTAAGTGTTTTCTTTTGTTTTACTAAACCCTACCACACATCATGTTATATCGGTTAAGTGTTGTTCCTTGTGTTACTTAACCCTACCACAAGCCTTGTTATACTGGCTAAGTGTTCTCCCTTGTGTTAACTTAACCCCACCGCATGTAATGTCATATTGGTTAAGTGTACATTGACTTAGCCCACCTACTTATCATGTTGTGACGGATAAGTGTTACCCTCTGTTGTTACTTAGCCTTACCACGCATCACATTATATTGGTTAAGTGCATGTTAACTTAACCCCATCCACCAGTCATATTATAATGGTTAAGTGTTACCCTCATGTGTTTACTTAACCCTACCGCGCATCAGGTTATATCGATTGGGTGTTATCAACCTATTCAAGTTAGCCCAATCCATCCGCTAGTCATGTTATAACGGTTAAGTGTCATTAGCCTAGCCACGTTACTTAACCCACCCATTCATGTATATTGGTTAAGTGTCATTATTCTAGTCATATTACTTAACCCACCCATTGGTCTAATTAACAGTTATGTTGGTTGAGCCTACATTTATAAGTTTAACATGTTCTTAACTCATACCGGTTAGGTCCACATTTACATGTCAAATTTCCATGTCATCCCACCTAACCCTCTAACCATACCCACGTATTATTATGGTTAGTATTCCTTAATTCATTCATTATGACGAACGAATCATGACCTCTCACATTAGACCGTGCATTTTGTGGCCACTGGATTTGCCGGGCAGTTTCAGGCAGATTTACACCACAAACTGGGTCTAACCTCGTGTCATAAACAGTTACGCCTACAATTTGGCCTTCTACCTCTCACATTAGACTGACACTTTGTGGCTATTGGATTTGCCGGGCGGTTCCGGGTAGATTTACACCACAAACTGAGTCTAACCTCGTGTCAAAGGTTCATTAATGGTCGTATTCCACCCAAAACCCCAATATCAGTTCATATGTTTAACATATAAAAATGTTCTGATTCACATTTTTCCCCAAAACATATTCCCAAATTATTATCATAATTCACTATAAGGTTATGCCAAGTTATAGCCTTTTATTTACAATACATGCCAATTACCCAAAACCCAAGTTAGGCGCGTTCATATTAAACCTCTACTAAGTCATAAATTATCATATATGTTTCAACTCCAAATTTTACATAATTAACATATGCCCAAGTTCTAGATTACATGTAAATTTTACATATTCCCAATTCGTACCAAATTTACATATGTTCAATTTATGTCGTTTTACATGTATGCCAATTTTATGCCATTTTACCATATCAAGTTCTAGCCAAAATTACATGTATCAAGTTTCATACCCAATAAACCCAAATCATGATTCATGATGTAGTTATCCCAAACTATAATCTTTTTATTACAGTACATGCCAGTTGCCCAAGTTCATAATACATGTTCATAACCAATTCGTGTTTTGCCTAATCTACCCAAATCGTATTCCCATCGCACATAAACGTGAATTGATCTATACTACAAATAAATCCAAATCCCGAGATAAAGGGAATAACACCAAAACTATGATAGGCAAAAGGGATGAGCATAAAGCGATAAAAGGGATTACAAGACTAGCATGATATAACTTGAGATAATTGGTTACAACATCACTAGCATATAGGGTTTCAAATCTAGCAAGATAAGGCGATAGTCATGATAAAAGTTGATATAAAAGAATAGGCATGCAAAAGTAAGACAAATACAAGGATAATGGATCCAATGGTTTTAGTGTACATAATAGCGAACGAACTAAGCAAGTCACACCCTAGGTATGGGATCCAACTAAATGCCAATTCGGTGTTCAACATGGTTTTCAACTATAGTGTTATGCGCAATCAACTATAATAGTCAATTAACCACAATAATTATACAATAGTGATGGATAATTATCCAAAAGAGTTCTAGGCAACTACCCTAATAGTCATAGGCAATTAACTGTAATAGTTTCAAAGTCATGGTCATAGTCTTATGTTCATAATCATAGGCAGTAATTCATAGTCACGAGTCATAGGTGATTAGCCACAATTGTCCTTGTCATAGTCATAGGCAATGGTCTTATGTCCTCAGTCATAGGCATAGGCGTAGTCTTATGTTCTCAGTCATAGTCCTTGGCCATTAACAAGGGTTTCAATGTCATAGGCATGATAACGTTTGATTTATAATGCGAATAGGCCCAAACTGATTCCAAAGCAATATTCCCAAATGACAAGATCCAAGATGAATAAGAATAGATATGAATCATATGTATATCAAATTCTAATTTATAACATGCCCATATCAAGTTTATAGTTTTCATCTAAAAGTAACTGGAACTTACAGTGTGTGGATCGAGAATTAGAAAGCAGAATTTGATTGTTGAATCTCTATTTGATTGATCGTGTTCTAATTGAAATCCTCCAATTTGCAAATCTCTAAGCGTAGTCTTGATGGAGAAGAAGCAGTCCTTTTTCTTCCTTTTCATCTTATTATTTTGATTATCTCAGAAGCAACATAAGGACAGAATGAAATGGTGTGGAGAGAATGAGGCTAGGGGTGAGTTTATATAGGATTATGCAGACGAATCTAGACAGAAAACGAGTCTAAATACATCAGGATGCATCTGGTTCAAGAAGTGGGTTCGGGAGGCAGGTCGACCCCCAGGTCGACTCCCCAGTCGACCTGGTTATGGGGAGGTCGACACCCCAGTCGACTCCCCGGTCGACCTGATTAGGGGGGGGGGGGAGGGGGTCGACTCCCCAGTCGACCTGGGTATATGGGCGGGAATTTTCCCGCCAGCCTTCTCTGGGTTTGAATTTCGAATTTCTGGCTTTATTTTCGAGCTGTTTTATTTTATTTAAATTCCTGAAACTTCTAAGGATCATAACTTTGTCATACGAACTCCGATTTTCGAAAACTCGGACTCGATTTCATGCAGAATTCCGAGACGAACGCAATGGCACAACCCGTTTCCCCTGATTCTTATTTTAAAATTTGATTCTGCCTTGATTTATGACTTTAACATGTTATAAAAATACGGGTTGTTACATATAACATGATACAAATGACAGCAAATAAGGAAACTCATTCTTATACACATCCTAAACTCACGCTTAACCATGTACACAAAATATCTCAATACTATCTCAACACCCCCCTCAAGGTGGAGCATGCAGATCATAAATGCCCATCTTGGAAAGCAAAAACTGAAATTGATGTGTCTCCAAAGGCTTAGTAAAGATGTATGCAAGCTGAATCGTGGTAGGTACGTATGAAGGATGAATAGTTCCATCTTGGATTGCATCACGAACGAAATGACAGTCAGCTTCAATGTGCTTTGTGCGTTCATGGAAGACCGGATTCTGTGCAATATGTAAAGTCGATTGGCTGTCACAATGAACCTCAATGGCTACAGTATGTTGAATCCCCAAGCTAAGGAGAAGACCTTTCAACCATTTCAATTCAGAAGTAAGAGCGGCCATAGATCGGTATTCGGCCTCTACTAAAGAACGTGCCATAGTAGGTTGTTCCTTAGTTTTCCAAGAAATCGGGGAATGACCAAGAAACACAACCCCACCAGTGAGAGAGCGATGAGTAAGAGGGCAAGCTGCCCAATCGGAATTAAACCATCCTGTCAAAGAGAGAGAGCTATCGGTTCGAAGTAAAATACCTTGTCCAGGAGAACTCTTCAAGTAGCAAACAACACACAAAGCAGCTTCCCAATGTTCATGTCTTGGTTCTTGTAGAAACTGGGATAAAATATGGACAGAGTATGCTAAATTAGGCCATGTGACTGTTAAGTAAGTCAAACGTCCGACCAAACGATGATAAGGTTCCGGATTAGACAAAGACTCCCCTGAAGCATGTGCAAGCCGATGGTTTTGCTCAATGGGGAAACATTCTGGCTTGGCACATAGAAGACCAATCGTAGAAATAATGTCAAGTGAATACTTTCGTTGACAAAGAAATATACCATCAGAATTTCATGCCACCTCAATCCCGAGGAAATATTTAAGAACCCCAGGATTCTTCATATGAAAAGATGTGCTCAAATACTTCATAAAACTCTCAAAGCAGCAGAATTATTTCCAGAATAATTAAATTATCAACATACACCAAGGCATTGATATGAGTAACACCCTTATTGTAAGTAAAGAGAGAATAATCAGCATATGACTGGGGAAAGCCATATTCTTTAATGGCAGTAACAAGTTTGGCAAACCAACATCTTGGTGCTTGTTTCAAGCCATATAATGATTTTCGAAGACGACAAACCATATCAGGTTGAGAAGACCCAAAAACAGGAGGAAACTTCATATAAACTTCTAGGATCCCCATGCAAGAAAGAATCATGCATGTCCATCTGATGTAGGTCCCAATTTTTAGATGCTGCAATGACTAAGAAACAGCAAGCTGTAACCATCACTACAACAAAAACACCATATTACAACTTTGATTTTACAACGGTGGTAAAAACACCGTTGTAATAAATGTTTTTACAACTTTTTTTCTAGAAAAGTTGTAATAAACTTATTTTTAACAACTGTGTTATTTTGGCAGTTGTAATAAAAGCCTATCACAACTTTTATTTTTTGACTGTTGTAATATATGACTATATTTTAATATTATTAACAATATTTCTTCCTTGCCAGTTGTAAAAAATGCATATGTTGTAATAGGTGATATTTTCCTTTTTCCATTTAAATAGTACATTGGTAATTATAATTATTAAATAACAATACTTAATAGTCAATTATTAAACAATTAATAAAATTATTAATAATTAATCATTACTATCTAATAATAATTAATTTAAAAACATGCAATAACTAATATTAATATTAAAGTAATAATTTGAAATTAAAAACGATTATTTAAAAGTTTAGAATTACTAATAAGAAGTGATAACTAATAATTAAGAAGTAATATTAGTTAATTAAAAGGTAATATTTAATATTGTAACAAATAATTTCAAGCTACTTTTATATAATGTTTTAATATAATTTTTAAAGAAAAATATAGAAAAGCAAAATCATAAATTAATTAGTAGTTATTATATATCATTTAACTTACCATATTAAATGGCTTTCAAAACGATATATCCTAAAAATAGTATTTAATTACGTTATCATATTAAACCACTTTCAAAACAATTTCACCAAATCTTAAAATGTTTGCGCCATTGCTGAAAGTTCCGGCTCCAACGCCAAAAAATGTCCGCACATACCTGTTCAAATTTTAAAACTTTCGTCGTCCATTGTTGAAATTTTTTGGCTCCAACGTGAAAAATATGCCCGCCCACTACTCAAATTTTGGATCTTTTGAATGGGTAACTTGCTAGGTCGGTAAAACTGGGCGCATTCCAATATTCTCGAATACAACGAAAAGTAAGAAAGTAAAAAGGTGAAAACCAAATCTAAACTGAAGTAACATTCGCAAAATTAACCGCAATTACTTCATTCGTCTTCAAATTCAAGCTCTTCAGAACTTCATGGCGGTCGGAGTCGGAACTCGTAGCTCTTGGTCGTACCAGGGATTCGTCCCGACATCTCCTGATAATCCTCTACTTCAATACGGCCCACTCCTGCTTGTCCCTTCGAGGTGAGTTGCTTCTTCGGAATTCTTCTTGTTAATTACTAGCTGCAAATCTCCATAATCCATCTTGCTAACATCCGTCGCCTGTTTACCATGGTTCTGGAACACATGGCGGTTCCGTTCTTTCCATAATTTCCAAACAGGCTTGGTGAAGGCGTTAAGCTTCAGTTTGGCTTCAATTTCTTCACCTTGGGTCCGGTCGTCAAGGTAATTGATTGCCTCACCTGTGAATACGTATAAATTTTTTTTTTTGGTTATCTTCAATTTTGTTGAATTTATCAGTATTGTTGCAATAATACGACTAAGAGCCTTTGCTTTCGTACAACAGACAAAATACCTGGCTTTCATTTTGAAAGCACGTTCAAATTTTACATGTTATGTATATAATGTAAAAGTAGATGTGTAGTTAGAAACTCATAGAAAATATCTTAGTAACCTTCAGTTTTTCTTTCATTGCTCTACACAGATCAACCCAACTGTTATTGTTGGGTATGCTCTAATAGAAAGTTCAAAGATTGTAGACAGACCACGCATTTGGGCAAGTTTGGACCTTAAGACCATTTGATGTGTGCATGTTCTGAACATCTCATAGTTTGATGTTTTGTTACTGACCAAATTTAGTTTGATGGATTTGTTGAGAGCTTAGGTTCATTACTACCAGATCTAGAGCACAATATAGGTTGATTCATGCTCTATTGTTCAAACTAGTTTTTATTGTCATTTTTTTTAATTGAATCAATATACAATGAATTTAACACTTCTATGAAATTAGGTGTGCAGTCATATGTACACAACTTTTATACAACTGATTTTGGCATAACCTAGGTCCTTACTTGCGGATATGTATACATTATATCATGTTTTGTTTATTTATTTATGTATAAATGCATGGGCCCAAGTATGCCATGGTTTTGTTATGAGGTAACCAGCCCTTGAGAGTTAGCTTAAGCTTAGGTTAGTGCATGTCACTGCAATGTTGGGTGAGTGCTGGTTATGTGTATCCATCAATGACTGAACTATAACTAAAAGATAACTATTGAAATTTTACTATTTTGCTTGTGGCAGAAAAAAAAGTGAGCATATAAAAGTTATAAGTACCTTGATGAACGAAAGAAAAACATACTATGTTTTTATCTTGCCTATTTTTCTTTATGTCCTGTAGTAAATAAATAAGTATATAAATGTGTCAATTTTAGTCATCTAATATGGAATATGATGGAAAGACTTGGTTCATTGTTAAAAGGGTTTAAAATTAGGAAGTGCTATAAATTTGAAGTTTCATGTGGGAACTAATGCCTTTATTACAAGGCTAGTGGATCTCATGACCACAGACTTTTGATTAACCCAATACTGAGATATATAACTATTAAGTATATACAGTAGTGAACGTTTAAGGATGTAGATGTAGTAGTGTATATGTTTATATGAATCAAAACATAATTAGGTGAATAAAGGTAAGGGCTGTAATGCGATTTTGTGTTGTCCGCGGACCACAGTTGAATGCAATATATACACATATATATATCATACATGAATATACAAGTGTGTGTGGCAGTTTCTTTTCCTTAGAATTAACAATACTGAACATAGAATATAGTTGTGCTCATTCAGGCTTAACTTTCAAAATTGTTGACAAGAGTTTTTTAGTTTCGCTGCCAGTAACTTGAGATTAAATAAATGCATGCAGTTTATGGTGATATTCTCATTTTGATTTTAAGAGGTTTGAAAGTAATGTTGTTGATCTAATTTCCTTAAGTTTTCTTTTCATTGTATATTTTAGTAGTTCCTTTTATTTATAGAATGCCTGAAAAATCCTTTAAAAGAATTTGATGACGACAATGCAGCCATCGGCTTTCTACTAAAAGAGGCACATAATGCTGCTCATGAGAGATGTCTTGATCCAATTCCACTCGAGCTTCCCATAGTTGATAAGCTAAAAAATGGAAAGCCAGCGAGGAGCAGAGAACAACAGCCAAGTCCTTGTTAGCTTTAACACCGATGATGCAGGTGATGTGTCTTTATGGAAAGCTGGAGACCACACATGCATTCATATTTCAGCTCTTTTCCGCATTCCCAATGCATCAGAAACATTTGGGAAACTAAATATGTCAATGAGTGTATGTACAAGTATTTTAGACACGCATATGTGAGCGAATACTTTTTTCTCATTGGTCTGCCTAAATGCTATGTAATTTGTTTTAAAAAACTTGTAGTTTTGCATTAAAGAATGAATGGATCATAATGCCTTTAAACTTACATCTATTTCTTATGTTATTTATCTATATATTATTGCACATATATAATATATAGATTTATATATATATATATATATATATATAATTTGTGGATATGATACAACTTTAAAATAATAGTTGTAATAAATATACAACGGTTATAAATAGTTATAAAAATTATAACAACAACGGTGCATAAAAGTTGTAATAAAAGTTATTACAACGGTGGAAAAAAGTTGTAAAATATACATATTACAACGTTGTTGCAACGGTGCAGAAAAGTTGTAAAAGATTTTAGTCTATTACAACTTCTTAATATACGACGGTTGGTCCATCGTTGTAAAATGTATATTACAACTTTTTTCCACCGTTGTAATATGGTCATTTTGTTGTAGTGCATCTTTGCAATGGGTGCAAAAGTCTCGTTAAAATCAATCCTAGTGGTTTGGTGATTGCCAAAAACAACTAAACGAGCTTTAAGCCGCTCAATGCTGCCATCATAGTTATATTTGATTTTGTAGACCCATTGACTACCAAGAGCACGGTTACCAGACGATAATTTTTCCATAGTCCAAGTACCATTATCTTATAAAGCACGAATTTCTGTTTGCATAGCACGACGCCATCCTACATCTCTTATAGCTTCTTTAAATGATTTCGGTTCACTACCCATTGTAACATCGGCTAGAAATTGCCGATGACTAACAGAAAATTTTGCACAATTAATATAATGTGTTATAGGAAAGGGCTTACCTGAGGAAGCAGATGTCACGGGTGAATTTGGAGAAAAAGTAGATGGACTTTCTATGAGGATAGTGTTAGTAACATGGTCACGAAGTCGAAGGGACGGAACTTTTTTCCATGGAATCCACATCCCATGCGAGGTTCATTAGTAGCATCCGCAGCATCTGTAGCAACCTCTACATTCCCCTCTGTAGAAGAATGATGGTATGAAGACGGTGATGTAACAGGAATTTGTTCAACATTCGGGTCAAACTACAATTCATCGGCTGCCGAAGAAACAGTGGGAACAAGCTCTAAGGTGGTACTTGTTGGATTTTGGGTGGTGATATGTAGTAGGGGGGATGTATTTGCAGTCTCAAGCTCATTTGTAGGTTCTAAAGTGGTAGTTGTGGAGCTTTGGATTGTGATATGTAGTGGGGTAGATTCGTTTGTAGGTTCAAGTTCATTTGCAGGCTCTCCAACAATATCAAAATCATCATCACTCAAATTCATACTTCCAATATTATATTTAGAACAAATTGTAGCAGGAGCATGTTCAGCGAATGAAAATTGATTTTCAAAAAACTTACATCGGTAGAAACAAAAAAAAAATCTAGATCAAAAAGTCTCCACCCTTTCTTACCAAAAGGATATCCAACAAAAACGCATTTTCGACTTCAACTTGCGAATTTATCACTCTTAGCTCGGTAATTGTGGGCATAACGTAGAGAACCAAATACTCGAAGTTCATCAAAAGCCGGAAAAGTATTAAATAAAATTTCATAAGGTGCTTTATTGTGAAGAACACTCAAAGGTGTTAGATTGATCAAATGAGAAGCTGTTAAGACACATTCACCCCAAAAATAAAGAGGAAGATGACTTTGAAAATGCAAGGCCCGTGCCACTGTTAAAATATGACAGTGCTTACGTTCAGCTCTACCATTCTGTTGTTGAGTCCCCACAAAAGAGGTTTGAAATAAAATCCCGCTTGAAAGAAAATATTCTTTCAAACAATTAAATTATGTTCCATTATCACTCCGAACAATCTTAATATTTTATCCAAATTGTCGATCAACCATAGCCAAAAATGACATAAGCATTTTAAATACCTCTAATTTATCAATCAACAAATAAACCCATATATCTCGAGGAAAATCGTCCACAATAGTTAGAAAATAACGAGCTCCACAAGAAGAAATTATATTGTAGGGACCCCATAAATCACAATGAACCAATTCAAAAATTTAGGAGGCCTTATGATCACTAAGAGAAAAAGAATCACGAGATTGTTCGGCACGAAGGCACACATCACACACCTTATTCAATCTATCACTAGAATTACGTAAGAAAGGTAATGACTTTACTATTTTCTCTGAAGGACGTCCAAGACGTTGATGCCAAAGTTCCAACATAGATGAAGAAGCATCCACTGATATAGCTTGCACTGTAGATGGTTGTTGGAAGTAGTAAAGTCCATCTCTCCATTCACCCGTTCCAATCAGCTTCCTCGTATGACAGTCCTGTATAACAAACATGTTAGAAAAAAATTGTACAAAACAGTGTATGTCATCAATGAGTTGTGTAACCGAAATTAAGTTGCAGTGCAATTTAGGGACATAAAGAACATTTTTAAGATACAATCCGTCCAAGAGCCTCACACTTCCCTTTTTGGTAGCATCCATTTTTTCACCATTAGGAAGTCCAACAGGACATGCAACAATATCATGAACATCAAACAAATATGACTCGTCCCCCGTTACATGATTAGAAGCATCGGTATCAATAATCGAAGAAAATTCAGAAAACCACCATGTAATCGATTGGTAGAGGATTGAGTATTACCAAATATAGTGGATATAGTCTTCCATTGTTCCGCAGTCAAATTAGGAAGAGAAGTAGGAGTGCTTGACGTGCTAGATGTAGAACTGGAAGAATTTCTACCGTCACCCATTGCTGGATCTGTATGTTAGCCGTGTGGCTCTGATACCATGAAGAAATAAAGAATGAATTGCCTTTTATTGATACATTTCTATTATATATATAACATGATACAAATGACTACAAATGAGGAAACTCATAAACTCATTTTTATACACATCCTAAACTCATGCTTAACCATATATACAAAATATCTCAATAATATCTCAACAGTTTTCTATGTTTCTAGCATCAAAATAATAATCTGGTTTATAATTCTAGCATTTCTGTAATGTTATTCTAGGTAGTCCTCGTAACTAGACCCATGATATAACTAATAAGGTATTGGAAGTTGCGAACAAGTGTTTTTGTAGTAGTAACATAATAAGGAACATTGTTGGTAAGTCCATTAAATATTCAAATGTAATTTACTATACATTTGTTCACTGTGATTGTTAGATCCAAAATTAGCTGTAACACCCAAACGAGCAATGATTCTACTAAAATGAAATCAAAAAACGGAGAAAACACACAATTTATAGTGGTTCAGCGTTAAATAGCCTACGTCCACTTCCTACTCTTTGAATTGATGTCTTGAATGCAAGTACAACAACGATTCTCACTCAATTCTCACTTATACAATACATTGATTCACTCAATTTCCTTCACAATATGATTCAAAAGATCATTGTAATCTGAATAACTTGATGAAATTGGGATAGCAAAGGAGTTTGAGTTCTGAAAATGCCAAAAGATCCTTCCAATGCCTCCTGATGGTGTATTTACAGGTGAAAAATACTCCTGGGATGGCTTCGGTTCGGATCCACGTGGCCTCCATCCCATCGCTTTCGGGTTCAGATGGGATATAGGAGTGACAACACATCAGTTTAGTGGCAAACATGGGTAGAATGTGGGCATAACCGCTCCGGATTTCAAGGGAACGTGGGTGAAACTATCGCTGCACAGGATCGGGTCGGCTGTATAAGAGGGAATGGGATCGGATCAACTCATTCCGAACCGATTTAGTCTTGGCGAGGCTTCCCTTCTTTCCATTCCACTCTGTTCTGACTTGGCAATGAAAATTCGATCCAATCCAGCTTGTTCCTGCATCTTTATTTTCTGCTTTGAAATGTGTAGACTAGGCTTACGGACTCCGATCCGATCCTCTCTTCAAGTGGGTATTCTTCTATCGATCATCCTTCATAAATTAATCTTCTGACTTTGTGTAGCCTAATTCACAAAGCAGGCTAACATTTTGCCCCCTCGAAGTACGCTTCTATTGAAGATAGAGTGTGCTTCGAAATTGTCTGTCTGTTGGTTTCTAAACCAAAACCGTTGAATAATTGCTTCCATTCATTTGTAGGGACGTGTTGCTTCATTAATTCACATCTTTTGCGGTCTATAAATACACCATAGAATGCGCAAATTGTTTTCTTCGTTTCAAATAACTCTAAGAACTCTGCTTGATGTTCAGTAGCTTCTTCAAGTAAATTCTTCGTTTATTTTTATTTTCCTTTGAATTTAACTCGTATGCCAAGTCAATGCCCATGATTCCCTTTGGGTTCGGTCTTCGATTCGAACGGCTTTTCTCACATTTCATTATCATTGAACGAATGGGCTGAATTCTCATATGGGCCAGTACTCCGATCCGATCGGAATGAGGGGACACCCTGGTAGGAATACAAAGGGCCATTCCGCTTTTATATATAACTTCGTTTTTCCTCCATTTCCTTCTCCCTTCTTTTATTTCTACTGTTTTTTTCCCGAAATCTGCACCAAAGAAAAACAAAACCCTAGTTCCTAACATTCCAGGAATTCTCCTTTAATCCACAAATCAATTACTTAGGTGGGTCAAAAACTTCGATTAACTCCCTTTTTACTTGATTTCAATTCGAATTCACGAATCGTTTGAGCGATTTCAGCGTGGAGTTTAGTCAACGCCGCGCCTTTCTCCTCCTCGCCACCGTCGTTGATGGCCTCGTCACCATCTCGAGGCGGTTGTGGAGGAGGATTAAAGATAGCGTAGGTCATGCCAACACATAGGCACTTCAGCTTTGATTTTGTTTTTGGCATGAAACTGGGTTCGGTGCTGATGAAGGAATAGAGGAGATGAAGAAGGAGAAGAGAGAAAGGAAAGGGATCGGTAAGAGGTGGATCGATTGGTGCCAGAGCGCAGGAGATAGGGCATGGAGCATCGGATCGGATCGGGAAACACGACGATGGATGGAGTAGATAAGCTTAGGATTTTTGGGGGTTTACTGGATCGGTTCGGTCTGGCGTTAGCCGATCTGAATAGATTCTCCATCTCGAAGCTGGCTCTATCTCTTCAAGGGTTCCAAGCCGATCCGATACAACTCAACCCAAAGCTCCGAATCCATCCACTTCTAGCATTGATCCGCTCCGATCTGCCTCAGACGTGCATGCTCCGAACCGATCCGGTTCAACACTACATAACCGATCCGAACCATTAAGCTTTGTTTTGAAACATAACTAAACTATAACTGTAACACCTCGTAATTCTATAACATTAAAATTCCCAAATTAAAGTATACTTAATTTTTAGAAAAGAATTAAGTGAAATGGGTTGCACAGAGAAATATATATATTGATATATGTATATAAAAATTAAAAGTTAAATAAATAAATATGCGAAAAAGTTCAAAACAGCGAATTGGGAGGGGGAATAACCGAACCGGCCCATTTTTGAGGTCGACCCAAGCCCTGCTGGGTCGACTAGGGGTTAATCCAGGGTGTTTGGCTGTCAACCCGTGGGCCGATTCGCTCAAATGCAGATTTTGCATTTGATTGGTTCTCATGGTTCAGGGTTAATCTAATGGTCCTAAATAACTTCCTACACCTATAAATACATCCTAATGCTAACCCTAAACCTAATTAAAATAGAATAGTTACCGTCATACCATCGCCATGGAAATTAATGGAGCCGCCGCCAACTAAGGAAGAAGAAAAGCAAATTCAATTCTAATTCTCTCAACCCTAAAGCAAAGCAAAACTCTCTCTTTTCTTCTCTAAATTGTGAGTATGATGATCTTAACAAGATTATTATCATTTTAACTAGGTTGAGTTATGAATGGATTATGAGTAGGTGATGTGAATTATCATATATGTTGTTGTAAACCCCTTTTGCTATCATGTATATTGTAAATCCAATATTATGTGATGATTATATCTTATATGTTGTAAATCATGCTATGATGATGTTATGTATGTTGAAAGTTTCTATGCTAAGTTGTGATGAATCATACATGTTAAAAAGGCCATGATGTTACCATCTATGCTAGTTAGTTCATATTAATTAAATCATCATGTTTGGGTTATGTTGATCTATATGACAAGTCACATATGCAAGTTAGATTGATTAGAAAAGTTATGAACATATGCCAAGACATCTATTATGACATCTAGAATTATGCTATGACATATGTGATATCCTATGCTAGTTCACACCATCATTACGTTGCCTAAAAACCCCATATGCAAGTTTATGTATAGATTTGGGCTATGATCATATCATGTAAATTGAGACATTTAACAAGTTGACACCTTTTGATCCTTAGCATGTGTAGTTTATGCAAGTTTCACCCCTATTATGATTAGATTTATTTTAATTGTCTATATGTTCTGATAATTTATCTTTGTTCTAGGTGTTAGACTATACAAGTCTAGCCTATATTATGCGTTGAATAAGCGAACGTATAAACGTGGGGGTAAGGGTAATATTAAGGATTTAATATTAAAAAGTTGGGGTGCAATTGATATGATTTTGCATGCCATAAGTGGATGGCCATAATTGAGTCAATTAAGGACATCATTAAAAGTTGACTTATTTAATAATTTGAATAGGGAATTATTAAAACTGGGGTAAAAGATTTTAAGTGTTAATCAATGCTTAGGACACGAGGTTGGACTCGTTTGTGACGTAAACCTGCCCGGACCCGCCCGGCAAATCCAGTGGTCACAAATGTCAGCCCAATGTGAGACGTCCTAGGCCTAAACTAAAGCATAACAGTTGTAAAGACACGAGGTTAGACTTTTTTATGGTGTAAGACTGCCCGGACCCGCCCGGCAAATCCAGCTGCCATAAATGCCAGTCTAATGTGAGAGGTCTTTATGAGGTTATGGCCTGAATGAATTAAGAAATACTTAACCAGATAAACATGTAAGGTGGGACATGGGCGTTAAGTAGGTGCCTTGGGTGGCATGAGGAATCTAGGGGGTGCCCTTAGTGGCATGTAAAATACGATTAGTAAGACTTAACCAAACACACATGTAAATGAACATGACTAAGAGGGTTAAGTGGGATATACTAGTGACAAGCATAGGTGGGTAGCTTGTGGGGTCCCATTTCGACCAGTATCCCAAACGTATCTTTGTGGGCTCGACCCAAGTCGAGGACGGGACACGCATGCTGGGTTTGACTGTAAGAGGCCAAAACGGAGAGCGGTGGCAACGCATGTCCAACGGGTTTCATATGCGTGTGTGGACCCGGGCTGGTAGATAAGACGTTGTTGCATCGTGTAGGTATAAGCCCTGCATTCTCAAGTTGTATCGGGTTGCCACTTTAGGGGAGTGATACACCCCACTGTGGGGCCAACACGGGTATCTACGAGTAGGGAGCCGATCGAAAGTGGGTAGTGGGGTACACCTAGTGGAGAGAGGGGCAGACGGCACCTATGTAGTCAGCTAGGGGTACGTAAGGCTATTTATAAAGTTTCTGTGTGAAGCAAGTGGGATCAAACAATAGGGTGACTGGTGTGGTGCAGTGTAGTAATGTGCGGTGCAGTGTAGTAATCATTCGTTAGTAATTAGGTGTGCCTTTACCGTTATCTTAAACGCTATCTTTATCTTCCTAAGAGTTCATAGACATTTACTTGTCTTCCAGCTTATGCCTTAGTCTAGTTATTTTGATAATAGTATTGTTAGAATTATCATACTCGCCAGACTTTATGTCTGACCCCCTCTATTTCTATCCTTTTTCCCCCTCCAGGTCCTCAGGTTGGGCCCAGCTCTAGTGGAGTTTGATTGAATTGCTTCATCTCTCTTTGGAAAGCTTGGACCGTTGAAGTAAAGTCCAGCTTGTTATCTTTTTAATGGCTATTTATGTAATGGGATTATGTATTTTGTTTTTATGAAGATGGATATTGTACTTGGTTATGATCTATGGTTTTATGATGTAACAAACATGTTTAATTTCCGCTGCAATAAAATGAAGTTTTAGATTTCCAAGTACTATTTATTATCTGTCTTGTTGTAATTTTTCTGTTCTATATTCACTTATAACCTCCATGGAAGTTAATGCATTCCCTTTGTGAGTGACATTAATGGACGTGGGGTGTTACACGTGGTATCAAAGCTTAAGGTTACCAGAACAGATAAAAATACTTTAGAAAAATAGTTATTTTTGGAAGAAGTGTTTTCAAAAACATGTTTTAATGAGAAATTTAAAGAGAAAAGTTTTTAAGAAAAAAAAACATAATCCCTAAGTATCCATATATCTTTATCTTTCGAATTCTCCATTTTGAATCTTTCCTTTTTCGTTTCAGCATGGCAGAAGATCTTAACCTACCTGACGGTGTAACGATACCAGGATGGTATAGGAGGCTGTTAGAGGCTAGGGCCGCCGCAGGTCTGGCCAATGTTCCTCCACCACCAGTTGCACCCATTCCTCCTCCTCCTCGCGTAGATACTTTTGCAAAGACGTGCAAGGAATTCAAAGCTATGGGTGGAAAACCATTTCAAGGGTCAGAAACGTTAGTGGAAGCTAGAGATTGGCTTAAGGAGGTGGAAGAATTGCTAGAAATCTTTGAAGTAGAAGAAGGGAAGAGAGTTCGATTAGCAGCTTGGCTAACGAAGGGAGAGGCCTCGTTTTGGTGGAGGTCACTAATGGGGAGCGTCCTGTTGACTCTTGGGCGGATTTCAGACGTAGGTTCGAGGCGAAGTTTCTCTCAAGGGCGGAAGAAAATCTATATATGGAAAGGTTCTTGACATTGAAGCAAGGAAGCTCATCAGTGAAAGAATATGTCAATAAATTTAATCAGTTAGCAAGGTTTGGCTTGGACTTAGTGAACATGCCGGAGAAGAAGGCGCTGAGGTTCGTGAATTGCTTGAACGAACCATTGCAAGGGTTGGCTATGACCCACATCCTATGGGGGCCACCTTTGAGAAGTTAGTAGAAAAGGCGCTTATGCATGAGGAGAAAAGCGCTAAAGCTGATAAGGCACCCGAGAAGAAGAGGGATCAGAAGAAACCACAATAGCAAAACAAGAAGGGTGGTAAAGACAATAACGACAAGGGAAAGAAGAAATGTTTTAACTGTGGGACACCAGGACATCTCAGCAAGGATTGCCGAAAGAAAAAGAAGACAGGCTGTTTTCATTGTGGCGATGCGGGACATTTAGTGAAGGACTGCCCAAAGAAGGGGCAGAGGGCAGGAGCTACCTCGGGAGGATAGGTGCAGGCTCTTATGGCACCAGGGAAGGCAAGGGGACAAGTTCAGGCTCTCGCGGTCCCACCGCTGCAAGAACGAGGTAGAACCATTTCTGTTGAAAGCTTAGTTTTTCTGTTTGATCAGCCTGTCCGTACTTTATTCGATTCGGGCGCATCACATTCGTTTATCTCTACATCATTAGTTGAATCACTGCACTTAAACACCAGTTTAGTAGAGGATCCCTTAGTTGTTTCGAATCCAATTGGGGGCTCAGCTTATTTGTCTATGATGTGTTTGGATTTGAAAATTTCCATACTTAGCATTGAATTTAGATGTGATGCTTATGTGTTGGGCTTCACGGGCTATGGGCTAATTTTAGGAATGGATTGGTTATCCAGAAATGGGGCCGTTCTTGATTGTGAAAGGAGAGTAGTTAGGCTCGTGACTCGCCTTGGCAACACTCTCGAAATCTTCTGTAATCCCATAAATTCGGTTATGCTAAGTTATCTAGAATCGCTTGACGCGTCTGAGGAAAATCTACGATCTGTTAGAGTGGTCCGAGAATATTCGGATGTGTTTGAGGAGGTGAAGGGCTTGCCTCCGAAGCGGGAGATAGATTTTCGAATATATCTTGTGGATAATGCGAAACCAGTATCTTTGCCAGTACGCCATATGGCTCCACGTGAAAGGAGAGAACTCGGTAAGCAAGTGAAGGAGTTGCTTGAGAAGGGGTTCATAAGTTGAAGTATATCGGAATGGGGTGCTCCAGTAGTATTTGCCACGAAGGCGGATGGGTCCCTTAGACTTTGTGTGGACTATAGAGAACTTAATAAGCTTACTAAGAAGAACAGACACCCACTGCCGAGGATTGACGATCTCTTCGATCAGTTAGTTGGCGCCTCAGTGTTTTCGCAGCTGGACTTAGCCACTGGTTTCCATCAGTTGAGAGTGGCTGAGGATAGCATAGACAAGACTGCCTTTAGGACTCCAGACGGTTTCTATGAATGGCTAGTGATGCCCTTCGGTTTGACAAACGCCCCAGCATATTTTGTTGATTTGATGAGTAGGGTGTTTAGGGAGTACCTTAACGAATTCGTGGTAGTCTTTGTAGATGACATCTTGATCTTTTCTAAGGATGAAGAAGAGCATGCCCTACATCTTAGGGAAGTGTTGTAGACCCTACGAGCGCATAGCCTTAAGGCTAAATTTTCTAAGTGTCACTTTTGGAGGAAGGAAGTACGGTTCTTAGGACACGTGGTTTCCAAAGAAGGGATAGCTGTAGATCCCGCGAAGGTGGTGGCCATCCAAGATTGGAAGGTTCCTAAAAATGCTACCGAAGTGAGAAGTTTCTTGGGGTTGGCTGGCTACTATAGGAAGTTTATCAAAGACTTCGCAAAGATATCAGCTCCATTGAAACGCTTGACGAAGAAGAACCTAGTTTTCACATGGGACGTAGATTGTGATGATGCGTTCCAACGTTTGAAGAGAGCTTTGACTTCAGCCCCAGTCTTAGTATTGCCAGACGGGAGTAAGCCGTTTACCGTTTATACTGACGCTTGTGGGACAGGACTAGGCGCAGTCTTAATGCAAGAGGGTAGGGTAATAGCCTATGGTGGAAGGCAGTTGAGAGCGCATGAGAAAAATTATCCTACACATGACCTATAATTGGCCGCTATTGTTTTCGCGCTTAAGTCTTGGCGTCATTATCTTCTTGGCGAGAAATTCAAATTATTCACTGACCACAAGTCTTAAAAATACCTATTCTCTCAAAAGGACTTGAACTTAAGGCAGCAAAGGTGGATGGAGTTCTTAGCGTCCTACGACTTCGAAAGAGCCTATACCCCTGGCAAGGGTAACGTGGTGGCATACGCCTTAAGTAGAAAAAGATTATCCTTAAGTCCTTTTTTTGTTGAGCTGCAAAGTTTAGAATTCATTTCGATGTTTGACTTTAGACCTTCCGTTGACTTCGTACCCGGTTTGCTAGCATCCTTGGAGGTCAGACCTACGCTTTTGGGATGGATTGGCGAGGCACAGCGAGACGACCCGTAGTTAGTTGAGTTAGTAGAAAAGCTCAAAGGAGGGGAGTCATCAAGCTATCTCTGTAGGTATACCCTAGATGATAAGGGTTGGTTACGTAGGGACGGTAGACTTTGTGTACAAAAGACGATGACCTAAGGAAGACTATTCTTGACGAAGCACATCGTTCGAAGATGACCATTCATCCCGGTGGGGACAAGATGTACAAAGACATGAAGAGAGTTTACTTTTGGGCCGGCATGAAGAAAGACGTGGCCGAGTATGTCGCTAGATGCTTGGTGTGCCAACAAGTAAAAGCGGAGCAAAAGAAACCCGGTGGGTTGCTTCACCCATTGGAGGTTCCACTATGGAAATGGGAAAGCATCTCGATGGATTTTGTGGATGGATTACCGCGATCGAGGAAGGGTAATACAGGGATTTGGGTTATAGTAGATAGACTTACTAAGAGCGCCCATTTTATTCCCATGAAGAGTAAGAGGACTGCTCCATGGTTAGCTTCTGTATACGTCCGAGAGATAGTTCATTTGCATGGTCTTCCTTCTAGCACAGTAAGCGACCGCGATCCTATTTTCACTAGCGAATTTTGGAGGAGCTTACAAGAAGCGGTAGGGACTCAGTTATGTTTGAGCACCGCATATCATCCTTAGACGGACGGCCAAACCGAGAGGGTGAATCGTATTCTAGAGGACCTTTTGAGGCTATGTATCCTAGACTTTGGGGGTGCATGGGAAGAGCATCTTTCATTGGTGGAGTTCGCATATAATAATAGCTTTCAGTCCAACATTGGCATGGCACCTTTCGAAGCTCTTTATGGACGACCTTGTCGTCCACCTACATGTTGGTGGGAATCTACGGATAAGATCTTACTTGGGCCTGATATGATTAGGGAGACTTCGGAGAAGGTCGACTTGATTCGAAGGAAGATGAAAGCAGCGCAAGATAGGCAGAAATCTTATGCGGATAAGAGGAGGACAGATCTCGAGTTTGAAGTTGGGGACATGGTCTTTGTCAAAGTGTCTCCATTACGAAACGTTGTTCGCTTTGGGTCCGTTGGGAAACTAGCTCCAAGGTTTGTAGGGCCGTTTCCTATTAAGGAGAGGATTGGACGGATGGCGTATAGAGTGGAGTTGCCCGAGAGACTTAGTGGTGTACATGACGTATTCCATGTGTCACATTTGAGGAAGTGCTTGCACGAGACCGCGGAAGTGGTAGAGCTGAGCTTGCTTAGAGAGGTGGAGATAGAGCGTGATGCGACAATTCGACGAGCTCCTACGCGCATTCTTGGGTCGGAGATCAAGAGGTTGAGGAATCGAGAGGTCAGACTAGTCAAAGTGCAATGGGGAGATGATGAGAGCAACGCTACTTGGGAGACAGAAGAGAAGATGCGTTCACGAAACCCTTTTCTTTTTGAGGGTATGTCTTTTAATTTTTCCTTTATCGCTTAGCTTGTACTTATCTTATCTTTAGTGTATCCTCTCGCTAGTATCTTTGACCTTTAGTTAGGATAATCCTATGGTTGAAACATGTGTTTGAGACATGCTGTGTATGGTGGATGCAAGTGTTTGCTAGTGGTTGCTCGTGGATGCATATACACACACTATTAGGCACCAGATCGACTCAGTCACTTCATATTGCATATTGCATATATATGGATGTATTTAGTAAAATGGACGTATAATGGTTGTATTATCATATAGTTGCTGCATTCGGGTGGATGGTTGTGCACGCATATAGAATTAATATGTATCATTAGGAATCTTTTGCATACATATTGGACGCATGGAACTATCTTGAATTGCACTAAGGAGGTCGACTGAATCAGTAGACCGCCTAATTTTGCATTAGATATGGACATATACACACATTGTGCATATAAACATTAAAGCATTAGAAGTCTTTTAAGGACAATGGATGCTGGTGTTTGATGGTTGAGTAGATGGATGATTAGATGGTAGGATATACATTCTTCTTGACTTGGAGATTTCGGGGACGAAATCCTTTAAGGAGGGGAGAATGTAACACCCCGTAATTTTATAACATTAAAATTCACAAATTAAAGTATACTTAATTTTTAGAAAAGAATTAAGTGAAATGGGTTGCGCAGAGAAATATATATGTATTGATATATGTATATAAAAATTAAATAAATAAATATGCGAAAAAGTTCAAAACAGCGAATTGGGAGGGGGAATAACCGAATCGGCCCATTTTTGAGGTCGACCCGAGCCCTGCTGGGTCGACTAGGGATTAATCTAGGGTGTTTGGCTGTGTGGACCCGGGCTGGTAGATAAGACGTTGTTGCATCGTGTAGGTATAAGCCGTGCATTCTCAAGTTGTATCAGGTTGCCACTTTAGGGGAGTGATACACCCCACTGTAGGGCCAGCACGGGTATCTACGAGTAGGGAGCCGATCGAAAGTGGGTAGTGGGGTACACCTAGTGGAGATAGGGGCAGACGACACCTATGTAGTCAGCTAGGGGTACGTAAGGCTATTTATAAAGTTTCTGTGTGAAGCAAGTGAGATCAAACAATAGGGTGACTGGTGCGGTGCAGTGTAGTAATGTGCGGTGCAGTGTAGTAATCATTCGTTAGTAATTAGGTGTGCCTTTACCGTTATCTTAAACGCTATCTTTATCTTCCTAAGAGTTCATAGACATTTACTTGTCTTCCAGCTTATGCCTTAGTCTAGTTATTTTGATAAT
Source organism: Allium sativum (assembly GCA_030737875.1). Taxonomy (NCBI): domain Eukaryota; kingdom Viridiplantae; phylum Streptophyta; class Magnoliopsida; order Asparagales; family Amaryllidaceae; genus Allium; species Allium sativum. The sequence goes on from CM060913.1 coordinate 576,482,704, forward strand.
AGTATTGTTAGAATTATCATACTCGCCAGACTTTATGTCTGACCCCCTCTATTTCTATCCTTTTTCCCCCTCCAGGTCCTCAGGTTGGGCCCAGCTCTGGTGGAGTTTGATTGAATTGCTTCATCTCTCTTTGGAAAGCTTGGACCGTTGAAGTAAAGTCCAGCTTGTTATCTTTTAAATGGCTATTTATGTAATGGGATTATGTATTTTGTTTTTATGAAGATGGATATTGTACTTGGTTATGATCTATGGTTTTATGATGTAACAAACATGTTTAATTTCCGCTGCAATAAAATGAAGTTTTATATTTCCAAGTACTATTTATTATCTGTCTTGTTGTAATTTTTCTGTTCTATATTCACTTATAACCTCCATGGAAGTTAATGCATTCCCTTTGTGAGTGACATTAATGGACGTGGGGTGTTACAATAACGAACTCAACAAACACTAAACATGACTTCCATCTCCATGGACAGTTAGAATAGAGCCCTTTTTGCTGTACTTTTCGAAATGTTCATATGCACACATAGTGGCATTGTCCGTCTTTACGTTTCATTTCTTTACGCACTTGTACACTTTAGCTCACACACATGCACATGGGGGATAAGGGCTATTTTACTCTAACTTATGTTATTGATCCTTCAGTAGTTTAGCGACCATGGCGGAAAGACGTTCATCTAGGTTAGCAGAAAAGAGAGAAGTCGTAGAAACTTCCGAGAAACTCACTCTTGATGATATATCCTCTCCCTCAGACCCTGAGTGGGATGATGAGGGTACAGACTATGAAATGGAAGTAAACAATAGTGAAGTATCTTCCGGAAGTGAAGTTTCTCTTGGTGAGTAGGAGGAAGGAGAAATAGGAGATGATCGTGCACCCGACGAGTTTGAAACTGCCACTATATTAGAGTTGCCTAAAGATTCTGTTGAGTCGACGATCGATGATGATAGACTCGTCCGAATATGTCTAAAGCATGGGATATTAAAAAGAGATACCCTGCTTCCTTCGAAAACAGATCGTCCCCACAATCCACTGGAAGGATTTATAGCAATTACCCGATTGATGTGTCTGGTTGGGGCTATTCCACCGTTTCCGCCTTTTGTCGTCGATTTTCTGAGATAGATGTGGATTGCCCCTATGCAATTACATCCCAACTCTTATGCTTATTTATACACCTTGTATATAGCATACAAAGAGATTTTGGGTATAGAATCTACCTTCGATGACGTCCACTTCTTTTATAATTTCAAGCATCGGACTCAAGGGACTCCCTCTTTCTCATACTTTGAATCAGTTCCAAAAAGGAAAATTATTATTGTTCCATATAGTAGTAAGGCTGGTGATTCTAAACCTGAATGGTTTTATATCAGACAGCAACCGGGGTGCGCCAGGAGACAGACCAAATCAAGTAAAACACCGACTTTCTAGATTTCAACTTTAAATATTCTGACTAACACATTAATTTGCTTTCTTTTTCATTCACAGTTGATAACCCAAAGCAAATATCGGGTCAATTATACTTTGATCGTTTGCATCAGCTTCTCAATGGAGATCAAAAGTTCCTAACCATCGACGAAGTTCTTAAGGATGAGTATCTCCATCATCATGGGTTACTATCTATTACCCGTAGTAATAGGTCATGGGATAGGTCCATATGTATACATACCCCCGATCGACATTATTCCTGAGATGGGTGAGGGCTCAAAAGGTCCAATGATACCTCTTAGGACTTCTCCTTCTCCGTCCTCAACTCAGGACGATGAATTAGCCAACATAGCTGAAAAGCACAGAGAAGGGTATACCATTCTTGATGATGCCATTTCTCCTGGAAAGTCAACATCCCCTAAAGAGCTGCCACTAGATGCTTCCCAAGGAGAAGCTCCTGCTACCGACTATTCCACATTTAAGGGTTTAGGAAATCTTCCCCTGCCCGAAACTATCTACACTTTATAGGACTTCAGAACGAATCCTTTAACCTTCACTTCTTCAGAGGAGACTACTCCCGTGAAGACCAAAGAGCCCACTCATGCAAATCTGGCTTCAAGCTCGGGTTTGTTGGGGGGAACGTCACTTAGGATGCACATAACACATTAGCACCGCACGTCACAACACTCATGTCTTATGTGAACGTCGATTCTGAATTTCACTTACTTTGTTGTGCAGGTACAATGTCACGCCCTCACTATGATATCAGGAAAATTCGCCGTAGCATGTCTAGACCTCCCTTTGACACCGAGCATGATCGCCGCAAGAGCCGGGGCAGAGATGACAGAAGGCCCCATGATTCTCATCGATCTCACACTTCACGCTCTCGTTTTCCTATTTGGTCAGATCCAGACAGGTATAAGAGCCACCACAGTCGTCGTGGGAAAGACACATCACAATCCAAAGACCAAATTTCTCCCCAAGATAAATATAATCGAGAAAAAAGTCCACCAAAACACACTGATTTGCGGGACAAGCACAAGGCTTCTGAGAAGCGATCTGAAAAAGGCGATGCAGCCATCGTCCCTGCTAAGAGGAAACATATTGAACTATCATACTACAAACCCCCACCACTGGATGCTGATTCCAAAGCTAAACTAGCATATCTGGAGAAGCAATTCCCAGATCACTGCTTTGAGAATTTAACTTTCTTGCCCGCGCTCGAGCCTATTTCTTCAAAGTGGGTAGATGAGGCTATGGCAAAGATTGACGCAGTGGAGAAACAGTACTCGGAGATGTACAAGTATTCACGCAATCTCTCCAGAATCATTCGGGCCTTAATTACAGACGTCGATGCAATGAAGGAAGCCGCAGATTCCGATGAGAATGCTTTGAAAAATTTGGAGAAAGACTTAGAAGAAACACAGGCTCAACTCGTCATCGCTCAATGAGATGCCATCAACTTCAAAAAGCAATTTGAGGAATTACAAAAGCGTTATCACGACCTACTGGAATCTCACAGTCAAGAGCGTTTGGAGTTGAAGAAGCAAGCTGAAGATGCTAAGTCAGACAGTGTCAAAATGCAACTAGCTTACAACACTCTTGAGCAAGAAAAGGCCGAGTTAGCGAGGAAGAACGCCGAACTGGAGAAACGAAATGCTGACTTGGAGTCCAAGTTAATGGAAGCCGAAACTCGAGTTGCCTTAGCTGAGGGAAATGTGGATAGCGCTATTAAGTCTGCTGAGGAAACTCATAAACAGCTATAAGAGGCTCAAGAAGAATTGCAGGGCTTTGGCGAACTGATGATTGAATTCTTTGCGCACATAATCCGTCGCCGAAACATCTCTTGGATCGAAGACCATCCGACTAACATAGTCCACGTATGGAGTCAAATCATCGAATGGGAAAAAGAGGAACTTAAGGTAGACTTCGTTGATGAAGCTAAACTCATGGAGAAGTATCTGAGAGATGATGAACTGGCACGTCTGGCGGAGGGGCGTCGCCTTATTGCTGCTGCCATGGAGGAGGAGAAACGCCTGGCCAAAGGAAAGAATATCCTTGAAGTTGGTTCTTTTTCTGCTACCGTCGAAGCTACTGGAGTCGAGTGATATAATCTCGAGAATCCGGGAATTTCTAGAGCGTCTCTTTTATCTCCTATACCTGAATCAGCATCAGAGACGGTAGCTGCCCCAATTGAGAAATCATCAAAAGGTATTTCCACCTTTTCACCCCAATTCGTCAAGGCAGTCTCCACCTTTCATCACATCATTGGGCAATCGATCGAAGATTCTTTGTTTTCTCCTGAGTTGATAACTGTTGCTTCTCATTCTGTAGGTGTTGAACCAACCGAGAAGATTGACGAGCCTCGGGGAACCACCATTAGGGAGAAATCCGTGGAAGAGGCTCAGGGAGGACAGGATAAGGCTACCATCATTGAATCCGGAAGGGGAGATGAACCGCCTAAGGCCGACACTTCTCATGATGATGAAATGATAGACGCTTTGAAAGATGACGATGGTAATGAGGGGCATGAAGAAGATCCTGATGTTGCTATAAATGGGGATTCGAAAAATGCTGATGACATGACTTTGGCTGAAATGAAAGCCGAACAAGACAAGCGCATGCAGCTGAAAGTCGAGTAATTAGACCCTGAAAGCCTTAAGCCCCTTGCAGTGGTAGATGCTGGATCGAGGTTAGTTGTTAAGCTTTCAACTAGGTCAATTACAGAAGAGCTTGCTAAAAAATCTTCTCTTGATCCCAGTGCTCCGGCTCCTAGGAAGAAATCTACCGATTCTGGCACCTCGATTACAGAGAAGAAAAACCCAAAGCGTCTCATGTCTGATGCTGAAAAAGAAGCTAAAAAGGCTCTTAAAGCTGCCAAGAAGTCCAAGTCTACTCCAACGCCCAAGTGACAGTGTGCTTTGTTTGATATTACACTGGTCCGCCATTGTTGTAGCGAGTGCGGCCCTCGCATCCTTTGTTTACCTTTCCTGTATAAACTCACATGTTTGTGAATAAAGTAGTTTGTTCCCTGCAATGTCTGATATTCGTAAATTTAGCATTTAAGCAAAAATGCAAATGAACAACGTGTCATATCATAGTTATATAATAAAGTCATTATTAAGGGGAACATGTGTACATATATATGCCCCCAATCAATCTTGGATAATTGATTAAGACTTATTCAAGATTGATTAAATTCAAAATTCAGTTGCCCCCGATTCTCTAACGGGGCCATATTCTTTTTGTCATTAATGCTTATTCTTTTTGGCATCTTTATACTCTCCTGTCTCATAACTAGGTTAGAGTATTACTGAGGCAGTCTCTTATCGGGGTGCACCTTCACGCCTCAAGGGACGTCGTCTTCCCGTTCTTTATACTCTCTCTCGATTCATGAGAGCTAGAGTTAAGAATGTCGTCTTCCGATTCTTTGCATTTTATCATGCAAGCGGTCATTTTGTTTGCTCCTGCACATAGGTTATCTCCAACTTTTCAAATTTAATTCAATGTTTGGTATTTCATTGTCATGACAAAATAATGGCTGAAGATATAAATAATGCAGGAAAGTAAATGACACACGATATTTTTATAGTGGTTCAGCTAAGTCGTAGCCTACATCGACTTCATAATCCTTTGTTCATATAAGCACATTTTTCAAGGCAAGTCGTGCCTTTTTACATAGCTTATAAAAACAAAAAGGAAAACGTTTCATATTTAGCTCAGGCATCGTCGCAAGTGCTGAGCATTCCAAGCTCTGGGAATCTCTTCACCGTCCATGGTCGTTAGCTTGAAAGCTCCTGTATCAAGCTTCCGTTGGATGGCGTATGGCCCTTCCCATTTTGGACCCAATTGGGTTGAAGGCGGGAAGACTCGTTTCAACACTAATTCTCCTAGTTCAAAGGTTTTGAAGCGAACTTTCCGGTCATAATAACGTGCTACTTGATGTCGATGTCTTGTGGCATGCAAGTCTGCTTCGTCTCTTTATTCTTCAAACATATCAAGAGACTCTAGGAGGAGTGTTATATTCGTCATCGGGTCATAGTATGCTACTCGATGAGAAGGGACTTCTAGTTCTATCGGGATTACCGCTTCTGACCCGAAGGAGAGTGAAAAAGGGGTATGTCCAGTGGCCGTCTTAAAGGTCGTCCTGCAGGCCCACAAAGCTAGTGGAAACTCATCTACCCACTTGGCTTTGGCATGCTCCAACCGCTTCATGAGAATAGATTTAATGATTTTGTTTATTGCTTCGACCAGGCCGTTTGATTGCGGGTGAGCTACAGCAGTGTACCATTTATCAATCTTGTACTTCTGGCAGAAGTTTCTGAATTCGACGTTGTCGAACTGTGTCCCATTATCAGTTATGATGGTCTTCGGTATTCCAAACCGACAGATAATGTTTCTGACCACAAAACTAATCACCTTTCTTGCCGTGATCATTGTTAAAGGTTCAGCTTCCACCCATTTCGTGAAATAGTCCACGGAGATGGTCGCGTACTTTGCTCCCCCTTTGGCAATAGGTAACACTCCAATAATATCAATTCCCCACATGGCAAACTGCCATGGGCTTACCATCGACTTGAGCTGAGTCGGAGGTGCTCTGGGAATTTTGGCGTATATTTGACATCTGTCGCAGCGTCGTGAATAATCAGTCGCATCTTTATTCACGGTAGGCCAGAAATATCCATACTGCAATACTTTCTTTGCTAGGGTTTGGCCCCCGGTATGGTCCCCACACTCACCTTCATGTACTTCTTGCAGTACACGTTTGATGTCGTCATGGGCGATACACCGTAGTAGGGGCATTGAAAACCCTTGGCGATAAAGGACGTCGTCCCGTAAAATGTATCTTGCAACCTTACGTCTTACAACTCGTCTTTCGCTTTTCTTCAACGTGAGGGTTCCACTCTTGAGAAAATTCTTGATCGGTGTCATCCATGATTCTCTCTCTGGATCAACTTCTAAGGCTAGTTCAACCTCCATCAGGTCGAAACTCGGTGATTCCAAAACCTCTATCGGAACCATTCCAGTTTCTTCGCGGTTATCAGAACTTGCTAGTTTTGCCAACCGATCTGCTTTCTGATTTTCTGTTCTTGGAATATGCGTTATGCTGTAATGCTCCAGACTATCCAGCAACTCCTTTACCTTTTTGAGATAAGTTACGAGTCTAGGCCTTTTAGTGACAAACTCCTCCCGTACCTGGCATACAATTATCTTAGAATCGCAGCATATATCCAGTGTCTTCGCCCCTAGTTCTTTGGCGAGTTTCAGCCCGGCAATCAGGGCTTCATACTCGGTATCATTATTGGTAGCAGCAAATTCTAACCGCAATGCATAGTAAATAGATTGTCCTTCAGGAGTTATTAAAACAACTCCGGCGTCGGACCTTCGATCATTTTTGGCTCCGTCCGTATATAACTTCCACGGACAAAGCTCCAGTTTTTGGTCTGAAGTAACTACCTTGTCACCCATCGCTTCCTCTTCGGGAATTGTGAATTCGGCTATAAAGTCGGCCAATGCATGCCCCCTTATTGATCTCCGTGGCTGAAAATTTAAATCAAATTAACTCAACTCAATGTTCCATTTAAGTAACCGCCCCGACGCTTTGGGTTTTGCAACACTTGTCTTAAAGGTTGATCGGTGTATACAACTATTGGGTGCGCCTGAAAGTAATGACGAAGTTTGCGGGAAGCGATCAGGAGGCTATAAGCAAGGTTTTCTATCTTCGGATAATTACGTTCTGCAGTAGCTAGCTTCTTGCTCACGTAGTATACATGCCTCTGGATTTTATCTTCTTCACGTACCAATGCTGTACCGACGACATGAGATAATACAGCTAGGTAGACAAACAAATCCTCATGTTCCACGGGTTTTGATAATATTGGAGGCTTTTCTAATAATTCTAACAGATTCTGAAAGGCCTCCACACAATCAGGAGTCCACTCAAAATTTCATTTTCCTCGTTTTATTAGATCGAAGAAAGGTACACACTTATCTGTGGCTTTGGAGATAAACCTGCTCAATGCAGCAACTTTTCGGACTAGGCTTTGAACATCCTTAATCTTTCGTGGTTCTTCAATATTCCTTATTGCTGCTATTTGACTCGGATTTATCTCAATCCCTCAAGAACTCACGATAAACCCAAGGAATTTCCCAGATGTGACCCCAAATGAGCATTTTAGGGGGTTTAACTTCATCCCATACCTTCGAAGGATATTGAACATTTCAGCTAAATCCCTTGTATGGTCGGAAGATTGTTTAGACTTCACAAGCATGTCATCCACATAAGCCTCCATGGTTTTCATAATTTGATCATAGAACATGCGGTTGACCAAACGTTGATACGTGGCTCCTGCATTCTTAAATCAGAATGGCATTACCATATAACAATATAACCCCAAGTCTGTGATGAAACTTGTGTGCTCCTGATCTGGTATGTGCATGGGAATTTGATTGTACCCCGAATAGGCATCCATAAAAGATAAAAGCTCATGTCCGGCCGTCGAGTCTACTAGCTGATCAATCCTGGGAAGAGGAAAACTATCCTTTGGACAAGCCTTGTTCAAATCAGAGAAGTCAATACATGTACGCCACTCCCCGTTAGATTTTTTGACCAGGACAGGATTTGATATCCAGTCGGGATATTTTGAATCCTTAATGAATCCATTATCCTTTAATTTCTCTACCTCTTCTATCAAAGTTGCCGACCGCTCTGGGCCTAACATCCGTCTCTTTTGCTTGACTGGAGGGTGCTTTGGATTAATGCATAAAGAGTGGCTCATAATAACAGGCGAAATCCCACACATGTCAGCATGAGTTCAGGCAAACACATCTAAGTTTGCCTTTAAGAAATCAGCTAACTCTTTCGCTCGGATTGGATCTAGTTGTGAGCCGATCTTTAGTACTTTTGTCGAATCTGTCTCATCAATAGGTATATCTATTATTGTCTCGTTGGGAGTTGCCTTTCTATCCTCGGGTTCTCTATCCTCTCTGGGATCTATATCCTCGAGCACATCTAAGGACGACTCTCTTGGGGCTGGACCCCTTAATTGCTATGCTGAGTTTTCCTTCGAAGGGGGAGAATTGTCCTTAGATTCTATATTCAACCCCTTCATTAGCATCTTCAACTCCGTCATGTAACAAGCTCGTCCCGTAGCTTAGTCGCCTCTCATCACCCCAATTCCTGCGTCAGTCGGGAATTTAAGCAACAGGCACCAAGGTGCAATACATGCCCTAAACTCGGCAAGGGCCGGTCGGCCTAGGAAAGCATTGTAGGGTGACCTACATCCAAAACTACAAATGGAAGGATCCCCACTCTCTGGCGATCTCCCTGTCCTAATGTTACTGGCAATTCTACATAGCCCATCGGAGCCATTGACGCCCCATTGAAGCCCCATATCCATCCTTCACAGGGCTTTAGATCTTTTGCTTCAAGTCTCATTTGTTCAAAAACTTTCTTGAAGAGGATATTAACCGAACTCCCGTTGTCCACCAACACTTTATGGACTAAGGCAGGGCCGATGGCCGTGGTAATTACCAGTGGGTCTTCAGTTGGTGATTGAATTCCGGAATCATCTCTACTACAGAATATGACATCGTCTTTTGTTGTTTTACTGGAGTTATGTCTTCGAGGTTACTGCATTCTCCTACCTCAAAGTGCTTGGCGGCATTGACTACTGATCCATCGCTGTGAAACTTCGACTAGCTAGGTGGGGTCCTCCTATAATGGTATTGATAACGATTCCCTAACCTTTCTGCTGGGTTGTGGGTTTAGAAGTAGGCTGGGTTTGGTCCGGGGCTTGCCCCCTGTCCCTTGGGGCAACCTTGTACTCGTCTAACTTCCCTTCCCGCATCAATTTTTCAACTACATCTCTTAAATTACGACATTCGTTGGTGGAATGACCGTGGGTTCCATGGAACAAACAAAACTTTCTCGTCGCGATCTCTTTTTCAGTGGAGTCTCTGGATGGTGGTTTCTTGTGTTGAGTCTCGCTATAATAGTATTTTGACAATGACAACTATACGAACCCATTAATATATATATATTATCGACTAACTCAGTATTGCAGGAAGACAACACGACCGACGATCAGATTCGAGAACATAAGATTGAATGATATAATATGTTGTAAGAATTTGGTAGTTCTAGAATTTTATGTTAAAGTCTTCCTTGATGATAACACACACACACACACACGATTTAAATATATAATTCTTTGATTATAAAATGGGCAAGATATAGGCTGATAAAACAAAACAGACGTCTGGTCTGTTAATTTCAAACGTCTGTTTGCTGAAACAAATTGTTTTTGAAATACAATATTCAGACATCTGTTTTAATATTTCATACGTCTGATTCTGAAGGGTTGCGACTTTTACAAAGAGATACAGCCATTTAAATTATAACTCTTGATCAAAACTTTTCATGATCAGTTGCATCTTTTTATATATTATAAATAGAGAGTTGATCAACTGATCCAATTACCGAATTTTCAATCTAATTCTCTCTATCTTACTCTAAGCTCTCTAAGTTTTTAAAGCAATCTATTTTTATACTTAAGACCTTTTAACTTCCATATTCCTTTACGCACTTCACGATTATCAACAAGGAAAGGCTATAGGAACGGTGTACTTAATATTAGACAATCCGTGTTATCAAGAACACAAAAGAGTCAACAATTATTCTATATTAGTGAAGACCTCTTCAGTGGTTGAGGCAAGAAATCCCGTTCAGCAGTTCGGGTAATTGTGTACCTATTCCTCCGGGTAAAGTGAGGGTTTTAGTGTTAGTGAAATACCAGAAGTGAGTCTGGGACTGGACGTAGGACAGTGGTCCGAAACAGTATAAATCGACTGTGTGATTTACTGCTTACTACTCTGCTATATATATTACATCCTATTCTCCATACTACACGTACCTATACCACTGCATAACCTCTTACATCTTGTATTGCAATATGTTGTATGTGTCCAAATAAATGTTCTCCAAGGTATCATTCAATGGCGAATAGTTTTCGAAAGTTTGGAATCGAGGTCTTTTGCTGGAATTGTTCCCCAGTTCCTACTCCTCCTATTGCCATTTCCATTCTTGTTGCTGTTACCTCCGTTCTGGTTGCCAACGTTCACTTCAACCTTCCCTGAACTGTCACCAGATTGTTTCACAGCAACATTACTTTGGACACCTTCCCTCGAGGCCCCTTTGGACGTTCTCTTCCTATCTGCATGAGCTTCTTCTCGCCTTAAGCGAATATTAGCTTTTTCATAGAACAATTCCCTAGTAGGGGGCGGTTTTCCGGATAGATAATCTCTAAATTCTATGTCCGGGTCAACTCCTTCTATTAAAGCCATCAGAATAGTGGGTTCATAAGGGTCACTAACTTCGGTGATGGCCAGGTTGAAGCGGTCCAAATATGATTTCAGAGATTCGCCCGGAGCCTGTTTAATCCTTGACAACTCTATGACGCTTTTGGATTGTCGGACGTGAAGTCAAAACTGGTTCATAATGTGTTCACTTAATTCTGTGAAATTTGACACTGATCGTGGAGGGAGTCGAGTGAACCACATCAACTCCACGTCTTCTAAATAAATTGGAAAGGCCTTGCATTTTATAGCATCTGGAGTTGCTGCGGCGTTCATGAACCATGCATACCTCATCAGGTGTTGTCCTGGGTCCGTTCTCCCTGAATATTGATCCATTTGTGGCAAGTTGAATCGCCAAGGGAACTGGAAGTCCAATATATCATCTGTGAAGGGGGTATGACTTCGCTCAATGCCCCAGTCCTCATTAGTGTATCATCGACTTTAGAACATAATCTGACGCACCATTGCCCACACGTCGACATTTGTTAATGTCTGCACAGGTTCTCTAGGTCTGATATTCGGATTACCCCTAGGTTCCTGATTAGGGGACAACCTCCTGTTTCTAGCGGCGGCTGCTCTACATTGCTCCCAACGCTCCCGGTCGATCTCAAGAAGAAGGGGCTGGAGAAGTTGCTATTGCGTAGGATTAGTAATGTTAGGATCCCTGGATAGAACATGGGATCCACGCATGGGCAACAACATAGGCTCTTTCAAGCTCGGGTCATCAGGCCCTAACACACGAGCAACGTCTTCACGGGATCCAAATGATCTAAAAGTTAACTGATCAGGATTCTGAGGTCGCTCAAGCGGCCTTCTTTCACGAGGACATCCCTCATCTGAAGAAGATGAATAATCTGCAGCAAGGCGGCGCGTTGGGGAAGGTGTCTTTTGCCTCTGGAGCTCCTTGAGTTCCCTACTCATGGTGATCATGTTCTCTTGCATGCGAAGACTGTCACGCTTATGGGCTTCCAGTGCCTCCTTAGTGCTCTGGAGCATTTCAAGAAAACGTGAAAAATCTCCTTGTGTGACGGGTGCAGATGGGTCAGGCTAATCATTGGTCATAGCGGCTGGAATCGGAGAATTGGTAGGAGCTCGAGTAGAAGTTCCGGCTTCACTTTGATTCGGGTCGGATCGGAGCACAATGATACGACCGGACCGGTTCGGATGGGGAGAGTGGGTGGCTTTAACGTCGCTGGATCGGATCAGATCGGGGTCATCGGTTCGGATCGGTCCTTCCTGACCGGAGCGGCCTGCTCTAGAGTCTTGACCACGCGACCTCGTCATAACCATTGTTTGCTGATTTTCGTTAACTTCATTGTCTCAATTACTTTGGATTTCCTTGCCTTTTCCTTTGGCCATAATTTCCAATTCTTCAGTGATTAACCAACAGGTACTTAAAGATGCCGAAAACAGAGGATTAACTTCTTTGAACTCGAAGGTCCAAATAGTAGAATGATAATCCCAAAAAGCGGAGAATTCAAAAATTCTCAGTGAAAGCACCAAAATGTTAGATCCAAATTGGCTCTAACACCCAAACGAGCAATGATTCTACTGAAATGAAATCAATAAATGGAGAAATCACACAATTTATAGTGGTTCGGCGTTAAATAGCCTACGTCAACTTCCTACTCTTTGAATTGATGTCTTGAATTCAGTACAACAACGATTCTCACTCAATTCTCACTTATACAATACATTGATTAACTCAATTTCCTTCACAATATGATTCAAAAGATGATTGTAATCTGAATAACTTGATGAAATTCGGATAGCAAAGGTGTTTGAGTTCTGAAAATGCCAAAAGATCATTCCCAATGCCTCTTGATGGTGTAGTTATAGGTGAAAAATGCTCCTGGGACGGCTTCAGTTCGGATCCACGTGGCCTCCATCCCATCACTTTCGGGTTCGGATGGAATATAGGACTGACAACACATCAGTTTAGTGGCAAACATGGGTAGAACGTGGGCATAATCGCTCCGAATTTCAAGGGAACGTGGGTAAAACTATCGCTGCATGGGATCGGGTCGGCTATATAAGAGGGAATGTGATCGGATCAACTCATTCCAAACCGATCTGGTCTTGGCGAGGCTTCCCTTCTTTCCGTTCCACTATGTTCTGACTTGACAATGAAAATCCGATCCGGCTAGTTCCTGCATCTTTTTTTCTGCTTTGAAATGTGTAGACTAGGCTTACGGTCTCCGATCCGACCCGGTCTTCAAGTGGGTATTCTTCTATCGATCATCCTTCGTAAATTAATCTTCTGACTTTGTGTAGCCTAGTTCACAAAGTAGGCTAACAGTGATCATAATATCAAATTAAATATTGATTGAACTGTTCATGGCTTGCATAAATTATTACTGTCTAGATTTTTCTGTTCTTTTTCATGTTTTTCATTCTTCTTTTAGCATTCAATTCTCTATCAATTTGTGTCTAATCTATAATTTATTTTATGAATAGAAACCATAATCTTGCTCATCACAAAGCTCAGGCCACTCTGTCAAGGTACTTTAAGTTACATTTATTATGGTTTATCAAGAAATAAGTTCATTTTGTCAAGTAGTATAAGCTTTGTCCAACTTGCCTATGATTTTATTTTTTTATCTTTGATTACAATTTATTTTGGTTTGGTATAACAAAATACAGTTCAGATTAGTATATCTTCTTCTATACCTTACATGACATGTTCTTCTTGAGCTTCTTTCAGGTCCAAAAAGGAATAAATTGTTTAGCTTTATTTAAGATAATATCTCATGTTTTTTGAGCGAAGCCACCATGGATAAATCTTCGGGCATAGGTGAGTTTGTGGTCTACTTTAGAATTTGAAATCCGCCACTATTGTTAAAACTCTGCATAATTTTGCTTTCAATATATATAAAGAATAGGGCAGTAATATTTTCTTCCTTTTTTGTTGTTGTAAACAATTGGCTTGGAAATCTACTCTAAATTGGATGATGTAGAGCACATGTAATGTTAAACATAAGTTAACACTGCCTATCTCAAAACAAAAAACCAGTTAACTATTAATCCTAGAGTGGTTTCTAAATATTTATACTGAATCAATATTCTTGACATTATATGTTTCCAAGTCTTGGTTATGTTTTTCTTTATAGTAACAATCTGCCTACTCGTTTTCCGAAGTATCACAATATAGCAGCAATTGAGATAAAATGCAAAAAAGATGCCTTTTAGCAACCTACTTCTATTACACGAGCGCATAAGACAGCGACATACTCAATAATTACAAAAGTATCCGTCCAACTAGAGGGGGCTTTCAAGGAAAACATCATTCACACAACCGGTCTACTGTAAGTTTTCTTCTATGTCCTAACATTTTTAAGCAATTCAACTAAAAACGTTTCTTGTATGTATGTTATGTTGAAAATTCTGAGTGAATAAATTTAGACTTAATGACTTTTATGTTTTAAAGGTAGGGACATTGTTGAATTTTTTTTTGAATATAAGGTTGACATTTGACGGTATTGAATACTCTCCATTATTGATTTAGTGAGGCATATATGTTTGATTACAATGCCTTCATGTTTTAACAAAAAATAAGGTTAAACCATTCCCTAATGTAACATTATGCTACTATATAGCACAGCATAAATGACTAGAAACAAACAATTTATGATTTTTTTTCTGTTGTAAAATGGCTTCCTAACCAGATGAATGGTAAAAAAAGCAAACATGTATTCATGCATGATGCAAAACTAATGCATAATATTATTCAATCACGTAGCAAAGGAATTTCAGATCTTTTATTACTCATACAATGGGCATATAAGATGATGGAAGATAAGCTTACTTATCAAGATGAAGTCAAGGTATGCCTACTAATTCTCTTTTCTTTTGGTTATTTCATTGGTTGTATCCCCGATGTTTTGAAGTTATTGGGTGTAGTGACTTCTCAATCTAAATAATGGTTATACTTTTTCCACTGCACTGTTCTGGAAGTAAAAGTGATCGAAGGACTTGAAACTACCATAGACGTAGTGCATGTACTCAGTTTCCCATATGATTCAATCTCCTTTAAGATTAGAGGTTTGCAATTGAATTCTTGTTGCCCGATGAAGGATGTATGCAGATAATTGAAACATAAGATAATGCTTTTATGACATGATTAATAGATATTGCACCATTGTTTTTATGTTACAATGCAAATGTCTGACTTTGGATCATTATCCTTAATCAGGTTTCTTTTCCTGACACATATTCACTTATCTTCTCCTGGAAACTCAAGACACCAACTTGGAAGAATGTTAACTATTCATCCATCGTAAGTTGTCTCTCTATTATTATTATTATTATTATTATTATTATTATTACTACTATATCACTCTTAGGATTAAATAACTAATCATATGATGTTGAAAATGAGTGGGTAAATGGAAACATGAGCGGTGCGTAATTTTCATTATCTGAAATTGGGAACGAGATGGAGAATTGTTGTAATAATGATTTCACATTTATTAACCATGTTCTTTTGAAGTTCTTTTTAAAAATTTAGTTGTGTTTATGGATATATCCTTCCTATAAGAAAGATTTTACTCTGTATTTTGGATGTTATTTTCATCTATTTATAACCGTGTTTATATCTATAGGTTTAATAAGAAATGTAGAAACATGATCTTTTACTAGGAAATGTCGCCTTTGAATAAGTTTTAAAGATATTGTTGGTCACAGCAGTCAAGTCTTTTTCCTTTTCAATAAGTTCTTCCATATCTTTAATTCTTTTCAGTAGTACATTGTATTTGCTTTCTTACTGGGTTAGAACCTAGAAGATAAATCTGTACTCACTGAATTTATTTCAATGTTATTCCATAGGGGTTGTTCTATTGCTATAAGTGCATAAATTGAAAAGTTTGTTGTGTTTCTATAACTAAGTCCGCTGGATGCAAGATTGTTGATGAGGTCAGATTATGCTTTTGCTGTCAGCGCATTTTTTTTGGTTTTGTAACCTCTAATATACCAATATATCCGATGAAGGATGTATGCAGATTTCATTGGAAATGCTGGAAGGTATGCCTAAAATTCATCCTGACAAGGTATGCTAAGATCCATGAAATATATTCTAATTATCACCTGTTATATACTTATCCATTGTGCAGTCAAAATGAGCTTGCCACATCTTTATACTTGTGATACTTCCTCCTAGTTCCATCTTTGGGTAAATCTTACCAGCGTAACTAAAGCTAAGTTTATCTTAGCTATTCTTGCAACTCAGTTCGCGCAACTGAGTTTATAATTTAGTCGCGCAAAATGAGTCGATTTTAAAACTGAGCCGAGGCTTAGTTTGCCAAAATTTTAACATGGGAATTTTTTTAATAGTGATAATTAGTTATATAGTAACTATTGGAACAATCCTGGGATAAGTTACTAATAATTTGTTGTTTCTGTAAAAACAATTGCATTTATATTTTGTAGGCACTTATGGAGGAGAATGAAAAAAAACAGAATTTGGAATGTAATAGCAACGAGAAAGCCAATATGTGTTGAGAAAGTTGTTTGGATAACAGAAGTTTTAGATTCAGAAGCACCGATTTACGATGATCCTCAAACAGGACATTACAAGCTTTGTGAATTTTCGGATGGAGGCTTTGTGATATGGTCCACGTTTCGCCTTCGTAGTATCTAAAATTCTATGTATCTTTAGTAAAACTTTGTATTGCTTTTTATAATTTGAACACGATATTATGATATTTTGAAATTAGAAGCATGTAACTAATATTTAAGCATTTTGCGAATGTGACATTGTTGAATTTGAAATATGAAAGTGTGTTGAATCTTATATTGAATTGATATGTTGAATTATATATGTGATTGGAAATCATAAAGACATGTTATCATTTATAAGTGTTAGTAATTTATGTATGCCAACATTTACAAGTGTTAGTAGAATTATGATACTGAAATTTATAAGTGTTATCATATCTTTTGGTTCCAACATTTATAGGTGTTAGCAATGAATATGTTTGTAACACTTATAAGTGTTACCATATCTTATGGTTCCAACATTTATAAGTGTTAGCAATGAATATGTTTGTAAAACTTGTAAGTGTTACAATATCTTTTGGTTCCAACAATTATAAGTGTTAGCAGTTATTCTGTTTGTAACACTTATAAGCGTTACAAATACGGCTGGCCAATTCCTCACAGGGCATTGGTAACACTTAAAAGTGTTACAGAAATTATTTCTAACACTTGTACTTGTTGGGAATCCCCTGTTTTAGTGTATTGATGTTTACAATGTTACTATGAGGATTGGTACTTCTGGATCTAGATAATATCTCATTTAAAACCTTACTAATAAAACCCTAGTGGGGAAAATATTGGTGAAGGAAAAGAGTACATTATATCATAATTGTAACACCCCATATTTTTTGAAAATATTAAAATAACAAATTAAAGAATAATTTATTTGAAAAAGAGGAATGGGAAAAGAATGATGTTTAGCATTGTTCTAAGGTTTGTAAGCAAAAGACTTAGTTGCTCATTTGGTTGGAACATGTGACTTGCATACAAGAGGTACAGAGTTCGATCCCCGCCAGCGCCATATTTTTGATTTAGGGGAATGGCTAAAAAGTGGCTTAGTGTGAACGCAGTTCAAAAAGTGGTTTAGTGTGAAAATGGTTAATTATGAAGAAGTTATTAAGCCATGAAGTTTGTATGCATATGAGAGAAATATATATAGATATACATAAAAATTAAATAAATAAATATTCAAAAAAAGTTCAAAACAGCGAATCGGGAGGGGGAATAGCCGAACCGCACCATTTTTGGAGTCGACCCGAGCCTTGCTGGGTCGACTAGAGGTCAATCCATGGTGTTTGACTGCCAATCAGTGGCCCGATTCGCCCTAAGGGATGATATGGCATCTAAGTGGTCCAGATCAGTTCTAGGGTTAATCCTAAGGCCTAAATAACTTCCTACACCTATATATACACCCTAATACCTAACCCTAATTCATAAATATTATCTATGACACCATTATGCTGTCAAATTCTCTCTTAAACCCTAGCCGCCGCCTCTAAATCAAATCTCAAGTGTTAAACTTCAACCCAAATTAAAGATTAGAGCTTCTACAACAATTCAAGAAGATAAATCAGCAACACCGCAACGTTTCTACACCAATTTCAGTGCATAATTCTATTCTTTAACCACGAAAGGTGAGTACGGTGATTTTCACAATATAATGGGATTAAAAGTAACATGATGAAGTTATAAAGACGATTCATATGTATGTATGTAATTTAAATCTCATCCAAGTCTTCACCTTTTTGATTCATGTCATCATATGCTTATGTTTCTATGTAAAGTTCATACCTTTTATCAGTTTATTCATGTTGAATCTGTCATTATGCCTCTATGACAGTTTACAAGCCCCTTTATTTCATGATGTTGTGTTAATTCCAATTTTCTGTGATTTGATTCTCTCTTCTTATCCCTATTCCTTTTATTTTTGGATCTAGGCTACCTTCGAGCCTATGTTAAAAATACGCGCGAATGCGAATACGTAGGAACGATGGGAATATGTGAAATATGGAAAATTGGATATTATTGGATATTTTGGATAATTGGATAATATGTGAAATTAGCAAATTTGGGTATGAATTACATGGAATTGATGAAATTGCCTATAATTGTAAATTTGTAATTAAGGCTAATTAATATGTAATTATTGACAATTTGGAATAGGCAATATTATAAACATGATTACATGTTTAATTGGATATACATGACATGAAAATTGGGTATGGGTGAAATACGATTATTAATAAACCTTTGACACGAGGTTAGGAGCAATTGTGGCGTAAGACTGCCCGGAACCGCCCGACAAATCTAGCTGCCGCAATTGGACGTCTAATGTGAGAGGTCAAAGGAATGAATTGTAGGTGTAACGGTAAATGACACGAGGTTAGACCCGGTTTGTGGAGTAAGACTGCCCGGAACCGCCCGGCAAATCCAGCGGCCACAAAGTGTTCGGTCTAATGTGGGAGGTCATGCACCGTTCGTCATAAGGAATGAATTAAGGAATACTAACCATAATAAGACATGGGTATGGTTAGAGGGTTAAGTGGGGTGACATGTAAATATGGACTTAACCGGAATAAGATAAGACAAATAAATTATGACATGTAAGTATGGACTTAACCGTAGCATGTGTAAGACATGGACATTTAAATTAAAATGGTTAAGTAGGAGAAAAACCTAGTGGGGACCAAGCATAGGTGGGAGGCTTGTGTCGGAGGGGGACCCGTTTCAACTAGTAGCCCGTTTGAGTATCTAATTGGGCCCGGTACTAGGTCGGGGTTGGGGCACTCTTACTGGACTTGAATGTAAGAGGTCAAAACGTGAATAGCGATGGCAACGCAAGTCCAACGGGTTCATGTGCGTGCATGGGTCCAGGCTGGTAGGTAAGACGTTGTTGCATCGTGTAGGTATGGCCGTGCATTTTATGTTGGTATCAGGGTTGCCACTTTGGGGAGTGATACACCCCACTGTGGGGCCAGCATGGGTGCCTACAGGGTTTAGGAAGCCGATCGAATGGGTAGGATAAGGGTACCTTAGCAGTGGTAGGAGCAAGCCGGCACCTACGATAGCAGCTAGGTACAAGTAACTACCAAGTTTGTCATGTGGGTACAGTTAGTGGGAAGGGATCAACCTTTAGTAAATAGAGACTAATAGATGTGCGGTGTAATTAAGTAATGTGGTGTAACTTAGCAAAAGTGCGGTGTAACGAAATACATGTTGGCTGAGTTGGATAGTCCTTTGGGTGCTAGTCTGATGTTGACTTCGATCTTTGGGGTTAGTACTTGGAGGGTTGTTCGCTTAGCCAAGGTGTAGGATTGTCTTAGTACTTAGGAACGGAATCATCTTGTCCATCCTTTTTATCTACCTTATCTATGTTACAGCCATATCATGATGCCTATTTATGTCTTGATCATTTACCTTACCTGTTATTTGTTAAAATTACTGGACTCGCCAGACTTTATATCTGACCCGTTTGTTTCCACCTCTTTTCTTTCCTCCCCCCTCAGGTTTGCAAGGAGGGAGTACTACAACTTAGTGCCGATTTCTTTCAGTTGCTTGAAAAGAGTAGATGTATCGCTTTGGACTCTCTCATCTTTATGGCTTTGCTTATGCTCGGTGGGGAATTATGCATTTATGTTATTTAAGTATTTGCTTCTTTATGTACTTTGAAGTTTTTGGAAAAGACTATTGATCCCGTTGTAATGGTTTTACAAACTACTTATGTAAGCTTGTTTTGAGTTATGATGCTATGAAATAAGTTTTATCTTCCGCTATGTTGTTTTATTTATTTATTCTTGTAATTTATCTGTTCTATACAACAATAACGCTTCATGGACATTAATGCATTCCCTTTGTGAGTGACATTAATGGACATGGGGTGTTACACGTGGTATCAGAGCTATGGTTACAAGAACAGATAAAAAGTTTTGAAAAGTGTTTTCAAAAGTATTATTTTCATAGAAAGTATTTTCAAAAACTTGTTTTAAAGAAGCTATTTTCAAGGAAAATTTACTTTGAAGAGCATAATCCCCGCAAGCCATACATCTCTTTTTCGCTTCCCTTGTTTTTAAAACTCTTTCTTTTTTTTCTTTTTAGCATGTCTGGAGCATCTGAGATACCAGAGGGTGTTCATGTACCCGGTTGGTTTCGTCAATATCTAGAGGCTAGGGCCGCTGCCGTGGGTCCAGCCGACGTTCCTCCTCCTCTTCCCCCAGCTCCAGTCATTCCTCCGCGTGGAGATGCTTTCTCTAAGATATGTAAAGACTTTCGTTCGATGGGTGGAAAACCTTTTAGTGGGTCTGAAACGTTCGTTGAAGCTAGAAATTGGTTGAAAGAAGTGGAGGATCTGTTTGGCATTTTCGATTTGGACGATTGTAGGAAGGTCCAATTGGCTGCTTGGTTGATGAAGGACGAAGCTTCATTTTGGTGGGAGGTTACTAATGGAGAGCGTGCTGTAGAGATGTGGACAGATTTTAGGGGAAGGTTTGAGTTGAAATTCCTTTCTCAAGCGAAGGAGAGTATGTACGTGGAGAGGTTCTTGACATTGAAGCAGAAAAACTTGACCGTGAAGGAGTATGTGACCGAATTTAATAAGTTGGCGAGATTTGGACTAGAGTTGGTGAATACGCCTCACAAGAAGGCCTTGAGGTTTGCAAAGGGCCTAAATGAACTACTTCACAGTTTGGCTATGTCCCACATTCCAATGGGGGCTACGTATGAAAAGCTTGTTGATATGGCATACATGCATGAAGAAGAAAAGGGTGTAAGTACGTTTAGACCGCAAGATAAGAGGGAGGATCCAAAGAAAGCCCAACAACAAAAGAAAGGTGGTAAAGAAAAGAGGAAGTGTCACAACTGTGGGATACCTGACCATTTGAAGAAAGACTGTAGGAAGAAGAAGAAGTTCGCTTGTTATCATTGTGGTGATCCAGGTCATGCTGTCAAGGACTGTCCTAAGAAGCAAGGGCAAAGGGCAGGTTCTACTCCGGGAGGGCAGGTTCACGCTCTCATGGCTCTGGGACAGGAAGGAGGTAGAAAAATTTCTGTCGAAAGTTTGATTTTCTGGTTTGATCATCCTGTCCATACTTTATTCGATTCTGGCGCATTACATTCGTTTATCTCTACATCATTAGTTGAAACACTGCACTTAAATACTAGTCTCATTGTGGATCCCATTATAGTCTCAAATCCTATTGGTGGGTCGGCACATTTATCCATGGTTTGTAGGGATTTGAGATTGTCTATCTTAGGCGTTGGTTTTGAATGTAATGCTTTTGTGCTTGGTTTCATGGGCTATGGGTTGATTCTAGGGATGGATTGGCTAGCAAGACATGGTGCCATCCTAGATTGTGAACGAAGGGTAGTAAAATTGTTGACTCGTAGTGGAAAGACCCTTGATATTTCTTGTGACCCTAGAGGATCGGTGATGCTTAGTTATCTTGAGTCACTTGACACATCCAATGATGATTTACATTCTGTTCGTATAGTCCGTGAATATGTTGATGTCTTCGATGAGGTGAGGGGTCTACCCCCAAAACGTGAGATAGACTTTCGTATTTATCTTGTAGACAATGCAAAACCCGTATCTCTGCCATTACGCCACATGGCTCCTCGTGAGAAGAGGGAACTCAATAAGCAAGTAGGGGAGTTGCTTGAGAAGGGGTTCATGAGACGTAGTATATCGGAGTGGGGTGCTCCAGTAGTATTTGCCACGAAGGCGGATGGGTCCCTTAGACTTTGTGTGGACTATAGAGAACTTAATAAGCTTACTAAGAAGAATAAGCACACACTGCCGAGGATTGACGATCTCTTCGATCAGTTAGTTGGCGCCTCAGTGTTTTCGCAGTTGGACTTAGCCACTGGTTTCCATAAATTGAGAGTGGTTGAGGATAGCATAGACAAGACTGCCTTTAGGACTCCGGACGGTTTTTATGAGTGGCTTGTGATGCCCTTCGGTTTGACAAACGCCCCCGCATACTTTGTTGACTTAATGAGTAGGGTGTTTAGAGAGTACCTTAATAAATTCGTGGTGGTCTTTGTAGATGACATCTTGATCTTTTTCTAAGAGCGAGGAAGAGCATGCCCCACATCTTAGGGAAGTGTTGGAGACTCTTCGAGCGCATAATCTTAAAGCTAAATTTTCTAAATGTCACTTTTGGAGGAAGGAAGTGCGATTCTTAGGGCACATGGTTTCCAAAGAAGGGATAGTTGTGGATCCCGCGAAGGTGGTGGCCATCCAAGATTGGAAGGTCCCTAAAAATTCTACCGAGGCGAGGAGTTTCTTGGGGGGGCTGGCTACTATAGGAAGTTTATCAAGGACTTCGCAAAGATATCAGCCCCATTGACACGCTTGACGAAGAAGAACCTAGTTTCATGTTGGACGTAGATTGTGATGATGCGTTCCAACGTTTAAAGAGAGCTTTGACCACAGCCCCAGTCTTAGTGTTCCCCGATGGGAGTAAGCCATTTACCGTTTATACCGATGCTTGTGGGACAGGACTAGGCGCAATATTAATGCAAGAGGGGAGGGTAATAGCCTATGGAGGAAGGCAGTTGAGAGTGCATGAGAGAAATTACCCTACACTTGACCTAGAGTTGGCCGCTATTGTTTTTGCGCTTAAGTCTTGGCGCCATCATCTTCTTGGCGAGAAATTCGAATTGTTCACAGACCACAAATCGCTAAAATACTTGTTCTCTCAGAAGGACTTGAACTTAAGGCAGCAAAGGTGGATGGAATTCTTAGCGTCCTACGATTTCGAGATAGCATATACCCCTGGCAAGGGTAACGTGGTGGCAGACGCCTTAAGTAGGAAAAGGTTGTCCTTGAGTCCGTTGTTTGTTGAGCGGCAAAGCTTAGAGTTCATCTCTATGTTTGGCTTTAGACCTTCCATTGACTTTGTACCCGGTTTGCCAGCATCCTTAGAGGTCAGACCTACGCTTTTGGGACGGATTGGTGAGGCACAGCGAGATGACCCACAGTTGGTTGAGTTAATAGAGAAGCTTATAAGGGTGAGTCATCGAGCCATCTCAGTAGGTATACCCTAGATGATAAGGGTTGGTTACGTAGGGACGGTAGACTTTGTGTACCACGAGACGAGAACTTGAGGAAAACCATTCTTGATGATGTACATCGTTCGAAGATGACCATTCATCCTGACGGGGACAAGATGTACATGGACATGAGACGAGTTTACTTTTGGGCCGGTATGAAGAGGGATGTGGCCGAGTTTGTCGCTAGATGCTTGGTGTGCCAACAAGTAAAAGCAGAACAAAAGAAGCCTGGTGGGTTGCTTCACCCATAGGAGGTCCCGCAATGGAAGTGGGAGAGTGTCTCGATGGACTTTGTTGATGGGTTACCGAGATAGAGGAAGGGCAATACGGGGATTTGGGTCGTGGTAGACAGACTTACTAAGAGCGCCCATTTCATTCTCGTGAAGAGTAAGAGGACTACTCCATGGTTAGCCTCCGTATACATTCGAGAGATAGTTCGTTTGCACGGTGTTCCTTCTAGCATAGTGAGCGATCGCGATCCTATCTTTACTAGCGAGTTTTGGAAGAGCTTGCAAGAGGCGGTAGGGACTCAATTATGTTTGAGCACCGCATATCATCCTCAGACGGACGGCCAGACCGAGAGGGTGAATCGTATTCTAGAAGACCTTTTGAGGCTATGTGTTTTAGACTTCGGAGGTACATGGGAGGAGCATCTTCCTTTGGTGGAGTTCGCATATAATAATAGTTTTCAGTCTAGCATTGGCATGGCACCTTTCGAGTCTCTTTATGGAAGGCCTTGTCGTTCACCTACATGCTGGTGGGAATCTATGGATAAGATCTTACTTGGGCCCGATATGATTAGAGAGACTTCAGAAAAGATGATTTGATTCGAAGGAGGATGGAGACGGCGCAAGATAGGCAGAAATCGTATGCGGACAAGAGGAGCACAGATCTTGAGTTTGATATTGGGGACATGGTCTTTTTCAAGGTGTCTCCATTACGGAATGTTGTTCGCTTTGGGTCCATTGGGAAGTTGGCACCAAGGTTCGTAGGGTCGTTTCCTATTAAGGAGAGGATTGGACAGATGGTGTATAGAGTGGATTTGCCCGAGAGACTTAGTGGTGTACACGACGTATTCCATGTATCACATTTGAGGAAGTGCTTGCATGAGACCGCGGAAGTGGGAGAGCCGAGCTTGCTTAGAGATGTGGAGATAGAGCGTGATGCGACGATTCGACGAGCTCCTACATGCGTTGAGGAATCGAGAGGTCAAGCTAGTCAAAGTGCAATGGGGAGATGATGAGAGCGACACTGCTTGGGAGACAGAAGAGAAGATGCGTTCATTGTACCCTTTTCTTTTCGAGGGTTGTCTTTTAATTTCTCCTTTATCGCTTAGCTTGTACTTGTTCTATCTTTATCGTGTCCTCTCTCTAGTATCTTTGACCTTTAGATAGGGTAGTCCTATGGTTGAAACATGTGTTTGAGACATGTTATGTATGGTGGATGCATGTGGATGCAAGTGTTTGCTAGCGGTTGCTCGTGGATGCATATACACACACTTTAGGCACTAGATCGGCTCAGTCACTTTCATATTGCATATTGCATATAAATGGATGTATTTAGTAAAATGAATGTACATTGAATGTGTGTATCATATGGATGTTGCATTTAAATGAATGGTTGTGCACACATGTAGTAATGATATGTATAGGGTTCTTTGCATACATGATGGATACATGGCACTATCATTATTCGCATTAAGGAGGTCAACTTAATCAGTAGACCGCCTGATTTTGCATGGGATAAGGAACATATACACACACTTTTTGCATATGTTCATATGGCATTAGAAATCTTTTAAGGACAATGGATGCCTGTGTTTGATGATTGAGTAGATGGATGATTGGATGGTAGGATATACATTCTCCTTAACTTGGAGATTTCGGGGACGAAATCCTTTAAGGAGGGGAGAATGTAACACCCTGTATTTTCAGAAAATATTAAAATAACAAATTAAAGAATAATTTATTTGAAAAAGAGGAATGAGAAAAGAATGATGTTTAGCATTGTTCTAAGGTTTGTAAGCAAAAGACTTAGTAGCTCATTTGGTTAGAACATATGACTTGCATACAAGAGGTATAGAGTTCGATCCCCGCCAGCGCCATATTTTTGTTTTGGGGGAATGGCTAAAAAGTGGCTTATTGTGAACGCAGTTCAAAAAGTGGTTTAGTGTGAAAATAGTTAATTATGAAGAAGTTATTAAGCCATGAAGTTTGTATGCATATGAGAGAAATATATATAGATATATATAAAAATTAAATAAATATTCAAAAAAAAGTTCAAAACAGCGAATCGGGAAGGGGAATAGCCGAACCGCACCATTTTTGGAGTCGACCCGAGCCCTGCTCGGGTCGACTCGAGGTCAATCCAGGGTGTTTGGCTGCCAACCCGTGGCCCGATTCGCCCTAAGGGATGATATGGCATCTGAGTGGTCCAGATCAGTTCTAGGGTTAATCATAAGGCCTAAATAACTTCCTACACCTATATATACACCCTAAGACCTAACCCTAATTCATAAATATTATCTATGACACCATTATGCTGTCAAATTCTCTCTTAAACCCTAGCCTCTGCCTCTAAATCAAATCTCAAGTGTTCAACTTCAACTCAAATTAAAGATTAGAGCTTCTACAATAATTCAAGAAGATAAATCAGCAACACCGCAACGTTTCTACACCAATCTCAGTGCATAATTCTATTCTTTAACCACGAAAGGTGAGTACGGTGATTTTCACAATATAATGGGATTAAAAGTAATATGATGAAGTTGTAAAGAGGATTCATATGTATGTATGTAATTTAAATCTCATCCAACTTTTTTGATTCATGTCATCATATGCCTATGTTTCAATGTAAAGTTCATACCTTTTATCAGTTTATTCATGTTGAATCTGTCATTATGCCTCCATGCCAGTTTACATGCCCTTTTATTTCATGATGTTGTGTTAATTCCAATTTTCTGTGATTTGATTCTCTCTTCTTATCCCTATTCCTTTTATTTTTGGATCTAGGCTACCTTCGAGCCTATGTTAAATATGGAAAATTGGATATTATTGGATATTTTGGATAGTTGGATAATATGTGAAATTGACATATTTGGGTATGAATTACATGAAATTGATGAAATTGCCTATAATTGTAAATTTGTAATTGAGGCTAATTAATATGTAATTAGTGACAATTTGGAATAGGCAATATTGTAAACATGATTACATGTTTAATTGGATATACATGACATGAAAATTGGTTATGGGTGAAATACGATTATTAATAAACCTTTGACACGAGGTTAGGCGCAATTGTGGCGCAAGACTGGCCGGAACCGCCCGGAAAATCCAGCTGCCACAATTGGACGTCTAATGCGAGAGGTCAAAGGAATGAATTGTAGGCGTAACGGTTAATGACACGAGGTTAGACCCGGTTTGTGGCGTAAGACTGCCCGGAACCGTCCGACAAATTCAGCGGCCACAAAGTGTTCGGTCTAATGTGGGAGGTCATGCACCGTTCGTCATAAGGAATAAATTAAGGAATACTAACCATAATAAGACATGGGTATGGTTAGAGGGTTAAGTGGGATGACAGGTAAATTATGACATGTAAATATGGACTTAACCGGAATAAGATAAGACATGTAAATTATGACATGTAAGTATGGACTTAACCGTAGCTTGTGTAAGACATTGACATTTAAATTAAAATGGTTAAGTGGGAGAAAAACCTAGTGGGGACCAAGCATAGGTGGGAGCTTGTGTCGGATGGGGACCCATTTCAACCAGTAACCCGTTTGAGTATCTAATTGGGCCCGGTACAAGGCCGGGTTTGGGGCACGCTTACTGGACTTGAATGTAAGAGGTCAAAACGTGAATAGCGATGGCAACGCAAGTCCAACGGGTTCATGTGCGGGCATGGGTCCGGGCTGGTAGGTAATACGTTGTTGCACCATGTAGTAATGGCCGTGCATTTTATGTTGGTATCGGGGTTGCCACTTTGGCGAGTGATACACCCCATTGTGGGGCCAGCACGGGTGCCTACGGGGTTTAGGGAGCCGATCGAATGGGTAGGGTAAGGGTACCTTAGCGGTGGTAGGAGCAAGTCGGCACCTAGGAAAGCAGCTAGGTACAAGTAACTACCAAGTTTGTCATGTGAGTACAGTTAGTGGGAAGGGATCAACCTTTAATAAATAAAGACTAGTAGATGTGCGGTGTAATTAAGTAATGTGGTGTAACTTAGCAAAAGTGCGGTGTAACGAAATACATGTTGGTTGAGTTAGATAGTCCTTTGGGTGCTAGTCTGATGTTGACTTCGGTCTTCGGGGTTAGTACTTGGAGGTTTGTTCGCTTAGCCAAGGTGTAGGATTGTCTTAGTACTTACGAACGGAATCATCTTGTCCATCCTTTTCATCTACCTTATCTATGTTACAGCCATATCATGATGCCTATTTATGTCTTAATCATTTACCTTACCTATTATTTGTTAAAATTACTGGACTCGCCAGACTTTATGTCTGACCCGTTTGTTTCCACCTCTTTTCTTTCCTCCCCCCCTCAGGTTTGCAAGGAGGGAATACTACAGCTTAGTGCCGATTTCTTTCAGTTGCTTGAAAAGAGTAGATGTATCGCTTTGGACTCTCTCATCTTTATGGCTTTGCTTATGCTCAGTGGAGATTTATGCATTTATTTTATTTAAGTATTTGCTTCTTTATGTACTTTGAAGTTTTGAGAAAAGACTATTGATCCTGTTGTAATGGTTTTGGAAACTACTTATGTAAGCTTGTTTTGAGTTACGATGCTATGAAATAAGTTTTATCTTCCGCTGTGTTGTTTTATTTATTTATTCTTATAATTTATCTGTTCTATACAACAATAATGCTTCATGGACATTAATGCATTCCCTTTGTGAGTGACATTAATGGACATGGGGTGTTACAATAATTTTATATGCTCCCCCTAATTCGTAACGCATTATTCAAATAGTTTGGTGATGCAAGCGATGCATACCAATTTTATAAGTATTCTTCTGAAGTGTTGATTTTGGAAGTGCCTTCTTGAACAAATCTGTTGGATTTTCCTGAGAATAGATATGCTTCACTTCAATCATATTGTCTTTTTGTAGTTCATGTGTGGAGAAGAATTTAGGAGAAATGTGCTTAGCCCTATCACCCTTGATACAACCTGCTTGAATTTAAGCTATGCAAGCTGCATTATCTTCATAAATAATAGTTGATGCTTTTCAAGATGAGACAAGTTGACATGTGCATTGAATATGTTCAACTAATGATCTTAACCGAATATATTCTCGATTTGTTTCATGTACTGCTAATATTTCAAAATGATTGGATGATGCTTCTACTAATGTTTGCTTTGTAGATCGCCATGAAATAGCTACACTGTAGTAAACACATATCCGGTTTGTCATCTTGTTTTGTGTGGATCAGAAAGGTAACCTACATCAGCATAACCAACTAGAATCAGATTATTGTATATGCTAGAGTAAAACAAGCCTAAATCTGTGGTTCTGCGTCTCATAACATGTTTTACGCCATTCTAGTGTCTTTTAGTTGAAGCAGAATTGTATTTTGTTAGAAGATTGACTGAAAATCCGATATTTAGTCTCGTGCATTGGGCAAAATATAACAATGCACCAATGACATTGAGATATGATACTTCTGGACCAAGAATATTTTCATCATCTTCTTTTGGACGGTAAGGGTACTTTTTAATATCTACTGATCTGGCAATCATTGGTGCACCAAGTGGATATGCTTTATCCATTTGAAAACGCTTTAGATTTTTCTCAATGTAATTTGATTGATTGGTTAGTAGGCCATTTGTGCAGTGTTCAATCTATAAACGAAGACAGTATTTAGTTTTGCCAAGATCTTTTATTTAAAATTCTTATTTCAGGTAATCAATTGTTTCATTAATCTCTTCTAGAGTTCTAATCAAAGTTATATCATCAACATTTATCGCTAAAATAGCAAGTCCCTTTACCAATTTCTTTATAAAGACACATGGACAAATGAGATTGTTTTTATACCCGGCTTTTACCAAATATTCACTAAGATGGTTATACCACATTCTTTCGGATTTTTTCAAACTGCATAATGGTCATCTCAATTTTAGTGAGTAATTGACTTTGATTTTGCTTCAAACAACTTATATACATCTGGGATTTTCATGTAAATATCAATATCCAATTTATCGTATAGATAAGTTGTCACAACATCAGTCAATCTTATATCGAGCTTCTCAGAAATTGCAAGGCTTATTAAATATCAAAATGTTATGACATCCATAACAAGAAAGTATGTTTCTTTAAAGTCAAAGCCCGGTCTCTACAGGTAACTTGTGCAACAAGTCGTGCCTTGTGCCTCACAACTTCATTTTTATCGTTTCGTTTTCTAATGAAGACCCATTTATAACCTACTAGTTTAACATCTTCTGATGTTTTCTCTATTGGTCCATATACACTATGGTTTTGAAGCAAATCTAGCTCAACCTTAGCAGCATCTTTCCACTTTTTCCAATCATGTCTTTCTCGACATTCATTTACACTAGTTGGTTCATTACCATTATCCTCATTATAGTCATGACTTTCAGTTATTCAGTAGCTACTGCGAATGATAATACACCATCAATTGTTATTTTACTTCAATTCCATATTTCTCCATAATTCGTATAGAATATTGAGATCTCATTATTATTAGATACCATTTTATTTTCGGAAGCTTCTATTATTTCTTCCGAGTAATAGTTCCTTCACTGATTTTAGGAGAATTGGAATTTTCATTTAAGTTTTCCTTCGGATCATTGATAACCTCTTCAGGAGGTTTGTTAATTGATGATTTTTCATTAGACTTTCTTTTTTCAGGTGCCAAGTCTTTTGAATCTATCGGTCTTTCACGTTTTTGTCTAGCTTTAGATTCATTTGGTGCTATTGGTCCTTCCGGAATTTCAATTCTAGTTGGTGCATTTGCTGCTGGAATGTGGGATTTGGTTATTTTTGCAGCATCATTAAATGCATCTGGCGTTTGGTTTGCAATATTCTGAATATGCAAAATTCTTTGTACCTCGATTGGCATTGTTTGGTACGTGGATCCAAATGAAACATAAATGGATTATTCCATGAAATTTTGCACCGTTCTACTGGAACAGCCTTTTCTGCCCCTAATGGCGGGAAAATTGTCTCATCAAATTTACAATATGCAAATCTTGTAGAGACATCACCTGTAAGAGGTTCAAGATAATGAATTATCGAAGGTGAGTCAAATCCCACATAAATTCCCAAGCTTCTTTGAGGACCCATTTTAGTATGAAGTGAGAGACTAATGGGTACATGCACAGCGCAATCAAATTTTCGTAGATATGAAATATTTGGTTGGGATCCAGTTAAAAGTCGTGATAGTGAAAGTTGATGATAAGTCATTGGTCTAATTTTAATCAATTTGGATGCATACAAAATTGCATGTCCCCAAGCTATAACAGGAAACTTTGATTGCATAAGCAATGGTCTGGCAATGAGTTGCAAACACTTAATTAATTGATTTAATTCGATGATCCGGATAGTGTGCTCTTAATTTAATTATTTGAGCAAGTAATTTGGCAAATGCCATGTTTCTAGTAGATATATACAGCCGACGAGTAGATGCGTCTATTAATACCATAAAGTATCTAAATGGTCCACAAGTTGGATGAATCGGACCACATATATCACTTTAAATTCTTTGCAAAAATGTTGGAGATTCAGAAGGGATTTTACTATATGAAGGTCGAGTAGTTAATTTTCCTTGTGCACATGAGGTACACATGTAATCACTTGGTAAATTTAATTGATTTGATAAATCATGCACATTTGAGTTTTTAGCAATTTACGCATCATATTTGATCTAGGATGACCTAAACGATCGTGCCAAAGAATCA
This sequence comes from Allium sativum, assembly GCA_030737875.1. NCBI lineage: Eukaryota > Viridiplantae > Streptophyta > Magnoliopsida > Asparagales > Amaryllidaceae > Allium > Allium sativum. Next base: position 576,513,985 of record CM060913.1, read on the forward strand.
ATTTCTTTGTATTCGTGAGCTTCTGGCTCATGTTTATAAAATGAGGTTCAACTCTGCCAATATTTGCAAAATCTAGTTAAAAATTATACCAAATTTTTCTAAAATAAGCTTCTGACTTTCAATTTTAGAAATAACACAAAGATATTCTTTGTTGTTTTCATTTATAGTTTCAATATGATAGACATTCATTCTTATATCTTTAAAGCCAAGCAGATTTCTTTTAGAATTTCTTGAATACAGTGCATTTTGAACGAATATATGTGTACCATTTGGTAACACTATATAGGCTTTTCTGGACCCTTCATTATATTGGCTGAACGAACTATAGTTGAAACTTTAGCTGAAATATTTTCAGATAATTCAGAGATTTTTTTTTGGATTTTTCAATAGCGTATGAGCAGTTGCATTATCAAGCAGACATATATTATCACTTAAACACTGACGATCCATACCTTAAGAACTAAAGACAATATAGTTAGTCAACAAATGAAATAGCTTATCAATATAAATAAATATCCATAATAATAAACTACTTATCAAAGACCAACATTACATATTATTTCTGCAAGTCTATAAGAATAAACTAAAAAAAAGTAGATAAACAAAAATTTGAAACTAATACATGCTAAAAGGAAATGGAAAAAAATAAAAATCACATGATAAGCTTTAAGCTACTAATTGGTTGGTTCGGTCATATTTTCAAATATTGCATTTATATTTTCTTCGCTAAATAAATTTCCATCATAATCTTAAAATCGTCTAACTTCAAGTTACTATTATCGGACAATCCCTCAGTATTATTTATCTTGATATTCTTTGATTTATGATACTCTTCCGCTGTTTTCTTTAATGATATGCAAGTACGTGGCCAATGACCAGGGCGCCCGCATCTATAGAAAACTTTCTCATAGTGTTTTTTATTTTCTACAGCTGAATTATTACCATTTTCCGGCTCAATTTTCTTTTGCTACATTTTAAAATTAGTAGTTTTGTTGCCTTCAAAACCAATATAACCACCTCTGCTGGGGTTGTATCCATGTCCACGTCCACGACCTCTTTCGGAGTGGGAAAAGTTAGCATTAACTTCTGATAATGCAGTTGAACCAGTTGGTCTTGAGGAGTGATTTTTAATTAGCAATTCTTTATTTTGCTCAGTAATTAACAATCACTCAATGAGTTAAAAATAATTTGTAAAATGATGCTCTTGATATTGCTACTGTAGGAGTATATTCGAGGCATGAAATGTTGATAAGGTCTTCTCCAATATTTGTGCATCATCTACCTTTTCTCCACATAATTTCAGTTCAGAAGTAATTCTAAACATAGCGGAAATGTATTCCCTTACAGTTTTAAAGACTTGAAACCTCAAGTTCAACCACTCTTGCCTCGTATTTGGAAGTATGATCATCTTCTGGTGGTCATAACACTCCTTCAGGGAGTTCAATAAGTGGAGAGGATACTTTTCAGTTAAATATTCTGTTTTGAGATCGTCGTGGATGTGACGTCTTAAAATTATTAGAGCCTTTGCTTTGTCCTACTCAGACATATTATTATCATTTTTAATGGCGTTTTCTATGCACTGAGATTACAAACGGCGTCTAGTATCCATGACAAATAATTGTCTCCAGATATGTCCAAAGCCTTGAATTCAAGTTGAGCAATGTTTTCCATTTTGCAAACTACACATAAAAAAATTGTGTGATGATAATAAAGATAATATCACTTAAATATCATCATTAAAATAAGTACAGTAATAGATCACAGAAAAAAAAAAAAAAAAAAAAAAAAAAAAAAAAACAACAAAGCATCTGTTGCATTACATGACATCAAACCAAACAAAATATGTAAGTACAATTGGATACCATGTACAAAACAAACAAAAGCAAATTCACATAGATAGTGGAGACAAAAAATGACTTGTACATACCGCATATAGCGACGGCAATATCCGCTTCCAATTCGTCGCTAAATTGACTTTAGCGACAGATTTCCTATATAACATGGTGGTTGGTAAAAACCACGATGATAATCATGTCAAATTTTGACGACGGAATATAACATGAGTTTACCGACAGTTTTCCATCATTTTACTATTTTTATATTAATAATATAATTTTATTTATAAATTAAATTTTAATTTATTTACCGACTATTTACCGACGGATAAGTAATTTATAATAAATTATTATCTATAAAAAACGTTGGTAAACCATTACTAATTGCCAAGGGATTAGCGACGAAAATTAAATTGAATTAAACTTAACCTCAGTTTTTTTTGTTGGTAATCCACCGCTACTCCCGTTCTGATCGGCCTATATATTTATGTGTATATATATGCCTGTAGAGACAAGGAGATGCATAAAGAGTGTTAAGATTCACTTGTATATGGAGCAACAGGTGAGGAAAAGGAGAAAACGCTGACAAGTTGAGGAGCTACCTCATAATTTTGAAACCAAGTGGCCAGATAACACCTGAGAACAACACGATCACCACAAGGAAAACCATCCAAACACCACCTTATACCAGATAACAACTGAGAACGACTATCTCTTCAAAGATGTAACAATGTCATGGGAAGCAGTACTTCCTGGATCCATTGCTCCACTTGCCCAACTGAAAGAAAAGTAAATACACATATTATCATTGATTATGACTGCATAAAAATACATAATATGACCTATAAAGAATACAAGAGAACAAATATTGAGGAATTGGCATAATTGTACTACACGAGCACTTACCAGCTCCATGAGCATTAACGTAACATAAAACTTCTTTGTACTGCACAGTATACTCACCACACAACAACAATTTTCCAAGAAACAAACCCATTGCATCCCTACCAAAGCAAGAAGAACAGACCAATACCTACCCAAAAGCTCACTCGCACAACTTACAGCAACTCCACAGACATGCACCCAAAACCAAAATATAAAAATCGTAAAGAAACTGCTCAAGTTGAAAACATCCAAGGACCCAAAACTTGCCTAGCAACAACCATTCATTTATAATCATACCAACCACACCATCTTCGAAACTCCCCAGTGAAAACAGCAGAAAATAGTGGACTCTCCAGCACGTCGCCAAAGCGATCCACAATCCAAAGTGCCTGCCTCTCGGAGAATACAAGATCTATAGCATCAGGGAAGGAAACGGTAAAAGGAATCACGATGTAACTAAGACAGCCGCATTTGAAAGACAGACAAAAGGGCATGGGGTACACCGTGAGAAGTTGCAGAAGTGGTTAGGGTTAGCAGAAAAGATTGGAGAATGTTGATTGAGAGAAAGAAACGAGGCAGATCCGAAAGGTGGGGTTTTAGGGTAAGGGCAGAGCCTCCGACAAGAAACAGGCATAGGAAAAACTAGATAAAATGGAGAGAAATAATGGAAGAAGAAGGCAGGCGAGAAGGTAGAGAGATGAGCAAGAAGCGAGATGGAAGAGCATTGAATCTAGTCTCCATTTCCATCAAATTTGAAGCTCAACCAGATAAACACAAGACTGCAATAAGACAGCATGAAGTATCGAAAGGCGATAGAACCAGCGGACGAAATCAAGGTGAAATGGGGAGATTTTGATAAGATGGAAATTGGTAGATCTGAAGAAGAAGAAGAAGAAAAGGGCGGAGGAGCCGTCGCCACTGAAATCTACATTTCGATGAATTGCAGAAAAATACACAAAGATGGAGAAAGGATAACTATGGTAGAGGAATTGTGTTATATGAAAATGTTATAAATGTTTATATTTTTCAACGTTTCTAAAATGTTCTAAAAATATAATTTTTTAAACATTTTTATCAAAAGCTATGTACTTTACAACGTTTTGTTATCAATCATTGTAAGAATGTGATTGTTACAACTTTAAATTTTTTCAACATATGATAACTTCAAAGGTTTTTGTTTAAACTTTATATTTATTTTGGAAAATATGAAAGTTTAATTTTTTTTTGAATTAACACGTATTAAACATAATTATCAATTATAATTACTAAATTTTGAATACTTGATAATAAATTTCACTTGTTAATTATTAAAAATTACTTATTGATCATTGATCATTATAGATTACTTATTAATCTAAATTATTAGTTATTATTACTTCTTAATTATTTAGTAATTATTAATTAATCAATTCTAACTATTGAACTTTATTTACTATTAATAGTAATTAAATATTTTTCGTTATTAGTATATTATTATTAACATTAATTATTTAAAATTTATTTTTATTTATCAATAACTTAGTAAAAAATAAATGTAAAACATTTTATAACGAATAAGCATATCAATCACTTGCAAATCCCTTGAAAACCTGCTGCAAAATAGCTTCAAGAAATACATGACAATAACTGCCACAAATTGCAATGGAAATCAACGAAGAAAAAATGATGAAGTGAAACCATTGTAATTTGCTATGGTTTAGTGACAGAAAAAAGAACTCGACGGTAATATTTTAAAATAAGTTGAAATAAAAATTCCTTGATAATATTCTTTACAGATTCCACGAAAATTCGTCGCTAATTTGCGATGAAAATTTCCGTTGTTAAAAATCAGATGTTATTTGCGGTTTTTCTTGTAGTGATAATATAAGCAGAAATTCACTTCCATAACAAAAATTTAATTTTAAACCAAAACAAAAAAAGTGGCTTGTTACTTCAAATGTATATTAGTAACACATTGGAAAATGACAACTAGGAAATTGACAACTTGAAAATAATATATTGTACCAAGAGAATAAGAACATAATGTGCCAAAAATGAAATGGCTTTCACATTACATAGAAAACATCATAGAAGTAAAAGCAAAGCGGACTATTATTTTAGAAAATGATGTATTGGTTATGGTTTACATGCATAGTAAGTTCTTTAATAGCAATAAGTATATTGGTGACGATTACAAACAGAAATTAGCAACCCAAGAAAAGTATTCATGTGATGTACCTTGCAAAGAAAATACAAAATGTAATACTGGTGGCTTAATCTAGAGATAGGTAGAAACTATTGAATAATATTTTATACTAAGTAGTTTTGTATTGGAACTTGCCATAGAAGATGATATATATAAACCAAATTACAACAGATATTTTATTGAGTAACGAGTAAAATCAGTAAGAAGGATTGAAGGAGTAAAAATAGGTGCTTTCTGAAAATATAATGCGAGAAAGATGCTCATTCAAACTTATATAGAAGAAAACGACGTCAGCATATATTTAAATAACATGGAAATCTGAAATGTCCGCTTTAAAGATGGGGACATATCAACTACGAAAAATGTAACAACCCGAAAATTCTAGGCCAATTTAAATTTTTTATTTTGGCAATTTTAATGAATTTTGAATATTTAAAATGAATTATTTTAAATAATAACAATGAGAAATTTAGTTTGAATAGAAGTAGACGTATATATTTATATTGATCGTCGTTAGAATTTATATATTTATTTTAAATTATAAAAGGAATTGAAAATGGCGTGGTAGTTCGAAAATTTGATTTCAAAGTTCAAATGAATGTACCGGGTGCAAAATTAGCGAAACCAAAAATATTAGAATCTATTTGAGAATATCTTTCCAATGAATCCGAGAAATCGAAATTTCATACATGGAATCAAAAGATATGTCCAGTTGAAAATTCAGAATAGTCGCTATGGAATTCTGGCCCTTAAAAATGGGAATTTTGCAAACGACCTTGGTTTTCGACGAAACCACTTTTGTTGGATCCGGGATGTCAAATTATTGCTAGGTTTCAAAATTCATAATTTTCTGAATCAATATGTGAGCGTGGTAAAGGAAAACGTGTTTTGACAGTTTTAGTCAATTTCAATCGACTGGAAAATGGCCATTTTTCAAACGGTCTCAGAATTTGACGAAATTGGTTTTGTTAGGACCGTATCGTCAATACGAAGGTAGAAAATATTTTTCGGGGATTTTTCTAGTTAGTATGTGGCCCCGGTAAATTGAAATGTGCGTTCAAATTCAATAAATAGAGTTATATGTTGATTTTGACGAAAACTGATCGAAACAATCGAATCAGCTTACGATACATATCCCATTGTATTCGGAATGGGGGAAATTAGCTAGGGGAGACAGTCGGTGGGTTCGATTTCGAGGTCGTGATAAAAAGTTGCTTTTTGAAAATTAATTAATTAATATATATATATAATTATATAATTACATCTCTACCTCACACTCTCTCTTCTATTATACTTCTGATCGAAAAAAAAGGGGAAATCTCGTTGCCTCCCCCCCCCCCCCCCCCGAAATCGAGCGCCGCCGCCGCATCCATCACCCCGCCCTCCTCCCTCACCGCCGCGTCAGCGCGCCCCCCTTCCACTCTTCCTTCTCCTATCCTACCCCTTCTAATCCGCTACCCCGATGTCCCAAGCCCCTAAACCCGACACCCATACCACCGCCACCCCCCCCTCTGGTCAACCCCGACCACCAGACCCCCTGCCGCAACCACCCTACCCCCTCCACGAGCCCTAGTTTGACGATGAGCCCCCCCTCCCCAGCAACGACTTCGAATTTGGCAAGAAGGTTAGTTTTATAATTTTTAATTAACATAGAAACTGATTTTTTTTATGAGTTATAAAAACTGATTTTTATTAGTTATAAAAGTTTTGATTTTTATAGAATAAAGTTTAGATTTTTATAAGTGAAAAGATATGGTTTTTAATACATAAAGATATAATTTTTATCTATATAAAAGGCTAGATTTTTATTTATATAAAAAGTAGATGTTTATCTCTATAAAGATTCGATTTAAAAAAAAAACTATAAAGATTTCATTTTTAACATAGTGAAGATGAAATTTTTACTTATGTGAAGTTAGCGAAGAAAGGATTGATATTTATATTAGAAAGATTTGATTTTTATGATTAGAAAAAAATATGGTTTTAACTATATAAAAATCTGATTTTTATTTAAAAAGGTTCGATTTTTATTTATTTAAAAGGTGGGATTTTTATAAAGTAGAAAGATTGGATTTTTAATAAGAAATAGATTTAATTTTTAATCTAGCAAAGATATGATTTTTATATAAGTAGCGAATTGAAAATAGAGTTTTAATATAACAGAGAATATAAACATGTGATTTTTATGTATGTAGTGGCTACGGGCAACGAAAGTGACAAAAGGCGAGAACGGTGAAGATTTTCTACATACGAAGAGTCGTGGCGTTTGGTTTAGCTAGTCGGTGAGAACTCCTCACCTTTAATTTATTTCTAGTTTGAAATATATACTAGGATGCAGACGGTGTTTAGTAGCACCCGACACCCGTCGTCCACAGACCATGGATGGCTTGTTTGTTTGATTGCTGTATTGTGAAATTTGATTGTGTGATGTGAAATGAAATAAAATATTTTATAGTGGAAAATATTTTATAGTTAAAAATATAATTTTTAACGTGTATATAAAATAAATAGTAATAAACAAATTGGAGATTTGTTTATATACACTGATTTGACTGATATTGATTGGGACAGTAAATTTTACACATCGCCCAATAGCACAAATAATATTCAGTGTTTGTGGATTGAAACCCCACACGGGTATTGGGATGAGATTTGATGTACACTAATCCCGATTGTTTGGTTGTATGTCAATCGATGGATTGACAGACTGTGTAAGCGTTAATTATTTGTATTTAATGCTTATGCAGTTGTGTGGTGCACTCTGTATGATGGTCGATTATTTATCGTTGCTATTATATACATGTGTTGTAGAAAATCCATATAATTAACATTATATGGTAATTGATTGGGCCTCATTCCAATATAGAAAATAAATTCATGTGTTGAAAAAAAAATTCATGTGTTGAATTGAAAAATATTCATGTGTTGAATAGAATAAACATTCATGTGTTGAATAAGAGCCGTATTGATTAGATTAATGCCATTTTGACGTGAACGATATTTATATCGATTTTATTCATTTTTGAATGAATATTGAAAGTGAATTGAAATTCGAATTAAATTGAAGTGAATTGAAATTCGAATTAAATTGAAGTGAATTGAAATTCGAATTAAATTGAAGTGAATTGAAATTCGAATTAAATTTAAGTAAATTGAAATTCGAATTAAATTGAAATGAATTGAAATTCGAATTAAATTGAAATGAATTGAAATTCGAAAAAAATTGAAGTGAATTGAAATTCGAATTAAATTGAAGTGAATTGAAATTCGAATTAAATTGAAATGAATTGAAATTCGAATTAAATTGAAGTGAATTGAAATTCGAATTAAATTGAAGTGAATTGAAATTCGAATTAAATAGAATTGAAATCGATTTGAAATGAAATTAAAACGAATTTATATTGAAAAATTCAATTTTGATTTGAATTTGAAAAGGAAATTGAAATCGTTTTGAAAACGAATTTAAACGATTTATAAAATACGTTTTGAAAGGAAATCGATGAAATATATATACTATATATTATATATATATAATGGCCCGAATAGAACGCGCCGTGCTGCGGCAGTTCGCGAATTTCGACCATTGACTTCGAATGAATATTACGGGAGATCCGACCGTCAGATTCTCCTAAAACTGGAATCGTTGGGTTTGTATCGAAAAGAGCTTTCTAACGAATATTATATATTTGAAATCTAACAGTTGGATTTGGAATTATGTCCAAATCAAATTTGGAAAAGGTCGATGTAAGTGCAGTTCGATGGCCGTTGATGGAAATCGACTGTACGGGCCTTGATAAAATTATTAAAATAGTAATAACTTGTGTAAAATCATAAGAAATGATTTGTGAAGAATTGGGATGAAAAACTCCATATTTGAAAAGATAAAAATAGATTTTTATCGAAATGAACTAGTTTTGAACTAGAACAATAATTTATTTATTTTTAAATAAATAAATTGGATTTGAAATGGTTTTAAAAGTAACCAGAATTTCCAATAATTGAATTGGAAGGGATGTGAATCGAAATTATCTTCGGAATATTACGATATTGGATTTCGTGTTTATACAGATATGGTTGGGGAAATTTGAAAGATATATTTATATCGTTATTTCCAATATGATATTTGTTGGTCATAGAATTTGATATTGAATATAAGCCGATATATTTTATATTCAGAGCCTTGTATTTAATATCAAATGTGATTTGGGTTTGTCGTGAATGGTGTCTTCATTAACACTGTTCTTAAACTCTGTTGAGAAAAACATTAAATCTTTTTATTTAGATTTAATGAAGTATACCAATTAAATGGTATTTAATTGGAATCGAATATGAATTGATTTTTGGGTTTATCGTGAACGGTGTTATAAATAACACTTGTCTTTTAACCCGATAACTAATGGAATGTGATTTTGGGTTTATAGTGAACCGTGTTTTAAATGACATTGGTTCTTTAACTCAGTTAAAGGCAAGAGGTGTTTTCCCAAGTTAAACAATCATTAATATGATTTTTGGGAAGATTAAAACCCAGTGGAGTTTTAATGAATCTTTAATTAGATTGAAATGGTCGATAATGGAGTATCACCAGTTTTGCTCCAGGCGATAGTTAAATCTTTAATTAGATTTGAACGTGAAATGGTAATTGAATTTACCGATAACACCGTGGTGTTAGATATGAAGTTTGACCGGTTTTACTTCATGGGATGAATAGGTTGGGATTGAGAAATAAAATAAATGATTACTTCGGTGTGGTTCACTAATCCCGACTAGTTTGGATTGATTAAAGAATAAATTTAAAGAATTTATCTTTGATAAAATTAATGGGAACCTTTCCCAAAGTATAAGAATATTTGAATAAAAGGATATTCTGAATTGGAATGAGGCGTATGTTGTGTTTGTGTAACACTTGTTTATTATATACGCGAGTTATTTAGGAAGATCGGGTTTATCCCATTCTGAATAGCTGATTCGACGTGGTGTCGAAGATGAAGACGGTGGTCGAAGACTAGAGGTCTTCACGTCGTTTGGGTGATTGCTGATGATCTTGATTGGGCCGTACACCCAAGAGGAGGGAATCGGTTAGTGATCGTCCAGACGTACTTGGAGATCGATGGATATGTGGGGTACTAGGTGCCTCGGGTTTCGTTCAGACCCAGAACGAACTTGTAAATGGACTGTGTGTCTGACATTGGATTTTATTCTGTGTGATTGGTTTCTGTTAAATATATACCTGTTTGGCGGCGGAGAATTTATTATCTTGCTTAACGCCCTTCTCTGAGACGTACGACCTCAGGGGTTATATATTGATGGATATCAAACGCATGGAGTGAATTGCCTGTGTGGCATGCCTAAGTGGCAAATGATCAAGGCTTCTATTGAAAAGCAAAGTCTTGTGGGTGATGATCAAAGCACGGCCTGTGTGGCATAGCTTTGTGTAACGTTGATTCGCAAGCCTCACACCCCGTTAGTAGACCAGAAACGGGAGAGGACTTCAGGGAGGGCATGCGTTTCCTTCTAGCTAGAAGTGGCATCAGTGGTTTTACACGCCTTGACGAGTTTGACTTATGTGGTTGTTGCTGTTGTGAGGCGCCTCGGATATATCGGTCGATCCGGGACCGATGGAGTCATTGGACTCATTCACACCCCATTGGGTGGTTCAGGCATTTTAATCCACATCGGTGGACCAGCCCTGACGATCTAATGGCTTGACTGAGTACTTGCCTAAGACACGAGCTAGAGCATCTCGAATTCGATAAGGACGATCCCTTGCCTTAGTTCACAAATGGAAATCCAACTTCCAATACATGACATGTGCGGTTTTGATTGTAGAGCCTAGTATTGGCGACATGATATATGGTACCCATGCCGTTTATGATTGATACTTATGATTGAAATTGTTTTGACACTATACACTTATAGTAATAATAGAAGATGAAATTTAGCGTATCAAGCAGTCTTTGGCTATTATAAGGTAAAACCCTATCCTCCGGCTTGCGTTGCATTGTGTGATGGGAACTGGGTCTTATAATAGCTTCATTTTTCTTTATTTAGCATTGTGCTGTTTGTTTTATGCACTGGTGTTCTTGGGAGGAAACCCGTTCCGTGTTATACGGCGTGGTCCCTTGATTTACCTAACTTTAAAATAAAGATTAATAACTGTTTTAGTTCTCACACCAGTCCCATGACTAACCTGGAGTTTATTGTTTTAACCTAAACTCTGGGTGCCCTTCTTTTGACACGCGCAGCTAGTAGTTTTGGTTTTGTAGATTTATATTCACATGATCCTGATTTACAGCTGGAACGATACTCGGAAAGCTCTGTATCCGTGTATTACTTCTAGTTGTGTATTGTATTATTTTTCCGCTGCTATGTAATGTATTGTAATCTCTGATATTTATCGAATGTGTAATGTTTATTCATACTTTGTATATTCTTGTATTCTGATGGAATTATTGTAATATACAATGAAATGTTCTCCTGTTTGCGTTCCGATTCGTCTTGTCCTCAAAGTAATTCGTACTTTCTCTTCTCTTTGGAGACCGGGGAAGTTCGGGTCGCTTCAAAAAATAACCAAATTAACCATATACGTAAGCATCGTGCTGATAATATGTTATCAAACAAACTCAGAACAAAAGAAATAAGAGAGAATGGACACTGTTATTCATTCGAATGTCTTTACAACATATATGAGCTCTCTATTTATAGACTTCACATGTCCTAGCAAGTACAATAATGCCCCTTGCATTAAGCGTATTCACCCTTAATATAAATATGTATGTATATATGCGTGTCTATATATATATATATATATATATATTACAACAATGGTAACTTTTACATATATCCACATTGCCATTTGATTAATCCATGTTTAAGTTAATCAACGTAGTAATGATTAGGTAATCACTACAAGACATGTTGCTTATAGAAATGGCTATGGGCGACGTCCATCGAAGGTTCTCCCTTATATTTTTAATGGCTGACGATGGTTGGTACTTTTTTTAATTACTTCACTATAAATTATATTTTTAATTCCCTTAACGCTTTTAAAAATGTTTGATAATAAACCAGATATTTTAGATCAACTGTTCAATCCGAAGACCATTACGATCAGTCCAGTTGGTATTTTCGATGATTTGTTTTTTCATAATTTGAATATTTGTCGGTAGGAATTTAACCCTCATGGTGTGTATGTGCAAATTTTAGTCAGTCCGTTACGCAACTTCGATTAACTTGGTACATTCTGTTATTTTTACGAATTAAAATATATTATAAAATCGTTGTATATAAATTTTTAATAGCATTTAGCATAAAAAGTTGTATAAAATAAAATAACCATTGGAAACTAAATTTTAATAGACCTTTTGACGTACTAACGTACATTTGACATATTTCCAATAAATAAAGAAAGATAAACAATTGAACGGTGTCACCCATTAGTTTTATATTTGTAGCCGTTTGCCCGAGTTCAAACTAAAATCCCTCCGTTTAAAGGCCAAACAACCTTAGCTCGAGAATAAATTTGAATCACAGATGCTTGGTAAATGCATAATACAATTCCTAGCGAAACAGCCTGTCTAAAAGACCAAATCATTATGAGAAAAACAAAGAAAGATAGAACAAAATCCCGCAGCGGAATGAATAGTCTAAAATATAACAATAATCTTTAAAAATAGAAAGACATTACAGTACAAGCATAAAATATACATCAGAGAACTAACCAATAATCAGCTGGACAATTATAACAGTGTTCCCTCACAAATCCTAATGGAAAAAAGCCGAAAATAAGAACTAATGGGTATGTCACAACCTCCTACTTTGATCCTAAATCTCCAAGAAAACTAAACCATCATGTAAATAAGTTCGGCCTAACCCAAGCATTATAATAAAATAACACCTAGACCAATCTGACAAATCAACATGGGAAAGTTGAAGTTACAAGAATTTATTCTTCAAGTTATAAATCTTTGGAATCAAAGGTATCTCGTTAGACCACGCTGCACATAAACAAGGACGGGTTTTGTAACAACCCGAATTTCTGAACCAATTTAAAACATTTATTTTAGCTATTTTAATTTATTTTATGAATTTAAAATGATTTATTTTAAATAATAACGACTAAAAATATATTTTAAACAAGGTTAGAACGCATAAATTTATTTTAATTATAAAACGAACTCGAAATAGCATGGTAGTTTGAAAATTCAATTTTAAATTTCAATTGAATGTATATAATTCAAAATAAATCGGATTTCAGTAAAACAAGAAACATTTAAATCTGTTTAATTATATCTTTCTAAGGATGTAAGAAACTGAGATTTCACTTTATAAATTGAAAGTTATGTCCAGTTTAAAATTTATAATAATCTCTATGGAATTTATATATATTTTAATATAATATATAACCCTTAAAAATAGCCATTTTGCAAACAATCTCCATTTTGGACGAAATCACATTTATTGGATCTGGAATGTCAAATTATTATCAGATTTCATAAATTTTTGGAATTAATATGTGAGCGTGGTGAATTTAAACGTATTTTGTCAATTCAGTTTAAATTTAATCGACTAGAAAATGTATATTTTTAAACGGTCTTTAAATTCAACGAAATTAGTTTTGTTAGGACCGTATCGTCAAAACATAGCTAGATTAATTTTTCGGTAATTTTTGAAGTCAGTATATGGCCCGGGTAAATTAAAATGTGCGTTCAAATTCAATATATATTGATTTATATTTTAATTGAAAGAAAAACTGATCAAAACAGTCAAATTGGCTTACGAAACATATCCCATTGTATTTGGAATGGGGGTAATTAGCTAGGGGCGACAGTCGTTGGGTTTGATTTGGAGTTCAGATGAATAAGAACCAATTATTTGAATTAAATAATATTAAAAAAAACATTTGTATATAAACCCCAAATGGTCAAAACCTAGGTCAAAAACTCGGTCGTGGTCAACCCTCTCATTTCCGCCGTTCTCCCTCTTCAAAGGCCATAAACATCCCAAATTAAATCCTCTTTTATCTCTCAATCTGATCACTAATTTGAGAAACTTTCCATGCAAAAAGGTTAGAGCTAGGAGAGCTCTATCTACTCAACGGTCGAGATCAGAAATTATTGATTGAAGTGGTTAGAAAATCGCCTTAGGGCGCAGCGTTTCAGGTCAAATCGCAGGGGAAAGGGAGCGTCGCGGGGAGGCCTGCTTCAGGCAAAGGTGGATGGTGGTGAGCTCTTCGAAGTGACAAGCTCATATCGAAGCCCGGTGGTCCTATGGTGGTGCGGTGAACAAGGAGGCAGTGCGAGTTTCTTTTCCATGACCTGGAGGATATATACGAGAAGATAGAGAATTAGCGGGATTAATTATCCCCTTAATGACTGTAATTAGTGTAAATTAATTAATTAGTTTATGTAATGAAATGTATTTGATATCATATCTTATGCATATGAACACGGAATTCAGCAAACTTGGGTCCGTGCTCTTGACCAGTACTTCACAATGGAACTGACCGGAATAGAAACGGAGGCGTTTGGAATTTTTGACAAAATTAAATGGCTATTTAATTTTTTTAAAACGATCCTTCAATTACTGAATGACGGAGTGGAACCAAATGTGAGGATTCTCTCACAAAAATTTTGTACAGTTATTTAATTTATTTTATAACTGTAAATATATAGAAATTGCCAATATAGTTTTTTATCTGTTGTATGGAGTTCAACACTTGAATTCGCACAAATCACATAAATTGGAAGCGATGTATGGATATTACTGACACTCGGATTTCATAGTCCGCGACGGACATTTATGGCGCCGTAAACGACATTGGGTAGTTGAGTATTTACTTATATGGATGATTTGGTGATTTGTGTGGTGATTGTACTGATTAACATATTAAAAATAATGTTAATATTAATGTGATAGTGAAATTAAATTATAAATATCCATTTATAATTTAACAGTAAAATTGGCTAATTAGAAAAATAATTCAAACCGAATTGAAATTAGTTAAATTTATTAACCAATGATTTACTTAGATTAACTGTTGTTGTTTGAAAACCCCACACGGGTATTGGGATAATATTTGACACACACTAATCCCAATATTTAGTTGTATGTCAATCGATGGGTTGACAGGCTGTGATGAGCGTTATTTATTTATTTTATTGTTTATACAGTTGTAAAATGAAATCTGGATATTTATCATTATTGTTGAATACATGCGATGTATGAAATCCATATAACTAAAATTCTATGGTAATTGACCGTGTCGCATTCCAATTCAGAAATAACAAATATTTTAAAATAACAGTTATTTTAAAATAATATTCAGTGAAGAATCAAAATACGATTTTGATGTTCGATTTTTAATGGACACGAAAATATTGGAGTATATGAAGCCGAGTAAGTAGATATTCACCATTTTAACCCGAATAGGTTTATCGATCGATTTTATTCATTTTATATTGAATATCGAAAAGAATTGATTTCAAAATCTGATATTTTGAAAATATTATCATTTTAATATTATAATGATATGTAATATTCAAGTTTGATTTAAAATTGAAAAGGAAGTTGGAATCATTTTAAAATGAATTTATAAACGATTTATAAAATACGTTTTAAATTGAAATTGACAATATATATATATATTATATATAATGGTGTGAATACAATGCGCTGCGCAGCGACCATTCATGAATTTCGGCCATTAACTTCAAATTGATGTAACGGGAGATCCGACCGTCGAATTCTCCTAAAACTAGAACCATTGGGTTCGTATCGAAAAGATCTTTCCAATGAATATAAGAGATTTAAATTTGAATGGTTGGATTTCAAAATATGTCCAAATCAATTTTGGAAAAGGTCGCTATGGATGTAGTTCGGTGGTCGTTATTGGAAACCAACTGAAACGGCGATAATAAAATTATTAAAATTATCGAAAAAATTGTGTAAATTCATAATAAATGATTTGGAAAGATTTTGGATGAAAAATTCCATATTTGTAAGGATAAAAATATATTTTATCAAAATGAGCCAGTTATTAACTAGAATAATAATTATATACTTTTAAATAAATAAATTGGACTTGATAAAGGGGTTTTAAAATAACAAAGATTTTCCAATGAATAAACTGGAATGGATTTGAAAGGAAATAATCTTTGGAATATTTCGATATTGGATTCCATGATTATACGGATATTGTTGAGGAATTTGGAAGATAAATATATCGTTATTCCCAATACAATATTTGTTGAATTCAGAATTTGATATTGAATATAATCCAATATAATTTCTATTCAGAGCCTTGTTTTTAATATCAAAATTGGATTTTAGGGTGTGTCGTGAATGGTGTCTTAAATAACACTGTTCTTAAACCCCGAAAAGCAAAGAATAAATCTTTTAAATAAGATTTAGAAAAGTTTACCAATTAATTAATATTTAATTGGAATTGAATTGAAATTGGATTTTTGGGTTTATCGTGAATGGTGTTTTAAATAACATTTGTTCTTTAACCTAATTAACAGTGAAGAGATGATTTGGAATTTATAAATCTTTTTATTAAGATTTAATGGAAATTTTCCAAAGTAAAGTTTTCCAATTTGATATATTAAATTGGAACTGAATGGAATTCGATTTGGTAATAACCGAGATGAGCTTCTGTAAAGGAAGACCGTTACTGTATGTGGAATTTAAAAGGCTTCGCCATTATTCCATTTATATTATTAGTCTGATACAGAAATTTATATCGATTATACACTATTATGATTTCCGTGAAGATTCCATTTTGATGGAATATGATTTTGGGTTTATAATGAACTTTGATTTAAGTGACATTGATTCTTTAACCCAGTTCGGCAGGATTAATTTCTATAAAATTGAACAATCATTAAGTAATGATTTTTGACATTGAAACCAAAGGGAGTTTTAATGAATTTTTAATTAGATCGGAATGTTAATAAGAGAATTAAATCTATCGAATTCATGAAATGATCGAGAATGGAGTACCACCAGTTTTACTCCAAGCGATAGTTAAATCTTAATTAGATTTGAACGTGAAATGATTACTAATTTTACCTAGAACATAGTGGGTATCAGATATGGAGTGCTACCAGTTTTGCTCCATGGGATGAATAGGTTAGGACTGGAAAGATAAAATATATGATTACTTCAATAAGGCTCGATAATCCCGACTAGTTAATTATTTTTTTTTTGAAAATGATATCCAAAGGAAGATTAAAGAACAAATTTAAAAGAATTTATCTTTGATAAAATTAATGGGAACCTTTCCCCAATAATGTGAATATTTGAGTAAAAGAATATTCTGAATTGGAATGAAGCATATAATGTGTTTTTATAGCACTTGATTATTAATTATAAAATATGAAAGTTATTTGGAAAGACCGGGTTTATCCCATTCTAAATAACTGGTACGACGACTAAAAGTCGACGATGAAGACGGTGAAGACCGGAGATCTTCACATCGTTTGGTTGATTACTGATGTCTTGATTGGGTTGTACAACCAGGACAAGGTAATAAGTGGTGATCGTCCAGACGTACTTGGAGATCGACTGGATATGCGAGGACCACTCTCTTGTATTGGACATATGGGACGAGGAATAAGGTGCCTCCAGTTATGTTCAGACCCAGAATGGACTTGTAAATGGATGTGTGTCTGACATTTGATTTCATTCTATGTTGACTGATTTCTATTAAATATATATCTGTTTGGTGGTGGAGAATTTATTCTCTTGCTTAACACCGTTCTCTGAGAAGTACGAGCTTAGAGGTTATATATTAATAGACATCAGTTGCATGGCGTGGATTGTCAATGTGGCATGCTGAGATGCAAATGAACAAGGATTTTGCTGAAAAGCAGAGTCTTGTGGTTGATGATCGAAGCACAACTTTAATTAGCATAGCTTTGTATATAACGTTAATTCACGAGCCTCACACCAGGTATGAGTCAGAAACAGGATAAGGGACGTAGTGAGTGCATACGTTTCTTCCTAGCTAGAGGTAATGTCATGGTATGGAGCCTATACAGTTTTACTTATGTGGATGATGGATTGCGAGACGCCTCGGATTATAAGTTGACGTACTGACCATTTTGGAGGTCCGATAGGACTGGAAAACGTATTGTTTAGAAATAACTAATCCACTAAAGTATGTTTGGACTGGTACTACAGGATCCTAGGGTTGCTCGTAGGTGTGATCCTGGCTCATCTTGCTGTAGGTGATCTGAATCGGTAAGGAGTCCATCCCTTGCCTTGACTCATGATGGAAATCCAATTTCCAATATCACATTACGGATTTGATTATAAACCTATATGGTGACATAGTATATGGTAGCTATGCCGTCTAGGATTGATACATTTACATTGAAAGTGTTTTAAACTGACTAGACACTAGTAATAGTATCAAATAATTTTGTTTTATATGTATTAAGCATATTTGGCTATTATAAGGAAAACTCTATCCTCCGGCTTGCGTTGCATTGTGTGATGGGGCCTGAGTCTTATAATAGCTTCATTTTTCAAAAAAGCATTGCGTTGTTTTATGTTTTAAACTAGTATTCATATGGAGTAAACCCGTTCCGTGTTATACGGCGTGGTCCCATGGTTTCTCAACTTTTAAATTAAAGGTTTATTAACTGTTTTAGTTCTCACAACAGTCCCATGACTGACTCGGAGTTTATTGTTTCTACCTAAACTCTGGGTGCCCATATTTTACACATGGGCAACTAACAGCTTTGGTTTTCGCAGATATTTCTTTACACAGGATCATGGATTTACAGCTGGAGTGATCTTCGGAAAGCTTTGTATCCGTGTATTTCTTTCAGTTGTGCTAGTTGATGTATTTTCCGCTGTACCTTGTATTTATACATTTAAATTTGGGTATTTTAATCTCTGATAATTTTCAGTTGTGTAATATTTATTCATACTCTGATATATTCTTGTACTATGATGTAAACTGTTGTAATAGCAATGAAATGTTCTATTGTTTGTGTTCTGATGCGTCGTGTTCTCAACTCAATCCGGGCTTCCCGTAAGGGGAAGTTTGGGTTGTTTTAGGTTTTTAGCTTATGATAACCAGAATGTTTCATATCGAAAATCCAATGATATCATAATAATGTTTATAATCTGCAAAAGAATATTAATGATATCCTAAATTGTTGCTTTAATTAAATTTCAGCATAATAGGGTTTACAACTAAAATCGTAAAGGCTTAACCGGAGTTTGGATTCCGTATAATGACTGGGTGCTGGGGTACCACCCTATAACGACCTGGAATTTTAGCCGTCAAGTTTGAACATTTTTAGCCGTCAAGTTTGAACAACCCTATTTGGTAATATTTTACCTGTCTTCTTTTTCTCTTAAGTTTCGATTACTGCTGGCATGTTGTATTTATTTCAGGTTGTTCGAGCTGGTTATCAGTTGCTTGGCTATGGTTCTCTTTTTCTGCTGGTCTAGTCTGTCCTCAAGCTTCATGATGGATCCTATCGGCCGGTCTGTTTGGGGTTTCAGGTGGAGGAGTCTTCAAGGTGTCCTTGGGCCTTCATGGTCCCGTCCAGTTGGTTTATGCTTCAGGTGGGCGTACACTTCCTGCTTTTTATTATGGGTCCTTTATTCTCTGCATGCTTGTTTGTTGGTGGCTCTTCGTTACTTTATTGTGACATTTTGTCACCTAGATTTCAATTTTGTCAGTTCCTTTATTGTGGCCTCAGGCTTTGATTTTGTTATGCTTTTTTTTCCATGTTGTGCGCCACTGTTAGGAGGTAATTTCCCAACTTTACCTCGTTTTATATATAGCACCAACCTACCTCACCATCGCTGATGGTATTTTAGGGTTGGTTTTTCGGTTAAAAAACAAAAATCAAAATAGGTTTAACTGTTGATTTGAAAATTTAAATAACTCGAATTCAATTCTTGAATATTAATTTAATTTGAATAATAAAATAATAAATTTAACTCCGAAATAGTTGGAATTAGTTGGATTTACAATGTAGTACGAATTGGACAATATAAAAGGATTTAATTTTGAATTATACTAAGGAATTCATTTATTAAAAGAAATTTGAAAGTATAATTTATATTTAATCAAAAATGAGTCCGCGGCGTCGTGGTAGTTCGTAGTTTATGTTTGAGCTTCAAGTTGATTATACAGAGTCCAATATAAGTCGAAATTCTTTGAAATAAGAATTGTCCGGATCTATTGAATTATAATTTTCAAATGAAAAAGAAAAATCGAGATTTCACCTTGTAGATGTTGAGTTATGTCCAAAT
This sequence comes from Allium sativum, assembly GCA_030737875.1. Classification (NCBI taxonomy): domain Eukaryota; kingdom Viridiplantae; phylum Streptophyta; class Magnoliopsida; order Asparagales; family Amaryllidaceae; genus Allium; species Allium sativum. Next base: position 576,534,169 of record CM060913.1, read on the forward strand.
CTATTTTTCAGAAAGTCGTCGGAAATCGTTTATAACCAAAATGATTTATTAAATAAAATCAAAAACTTTTAATAAATCGAATATCGATTTAACTTGAATTTAAAATCAAGTTGAAGCTATTACTATTTGAATATATATGATAATAATAATTTATTATAAATGAATGGGGTTTTTGCAAAATCGATGTATATTTCATCGATTCAATATAGAATTATAGAATAGTCAATTTTCAAACGAACTTGGATTTCAACGAAACTAATTTTATAAAATTCGTAATGGTTAATTATTATAAGATTTCCAGTTTCAAGTTAATTGGATTAATTTTGTAATTGTGCGCGATGTAAACGTATACCGATTCATGTTATGAGATTAAAAGGGAATTTTACGAACGATCTCGGAATTCGACGAAACAAGTTCCATCATATCCAGAATATTAAGTTATTATAGGGTTACAAGTTTCGTCGCGATCGAAGGTCGTATATGGTCATTCAAACATGAAACTTCGCATGTAAGTTTCGTGTGAATATTTATTAATAAAACTACCCTATAGATATACCCTAAACCTACCTAAACATAAGCCAATAATTTTCTCGTGGTCAATACCGTAGCCGCCACCTTCATTTTTAATGTTTCAAACATTTAATTTAATCTAAAAAACATGAAGAAACTAGAAAAATCTTCAAACAAGAAAGACGGAGAGGAAGGAAAGGGCTTCAAGCTAGTGGTGGTAGTGTACGACGCGATGGATGGAGTAGGTCAGAAATGGCTTTCGAATCAAAAGGGGGCAGCTTCGATTTTAAGCAAGTTGCTGGCAATGGAGTCCGTTTCAGGCCTGGGCGTCTGAATGGAAATTGGAGAATAAGTCGAGGCCGAGGCGTGGGTGGTGGTCTTGTCAGAGGCAATGGCCTGTAGGTGGAGGAATCGAAGGTTGAACATGGAGAAATAGTTTTTGGGGTTTGTTCTAATTTCGGGAATTTCCGCGAATATGGCGAAGAGCTGGATCTTGTAGTCTGAAAGAGATGGAAACGTAGGGGGTTTGCTCAAAATTCTGGCAGTGGTTCGGTAGGTGATGGTGGCTTAGAGGCGGTTAAATACATAGATGAACGGAATCAAGTCGAAGCGGTTTTTGGGGAGTTTCGGTAGACCTAGTGGCATGATGCTACTGGCAGTAAAAGCTCTCGGAAGGGCGGTGGCACTGGTAAAGGAGCGGAGGTCTCTGCCGAAGGGGAGGTGCCGAGGTGTCCAGTTGAAGGAGTCGTGTTTGGGTTCACTATAGGAGGAAGAAGATGTCGGGTTATCAGCCTGGGAGCGAAGCTCATAATCACAATTTTTAATTAAAGGATTAGCGGGCTAAATGATGTGATTAATCTAATAATGGTAATTAAAGGATAATTAAAAATTAGTAGATTTATATTTATTTTAATTTAAGTTAAAAGTGTAATAGCCATATTTTTTCATACGTGTACAGAATTATGCGAAACACGATCCACTAGGATCGTGGCGACGAGTACTTCGCGTCTAAGTTGGAACGGAGTGATTTAGAAAAGTTGAAATTTTATCTAATTTTAAGCATTCAATTAAAACTAAATAAAATAACCAGAAATCATCAAATCAAAATAAATGGTGAGTTAACTCTCACACATTCTGGAATTTTATAATGTGATTAAATTCATATTTATTAAAATTTATTGTTGTTAGTATAACTGGATGTTTGGATGCTTATTGTTTAATATTGATTGACATTATTTATATTTCTGCCGTTTAAATGCATTTGATTAATATTTCTACTCATATGCAATATTTAAATGCTATTATGAGCTGTGATGCAAGAAAAAACAGGTTGGAGCGATCCAACTGGTTTCCTCAACATTTTATATGTTATTTGGTTTCATATTAAATGTATATGAATTGTTTGACCCTAATAACATTAAAACATGTTTGGATAATGAGAGTTGAATTGAAATTCAATGTTGTTGTGTTTTTAATCAATAAACAGTATTGATTAAGGGATTGGCCACAAACGGCGTGAAATCCCCCTTTTTAAAACATTAATTCGCCATCAGGCGAATCAACGTATTTAATAAAATTTATTTTTTATAACTAAAGCAAAGTTTTAAATTATATTTTATATAAAAATAGAAGTTTTATAAATAAATCGATATTTACAAATTGGTATTTATAAAGGTATTATAAAATGATTTATTTAGCAGTTTCTTACGTTTAAATAAGGTTTATAAGCGAACAAGTCAAAATTTAACCTAAAGGTTAATAATCTGAAATGATTGGTTTAAGAAAACAATTGAGCAATATTATTAAATTAATTATATTATTAATTAATTTAAAATAAATGATAGTGAGAATCAATTAACAAGTTAACTGACGTTCTGAAGTTGACTAAGTCAACTGTTTAAACTGAAATTGGCTATTAGATTAAATTGTTATCAATTAATCTAATAGAAACAGTTTTAACACATTGCTGTTTGAACTTAATAAGTTTTCTTACAAAATTAACTATCTTTTAATTAACGATGTTTAAAGCTAATTATCAAATTATCGATCGTTAGTAAAGTTAATAACTATTTAAAGAGATGAACCAACCTATTTTTAGTTAATAATGAAATAACTATTTTATTTGGTTAACACTGAAAGTTAATTATTATTTTAAATAATAATAATTAAAGTGATTATCTTGAGAAGATAATCAAGTTGGTAATAAGATTTAATTAAATCTAGCAAAGCGTTTATGAATGGATTTTAGAATAAAATTTAAGTTTTATAAATAAAGTTCATAGAGAAGATTTTAAGCTGATTTGTCGATAAATAAGAGTTTACTTAATTATAAAATAAAGTAAAATGAATGAAAATGAAATGAGATTTTCAAAAAGGAAAATAGTTAAATGAGTTGGTAAAAAGGGGATTTTATAATTAGATTTTCTATGGATTTGGAAATTGAATCTTGCAGTAAAACCCGAGTTATAAAATAAATTGTTTAAAAAGTTTAAGTTAAAAGGTGATGTTCTTGTAAGACTTTTCTTAATCAACGAATAACGTAACAATAGCTATATTTGGAAAGAGATTTCCAAAAATAAGAAAGGGTTTATAGAACCATATTTTAAATGGAAAAGCAAATGGAATTTGATGTGCTATTAAAATTAATATCGGTTTTTGAGTCACAAACTTTCATCTATCTTAGGATAAGAACGTTATCGCTTTAAGGTCTGAGGGTAAATAAAATACCCTAACTTGAATGACTTCAGGATTATCTGAGGATGATATTAGTTTGTAATGGTAAAGGTGTTAGAAATAATTTGTTGTTTGCATAAAGAAATAATATTACAACGGTATGTGCAAGGTTTTGAAATATAATAAAGACTATTGGGTTCTATGTTAAAAAATCTATTATATGACATGATTCGACCAAGGTTCGAAGTGTAATTATATATACCATTCAATTATGTATATATCACTATTTTCTAAGTAATGAAAACAATATTATTTTGGACTACACTTATTCCAGGAATATAAGTAAATAACTATGATTTTGAGGAAATGAAAATAATAATTTAAAATGGTTTAGAAAAGGAAAATAGATATGGAAATTGATCTGTTATTCCATAAGTAAAGTTTTAAAACTTTACACGACAGAGTTCTGATGTTAAATGAAAGCCTTTTGAGTTTACATATTAAAAATATGTCGCTCGACATTATTTTTGGCCTATATAAGAATTGATGATTATATCTATACCAATGGGCTACGTAAATATATAGCAATATTTTTGAAGTAAGATATGCCATGTGTCCACCCTAACCATCGGAAACCGCTCAAAATGTTGTTGCAAGCTTTTAAAAAAGACTGTTATTGCCTTTGGAAGTTCTTAGAAAATGAGATTCACATTCCAACCAAACTTGCAACGGTCTCCGACGGCTTACCAACGGCCGCCGATGGCTAATTTCCACTGAAAATTAGTGTTCCTCTTATAGTGTTGATCCACATCTAAGTTAATCACGTAATAACGATTAATTAATCATAACAAGAAACACTGCTTATAGACGTGGTCATGTGCATCCACCATCGAAGGTTGTCCCTTTTATATATTTTAGCGACGATTGGTATTTTTTAAATTACTTTACTACTAAATTAATTTGTTAAATTTCTGTCACGTTTTTAAAAATTGTGTGAAAAGGTAATTTAATTATTAAAAAATAAACAAAATATTTTAGTACAATCATCCAACCTAGCGACTGTTACGATCGGTTAAATTAGTATTTTGATAATCAATCTTCACATAATTCGAATATTTAACATTATTAGGAATCTAACCCTCATGATGGATATATATATATATGCGACTATTAATCAGTCTATTGTTATTACCAAAATTACCTCCGGAAATGGCTGTCGGTGAAGAGGTAGCTGACCGCCACAAACATAAAAGGGTCTTCCAAAAGCGAAAGCCAAACACAGGGGAAGGCCGAAAGCATAAGTGGAAAAATCCGAGAGCTATGCAACCGACACTGTTCTTAAAGTAAGGAGTTCAAATTCTACAAAAGAAAGGACACCGGCAAGTTGGTTCTAGCATGAGGAGTAAATAGCGAAAGGTCACATAAAACCAAAAGCCAATGAAAATAAAGAACGTTCATCCTATAAGCCGGGACCTAAAAGGACGAGAGAGGCTATTGGTATTAACCCGCTTAATACCGATACACCAAGAAGCAGTAACATCAAAGTACAAGGGAATCATCCGGAGGCCATTCGCCGAGATCCCCAGTAGATGATTACCAAATGGATGCTCTGTCAAGTACTTTGCAAATCACCAGAAACAACCCCCCAGAAAAGCAAGGGTACACTGAAACACCCCACCTCCGTTAAGGTCACTCACAAAGGGAATGCCTTAACTACGGTGGAGCATTTTTAGTACAAGATGCAGAAAAATTACAAGACAGACAAATAAAGCAGCGGAAGATAAATAACCATTATTGATTAAAGCAGCTTGTACAAATATTGTTTTACAACACCAACACTTATTACAAGAAAGCATCTGTCTTGTTTAATATATAAGAAGCACAAACTGATAGTAATATTCCCCAATAAAGTATGAGCCATCCATAGCAGTAGAAAATGGAGTTCAAAGCAATGCGCCAAAGAATCTTCAAGCTCGGAGAGAGTAACGGCCCTAAAATGAGCTGAGCTTTTCCCTCCCTGACTACCAGGGGGGAATGGAAGAAAAGAGGCGAAAACAAACTAGGTCAGACATAAAGTCTGGTAAGTCCAATGACTCTTAGTATTTAAACGAGGAAAAGGGTCATGACATGAATAAACTAAATATAAGACTAAACCATAGTAACAAGATAATATGGGATAAGCATGGGATATGGCAAGATAAACTGAATGTACCGATAAACTGAATGTACTGATAAACTGAATGCGCTTCTACTCCTTATCTGCTTCGCAACTACCCTGTTTATACTGATTTCTATATCTCTGCACTACCTAACCAGTGTCCAAACTAGTAATCTATGATCATATGATAACGTGATCCCAATCCCCCTATTTGCGGTTACCTTCAGGTGTACATCTATTATGGGGATTCCGTTTATTCCCTAGATCTAATCTAGGGTTTACTATCAAGTGCTTACTAGATTCAACCAGGGTATTACGCTACCCAGGGCCACTGGGGTTTATGCGACCTATTGAAAGCTTCTCGGATTCAGGGTTTACGCGACCTAGGTCCAACTAGGGATTATGCTACCTACGTGTATTAATTTTCCTTATGTCTGTATCAGTCGGCCCTCTCTTGCATGTAGATACTCTGTGCTGGCCCCACCATAAGGTGTATCAAGCCTTATGATAGCGACCCAACACGATTCAAGTTGCACAGTGTATAACTACTGGTACCTAGTGCCTGCTTTTTCCCACTCCGGAGTACGTGCACGCCTGTAAACCGTCGGAACCTACACTGGCGTACCCCCTGCCGTTATCTTTGACCGCTTATAATCAGCCAAGTAATTGTGCCCCACCCTGCCTAGTTTCAGGGTACCATGATACATCTATGTGGGTTACTGCTGAAATAGGTCCCCATTACTAGGGTTTCCTGCTGGTTAAGTTTGTGGGCCTATATATACAAATATTACCCACCTACACGAGATGTACTTAACCCTCCCACCGATTCTAGCATGTTTTCTTAACAGTTAAGTTTGTGGGCCTATATGTACTAATATTACCCACCAACCCAATGTGTACTTAACCTTCCCACGGATTCAAGCATGTTTATTTAATGGTTAAGTTTTGTGGGCCTATATTTACTAATATTACCCACCAACCCGACATGTACTTAACCTCCTACTCGTCAAGTCGTGTTGGTTAAGTGGTTCTTATTAACTTAACCTTTCTCGCTTATCTTGTTGGATTGGTTAAGTGTGACTTATTTACTTAACCCTGTTCATTCATCAGGTTATATTGGTTAAGTATTCCCCATTTAACTTAGCCCCATTCGCTCATCAAGTTATATTGGTCAAGTGTCATTAATCAATTCAAGTTAACTTAACCCATCCACCCGTCACGTCATGTTGGTTAAGTGTTTCCTTCTGGTGTTGACATGACCCTACCTCAAATCATGTTATATTGGTTAAGTGTTGTTCTCGTGTTAACTTAACTTTTCCCATACATCATGTTATATAATTGGTTAAGTGTTTTCCTCTTGTGTTACTTAACCCCGCCACATGTCATTATATATTTTGGTTAAGTGTTACCTTAGTTAACTTAAACCTATCATCTGCTTAATTAACATGTTACAATGGTTAGGTGTTCTAAATTTACTTAACCTCACCCACTTGTCTAATAAACATGTTGTAACGGTTAAGTGTTCTAATTTTACTTAACCTCACCCACTTGCCTAGTTAACATGTTATTACGGTTAAGTGTTCTAAATTTACTTAACCTCACCATCTAGTCGGTTGAATTGGCTAAGTGTTTACTCGATTACCTAACCCCCACCCTTTTTGTCTTTGTTAACATGTTATTACGGTTAAGTGTTTCCCTAATTACTTAACCACACCATTTCTAGCTTGATTTATTCATGTGCCTTAACTAATTAATTAATTAAAGCACCAACCACTCACATTAGACAGATATTGTTGTGGTTACTGGATGTGACGGTTGGTTCCGGGCAGGTTTACACCACAACTCAGTCTAACCTCGGGTCTTTCTGGGCTTGATGCACTAACCACCTACATTAGATAGGTATTGTTGTGGTCACTGGATGTGCCTGTCGGTTCCAGGCAGTTTTACACCACAACTGAGTCTAACCTCGGGTTAGGCATATTCATCTTTTACTAAATTTACACATTTACTATTTATGTAAATTTTCCGTAAATCAATTTTGCCTAGATCATATTCATCTGTCAGGCAAATTAACATACTTATATTCTATGCCCAAAACTTGATTTACAAATCAATTAACCCAACTTGCAGTTTATACCAATTTAGATTTAATATTCCCCTTTTACAATTTATGCCCAATCTAGATTAATATTCCCATTTACGGTTCATGTCAAAACTAGATTTAATATTCTAGTTTACGTATATGTCCAAAACTTGGTTTACACGCCAATTACACACTTTATGGCCAATTAAATTTATCAATTTATGCCCAAGTCTAATATGCATGTAAATCATTCACTATTATAGCAAACTTAGATTATGCCAACATATTTATTATGCCATACTAACTTAATTAAGCTACGCCCAATCCCTGCATCATAATCGTACGTATAACATGATTTCACAAGTTTTCTATGTACTCATGAAATGGCACTAATAAAAAGGAATAGGGGATAAGCACAAGAATTGATATAAAAGATCAGGCAGTACAAAAATAATGGCTCCAACAGGTTCGATGTACATAATAGTGAATAGGAATAAACTAGCCCAGTTACACACTAAATATGAGATCCACATAATCAAGGGAATAGGCATGGGTGATTTGGTCCAACATAATGCCAGTTCAAGGTACAACATGATCGGTTAATTGTAACAATGGGAATAGTCATAAGCAACTAACTACAATAGTCATAGGCAATTAATCACAATAGTCATGGGCAACTAATCACAATAATTTCTTAACCAATGTCACTGGCAATAATCTCATAGTTATGATTCATAGTCGTAGGCAATAATTTCATAGGCGACAGTTCATGGCCATAGTCTTAGACAAAGGTCTCATAGTCATAGTCATAGGCAATAGCTTCATAGGCAACAGTTTCATAGTCATAGTCTTAGGCAAAAGCCTCATAGTCATAGTCTTAGGCAAAAGCCTCATAGTCATAGTCTTAGGCAAAAATCTCATAGTCATAGTCTTAGGCAAAAGTCTCATAGTCATAGTCGTAGTCATAGGCAATAGCTTCATAGGCAACAGTTTCATAGTCATAGTCTTAGGCAAAAGCCTCATAGTCATAGTCGTAAATAAAATCCAAAGGCATAGATAACTTTCGATTTGACATAAGCGCGAATCAAAGATAATTAACTTGAAAATTGGTATAGTTCTATATTTTGATTCATTATATTCACAATTCCAATTACACGTTCAAATCTAAGGAATAACCGAAATTACAGTGATCGGTTTAGAAAAGGATTATAAGATAGCGTTGTGGTGATTTGCTATGATTCGCGTGACGTTGCTCGATGTCTTTTGGATTAGCCTTTGATTCCCCTCTTGAAGCTTTAACTTGATTTGAATATCCAATTTGAAGAAGAACTATAACTTGCTTTAATGGAGAGTAAGATTTATTTTAATTAGGATTGAGGCAGAGTATAGGCGTAATGAAGTTGTGTGGAGAAAGTGAAGTTTGAGGGCGTTTATATAGCGTAGAACTCATGAATTTGGTCTAGAAATCAGCCCGGATACATAAAAATGAATTCTGCCTCGGATATGGAAAAACAGGGCAGGTCGACCCCCAGGTCGACCTATAGGGGGGAGGTCGACCCCCTAGTCGACCTGGGTCCTGGGCGGGAAATTTCCCGCCCAACCCGCTTCTGGGTTTTGTTTTGAATTTTGAATTCGGTTTCGAGCTGTTTTTAAATTTGAGCTAAAACTTCCAAAGGCCATAACTTCTTCATACGAAGTCCGATTCACGCAAACTCGGACTCTATCTCAGACAGAATTCTGAGACGAACGCAATGGAATAACCCGTTTCCCTTAATTCTTCTCTTAAAAATTAAGTATACTTTGATTCGTTACATAAACGTTTACATAAAACACGGGGTGTTACATTCTTCCCTCCTTAAAGGATTTCGTCCCCAAAATCTTCAAGTTAAAAAGAATGTATCCTATCATCCAACATCCATCTACTAAACCATTCAATCACAGGCATCCATTGTCCCTAAAAGGATTTCTAATGCTTTCATGATTCTATGCATAGTGTGTGTACATGTCCTTATCTAATGTAAAATCAGGCGGTCTACTGATTCAGTTGACCTCCTTAATGCGAATTATGTCAGTGCCATGAGTCCATCATGTATGCAATCCTAACGATACATATCATTTCTATATGAGTGCACAACCATTCACTCAAATGCAACACATCAAGTTCAATCCATAAACAAATACATATATGCAAATGCAATATGAAAGTGACTGAGCCGATTTAGTGCCTAATGTGTGTATATGCATCCACGAGCAACCACTAGCAAACACTTGTAACCACTTGCATCCACAAAACATAACATGTCTCAAACACATGTTTACATCCATTGGCTTCTACCTAAGGAAAGGATCGAGAGGATATACTTAAAAGCTAAAGACTAGCATACAAATAGATTTTTCAGAAAAAGAGGAATCAAGGATATACCATTAAAAGGAGTAAGATGTGCGTATCTAGTCTTCAGTCTTCTAAGTCGCATCTTCTTGAGCTTCACTCCAATGTACCTTATCAAACTTAACTTCATGATTGAGAAGCTTCTTGACCTCCCTTTCCAAAACCCGCTAGTAAAGATAGGCCTTCGATCACTTACTATGTTAGAGGGTATCCAACGTAGTCGAACTATCTTTCCAAGATAAAACATATGTTAATCATGATACCAATTGTATATACCTAAGATGATTAGAGGTCTCTCCTCTACTTAACTTATCCATCATGCTGCAAATCTGAGGGTCTAAAGCTAATGGTTACTATGTGCTTATAACCTCTCTGAAGGTCAGCCTAACTTAGGGTGCCAGCCCCCCAACCATTTATTTCTCACGCAAACCATCCTAGTCGAACTCGACATCCCTCAAGTACAAGCCCTAAACCAATATCATACAAGCACCCAAGGGATACCTCCTTTGAATTTGGACGATCTATGTGAGATGATACTAACCAAACAATTGAGCACTTTACCGACTCTGGCTATCCTTGCCAATCTTGCTCCAGAATTATCGTTGATCGCATAACTGGCTTTGCAGTGTCATCTAGATACATGCGGAATTCTGTCTCAAATTTTATGGGGAAAACCCCTACCCTAATCAAAATATCTTGCGTACTCATGGACTACCCCAACGGATCGAAAATCGTCGATAGTTAAGTAAAGTGATTCTAGGAAGCTAAGACAAACTGATCCCTTAGGATCGTACGAAATCTCAAGGGTATTCCCGAGGCAAGTCGAAAGTCTAACTACCCTTGTTTCATAATTACTAGCTAACCAATCAATGCCTAGAATCAACCCATAGCCCAAAAACATAAGCATAAATATAGCTATTCTCAAATCCTCACAAGTCAAAGATAAATGGGTCGAACCAGCAATTGGATTTTGAGACTATAATGGGATCCTCTACTACACAATATCTAGGGTGCAGAGACTTAACTATGGAAGCAGATATATATACGGATGTGAAGCGCTAAAATCAGAAGGAGTATTAACAGGATAATCAAAAAGAAAAAACTCTTTTAACCAAAATCTTACTGCCTCTCTCTCTCTCTCTCAGGTATGCTGGCGGTGAGAGCATGCACTCGACTTCCGGAAAATCCTATCCCTTGTTCTTACCCTTGCCCTTAATTATACGACCCGTTATACCAAAATAAGGATACTTCCTCTTGTTTTAGGTTTTACTATTCTTTCCTCCCCTCCTATGTGAACCAAGTCCATATCCATGGGTTCTTCATCCTTGTGTTGTGCTCCTTAGCAAACCCCCTCATTCTCAACTTTGCCACCCTTGTGTAATTTATTGACATGTCTCTCAGAAGCTGCCTCCATCGCACGGAGAATCCTAAAAAGCTCGAAAGAAAATTACGGCTACAGATGGAAGTTAGGCACTTATTTGCCCTTTGACAAGTGTCGTACTCTCATCAAGCCTACGGAACAATTAGCGATGAGGTTACCTCCCAGAAAGCCAGGAGCCACGGAGACTCAGGAAAAAAGGAAACAAGGACTCAAACAGAGGATCAAAAGATAGTGCATAGGCCTTTGGGGAATATGCCTTTAAAACAAAACTTTTCTTTTGAAAATGATTCTTTTGAAATCGTTTTGAAAATAATTTTTCAAATCTTTTATCTGATACGGTAACCTTCAGCTCTGATACCAGGTAAAACACCCCACATCCGTTAAGGTCACTCACAAAGGGAATGCCTTAACTTCGGTGGAGCATTTTTAGTATAAGATGCAGAAAAATTACAAGACAGACAAATAAAGCAGCGGAAGATAAATAACCTTTGTTGATTAAAACAGCTTGTACAAAGATTGTTTTACAACACCAATACTTATTACAAGAAAGCACCTGTCTTGTTTAATATATAAGAAGCACAAACTGACAGTAATATTCCCCAATAAAGTATGAGCCAGCCATATCAGTAGAAAATGGAGTTCAAAGCAATGCGCCAAAGAATCTTCAAGCTCGGAGAGAGTAACGGCCCTAAAATGAGCTGAGCTTTTCCCTCCCTGACTACCTGGGGGGTGGGGGGGAACGGAAGAAAAGAGGCGAAAGCAAACTAGGTCAGACATAAAGTCTGGTAAGTCCAGTGATTCTTAGTATTTAAACGAGGAAAAGGGTCATGACATAAATAAACTAAATATAAGACTAAACCATAGTAACAAGATAATATGGGATAAGCATGGGATATGGCAAGACAAACTGAATGTACCGATAAACTGAATGTACTGATAAACTGAATGCGCTTCTACTCCTTCTCTACTTCGCAACTACCTTGTTTGTACTGATTTCTATATCTCTGCACTACCTAACTGGTGTCCAAACTAGTAATCTATGATCATATGATAACGTGATCCCAATCCCCGTATTTGCGGTTGCCTTCAGGTGTACATCTATTATGGGGATTCCGTTTATTACCTAGATCTAATCTAGGGTTTACTATCGAGTACTTACTAGATTCAACCAGGGTATTACGCTACCCAGGGCCACTGGGGTTTATGCTACCTATTGAACGCTTCTTGGATTCAGGGTTTACGCGACCTAGGTCCAACTAGGGATTATGCTACCTACTTGTATTAATTTTCCATGTGTCTGTGTCAGTCGGCCCTCTCTTGCGTGTAGATACTCTGTGCTGGCCCCACCATAAGGTGTATCAAGCCTTATGATAGCGACCCAACACGATTCAAGATGCACAATGTATAACTACTGGTACCCAGTGCCTGTTTTTTCCCACTCCGGAGTAAGTGCACGCCCGTAAACCATTGGAACCTACACTGACGTACCCCCTGCCGTTATCTTTGACCGCTTATAATCAGCCCAATAATTGTGCCCCACCCTGCCTAGTTTCAGGGTACCATGATACATCTATGTGGGTTACTGCTGAAATGGGTCCCCGTTACTAGGGTTTCCTACTGGTTAAGTTTTTGGGCCTATATATACAAATATTACCCACATACACGAGATGTACTTAACCCTCCCACCAATTCTAGCATGTTTTCTTAACGGTTAAGTTTGTGGGCCTATATGTACTAATATTACCCACCAACCCAATGTGTACTTAACCTTCCCACGGATTCAAGCATGTTTATTTAATGGTTAAGTTTTGTGGGCCTATATTTACTAATATTACCCACCAACCCGACGTGTACTTAACCTCCTACTTGTCAAGTTGTGTTGGTTAAGTGGTTCTTATTAACTTAACCTTTCTTGCTTATCTTGTTGGATTGGTTAAGTGTGACTTATTAATTCAACCTTGTTTATTCATCAGGTTATATTGGTTAAGTATTCCCCATTTAACTTAACCACATTCGATCATCAAGTTATATCGGTCAAGTGTCATTAATCAATTCAAGTTAACTTAACCCATCCACCCGTCACGTCATGTTGGTTAAGTGTTTTCTTCTGGTGTTGACTTGACCCTAACTCAAATCAAGTTATATTGGTTAAGTGTTGTTCTCGTGTTAACTTAACCCTTCCCATACATCATATTATATAATTGGTTAAATGTTTTCCTCTTGTATTACTTAACCCCACCACATGTCATTATATATTTTGGTTAAGTGTTACCTTAGTTAACTTAACCCTATCATCTGCTTAATTAACATGTTACAACGATTAGGTGTTCTAAATTTACTTAACCTCACCCACTTGTCTAATGAACATGTTGTAACCGTTAAGTGTTCTAATTTTACTTAACCTCACCCACTTGCCTAGTTAACTTGTTATTACGGTTAAGTGTTCTAAATTTACTTAACCTCACCATCTAGTCTGTTGAATTGGCTAAGTGTTTTCTCGATTACCTAACCCCACCCTTCTTGACTTTGTTAACATGTTATTACGGTTAAGTGTTTCCCTAATTACTTAACCTCACCATTTCTAGCTTGATTTATTCATGTGCCTTAATTAATTAATTAATTAAAGCACCAACCACTCACATTAGACAGATATTGTTGTGGTTACTGGATGTGCCGGTCAGTTCCGGGCAGGTTTACACCACAACTCAGTCTAACCTCGGGTCTTTCTGTGCTTGATGCACTAACCACCCACATTAGACAGGTATTGTTGTGGTCACTGGATGTGCCGGTCAGTTCCGGGCAGTTTTACACCGCAACTCAGTCTAACCTCGGGTTAGGCATATTCGTCTTTCACTAAATTTACATATTTACTATTTATGTAAATTTTCCGTAAATCAATTTTGCCTATATCATATTCATCTGTCATGCAAATTAACGTACTTATATTTTATGCCCAAAACTTGATTTACAAATCAATTAACCCAACTTGCAGTTTATACCAATTTAGATTTAATATTCCCCTTTTACAATTTATGCCCAGTCTAGGTTAATATTCCAATTTACGGTTCATGTCAAAACTAGATTTAATACTCTAGTTTACTGTTTATGTCCAAAACTTGGTTTACACGCCGATTACACACTTTGCGGCCAATTAAATTTATCAATTTATGCCCAAGTCTAATATGCATGTAAATCATTCACTATTATAGCAAACTTAGATTATGCCAACATATTTATTATGCCATACTAACTTAATTAAGCTACGCCCAATCCCTGCATCATAATCGTACGTATAACATGATTTCACAAGTTTTCTATGTACTCATGAAATGGCACTAATAAAAAGGAATAGGGGATAAGCACAAGAATTGATATAAAAGATCAGGCAGTACAAAAATAATGGCTCCAACAGGTTCGATGTACATAATAGTGAATAGGAATAAACTAGCCCAGTTACACACTAAATATGAGATCCACATAATCAAGGGAATAGGCATGGGTGATTTGGTCCAACATAATGCCAGTTCAAGGTACAACATGATCGGTTAATTGTAACAATGGGAATAGTCATAAGCAACTAACTACAATAGTCATAGGCAATTAACCACAATAGTCATGGGCGACTAATCACAATAATTTCTTAACCAATGTCATAGGCAATAGTCTCGTAGTTATGATTCATAGTCATAGGCAATAATTTCATAGGCAACAGTTCATGGCCATAGTCTTAGATAAAGGTCTCATAGTCATAGGCAATAGCTTCATAGGCAACAGTTTCATAGTCACAGTCTTAGGCAAAAGCCTCATAGTCATAGTCTTAGGCAAAAGTCTCATAGTCATAGTCTTAGGCAAAAGTCTCATAGTCATAGTCATAGGCAATAGCTTCATAGGCAACAGTTTCATAGTCATAGTCTTAGGCAAAAGCCTCATAGTCATAGTCGTAAATCAGATCCAAAGGAATAGATAACTTTCGATTTGACATAAGCACGAATCAAAGATAATTAACTTGCAAATTGGCACAGTTCTATATTTTGATTCATTACATTCACAATTCCAATTACACGTTCAAATCTAAGGAATAACCGAACTTACAGTGATCGGTTTAGAAAAGTATTATAAGATAGCGTTGTGGTGATTTGCTATGATTCGCGTGATGTTGCTCGAAGCCTGTTGGATTAGCCTTTGATTCCCCTCTTGAAGCTTTAACTTGATTTGAATCTTCAATTTGAAGAAGAACTATAACTTGTTTTAATGGAAAATAAGATTTATTTTAATTAGGATTAAGGCAGAGTGTAGGCGTAATGAAGTTGTGTGGATAAAGTAAAGTTTGGGGGCGTTTATATAGCGTATAACTCATGAATTTGGTCCAGAAATCAGCCCGGATACATAAAAATGAATTCTTCCTTGGATCTGGAAAAACAGGGCAGGTCGACCTATAGAGGGGAGGTCGACCCCCTGGTTGACCTAGGTCCTGGGCGGGAAATTTCCCGCCCAGCCCGCTTTTGGGTTCTGTTTAGAATTTTGAATTCAGTTTCGAGCTATTTTTAAATTTGAGCTGAAACTTTCGAAGGCCATAACTTCTTCATATGAAGTCCGATTCATGCAAACTCGGACTCTATCTCAAGCATAATTCCGAGACGAACGCAATGGCATAACCCTTTTTCCTTAATTCTTCTCATAAAAATTAAGTATACTTTGATTCGTTACATAAATGTTTACAGAAAACATGGGGTGTTACATACACTCTGGATGTCTACCGACAAGCAAACCGGAACCCGAAAGAAAAACAAGCTATCCATACTAATCTGCTTAGTGTTGATACCGGCAGAAGTGTCGGACCCGACGGCCTTTCTTGTGAATCACAAAGGCTAGTTCCACAAAATATTGATACCAAAACCAGAAGCCATAACCTTCTGAAAGCCGTCTGCACCAACAAACCTGAGACCCATATGAAGTAATTGAACAAGCAATCAAGAAAAGACTCAAAGGTATCATTTTGGGGATGATTTTCTCATTCTCATTCTTGTACTCTTTTCTCTAAAGTAAACCCTAATTCCTAAACCAAATTGGGGATTTCAATTGTAATCACTTGTATTTTCTAAATCAAGGATCAATAAAGAGTGAATCTATACTTAGCAGTTTTTTTGTGAGTTTCTCATGTAATATCTTAGTTATTGCCAGTGCCATATGTTTAATGACTTCTGCATGCTCGCAAGATCCTACCCAAGCCTAAACCCTTCCGCAAAGTCAGCGTGGAACCCCTTACTACATACAGTTTAGCCCTTATCAAGGGTTGTGTTTAGGGAACCCTTGTCCCAAGATTACTGTTGGTTATTGAGTTGCTTAAGCATGATGCTCACCCCATTGAGGGAAGAGTAACTAATCTTTTGGACTCGAAACCTTGATATCTAGGAAACAGTGTACTAACTCGAACTCGTGAAAGCTAAATAAACCAATTTTTCCCTTAGATCAACTTCCATAGACCTATCTGTAGTGTTGATGAAAAATATCGTTAATAATTTGGTGCTAGAAGGAGGGCTTGAACCTCCGACCTTGTGGTTAACAGCCACACCTTCGCATCTAACTGTGTTGTACCGTCCGAGGTTGGACTAGGATTTGAAGAAGCAAACACATAGGAAAGAGGTCCCAACGCGAGTCTTATGAATCTCAAATGGGTATGTTAGGCACTACTGACTCAAGAGTGGCGGAAGAATAAAGGTTAAGAATGGAAGCTCAGTGAGAAATTAAGCAGAAAAGAGAAGTAGAGCAATATAACTCTAATTATTGGAGCAGTAGCCCTACCTTCCTGAAACAAACCCTAAGTTTTCCTCTAAATGACTCTACATCAAAGGATTGTAACAACTTCTCTCCTGTAAGGAAGGCTCTCCACAAACAGATCAAAGGAATGGTGTTCGAGGAAGAAATAACATACGATTTTAACCACTTCGCTTCTGAATGGGCTGAAAGGGTAAATCTCCAACCCCAGCCTATATTGTAAAGAGAAAACAAGAGTATGAAGGGAGAAATAAGGTTTGGTTACAAAGGAGCTAAGTCTCTGCAACAAGAAAGGAAGTTTCACCATGGCTACCTAAAGGATACTACTTTATTACTTCAATGGAAAATATCTATTTCCTAACCCGACACGAACTCAATTATTGGCCATTTACAAAAAAGAAACCTAAATACGAACGAAAATTGGGAGGGCCTTATTGTCATTATCACATGATGAATGGACATGAGACTAACTGCTGTAGAATTCTCAAAGGGATGCTCATTAAATTCACCAATTGGGACCAACAACGGGAATTTGTAAAAGGATCAAACTAAGACCAATAAAGATCCTTAAGAAAAGGATTGCCAACATAACTCAGGGTATAGAAACCCTCTCAAGAATTGAGGTAACCAAGGATGTGTTAATCCATAAAGGGATAAAAATCCTTGTCACCGCCAAGTTAGCCAGGGCAAGGTACTCCCCGGAGGGGGGTGGCGTATAAGCCTTTCTCCGCGCCCAAATCAGAAAGGGCCAGGTTAAAGCATCAAAAGCATAAGCCTCCGACCCACACCAGAAATGGTCGTGATGGAGCATCTAATTATCACGCCATGCCTCTACTCGTAAAAGAGTACGTTTTGTCTCTGCTATGAACTAAGCACGCCACACCTCTGCTCGCAGAAGAGCACGTCCTACCTCTGCTTATGTTTTGCGTTACCAGCAGCAGGGAACGCAAGCCCCTATCATCGCCCACGATGGTCAGGATAGGGCACCCCTTGGAGGGGGGGTGGAGTCTAAGCCTCTATCACTACCTACGATGGCCAGGGTAGAGCATTAAAAGAGTAATCCTTAATTCCACGTCTACGATGGCCCAGTTTAAGCGTCTAAGACCTTATCATCACCTACAAAGGTCAGGATAAGGCGCCTCCTAGAGGGAGGTCAAGTAAGTCCTTGCGCCCTACTTGTGGATAAGCTAGCCAAGCGCTCCAAACGCACAGGACCAGAGAGTGGCCAACAGAGCACGTACATCCTCTGCTTTGATAACCAAAAGCCAGAGAGTGACTCAAGAAGCGCGTACAACCTCTGCTTCATAAATCAAACCCAAATGGGGTAACAGAACATGCCAGAAGTAGAATTCTGGTCTTCAATCTTAAAATGCCCGAATAAGGGTTGGTTCGGGGATTTTATCAATAGCAGAAGTAGAATTTTGTTCTTCAATCTCTATATGCCCAAATAAGGATGGTTCGGGGCTTTTATTAATACCAGAAGGGGAATTCTGGTCTTCAATCTTTAAATACCCAAATCCGGGGTAATTCAGGCCTCAATCAATGCTGGAAAGGATTTCTGGTCCTATCTTAAATAGTCGATTCTGGCTCGGTTCGGAAGCTTAGCCGTGATCGAAAGAAGATATTTTACTTTTCTAATAATCTGAATCTAGTTGGGAACCAAATTTCCATTACTATCGGAAGCAGATTCCTAGAATCGCACCCTAATATAGGAAGTAAATCAAAATCCTATCACTGTTGGGAAGTAATTTCTGGAAGCCTAATTTTAATACCCTAATCTGGGTCGTAAAGCTCTAATCCTTGGGGAGGGGATATACAATCGACCTAACAATTAAAGCCCGATTAATTAGGAGGTACCCAAGCAAAAATGGGCACTACAACAAAATGATCCTATTACAACAGTGGAACACCGTTGTAATATACATTTTACAACGGTAGGAAAACGGTCGTGTATTAAGAAGTTGTAATAGACTAATATCTTTTACAACTTTTTTGCACTGTTGCAACACCGTTGTAATATGTATATTTTACAACTTTTTTCCACCGTTGTAATTAACTTTATTACAACAGTTATGCACCATTGTAATAAAATCTACTACAATTGTTATGCACCGTTGTGATTGACATTTGGGATTTTAAAAAAATAAACATCCTTTGCAACTGAAAAGAACAATACACTAAATATAGCAATACTCCATAAGCAAATCCAATATTATAGTTATTTGTAAACTAATTTATAAAAATACTCAAATATTCAATATTACAAATAATAAGTTTTAGACAACATTTCGTACATTATTACATACTTGACCGTTGTAAAGCAACTTAGTACAAGCACAAGTTATCCACAAAAAATTGCATATCCTATGGGAGTACACTAGTCGAAGACAAGGAAATCTTTACATCATTTATCTTTTTGGTGCAAGCTCACAGCAATGATCAAACATATTGCATAAGAATGTTTGTTGTTAGAAAAAAGAACAAAAAGTGTTTTTTTAAGCCAACAATACCAAAATTTAACAATAATGCATAACTTACCTGATAGCATGAACTGCATGTGGTCCAAGCCCCTTTTTAAACAATTGGATGTTGCACAACTTCTAAAAAAAGAGCATCTGAATGTTTACCGCACATAACAAAATCAAAATTTAATACAATACGGTATGTTTGTTTACATGCATGTTTACCGCACATAACAAAGATCTCTTCTCAATAACCATTCTACAAATTGTGCATTTTATATGCCACCCAGAAAATATAGAATAGGATTGTTGTAAAATGTTATATAAGACTTCTAATTTATGTCTATTGAAATTACATACAAAATCAAAATTTAATAAAATAAGATATGTTTGTTTACATGCATGTTTACCGCACATAACAAAGATCTCTTCTCAATAACCGTTCTACAAATTGTGCATTTTATATGCCACCCATAAAATATAGAATAGGATTGTTGTAAAATCTTATAGAAGACTGCTAATTAATATTTATGAAACTTAGAGTGACTCAATACATGTTCGAATGATCATATTGAGTTCAGATCTATGTAAGAAAACCATATATACAGGAGCAGTGGTATGATATTTAATATTTAATAAGAAAGCTACAAATCCAATGTGAATAGGTAATACAAGGTAGATGCATACCTTTTTGAAGGGTTCGTTGTCAATGCTTGGTTGTTCACCTTCACATGTCCTATGTGTTTCCTGTTCAAAATACATCCACAAATTGTTGAAGATTTTGAATCAATACTTGTTTACATTAACATCTAAGTTATCAGACATTGTAAGCGGAATCAAAATCTCCATCTATAGAAAGAGGATTTTTTGAATAAGCATTTATGCAAATACTTCTTATGCAACCAACATAAACATCTAAGCCACAGGAAATTTTGACAGCTTCATTACA
Source organism: Allium sativum (assembly GCA_030737875.1). Classification (NCBI taxonomy): domain Eukaryota; kingdom Viridiplantae; phylum Streptophyta; class Magnoliopsida; order Asparagales; family Amaryllidaceae; genus Allium; species Allium sativum. Next base: position 576,554,549 of record CM060913.1, read on the forward strand.
TCTAACCGCCCAGACGTTATCATAGCCTTTACCATTATAATTCAACACATCCAATAGATCACTAAGATGTATTCTTAAAAACAAAACAAAAGGAAACAACGAAATGTAATTCATAAAAGAACCAAATGGAAAGAAAGAAAAAAACAGCAGCAATGTTATTCTGAAAAGCCGCTAGCTTTTACACAAACACACCCAACGTAATGTAATTTTGAAAAGAAGCAGCAGTAAAAGCGATAAAAGGACTCACCTTCAAATCCTCAAGCAAGTAGCCGAAGCCTTTCTGCATCAATTTGGATGTGTGGTCAGTGGCTCAGGCGTAGGTTTCAGAAGTGTGGTCGGTTTGGGCGAGGGGAAGCTAGGGAGCGAAGGCGGCTTGCTTTCTAGTGCAGATCTGTTGTGAGGAGGAACAAGGCAGTAGGAGGAGCAATGGCAGACGCAACGTAGGGCTGAGAGGAGGGTGTTCGATGGCGCAGGGAGAAGCCAGTCGGAGGCTTAATCCGAAGGTAGAGCTCCGATTTTCAGGTGATGGAGCTGCCTTGATCGAGAATTTTCGATGAGGAAGAAAAAGGAATACGAAGAAACGTAAGTTTGGGGAAAGTTAATTTTGACTAAGGAGATAAGCGGTAAACATATGTTAATGTTGGGTTTGGCACTAAAAATTTACGTTTGCCGCTAAATTTTTTGTTTTGGAGCCAAAAACGAGATTTTGTTTTGGAGTCAAAAGCATCTTTTACCACTAACAAAAAAAAGCTGTAACATTTCATTATTTTCTAACCTACGTAATATTTCATTGTTTTCTGATCGATTAAACACTCTCGACATTCGAAGCCAAAATGTATATTAAAAAAAATCAGGTACGATCTAAATGACGACGGTGGCTAACAATGATCATCAAGGCTTGATAGCCAAGATTCGACGGTTAGTCTAAAAATTCCAACAACTAAATGACGACTAGTGGGATAATTTGAAAAGGGGCATGACCAATTTACAGACTTTATCCAATGCATGAAGTCTAACTATTCGTTAATTGTTATATATATATTATCAATAATCAATCATTAAATATTTAATGGTAATAATTAAAAGCTAATTACTATTCATTAATAATTATATTTATAATTAATTATTTAATATTTCAAATTAATTATTATTATTTAGTAGCCAAAATTGTTATTAGTTGCCAAAATTATATTTTTTAAAATTTCTGAAATAGTTACGACCAAATCAAATATTACTTATTAATAATAATTATTATTTAACTTTTACTTATTTCTACTTAGATATAATAGATTAATAATTATTAAAAGCTTATAATGTATGTTACTAATTATTGATGTTAGACCAAAAAATGGTCCTAACACCCAATTGAACATGATTTGCGAAGAATAATAATCTAAAACATAGAAAATCAGGCAGAGACACGAGATTTATAGTGGTTCGGCACTAACTAGCCTACGTCCACTTCATAGTTTCTCATTTCATTCCAGAATTACAATTACAATGAATACATTCACGCAATCACTCGAATACAATGAATTATTCTCTCCAAATTCATTGATTTTTATTGGAGAAGAAGGTGGTTGTTGATTGAGAAATTCGGCCATGGATGCCATTAATGAATTAAGTGTCAGAACCCCCCTAAAATGATGCACTATATGTTTGTTTATAGATGTAAAATCGGTTGGGATGTATGGCCACGTGGCAACATCATGGAGGACTTCGAAAATGATGGAGAAAGTGGGGAGCGTGGCTTCATTCGTGGGCTTACAAGTGTCAATCCGTCCGGGTAAATAGGCACAAGAATAGGTCTTCAATGAAGGGAAGTTGCGTGTTTCAGGCAGTTCGGTTAGGAGGCTTAGATCCAATCCGAACCGATGTTGTTGCACCCATCCGATCCGACCCGAGCTATTCCATCCGAACCGATCCGAGCTATCCCAATCCGATCTGATCCGGAGAGGGGGATCCGATCCGATCCAATCCGAAAGGAGGGATCCGATCCGATCCGAAAGGGGATCCGATCCAGTGACATTTGCATGTACAATTCAAGTTTTCCAACCTTCTATCACTCCATATAAGTGATCATCAATCAATGTAAGTTCATACTCAAATTCCTGGCTTTAGGTAGCCTGGTCACAAAGCAGGCTAACATTTTGCCCCCCAAAGTACATCTTATCGTAGATGAGATGTGCTTTGAATAAGTCGATCTGAATCTTTATGAAACGTCATCCACCATTGAGGAGGCTTTACCATATTGTTGTGTCCTATTGAGTAGTCCCATCATATGGATTTTTTCCTGTATAAATGGCATGTCATATATCGCACTACTTCCGTTGATGTTTTCCACGCCAAATTCCATGGCTAGGATGGTCAAGTTGATCAATTAATCGTCTAGATCTCTTCGAATCAAGAGGTTGAATTCCTTCATCATAAGTCAAATAGGATCGTTGGCTTCCGTATGAGATCATACATGCACAAGTTAATGCCAAATGACATTGTCCTCCTATGCAAGTCAAGTGTATTACTAAGTCAGGCTTTCTTTTATGCATAAGTCAATGTGTGAAGTAGTCATCCAAGTCATAGGGTAGTATCAGAATCTTCGGGCCTTCAGCTAGCATTTGGCTAATTGGGATATAGTGCTTCAGGATTGGCATATGGATCTGTCACTTGTGCTTGGATTTGGACTATCTCGATATCTGGATATTAATCTAGAGCTCCCTGATCGCATCGAATCGTAACAATAAGGTATCTGAAAGCCATTATCGCTTTGGATCATTCTATAATCCCGTGATCACATACGAGTCAGCATGAGATGTTGCTGAAAACGTGCAAGCCAATGGTTGGTATGATTATCACAATCCTAAGGCATTAGAGGAGTTCATCACACTCTCCATTTGATGCAATTGCGGGTCGAGTCTTTGGATTCTTGTTTGATCCGTTAGTTGGCTCACTTGGATGGTCGAGATGAATCATGTCATATTCCAGAGATATAGTGTATATGTTCTAAATTATGCACAAAATCAGGATCATGTTCAAAGCTAGTCTGTCAGTTGAAGCTCATGCTCCCAATCTCAGTGTACGATGAGTGAAGTCAGTGCTTATGCCCCCAGCATCATTGGGGATTGGACTAGGTCAATCAAATATCCAGTCTTCTAGCCTTTAAACTTTCTTTCTTCACATTGGGTTAGAGCTGCAGGTTTAACAATCTTGGTTGAACGTGTCGTTCCGTACTTCTTTCTTATGTCGTCAAGCGTTAGAGTTGTATACGTGAATGGTCGAATAACATTCACGTCGATGTCATTCCATCTCTTTAGTCAGAAAGTGAGAATTGCCACATCGAGCAACAATGAACTTAGTTACTCTACTTGCATCAGCCATGGAGTTGAGTAAGCTCGTCAATCTTGAAAGCGAGGGAACGTTGTTAGGGAGTTATTCGGGCTCCTTCATTCATGCTTTGGAATTATCCGAAATAGCCGTCATAATATTGTTAAGTCTATCCCTCCTGCTTGGTTCCATTGAGCTCGACAATCAGGATTGCTGGATCGATTAATGAAATTGTTTCTTTTTGGAATTATGCATTCCTGTCAGTATTTTCCGGGGCTTTTCTTTTGTCTTGATCGTTTCAGGAGTCAGATGACGCTTCATTCTTTGTCATGAAAACATTGAGAACATCCATTTCAATATAGATGTCCTCTTGTTGCAGGAATTTTTCTGTCTCAGGATAGAATTTGTCAACGTTTCTGGGAAAATCTCATGGTATAAAGGTATTGATGTTTACTCTAGGGGTGAATCCGCCAAGGCAACTTGGTGGGCCTCGTTGCAGAGAGACTTTGAAGTCTGAGTTACCCAGAATATCGGATACTGTTGCTATCAACACCATAGATAGTCCAGGTTGATCTACCGATGCCACCGCGACATCGAATTTTTTGAGGAACGAATGCATAGTCTCGCCAAACCTTTGTTTGATTGAAGTGAGTAACATGACACTCTTGGGTCTATAGGCATGGATCTTTGAGCTGCATTTGAGATGTGCCGCCTTTGATGAAGCATTAAATAACATTGGCAATCTGGCCTTTGTTTTTGCGGAGTCGTTGCCAATTGCCCAATTTAGCGCTGGTGCCCCCAGCATGGACTCTTGGAGCGGATGGAAGCTGGTCTCTCGTTTCTTGATTTCACATATGTAATAGTCTTCAATCAGGCTTCTGCCTTTTGATTCTAGATGGTGATCCGTTACTTGGATGTATGCTGGTTGTTCTTAAGGAGCCATTCTTCTGGTTATAGTCTGGGATCTTGGGGAACTCCGATAATAGTAAATGTGCCTAAAGTTGGCGGATAGTCAAATTATGTTGCTCGAAGCTCGTATCCCATACTCCCCATCAACGGGGATTTTACTAAATGGTAATCATCTAATCCACGTATTCTCTGAATTTATACCCCCTCATCAGGCTGTGAGTTGGAGTTTGATAAAAAAAATGATTTGTTCGTGTCTAGGTCATGTTAGTCTTTGGTCTCCCATCCAAGCTCTGAGGTTCGGAGTCGGGTGGCGATAAAGTCAGATTATAGCTATCTCAAATGATCTCGTTTTCCCCCACATTAAGTAATGGGGAACTTTATATTGAATTTGAGTTGGATTTGAAACATTCATCCGTATTGGAGCAGAGGTTGGTCGGACTCCGTTTAAGTTTCTAGTGGCTCTTGCATTGCCGTCGTTTTCATCTAGAATGTTACTTTAGAAGTTACATGCTGCATATGTCTAAGAAGAGTTTGATTTCCCCTTGTTTCATCCAAGTTGATGTTGTCAATCTGTCCTAGGGTACCATGCAATCTGAACCGTGTAACAGGGAGTGTGTGAGCCAAGTTCGTTATCGCTTGAATTCTCACAATACTTGCTCCAGCAAGAAAGTCGTAGTTGCTCGACCTTCCATCTATCCAAGTAAAGAAGTTATCCATCATTTTTTGTCGTTTTTGGAGAAGTTCATTTTTTCAAGAATCTGGGTTCTCAATTCAACAATGGCACCATCCATTTCATATCTAGTCTGACATGTTGAGGGATCGTCACAAGAAGAAATCTGTTGACATCCTCCATTCCTAGCGCCTTCTGCATCCACATCCTCAACATGAAAGAAATTTCTATCTTCCGTCTTCTTAACCCTTGAGTCGGAGTATCAGTCAATTTGCTTCCTTGCAAGACAGAAGTCAAAGTAATAGCGTGCCCCCTCACCTGGGGTCTTTTAATCGGAAAGTCGGTCGAGACTAGAAAATGGATGTTCACTATGCATCCATTCTTGTGGTCCTCAAGCGGCCTATCATGATCAAGGTATAAGCTAGACACAGACATATAAGTTATGCCATTTGTAAATATTTTCAATGGTATGTCCCCAGTCCAGGGGTAATAGCACAAGACAGGTAGTGGTTAGATCGGATCCTTTTCAAATTTAGATGGAGGGAGGTGTATTCCGGATAGTCAGGGAAATCTTCAATCCATAGAAATCATGAATGCCATGATCATGTCAGATTATATTAAGACCGGGTAGACATCAAGAATCCCAGGGCTTTGTCGGGTCCTTCCCGGCTGCGAGTATTAAGTCGCATGACGTGTCATTGAATAATTCACTCTCAAGGCCTCTTTTTGGTCGCCGCCTTGAGTCACGTAGGATTCTTATCATTGGGCATCAACGTCAGCGTTCTGTACATGGCCCTTTTTGCTCTCTACTGGCTTGTTGTTGTTGCGAGTGCGGGCCTTGCATTCTTGACCAGTCATCCTCTGTAAATCTTCCATCAGCAAACAAAGTGGTATTCCTGCAATATCATACTTTTGCAAGTTTGTTATGCATTTCAATCGAATATATTTGTAGTTAGAGCATTACTACACTGAGTAGTAAGCAATAAATCACATCACAAATCAGATAAGGGTTTCAATTCGGTATCCCCGCAAATCATAATCCCTGCAAATAAATAGCATATCATATCACAACCATCGTAGGGGTGTGATGTTTGTGTAAGCCCCAATCAATAGTGAATAAAGTGCCTGGCCAGGGCTTGTTTGGGATTGATTAGGATCGATAGTGCATCGCCCCCCATGTCCGGGAATGAGGGGTTCGGGCTCAACTTTCATTCTTGCCCCCAATCCTGCAGCGGGGTAGGAGCCCTTCCATGGCATTTAGTCGCAATGCCTTTTCAATCTCCTGTCGTATGCCTAGGTTAGAGTTTGAACTCAGCTTTCATTATACCCCCAATCCTTCAGTGGGGTAGGAGTTCATTTGCAGCGCTCAGTCCCTGGCGCCTTTATACTCTCCCGTCGAATGCCTAGGGTAGAGTGGAATCAAGGCGGTCTTTTAATCGTGGTGCACCATCACGCCTTGGGGACGTCGTCTTCGCGTCCTTTATACTCTCTCTCGAATCATGAGAGTTAGAGTTAATCAGGCGAACGGTCATGTCATTCGCCCCGGCTTTCCTTCTGCACTCTAATTCCAAGAGTGGGATTTTGCCGGCTCGAGTGTCGTTCTCGAACTCGATTTTAATCCATACTTCCCACTTCGCTCTGGCGGATGTACATTATCGGGAAAGTGGTCGGGCCACATTTGCCGAATCTTTGCGTTCCTCCATTCAATCAATGGGAGGATTAATTAGCACCATACTTCAGGTACCTGCATCAATCATGTCGCACGAGTTAGTCATGTCAATAATTCAGGAAGCATGTAAAAGTAGATCGCATAATTGAAAAGTAAGCATATCAAGGGGCAGTGCTGCCTACTTTATTCAGATTCATGTAATCTGGTGGCGTCGTGCATAGGACTGAGCCATGTAGATGGTCGAATTGCATCTATCTGAAATCGGATTCCAACTTTGAAATGCAAAAGTCAATGCATAATTATATTTATGTCTACCACGTATGAGCCAACGAGTGGATGGTCATCTCAGATCCGCCTTGAGCTATACCACTTCTTTCAGGCGGAGGGCGTGGCTTTGTAAACGAGCTGTTCAGTCAAGCTCGTCATGGTATTGCTCCATAACTATCAATAGCTCATAAAAGATGCAAATGTAAGTGTAATGGTTATAGAGTAGTCCTGTTAAAGGAATGAATATGATTCTGTGTGAAAATGGCATTGCATGCTATCTGCAGGTCCATTTTGCCTCACCCAATCTCTGCCAGGGGATGGCTTGATTATGGTCTTGGGGTGACAAAGGCAATTAGGTAAATACTATAAGCGAATGACGAGGTTGTGTCTCCTCTGAATCGCCTTTTTGCCCCTATGCTAAGGGCAAGGGTAGAATATCAGGGAGTCATGTATGTATTGTTAATGGTATTATATGATTCCTTGGGCTCCCAATGTATGCTTTGTTGTGAGGAGGACAGTGATTGGCAGGAGAATAATGGATCCATGCTTATAAAAGCTTTTGTGCTTTCCATGCTAGGAAATAGGATATGGCTGCTAGGGGGATAGTTATATCTCATCCATCCGCATATATGCCTTCAATCCCATGTCGGGAATAAGATCTAATGGACAGATAATCAATCAGCATCCAGGCTTAAGTGCTCTAAACTTTTAACTCGTCAATTTTCGGGCAAGACTGAGGCAGTCTATTATGCAAGCCTATTATGTATCAGTTTTGAATTAAACGATGTAATCATGAGCAATCAACGCTCGAATCTCTGGTTGCACCCAATGTCTGGGACATGAGTTACTTGAATAATCCTCGATAAGGGGAGCGAAATTGTAAATCTTCACTTTTTAACTCCAAAACGTCGTTTGTCAAAAGTTTCATTCGCGTTCATCTCCCATCTAGCGGGAGGCTGATTAGTGATTTTGTCCAATCATTTAGGGCGGTGAATTCAGCAATGAGGCTCGTTGGTGTCTGTCTTGGGACAACCTTCCAAGGAAATAAGCATTGTGGCCTTGCATGTCATATCTCGAGGCATAAAGAGCGATGGCACGCCTTTTACTTCTCCTTACTAAATGCATTCCATGCTGCAGGAAGTTCATCATGGGGTTGTCTATGACTCCCTTCTGAGTTGTCGGAACTGTCTAACTTGGTCGGATTATTGACCTTTTGATTTTCCATTCGTAGGACGTAAGATATTTTGTAACGTTCCCATCCATCTAACAACTCTTCTACCTATTCTATGTAAGTCGTAGTCCCTTCATTTGGAACGTCCTTGAATCAATACAACTCCAATGCTGGACTGTCAATTATTCTTTGCACCGTCTGTATAAAACATCCATGTGCTTGGTTTTCATCTTTCATTTTGAGGAGCCATCTTCTTCATCTATTACGCCCTCTTCGGGAATGGTAAACTTAATGATGAAGTCGGTTAATACTTTCCCCCATATGGACTTCTATAGGAGGGAATTATGATCAAACTGGCTCAGTTTGATGTTTCGTTCGAGCAATCATCCAGATGCCTTAGGTCGTTGTAGGACCTGTCGTATTGCCAATCAGTGTGTATCACAACTAGATGAACTTGGAAATGGTGGTGGAGTTTTCTCGAAGCAATCATCAAACTATAAGAAAGCTTTTCGATCTTTGGGCAGTTGCTTCGTTATATGTCGCCCTCCTACATCTTGAATCTTCATCTTATCTAAGATCCATGTCTTCAGGTAGATCATCGGGCAACTCTTTGTGTGATATTTCCTTTACTTGCTAAGCCAATGCCTCCTTTACACTCCATCTCATCAGGAGGGCAAGCGTATTTGGATTACATCTCTGATGTGTAGCATATTCCATCTCGTTCCCAATCCAGTTTTGGTTGGGAATTTTAGAAATAGACATTAGGCTACAATTTAAGTTCTGAATTCTGTTGGAGCTGGTCGGTCTAAACCTTGATCAGATAATCTTGAATACAACAACATAATTTGCAAGACTTTAGTAATATTCATGCGTTATGTCCCAACGGAAATAGGAAATAGAGAGCTGATGGTTGATTCATATTTGCTTTAATCTCGAGCTCTGATCACTTGACCAAGGTCGTATGGTGGCTGGTGAGTAGTCAAGTTGTTATAATCTGGGAAAGGATCCATAGGTCCAATCATAGCGTGTGGTGGTTCAACTAGTACCTAACTCTGGGCACCAAAGTATGTTGACCAAACCCTTATTCAATGGAAATCAGTTTTCGTCGATGCGGTTGATAGCAAATAGCCATTGCAAAGGTTAGCCGAGTTTTTCGGGAGGTGAACTGCAGGACATATTTCATTCATCGCATCTTACAACTGAAGTGTACCTTTGGGATGTTGGGATCCTTAGCTGCTTTCTGGTATCCCATTATTGACAATCATGGTCACTAAGATCATATGAATCATCTTTGAAGTAGTGCTCAGACTGTTCTATATAACCATCATTCGGTGCTCCGCCGATTGGACAGGTTTAAGTCACATAAATAAGGTGGTCACTACTCATTAGGGAACAACATCAGTTGCATGGCTGAAATCTATACACTATCGGAGTTCCAAAAGAGGAGGCTACTATTAGACAATCATTATCTTGTATATTGTCATTGATAGCAAGCTGAATCTGATTGACAGCTCCTCAAATTGAATAACATCGGCAAATAGAGGTCATGGCTTTTGGAGGAATCCCAGTCATTGCCATTTAGTTGTCATACTCTTTGACTATCCGTCTAATCTTCATTGACAAGTTTTGATGATTATTATTGGCCAAAATATACGTCGAGCCGAAGGCGAGCCGTGCTCCGAGCCGAAGGCGAGGCCGTCAGCGGGTCCGGGCGCAGCGCTGGTGGGGGTCCGGTGCCCCACAGTCCCGGCTAGGTCGAGAATGTGGGCACCGCACGATTTTTTTGATTTTGGAAGGTGGAGCCTTTTATGAAATGATCAGAAAAATGCACTTTTTCCAAAAACAACTGTTTCGGGTCGGATCGGATCATGCCTTCAAGTGGCAGTTCGGAGATGTCTTCACGTTGGGTTGGATCGGACCAGTTCCTCCGATCCAGATCGGAGCATTGTTAGCTGATCGGTTCGAGTGCCCCTCCTACAGTTCAGTTCGGGTTCACTCTTCCAGGTCGGATCGTGGTGTCACCCTTGGGTCGGTGGTATACTCATCTGCCTTATCCGAACCGGTTACTTTGATCCCAGTTACTTCGATCCGAGTCGGTTACTTCGATCCGAGCCGGTGGTCTGTTTATCTACTGCGTCCACACCAATTTCCATCCGATCCAACCTTTTGCTCGATCCGATCCGCAAGGCCCATGCAGCTTTTTTAAAATCTACTTCGGTATATCCAACTTTGACTTCCAATCAAAACGCTGTTGGTTCATCACATCTCCAACTCCTTCGGCCCATCTAAACAGCAAGCGACTCTTTCAGAATTGAATACAGATCTCCCGTCAATGAACTATGACATCCATTAGTAGATGAGGAGATCTATGTTTGAGAATCAGTCCATTCTCAGTGAAAGCACCAAAATGTTAGACCAAAAAATGGTCCTAACACCCAATTGAATAAGATTTGTGAAGAATAATAATCTAAAACATAGAAAATCATGCAAAGACACGAGATTTATAGTGGTTTGGCACTAACTAGCCTACGTCCACTTCACAGTTTCTCATTTCATTCCAGAATTATAATTACAATGAATACATTCACGCAATCACTCGAATACCATGAATTATTCTTTCCGAATTCATTGATTTTTATTGGAGAAGAAGGTGGTTGTTGATTGAGAAATTCGGCCATGGATGCCATTAATGAATTAAGTGTCAGAACCCCCCTCAAATGATGCACTATACGTTTATTTATAGGTGTAAAATCGGTTGGGATGTGTGGCCACGTGGCAACATCATGGAGGACGTCGAAAATGATGGAGAAAGTAGGGAGCGTGGCTTCATTCGTGGGCTTACAAGTGTCAATCGGTCCGGGTAAATAGGCACAAGAATAGGTCTCCAATGAAGGGAAGTTGCGTGTTTCAGGCAGTTCGGTTAGGAGGCTTAGATCCGATCCAAACCGATGTTGTTGCACCCATCCGATCCGACCCGAGCTATTCCATCCGAACTGATCCGAGCTATCCCAATCCGATCCGATCCGGAGAGGGGGATCCGATCCAATCCGAAAGGAGGGATCCGATCCGATCCGAAAGGGGGAACCGATCCAGTGACATTTGCATGTACAATTCAAGTTTTCCAACCTTCTATCACTCCACTAAGTGATCATCAATCAATGTAAGTTCATACTCAAATTCTTGGCTTTGGGTAGCCTGGTCACAAAGCAGGCTAACATTTGATTAATAAGTAGTTAACATAGAAATAAATTACTACTTATTAAATATTAATTATTTAATAATAATTAATAAATATTATTGATTCCTAAGTTTATTATTAATTATTAATTATTATTAAATATTAATATAATTAGTTATTAAATATTGATATTATAAACATGAAGTTTGTAATAGACATCTATTACAACTAACAAAATAAAAGGTTGTTAAAAAGCGTTTGTTACAACTTTAGGGAATTGACAGTTGTAAAAAACATTTTTTACAACGGTGCTTTTACCACCATTGTAAAATTAAAGTTGTAATATGGTGTTTTTATTGTAGTGGGGAGCCTATACAGCATTGCTTAGAGAAGATTCTTTAACCTATGCATTCGTATAATTCGTTATTTACTATGCTAAATACATATGCAATGCATATTGTCACACAACACTATAATACATGTTCGGACTGAAGCTCAAACGTATGTCTACAATTCCCTTCAATAAAATCCCAAGATAAAAAAAATCTTTTCTTAAGGGGGATTCCCTAGAAATATCTATCACTCTAGTAAACTTTTACTAGCACGCAAAGTATATGTAAACTCGTTAATTATTTCACGCGTGAAATGCCATGATGCCATTAACTTCAGCAAAAGCATATGATGCATTATGAGTGCCTTACGACTTAAACAAGGTGCATCAAATATATGTAAAATGGCACAATGAGATTCCAAAAAGAAAACGTCTTCTCAAAGAAGAGTACTACGTATCAGTTGATACCCACACAACACACAAACATATTTATTTACCATTGTGTCATAGACTGTCCCATACACATAACTATTATTTTTAAGATCGAACATTCAAAACACTTAATGGAGATGTCACATTCTGGTACACAAAAGACCCACGACGATCAAATTCATCAATCTGAGTCAAGATTTAGTAAAGAAAATTCTAGGGAGGCGTAACCTTCCTTTGCTTTCTTCAACTCAGTCTCTAACTCGTCAATTCTGTGAAAAAATTTGCCTATCTCTGCATCTGAACTAGTAGAAGGGTTAACCTTTAACTGGCATTGCAGTTCGTGAATGGTCTCATTTTTCTCCTTAAGTTGGTTCTCCAAAATGGATACATGTTCCTTAAGATTCTGATGATTATCTTTTGTTGATAATACATCCTTTTCCATCCTGAAAGAGGAGCGTCATCGAAAATATCCTTGAGACCAGAAATGGCCAAGGGTTCTTCCTTGAATTGTGAGGGAGGGGTCAGGAGTTGATCCTCCTAATCATGGATAAAATGAAATATAGAAATTTGTAAAATCTATTTGTCAAATAGTGACACTAATAGTGTCATACATATCAAAAGAAAAACAAACACATAAACTTATACCATGCAAATACTGAATCGTTTCGACAAACATACATATCTGCACAGTTATAGCAGCACAAATCCACTGGCTAGTGCACATATCATCCACATTATACGTACTAATACAACATGTTCGATCATAAATGTCAGAAGAATTAAGCCACAAGTCACAAAGAGATTAGGAGTATGTTCTACAAAAACATCTAAACTATTCTATTTTGATGATTTCCCGCAGGTCTACAAAACAAGCCCTTCAAAAGTATTCAGTAGCCAAAAGAAACGGACACAAAATTATTATGGTTCACTTATTCGGAGAGGAAAAGGGCTACCGCGACATGAGAAAACAAGTTATTGGTACAAAATTAAGAAGGAAAGAAACATTTTGAAAGTGAAAGCCATACCTACGCAACAGAGATAGCAGGTTGGACAGAAATCTCTTTACCCTTCAGTTCCAAAGAACTACCCACCTTGAAAGGGAATGTAGTTGAATCTTGGGCAGATGGGGTGCTTAGAGAATCAGTGGTGGTCCCTTCAGTTACAAAGGCAGAATTTCCGCCAACCATACTTGTCTCCTCTCGCTGATCTTCATCTCCTTATGTGTCCTCGTCAACAGTCAAATCCTCTTCTTCCTCATTGTCAAGATCTTCAAGAAATTTCTTAATATACAGGAAAGACTCGGGTTTTATCTTGTCCTTCAGAGGAGCTTTACCTTCCCGTTTAACTTGCCGGATTCTCCCCAAAACTCTAGTCTTGGTAGAGGTGGGTGCAATAAAGTCAATCTCCGGAAATTTCTTATAATTATCAGAGTAAGCAAGGATGTGAGAATCTTAGAAGTATTCCATCACTATGACATGAAGGTGGACCTTCAGAAAGTCGGATATTCTATCGCTAGTTTGATAAATTATCCATTTGGCGGTGGAAAGTTTGTTGTTCATCCTATCCAGTTCAGCAGCATGGTCAATCTCCACTTCCATATTCTCGTTCTTAAGACCCTCAACGTGTTTCGATAACACATTCTTGGCCTCCTTCTCCTCCTTCAAAAAAGTCGTTAATCTACCACATTCCCTATCACTTTCCGTCTTCTCCTGCAAGAAAGCATCAACCTTATCCTTCAATGTCCTATTCTTTTCTATAAGAGCGGTTATCTCGACAAAAAATGAATAAGCCACTCTCCTAGACAAGAACCGGCTTTTCATCACCTATAAGATACAAGAAAAAGAATAGGTTGGACCCCTTACAAAGGTAGCATGATAAAAGAGAAGTCAGGGAAAACGAACTAATACCAAAAGTTGGTCCTTTAGCAACCATTGATAAAAATCCACCAAGTCCAAGGACGTGGAAGTCCTTGAAATATTGGCAACTTCGGGGGATGAAAGAGCAAGATTTACAAGTTTATCAAAATCCAAAACCGGCGAAGGAAAAGCATGAGGAGTAACATGTTAAGAAGAAGAAGGCATGAATAAGCCACATTCTCCAACATCCAAGTCACCGAGAGGGGCGGATGACGCAAAGCTACCGATATCTTTTCTTCTTGGTGAAAGATTAGGTGAACTATCAATATTGATAACCTTATAGACATTAGTAACATAAGGGTCATAAGTCAACTGGGTTTTTGTCATAACATCGACATTCTTGGAAAAATGAACCACCTTATCATGCTTCGACTTTTTGGATGATGGTTATATGCTGGAAATAGTAAGCCTCTTCAAAACTTTAATGTTGTACTGAGCGAAATCATCAAGAGTAGAAGTGCTTTAAGAAGACGTGGACTTCAAATAAAGGAAAATATGTTAGAAAATAAGGAAAAAGAACCAATAAGGGAAAGGAAAGGTCGTACTACCCCATCCACAATACCGGGAAACATAGGAGATGCTGCATTAAATGTGTTTGAATTTAGTGGTAAACCCTTGGAAACTTAAAGGGCGGTTGACCCAGGATCTTTTGCCCTAGGGGGAGAAGGCCGTACAGACGCAACAGTAAGCAAAGATGACTGACGCTTAAGATTCTCCGACGCATTAAAAATAACCTCAACAACTTGGGTCTCCTCATCTGACTAAGTTGTGTCTCGGAAAGGAGGCTCTATGAAAAAACAAAAATTAAAATGAGGAGTGCAAGCATAATGTAATTGTTGAAAAAGGATAAGAGACTTACCACATTCGACAAATTTTCCCGAAATACTAGGAGGACATTTAACAAGAAAGAATTGATCCTCCCAAGGTTTAGTCTTGCTAATACTATTGCTTATCGGCCTCCTTATAGGGTTTGCATGCCAGACAGGTGACTGCACTTTTTGAGAATCATATCATGTGGTGAATAAGCTTTAGGCTAAGAGAGGGTTGATTTGACGTGAGTGCTAGCACAGCTAAGTATAAGAGCAAGGTATAGGTGTTGGGTGAAAGTGGATAGGAGGAACTCCCATGTCACACAAAAGTTTGAGCAGAAAAGGTGGAAAAGGAAGGAAGCCACGATGCTAGATATGAATTGCCGAATATGCAAAATATCCTTCGGGAGAATTCTGAAGGGAATCTTGAGGAGAGGCAGCAATAGCATCTACACCAACTATTCTGAAACTATCAAGAATGGTCTTCACCTTATCTTGTGAAGTTATTAAAGAAGGCTTTGAAGTGAAATATTTTTAGCTCTCGGAGTACTGGACCCCGTGGCCTGTAATTTGGTGGGGCTCTTTTTGCTAGACATAACGCTGTCTGGAGATATCATTTCAAAGCATGTGCGATTAATACTACATTGTTTTTCTTATGTAAAAGTATGCATAGAATTCATAAGTAAGTCTAGCAGCAAATACAATTTGGTAGTGTAAGGGGCAAACTTTATTACATAGCCAATTGATCTTAAAATATCAAAGTCAACATATATTAACCTCCATTTGGGAACAATTAGACCTTTGGTGATGATGAAACTATCCCAACATCGAAAATTTAAAATATGAAGGGCATACGCCCAAGAAAATCGAATTGCCAATGAAACACAATGATTGTTACAACCGAAACAGGAGTTGAATAAGTGCAAATAATAGTGTCAACAAGGCGGAATGCAAAGTAAAATTGTAACGATGGTGATTGAACTAACTCGTACTGGAGGCATGGCATTTATGTCATAATTAAATTAATTCTTTTTTACATAAACAAGGATGCATGTTGAATTTCTTAAAAACAGGTATTTAGTAAATAAGTAGCTTATCATATCAGCCATTAATTATTATTGAAACTGCTACTAATGGTCGTACTGAGTACGGCGAAATCTTGATCGATCAAAATGCATAACTTAGACAACAACTTGTAATGAGGATAAAGGATACTTACAAAGAATTAAACTTGGAGTTCTAAGAGGGAAAATTTGAGTAGTTCTTTAAAGAAGTGATAATCTGGCTCGAGAAATAGATTTGCAGGTAGAAAGCAGAGAGGAAGAAGAATTTATAATAAATTTCCCTGTAAATATGGTTCTTACAAATGGAAGTCCAACATCGGACGTGATCGAAGGATACCAAGTGGCACAAAGCCGATACACCGAAAAGACATCAAAGTTTGACTTGGAAAGTCAAAATTACCCCTTCACTCAGGGGGATGCGCAAATGTTACTATCAAAATTACCTCTAGAACTGGTTATCGATGAAGGTGTAGCGGACCACGACAAACATAAAAGGGTCTTCCGAAAGGGGAAGCCAAACACAAGGGAAGGCCGAAAGCATAAGTGGAAAAATCCGAGAGTTGTGCAACCGACACCGCTCTTAAAGTAAAGAGTTCAAAATCTACACAAAGAAAGGATACCAACAGGGTGGTTCCGGCATGAGGAGTAAATAGTGGAAGGTCACATAAAACCAGAAGCTAATGAAAAGAAAGACCGTTCATCCTATAAGCCAGGACTTAGAAGGACGAGAGAGGCTATCAGTATTATCTCACTTAATACCGATACACCAAGAAGTAGTAGCAACAAAGTACAAGGGAATCATCCAGAAGCCATTCACCGATACCCCAGTAGATGATTACCGGACGGACGCTTTAACAAGTAGTTTGCAAAGCACCAAAAACACCCCCTGGAAAAGAAAGGGTACACTCTGGAAGTCAACCGACAGGCAAACTGGAACTCCAAAGAAAAACAAGCAATCCACGCTAATTTGCTTAGTGTCGATACCGCCAGAGGTGACGGACCCGGCGGCCTTTCTCGTGAATCACAAAGGCAAGCTCCGCAGAATGTTGAAACTAAAACCGGAAGCCTACATCCGGAAGCCACAACCCTCCGAAAGCCATCCGCCCCAACAAACCTGAGACCCATACGAAGTAAATGAACAAGCGATCAAGAAAAGTGTTCCATAAGTCGGAACCCTCCTGTAACAACCCGGAAAATCAGAACCAATTTAAAAATTTATTTAAGAAATTTTAAATAGAAAATGCGTCAGAATAAAAAAAAATTATTAAATTAAATTATATTAAAAAAACAACAAAACAAAATAAAAATATCCGTTGCTTGATGATTACATTTTTTTAATGTAAATGAATCATTAAATAAGATTCATTGTTTGGAAATGTTTTTACATTAAAATTTACATTTTTAATGTAAATGAATGATTAAATAAAACTCATTGTTTGAAAATGTTTTCACGTTAAAGGTTACATCTTTAATGTAAATGGATCATTAAAAATGATCATTATTTGAAATGAAAATATGTCAACATAAAAATTCACATTTTTCTGGTATACGTAAAAATGACCATTGTTTGAAATTAAAATGATTACATTTTTAATGTAATAAAAGAATGATTAAAAAGGTTACATTTTTTTGATTAAAAGGATTCATAGTTTAACAGAAATGTGTTTACATGAAAAGTACATTTTTTTTATGAAATATGATATTTAATTATGTGTTTTGAAATATAAAAAGTTGCACAAATTAACAATCAGAGAAAATGAATCAAACATTCATTTTTCCTTTATTTCCGTTTCTCTTTACTTTTGAAATTTGAATGAAAAATAAGTGTGGTCTCATCATGCCTAGTCAGCTAATTAAATTTCATTTGTCACCTACTACATATGTAGAGACAAGTAAAAATCAAATATATATAACTAAATAATATATATATATATATATATATATTGTCTCCACTATAAAATGTCCTAAATTCCCCTAAAACCCTATTTCCCAAATGTTGCCGCCGCCCCCTTCTATTTTCAATGGCAGAAAAGCTCTGAACTTTCTTTGATTCTCTCTCTCAACCATTTCCATAATTTAAGATGATACCAAAGAGGAAATTAAAGAGAAAGGAATGATCTTCGATTCTATACGGACGAAATGGGTTCTTCGGTGAACAACATCTGGAAGGAGGAAGATGTATTATCAGCAACAACGTTTCTTTAAAACGTGATTAAGGGTAATAAAGGGAAAGGATTTATTTAATTAATTTAATTTATGTAATTCAATTTTGTAAAAACCATAACTTGTTCGTATGAAAACGAAATTCATAAATTTCAGATGCTTTGGAATCCTTGAATCGAGATCTACATTTCAGAAGAGACTGCAGAATTTTTGGAGCATTCTACAATTTTTGAAGAAACAGAAAGCAAAGTGAGATTTCTGAATTTTAAAATAAAATTTGTTTATTATCGATTGCGATGTGAAATTCATTTATGTGTTGTTTAAAATTTGAATTGATTGTATGTGATTGTGATTAACGACTAGATTGAATTGTGTATATCAGAAAAATGTACATGTTTAATAAGAACATGTTTGGACAAACAAAATCATATTTTTATTTTAAATATGAATCAATAAGATTTGGGTAGACAATAAAAATCCTATTTTTATTGTACATGTGAGATTTTTTTTTTAATAATTATTATCGTGTTTAGGAATTCTTACATGTATGTGATTTGACTTAAAACGTTTGATGCTGTTTGTTGATCTGTTGTGTTTACATGAATGATAGGATCGAACAGAATTTGTTATACAATAAAATAATTCTTTTATTGTATATATGTTGATAATAAAATTGGCAAATTTGTTATACAATAAAATAATTCATTTATTTTATATGTTGATAATAGAAATGGGTAAGAATTTGTTCTACATATAAAACTCTCTTTATTTGTACGTATGTAAGCATAGGATATGTTATGAAAATAAAAATCATATTTTTATTTGACATTTATGAACATAGGCATTGTATACATAAAAATGTTGAAACATAAAAAAATTATTTTTTTATGTAAAGTATGAATTGTAAAAAATATACATTGTCTAAATAAAAATGTCCTTTTGTTGAATTAGAAATGTTAAATATAAAATATACAAGTTGGCAAAATCATCTTTTTATTTTATCACTAAAATTATTAACATGTACATATGACAAAATTATCTTTTTATTTTGTCACTTGAATTTGAAAACATGTATGTAGACAAAATTGTCATTTTTGTTAAAAATGACATGCTAGAATTAAATTGTCACTTTAGTTAAAAATGACATGTTAGAATTAAATCGTCATTTTAGTTAAAAATGTCATGTTAGAAGTAAATTGTCATTTTATTTCAAATATGCTCATGTTACATGAAAATGTCATCTTATTAGATAAAGTTATGTAAAATGAAAATGTCATCTTATTAGATAAAGCTATATAAAATAAAATGGTCATTTAGTTATGAATTGTTATGTCAAGTAAAATTGTCATTTAGTTATGAATTGTTATGTCAAATAGAAAGTGTAAGCAAATAAAATTACATTTTTTGTTTGTTAAGTTGAATTGGAAATTGTAAACAAATAAAATTATCATTTTATTTGTTATGTTGAATAGAAAAATGTATACAAAGAAGATATTCCTTTTGTTCATCATTAGAAACATAGTAAATATATGTGAATAAAATTCTTCTTTTATTTGACATCAAAAACATTAGAATCATATTTAGGAAATATGATGAAACATTAAAATTACATTTTAAATGTAAAATATGAGTTATGTAAAATATACATTGTATAGATAAATGGTTGAAACATTAAAATTCACATTTTTAATGTAAAGAATGATTTATGTAAATTATTCATAGTATGGATAAAACTAGTGAAACATTAAAAATTCACATTTTTAATGTAAAGATAAAATAGATGTAAATATTCATATATGAAATAAAATTAGTGAAACATTAAAAATTCACATTTTTAATGTAATGCAAGAAACTAAGAAAAGATTTAACATTAAAAATTACATTTTTATTGTAGCATTGTTTTCAATAAAAAGAGTAGAATTAAAAGGTATATTTTTGTTGTCATTTTAGTTAAAATAAAAAGGGTAGAATTAAAAGATATATTTTTATGGTCATTTTAGATGCAATAAAATGAGTAAAATAGAAAGATATGTTTTTGTTGCAATAAAAAGATTAGATATTAAAGATCATGTTTTTATTTTCACTTTGTTTAAATAAAAAGAAGTGACATGAAAGATTATATTTTTTTTTATTGTTCATAGTTTTGAATAAAAAGATTTAACATAACAAAAATTACATTTTTGTTAGATAAGATTAGAGTTAAACAAAAATTACATTTTTGTTAAATAAACTTGAATTATAACAAAAAATTACATCTTTGTTAAATAGACTTGAGTTATAACAAAAATTACACTTTTGGTTAAATACACTTGGGTTTGAGCAAAAATATTAATTTTGTCAAACCAGAATTTTCAACATAAATGCAACTATCACTTGTAATCATTTTGTTAAATTAGATTTGTTAACAAAATGAAATTTTCACTTTTATCAAGTTATAAGAGTTGAAACCAAAATTGTCATTTTTTTCAAGTTATAAAAGTTGAAACCAAAATTGTTACTTTTATCATGTTATAAAAGTTGAAACCAAATTTGTCACTTTTATCGAATTATAAAAGTTGAAACCAAATAGCTGAGATGAAAAAAATATTTTTGTCAAAATATATTAGTGAAACAAAAATGTACATTTTGTCAAATTAAGATGGTTGAAAACAAAGATTTCATTTTTGGTTAAATAAAAGAGTTAATCACAAATAGCATTTTTGTTAAATAGGTTTGCGTTACAACAAAAATATTCATTTTGATAAAATAGAATTATCAGCAAAATAGATGTATCACTTTTTGTACATTTTGTTGAAATATAATTTATATGCAAATATAAGAATCATTTTTATTTGCATAACATACATTAGAATTTGTATGCAAATATAAGAATCATTTTTATTTTCATAACATACATTAGAATTTACATGAAAATATAAGAATCATATTATTAGTCAAAATATACATTAGAATTGTATGTAAATTAAAGTGGCATTTCATAGTTAAAATATACAATAGAATTTGTACGCAAATCTAAGTGACATTTGTATTGTCAAATTTTACATTAGAACTTGTGTACAGAATAAAGAGGCATTTCATATGTTATGATTTGAAACTATACATACAAATAAAACATTTATTTTTATTTGTTAAAGTTTAAAATAGAAATTTGCATACAAATAAAGGAAAATGAAAATTATCTTTTCATGTCTCATCAGCAATAATGAAATGTAAATAAATTACATTTTATTAGACATCAGAAACATGTAAGGAAATTATGCGAGTAAAATATATTTTTATTCGGCATTAGGAATATAATAACATGTTTTGTTCATTATCATCAACATGTTAGCGGAATTAAATTTAGTTAAATTAATTAACCAATTATTTATTTAGATAAACTGTTGTTGACTGAAAACCCCACATGGGTATTGGGATGATATTTGACATACACTAGTCCCAATATTTAGTTGAATGTCAATCGATGGATTGACAGGCTGCGATGAGCGTTATTTATTCACTTTTAATGCTCACACAGTTGTAAACTTCACTCTGGATGTGAATGGATTGTTAAATGATTATTTATCATTGTTGCCGTATACGTACGATGTATGAAATCCATATAACCAAAATTATATGGTAAATGATTGGGTCGCATTCCGATTCAGAATATATTTTAAATAAAGGATAGTTTAAAATAAAGAGCATTGTAATATAAAGAATATTTTTACATAAAGAATCTTCTTATATAAAGAATATTTTTAAATAATGAATATTTTAAAATAATATTCAACGAAGAATAAAATGATGATTTCTATGTCCGTTTTGGATGGACACAAAAGATGAAAATATATTTTTATCGAAATGAACTAGTTATTAACTAGAATAAATCTTTTAAATTAAGATTTAATGAAGTCTTCCAATCAATTAATACTTAATTATAATTAAATAAAGGAATTAGATTTTGGGTTGTCGTGGATGGTGTCTTAAATAACACTGTCCTTAAACGCCGTATGAAAAGAATAAATCTTTTAATTAATATTATTAGGGTTTCCAATTATATTTAGTAATAAGAATAAAATGATATGTGAATTGGGTTTATTGTGAAATGTGTTTTAAACGACATTTGTTCTTTAACCCAATTAACAATAAGGATATGATTTTGAATTTATAAATCTTTTTATTATGATTTAAAAAGAAAATTTCCAAAGTCAAGTTTTCCAATTTAAAATATTAAATTGGAATTGAGTGGAAATTCGATTTGATAATAATCGAGATAGGCTTCTGTAAAAGAAGACTGTTACTATATATGGAATTTAAAAGGCTTTGCCGTTATTCCGTTTATATTATTAGTCGGATACGGAAATTTATATCGATTATATATTGATTTGATTTCTGTGAAAATTCCATATTTAATGGAAGACGATTTTGGGTTTATCGTGAACTGTGTTTTAAATGACATTGGTTCTTTAACCTAGTTAAAGGCAAGGTTAATTTCTTAAAAGTTGAATAATCATAAAGTAATGATTTTTGATATTAAAATCAAATCGGAGTTTTAATGGGTCTCTAAAAAGAAGAGTAACGAATAAATTTAAAAGAATTTATCTTTGATAAAATTGATGGGAACCTTTCTCTAATAATATGAATATTTTATTAAAAGAATATTCTGAATTGGAATGAGGCGTATGATGTGTCTTTATAGCATTTGATTTTTGATTATAAAATACGCGAGTTATTCGGAAAGACCGGGTTTAACCCATTCTGAATAATTACTACGACGATTAAAGTCGAAGACATTGAAGATGGCGATTGAAAACCGGCGATCTTCACATCGAATGGGCGACTACTGATGCCCTGAACTGGGTCACTCCTAGGAAAGGGTTAAAGTGGTAGTTATCCTGGCGTACTTGTTGATTTTCCGGATATGCGAGAACCTCTCTTCCGTATTGGACATACGGGACGAGGAATAAGGTGTCTCCGGTTTCGTTCAGACCCAGAACGGACTTGTAAATGGATGTGTGTCTGACATTGGATTTCATTTCATGTAAATTAAATTGATTCTATTTAATATATGTCTGTGGTGGCGGAGAATTTATTCTCTTGCTTAACACCCTTCTCTGAGACGCACGAGCTCAGAGGTTATATATTGGTAGTTATCGATTGCATGGCGTGAATTGTCAATGTAGCATGCCAAGATGCAAATGATCAAGGTTTTTGTTGAAAAGCATAGCCTTGTGGTTGATGATCAAAGCATAGCCTATTTCGGCATAGCTTTGTGTATAGTGTTACCTCGCGATCCTCACACCCCCGGCATGAGTCAAAAACAGAACAAGGAAAGGCAGAGAGTGCACACGTTTCTTTCTAGCTAGAAGTGGTATCAGAGTTTTGCAAGCCCTGATATTTTACTTATGTGGATGATGGATTTCGAGGCCTCGGATTTATTGGTCGATAGTGACCATTTTGTAGGTCCAATAGGATCGGGAAACGTGTGTTCAGGAATTGCCAGTCCACTAAGGTATATTTGTGGACCGGCCCTGCAGTATCCAAGGGTTCACTGTGGGGGATCCTGAGACATTGCTAGAGTGTCTTGAATCGGTAAGGAGATCGTCCCTAGCCTTGACTCATGATGGAAATCCAACTTCCAATTCGACACCATGTGGTTTTGATTGTAGAACTAGTATAGCGACATAGTATATGGTAGATATGCCGTCTATGATTGATACATTTACTTTAAAGCATTTTTGAAACCTAATAGACACTAATAATAATATTAAAAATATTATTTTCATGTATCAAGCATTTTTGATCATTATAAGGTAAAACTCTATCCTCCGGTTTGCGTTTCCTTGTGTGATGGGACTTGAGTCTTATAATGGTTTCATTTTTCTAAAAAGCATTGCATTGTTTAACAATTTACTATATTTAAATTATGCACTGGCAATCCAATGAAGTAAACCTGTTCCGCGTTAGCGGCGTGGTCCTGTGATTTTCCTTATTACTAGTTAAGTTAAGTAAAGATTTCTCATACCAGTCCCATGACTGACCCGTAGTTTGTGTCACTTTGCAAACTTGGGTGCCCTTTTTTCTACATGGGCAGTCGAGTAGATTATTTTGCAGATATATTGAGCAGGATTCTGGATCGAAGCCTAAATCTGTGTCCAGAGCATTGATAGACTTCTGCTGTATCAGTTTATTTGTTCCGCTGCATTGTATTACAATTAATGTAATTTAATCTTCCGCTGTGGTATTTATTTCGATGTACTCTGATATTCTGTACTCTAATGTAACATTATTATAATGTTTATAAAAGTCTTCTGTTATTTGTTCTGATGTGTTGTATGCCCAGGGTTAGCGTCTTCGGATTTTGAACGGTCTTGGTCGATTCGACGATCGATTAGGTACAGGCGAAATCCGAGTCGTTACACCTCCTCCAAGGAGCAAGACCGACACATCTAAAGCCACAAGCAAAACCTTCAAAGCCTAAAGAAAAGGCGGCCGAGAGCTAGTACTTCCGGAACCAAAGGGAAAAGCAGCAGACATGGGGTATTGCTGGCGCAGTAGTAAAAGGCGCCCTGATTTGTCTATAAATAAGACCCAGAGGTCTCATCTTGGGGATGATTTTCTCATTCTCATTCTCATTCTTATACTCTTTTCTCTAGAGTAAACCCTAATTACTAAATCAAATTGGGGATTCCGATTGTAATCATTTGTGTATTTTAAATCAAAAGTCAATAAAGAGTGAATCGATACTTAGCACTTTTCCTTGTGAGTTTCTCGTGTAATATCTTAGTTATTGCCAATACCATATGTTGTATGCCTTCTGCATGACCGCAAGCTCCTACCCAAGCCTAAACCCTTCCGCAAAGTCAGCGCGCAACCCCTTCCTACAAACCGTTTTGCCCTTACCGAGGGTTGTGTTTAGGGAACCCTTGTCCCAAGATAACTGGTTGTTCTTGAGTCGCTTAAGTATGATGTTCACCCCATTGAGGGTAGAGTAACTAATCTTTTGAACTCGAAACCTTGATATATAGGAAACGGTGAACTAACTCGAACTCGTAAAAGCTAAATAAACCTATTTTTCCCTTAGGTTCACTTCCGTAGACCTATCTCCGGTGTTGACGAAAAATATCATTAACATCCGTTACGTAACTTCGATAAATCTAGTTTTGTGTAGTATTTGTAAGAGTTATATATTTTTAAATGTTATATAATTAACCATAAACTTTTAACTGTATTTAGTATTAAAAATATATAAAATAAACTAATCATCGAAAAATAAATTATTCTCGATCTCATGTCGATATAAGGCCTATTTGACGTATTCCCGTAAAATTATGAGAAAATAAATAGTTGCATGGTACCGACATTTAGTTTTATATTTATAGTTGTCTATCGACGTTTGGACTAAAAGCCCTTTATTTGAAAGTCAGACGACCTAGATTTGAAACTTTATTTTATACAAATTAGCTTAATGCGCTTTTTTCTCAATCTTGATTCTTAAATTAGAAGTTGTTTTTAAATATTTAGCCTTTAACATAAGCCACAGAAGCGAGACCAAAGTCCAAATGTAGTGTTAATGGTAATGAAGGAGTTATTTATTTGGAGGATTTTGAAAAAGATGCCACTGCCAGAGTGTTCAGAGTTGTTCAAACAAGAAGTTATTGTCGTGCTTTTAGCTCGACCTCCAATACAAAACATGCAAAACCCACCCAATCTTCAAAAACAATAGTCATTTACTAAGTGAACGAGGATAAGCGATGGAAAATAGAAATGCAACAAACGAACGATCAAATGCATGAAGAAATTAGACTTTCTTAAGGATATTTTGTAGCAGTGAAACTTCAAGTAGTCACAGTGAACTTTGTAGGATTGATATGATTTTGTTAGTATGTTTGATGCATTCTTTTCAATTTGATAAAATGTTAGTTTTAAATTTTATTTTGTAGCATAAAATAAATAATATGCGATGGTGTTATAGGATGCGGATGAGATCTGGTTCAGCATAACCAAAATCGTAACACTTATAAGTGTTAGGAGATTTTGTATTTAATATATGTATTGAAATTTCTAACGGTTATAACCATTAGAACCATCGACTTTTCCTACGTTTATCATAAGTTTTACGTGTCTTCCCATATTAATCCAGAGTTTGAATTATTTTTAATTAATCCCAAGTTTGGAGGTCTCTTCCCATATTGATCTCGTTTACCTGCTGACATGCTTAGAGCAAATGAACTTAATTGCAACGGTTTGTCTGGAACATGTCACTGTCGCTAATGGTGCAAGCTTATCTTAAATTTGTAGAATGTCCTTTCATATTTACATGCTAATTTGTCTTATGTTTGTACTTTGTATTGTCATCTCTCATCCGAATCAGAATTGTTAATTAATTACATTAATTATTTTGACTCGTCAACTCTTCATTTTTTGCAGAGGTTAATTTCATACAACATGAATTTTAATCAATTTTGCCATTCAAATTACAGGGAAACAATATCTTGCATATGAGAAACGCGAGGAAAAACCAAATTTAATGGACGCTAGCGTATAGGATGCCTAGGTCAAATGGTAGAGCAACGAGAAGTTCTATTAAGTTTGCCACATATTGCTTTAAATTATTCCATGTGTTTAATACATAATCTAGAACTGTAGAACATTATTTTCAATTCAAATTTATTGAATGAGTCAAAGAAGAACTCAAACGAACAGAAACAAGAATCCCATCACATATCGCGGTGATTTTAAGTCATTTCAACATCATCGTGAAAATTTGTTGAATTTATTAATTAAGATAATAAATAGTTATTACATTTCTATATTTTAAGTTATAAGTTGTTATAAAATAGTACATAATATACATATATATATTCATATTTCTAGAAATAGTGTGTGTGGCTCCTTTGTCGTACTGGGATGTTTTTGCTCAAACACATGCCGTGAGGTAGACCGACGATGCGAGCTCAGTTGTATACTCCTGGGGGTATGAAGATAAAGCGACTACTGCATATGTAAGTATAATATAACTAAACTAAAAGCTATAAGCTAATTAAGGAAACATTTATAGATATTTTAATCAGTGTTATTTATACCTGTGACCATTTCAACTTTTTATTATTTATAGTGATTAGTCTACTTAAAAATGATTAGCTTAGTTAATTGGTTATAAAGAATTAAAATAATGTTGTGTAAAATTCAATTGTAATTCCAGCAAGCATGGACATAACAGCTAGATGACGTAGGACGTGATGATTCGACCACTAACGAGGACACTATTTTTTTAGTCTTCCATGGATCCACCTTACCCCAACAGTCGCTATGGATTTGGGAAGCAAAATAGTAATTTTTAATAAATAAAATAAATTCAAATATTGCATATTCTTCAATTAAAGTTTAATAAATTATGTTTATGATGTTGGAGGCATTATAACAATTTATTTTTATTCGTAGGCTAAGACATCTCAGAAGGCATATCAAAGAGCTCAAGGCGAAGCGGAAATTACAGAGTTTCAAGCCCAAATCGCCGAGCTGTAGGAGCATGATCATCGTCGTGATGTGCAGATGGAGCAGCTAACACTACTAGAAAATGTTGTTTTAGTGATGGGAAATTCCATCTCAAATCCATCACAAAACAATATTTTGCCATGGATTTGTGATGGATATTACCCTCCCAATTCATTAGGTGCTAGATCCGTGGCAAAATGGTTAGTGACGGAAAGTCAACAAATTTTGTGATGTTTTTGTCATGGTTCGTAGCAAACCATTAAATTTTCTATATTTCTTTTTGCAAAACATGTAAAATTATGTCAAATTTCCATCACAGATCCATTGAAAATTTGCTACGGATTTGCTACGAAACATTTATTCTTTCAAACAACAAAATATTAAATATATTTTAAAATTTTCCATCGCAAATCCATAATAAATTGTCATGGATTAGCACCAGATTTGCCATGGACAATTATTATTCTTCCACCAACAACCCGTGGAATAAAATATAATATTGTCCATTGCAAACACGTTACAAATTGCTATGGATTTGCAATGGATTCGCTATGAATTACTAATATTTTACTAATCACCGAATTATTAAAATAATTATAGAAAATTTAATTAAAAATCCATCGCAAATCCATGACAAAAGCAAACACTGAAATTTTGTTTCAGGTAACAAATCCGTAGCAAATCCATAACAAAATTAAACACTGAAATTTTGTTTCAGTTTGTAAATCCGTGGCAAATCCATCACATAATCCATAACTATTGTTGTGCATTTCCGTTGCTTTCATACAGCCTGCATATACATTATTCTTTGGAATATTACACACTAAAGATTCCACTGGAAAACATGCAAACAATACAACAATATAGACAAAGGTAACTAAATATAAAATAAGTGCTCTTAATACAAATACACTACCAAAATCCAAAGTTGACCCCCCCTCACCCCCCCCCCACAGGTTCAAACTACAATAAAAAAAGCTACTATCCAAATTACAAAAAATAAATTATACCTTGTCGTATATAAATATTGTCCAAAATATCATCTGTCTAAACTAATGGATGATGTCCAAAATATCAGGTGTCTAACTGATGTGTGATGTACCTAAAGTTCTAGAATATTACGATGGAGGGGGATGAGTGGTTTGTGACAATCGTTGCTCGATTTGCATCAACCTACTATCCAGTGCTTCACGATTCTCTCTGTCATGTCGGCGCTCCACCTCAATCTGTCGATGTTCCTCCTCAACATGATAAAGCCTCTCCTCATATAGTCGACTAGTCTCCTCTCCTCGAGCCTTGACGAGATCCATCTCCTCTTGCATGGCAATTAACTTAGCTTGTAGTTCACCTACTATTGTCGAGTCATATTCTTGACAATTTCTATCATTCATCATCATTCTTCGTCTTTGTGCCGCGGATGAACCCATCTATAATGTGACAACTGTGTATTAGTTGACAAATATTACATGTACATTGTTCTTCTTTCTGTGCATATAACATGTGTTCTAACTTGATCAATGATACAATTTAGAAATATGTACAAATGAATCTTGTCAAACTAAGCTACTGAGTTAGAGATGAATCTTGTTAAACTTTGGTTAATATTAGTATTCTTTAATGGTTAAATCTAACCATATTATGCTTGCAGGTTATGCATTCAATATTGTAGTGAATTATCCAAAAATTCAAAGACAGACATGTGAACAATAGTGAATTATATTTCTATTTCCTTTATGTACCTCTAATATTTAGACTATAACGCACTAAGTTGAGCTTTAATGAGTTCTTCGAAGCCACTTTCTACTAGATCTCAAAGATCTTCATTATGAATAATGCCTTCTTTTGTATACTTCAACAAGTAAAAATTTACCCATTGAAAATGCAACGATTAATTTGCAAGTCAAGTTCAAATTTAATTTGCTGCCATTTTTACTATAAATGATAATTATTGAATTTGCGGAGCCTATTTATGATACCAATTTTGTTGGAGACATGGAGATGGATAAGTGAATTTTTATTAGTAAACAAAATTCTTACAACTTGAGACAATTTAATGCTTCCTAGTTCCCGCCATCATACTACTTATATATGGTGAATGGACTACTTATATATGGTGAATGGACGTATCTAATAGGCCTAACTTTTACCTAAAACACCAAATTAATCTAAAGACTTCTTTTTAGAAACCGTTAGCACATCTGTTTATGTATTAGTGCATCTTTTCATAAAGAGTTTTTCATAATAGTCTTTTCCGAGTGAAAACTAGTCTCACTTCACAACTGTCTTTTCATTTTAAATGCATTGTCTCTAACACTAAATTCACACACAGATTTATGCAGTACACACGAACCCTATTAAAAGTCATTTGAGAAAAGCAATAAGCATATTCATTGGTATCATAATAATTACACTGAAAACCTATAACATCTAGGTACGATCTGTATGATAATCCATTCCTACAATAATTGGTTTCCAGCATTAAGTTAAAACAACAAGAGAAAACCTATAACACATCTAAAAATTGCCACTGTTATGACCAAAAAAAACTGACTCATATGCATTAATGATTAGGATAAGACAACCAAAGAGAACAAGACAAGTGATTGCTAGGTGGATTCAAAGGCCCTAGTTCAGGGATTCAAAACGCAAATTTCAAAAGTGGGTGAGTGCGGTACAGGTATTACGGAAGAAAAACTTTTGTATCCTCCGTGTATATCATAATAGGTTATGTTACAATTAATTTGCTGTAACGTTATAATATTGACACATATCATTTATTATAATTAATTACTTTTCCTTAGAAGATAGGTCCAATTAGTCATATGTTTTTGATAAGCATGGCTATTGAAAAGCCATAAATTTCTCATTTCAATCAAAATAATCATTTAAAACTTAACTTATAAAAAAACATTTTTTTTGACATTGTACACTAATGCAGTGAATTGATTCTTTAACATACCTGAATACTACATTGAATTAACTAATTAACAATCAAAATTGATATGTTAATTTAAGTTCTTAAGATATATAATTGCTACAAACAATCATGTATACAAATTATGAACTTACTTGAATTGTTGGATGTAAAAGAATAAGTAAAACATCATTGTAAAAGTCCGTAACTAATCCATTGTAGAATACAATAATATTTTGATGTGTTTGTCATGAAATTTTTTTCCTTTTTTTTTTCCTTTTTTTCTGTTGTATATACATCCATCACAAAATTGTGACACGTAGATTTAGGATAGATGTTTTTGGTAACTTTTGAAACATAATTATACATTGTTTAGAAAAGTCTATCATAGAAATTTGGCACGAATTTGTATTGGATTTTATATTCGTAATTATTAATACAACTCTTATATTTTAAGAGAAAAACAAAATTACAAATCTACGATAAACATATGATAAATTTGTGATGGATTTCTTTTCATATATTTATTTTTATCAAAAAAATTAACCGCATATTACGTCACAAATCCATGGTAAATCTACATAAAAATTGCTATGGGTTTGTGACTTCTTGTTGCAACAATGTTTTACTTAATTTTAACATAAAATTTAGTTATTATTCAACTATCAATGACAAATCCATAGCTGATTTGCGATGGATTTCCCATGATCCGTGACAAATAGCATTTAATATCACTTTTCCTTTTTTTAAACAAAATTTTAGCTATGATTTCCATATCCGTGACAATTCCATGACTAATTTACCACGGATTTGTTAGAAATTCATGTTACGTCACAAAAAAATATGTTGGTCAACAAAAAAAAAAAAATTGACAAAGAACTTTAAATTTCAACTCAAATCCATCTCAGATCCGACACAATTTTGCTATGAATTTTTCCGTCACAGTAGTTAAGTCACTAAAACAACATTTTCTAGTAGCGTAAGCCAGCGTTTGATGGAGTATATGGAGCAGCATAGGTGGTTCACTTCGTTGGATGGTTCTTGAGGGGATGATTAGTGATGAGAGCTATGTTTTGTTATGGTTTTTTATTTGTGTATATATGCTTCGATTGGGTGAGAATGTGGTTGATACATTTTGGTTGATTGTATATTGTTTTACGTGGATTGTAATTAGTCTGTGGAGTTGCTGAACATTGGTTTGAAATTGATTGTAGTTGATATTTTGGAATATATTGTGTATATTGGATTGTTTGTGCATGATTTGGGTTGAATATAATATTTGGCTATAAATTTGATTACTATTTTTATATATATGCTTGAAACAAAGTTGTTATGTTTATTGAAGGAAGTGTGGTGTATGAAAAGCAGAAGACTTGAAAACATGAGAGAGAGAAATGTATCTAGATCTTCGACGGCTTCCAATGACAAATTTCAACACTTTCCAATGGTTTCAGACGACAATTTAGTCATTAAGATATGCAACGTGTCCACCCTAGCCATCAGAAATCGGCTCAAAATGTTGTTGCAAGCCTTTAAAAGGCCGTTGTTGCCATTGGAAGTCGTTACAAAATGAGATTTACATTCCAACCAAACTTGCAACGGTTTCCGATGGCTTCCCAACGGCTGTCGATGGCTAATTTCCATCGAAAACAAGTGTTCCTCTTATGTTGTTAATCCACATCTAAGTTAATTAACGTAATAATGATTTGTTAATCATGACAAGAAACACCGCTTATAGAAATGGCCATGAGCGTCCACCGTCGAAGATTGTCCCTTTTATTTTTGACGGTTAGCGATGATTGGTATTTTTTTTAATTACTTCACTACTAAATTAATTTGTTAAATTTCCTTTACACTTTTAAAAATTGTGTGAAAAGGTAATTTAATACTTAAAAAATAAACAAAATATTTTAGCACAATCGTCCAACCTAATCACTGTTACGATCGGTTAAATTGGTATTTTTGATAATCAATCTTTAGGTAATTCGAATATTTAACATTATTAGAAATCTAACTCTCATGATGGATATATGCGACTATTAGTCAGTCCATTAAGCAACTTCAATAAACCTAGTTTTGTGTGGTATTTGCAAGAAATATATATTTTTAAATGTTATATAATTAATTATAAAATTTTAGCTGTATTTAGCATTAAAAATTATATAAAATAAAATAATCATCGGAAAATAAATTTTACTAGATCTCATGTTGATCTAGGGCCTATTTGACATATTCCCATAAAATTATGAGAAAATAAATAGTTGCATGGTGCCGACCTTTAGTTTTATATTTATAGTCGTCTATTGACGTTTGGACAAAAAGCCCTTCATTTGAAAGTCAGAAGACCTAGATTTGAAACTAAATTTGAACCACATATGCTTGGTATAAGGGCAGTATAATTACTAGCGAAACGACCTGTTTTAGGTTTAAAAAATTCATGCCATTTCCTTAATAAGCTGACCGTATAGCTTTGTAAACACATTATCAAGCATTTGTGTTTCAAATTTGGTCTCGATTTTAGGCCGTCTAACATTCGAAGGAAGGACTTTTAGTTTGAACATCAACGAACGAATACATAATTAAAACTAAAGATCACCACCTTGTAGCCGCTTATTTTCTCATTTCTTGGAATAGATCGAATATACGTTGGGTCATACAAGATCCAATAAATTTTAATTTTCCATGATTATTTAATTTTATATATTTTTTAATGCTAAATATAAATAAAAATCCATTAATTAATTATATAACGGTTTTAAAAAATATTTTAATTTATAAAAATGTCGGACAAAAGCAAGTTTATCGACTAAAAGGCACATAGATTGATCACCAAAGTAAGATTTTCTGGAATGCTAATATCTTAATTACGCGAGAAACAGATCATTAAAAATACCAATTTAACCAATCATATAATGGTCATTACCATCATTGAAGTGAAGGGGTTGGGATCACCTGGACCCAATTCTCCCTGTTTTGGTGGCGCCAACCAATAAAATCACCCCATTTGGGGGTGATTTGTACTTTGCTCCCTTAAATTACACCCGAATTTGAGGAGACAAAATGCAAAATCCTCCAAATGAGTTGATTTCATTGGTATGGGCCATCAGACCAGAAATAATTGAGTCCAGGTGATCCTACCAGTCGATATTATTCTGACTCAGGACACAAGGATGCGTAGACTAATAGAATGTCTAAGCCGCCAACTACACCTGCAATGATATTTGCTCCTCCTCCATCGTCTACCTTGTCATTAATGTTTGACTCTTTACTAAAGACTTGTACTTGGTTTCATCTCAACCGTTCATCCTTTTCTATAAGATTGTTCTCATTCCCAAAGCTTCTTTATAATACAATAAACTAACCTTTATACTACAAAATCATATTCACAATTTTGCTTGGATCATGTCTGCAAAGGTGAGCACATACCGTACTCCAATTTCGTATCTATCTTCAGGGTTTTCTGGTCATCTTCTTATATTATAGCATATGAAACAATAAAATAACTGTAGTTTATATTACACCGTCGACAAATTCTATATTTATATATCCGTCTTTAAGCCTACGATACATCCATGACCGGTCATTCATTTTGATATCAATCCTATAAACATCATAAATATTGCTCAATTTTTTGTCATAAATAAATTTGAAAATGAACAAGAAAAGAATACATTATTTTTCCAACTATGACAAGGTAGTGCAACATCTACCTTGTCATTAATGTTTGACTCCCTACTAAAGACTTGTACTTGATTTCATCCCAAAGCTTTTTTATAGTACAATAAACGAACCTTAATACTACAAAATCATATTCACAATTTTGCTTGGATCATGTCTGCAAAGGTGAGCACATACCGTACTCCAATTTCGTATCTATCTTCAGGTTTTTCTGGTCATCTTCTTATATTATACTCCAGTATATAAAACAATAAAATAACTGTAGTTTATTGTTTTGTTCAGAAAGTTGTGGTGAAAGTTGATCTTCATGACGACAGAGATAAAAGAAAAGCCTTGAAAGCCGTAGCCAAGATTCTACGTACAGAATCTTTATCAATATTGTTATTATTCTTCAGTTTTTATTTCATGTATACAAATAAGTTTAGTTAATGTTTCTAAGCTCTGACGTTATTAATGGCAGATATTGATTCAATTGCAATGGACACAAAGGACATGAAGCTGACTGTAGTCGGAGACATCGACCCAGTAGACGTCGTGAACAGGCTACGGAGGTACTGGAACACAACTGTAGTAAACATTGTCCCGGCAAAAGAACCCGTGAAGAAGAAAGACGATAAAAAGGACGATAAGAAGGATGAGAAGAAAGACGATAAAACGAAAGACGACGGCAAAAAAGACAACAAAGATTTGATGCCTTACTATCCACATATGATGCCATACTACCAATACCCGATGTATACTCCTCAACAGAATTATCCCCAACAAGTCGCAACTCATTATCCTCCTATGTCTGCGCCTTACGCTGTGCAAGAAGAAACCCCAGGCACTTGTGTTATTTCTTAAGCTAAAGTCGACTTGTGATGTATGTGGGATTTTATTAAATTTTGGTTATGTTTCTTTCATTTGTTAGTTCAGTTATATAGGATGAGATTAAGTTCATACTGAAGGCTTTATTTTGATGTACAAAAATTGTATGCAAAATTGTATTATAGAAAAAGGGGCATATATATAACAGTATTTTACTTTTCTGAATTATATGATTCAAAGCTGGGGATATTTTTTTTGACTTTCAGTATTTTTGGCTTAGACTGAAGCTTGCATGCAACTCCAATGTCTTAATTTTTGTGGACGATTACACAGCAACTGATGGTCATTCAAGCATCAGGATTGAAAAATTATAAATTGTTTAGTTCAAATCAGCAAAGCAAAGAAAATTGTGTTCAGCAAACCCACTTGAACATTAGAACATTGTAAATAAAATTTTCAGAGCAGATGAACTGAATGCAACGGTTTGTCTGGAACATGTCACTGTCGCTAATGATGCAGGGTTAGCTTTAACGAAGACAATAGAGCCGTTAGAGTGTGAACACGTTTTTATCATATTTAGCATGCTTTGTCATTATCTGCTAACCGTTAGGCTCATGCATACTTGGTATATTTAATACTAGCCGTTAGACTCTTACATATTTGGTATATTTTGTACTAGCCGTTGGGCTCATAACACTATATATATGTGCTCTTTGTATCAATAAAAATTGCAGTTGTTCCTCTCTAATAACTCTCCTCCTCATCCCTTAATATGGTATCAGAGCCAAATTGCCGAAAAGCTTAATCATCAAGCAGAAAGTTGTTTTTGTTTTATGGCCAACAACAATGAAGTAACCTCAGCTGTTTCAGGAAGTATGGGGTACAACGCTCCACCTAACCATCATGACCCGATTAAACCAAAAAGCCAAATTATCACCACATCTCTAGACGAAGACAATTACATTCTATTGAAATATCAAGTAGAGATCGCTTTAAGAGAGTATGATTTACTGCAGTACATTAATGGGACAATAACAGTCCCACCAGTGACGATAACCAATTCGGAAGGAGAAATTGTGCCTAACGCAGACTACACAAAGTTTCAAAAACAAGACAGCCTCCTCTCCTCATGGCTCCTATCGTCAGTAAGTTCGAATTTATTATCACAAATAGTTGAATGTAGCACGTCTTATGAAATATGGAAAACAGTTGAACATATTTTCAGTTCACAATCAACTGCTAGAATCATGCAATATAGAAGGGAATTACAAAATTCTAGAAAAAAGGAGGCAAGCATGAAAGAATACTTAGGAAAAATAAAAAATCTGTGTGACAAACTAAATGCTGTTGGCCATAAGATCAGCGACAATGAGCAAATCCTATTTATTATTGGTGGATTAGATGAAGAATACGAATCTCTAGTAACTGTGTTAGCCACACAACAAACCTTACCTGATTTACAGTTCGTTCGATCAGCACTCCTTTCTCATGAAGGCAGAATCGACCAAAGAAAAACAGCACAAAATAAGTTCTCTGCCAATTATACCACAGTCAGAAATAAGC
This sequence comes from Allium sativum, assembly GCA_030737875.1. NCBI lineage: Eukaryota > Viridiplantae > Streptophyta > Magnoliopsida > Asparagales > Amaryllidaceae > Allium > Allium sativum. The sequence continues at coordinate 576,590,891 of CM060913.1, forward strand.
AGATACAAGGAGATAACAACAACTATCGTGTGAAATGTTAAATATGCCAAAAGTTTGGTCACATGGCGAACAAATGTTACTTCAGGTATAATTCAGACACAGGTAGACAACAGGCAAACCAAAATTACTCTTTACAAGGAAGAGCACAAGCAAATATGGCAACAACAGGGAATTCAACTCAAAATAATAATAACGCAAACCGAAGACATAATGCTGCAGATGATGATGAAGTAAAAAATGAAGACAATGGCTTCGAAGAATGGTACCCTGACTCAGGAGTGACTCACCACATAACTAGCAATCTTCAAAGTTTAAACATTGGGAGCAGAAATTAATCAGGTATGAGAAATTTGCATATGGGTAATGGTAGTACTGCTAGTATTACACACATAGGCAAAGGGACTATCTTTGGGAAAAGACAACTCAAATTAAACAATCTTCTTAGGGTACCTACGATTAATAAAAATTTGTTAAGTGTATCAAAATTTGCCAACGACAATAATGTTTACTTCAAATTTCATCCTAAGTTTTGTTTAGTTAAAGATTCCCTAAATCATGAAATATTACTTCGAGGTAACCTATACGATGGTTTATACAAATTCAAGACTGCAAACTCAAGTGGAGAATTCTGGTACAATAACGTAGATGCTAGTAGTGACAATGACTGTATTAGGAATAGTTGCAATAACGTTGATTATGACAATAATAGCAGTGAATGTAACGTGATTAATTCTTGGCATGTAAAATTAGGACATCCTAATCTGGAAACTGTTAAGACTGTTCTGCGTAATAATAATATTCATTATAAAAATGTACCTATCAAACACACATGCACGCACTGCCAACTCGGCAAGAGCCACAAGCTCCCTTTTAGTGATTCTGAAACCAGCTATAATGAGCCACTGGAACATATAGCCGCTGACTTGTGGGGACCCGCGCCTCTAAATTCATATCAGGGACACAAGTATTATCTTTCTTTTGTGGATGCTTATTCTAGATATACTTGGATATACATGCTGAAAACTAAATCAGAAGCTTGCAATACAGTTATGCAATTTATAACTCATGTCGAAAAACAAATGAACAGTACTATTAAGGTTGTTCAGACAGATGGGGGAGCTGAGTTTAAACCTCTAACTAATTACTTTCTCAAAAGAGGGATCAAACATAGATTAACTTGCCCCCATACGTCCGAACAAAACGGTTTAGTCGAAAGAAAACATCGACACATAGTAGAGACTGGTCTAACTTTGTTATCACAAAGCTCATTACCCATGAAATATTTGAATGAAGCTTTCTACACATCTGTATTCCTCATTAACAAGTTGCCAACCAAAATCTTAAACAATAAAAGCCCTCATGAAATGATATACAGTGTTAGACCAGAATATGGTTTTATGAAAGCCTATGGGTGTCTATGTTTTCCATGTTTGAGAGACCATAACAATCATAAACTAAGTATGAGATCAAGCCCATGCACATTCATCAGGTATGCACAAAACCAAAAAGGTTATAAGTGCATAGACAAAAATGGAAAAATATATGTTTCTAGACATGTGAAATTTGATGAAAACAAGTTTCCTTATGCAGAAAAGCAAATCGGCAAAAAGGATGGGGAACAAAGCATAAACAATAACATATGGTTCGAGCCATTCATTACTGAACCACCTTCAATTGATAGAAATGAAGAGCAACAACGCACAATCAATTTAAACACTCATGAAGATACCATGGATCGAACAAATGAGCAAACCCATGAGACACACAATGACTCAAAAGATACAAACATACATCAAAACATGCAGTATAGTGAAGATACAGAAAACAACAGCCATGTTGACACTACCAGCAACAATGATACACAGCAGCAAACACCACCACAATCAACTGGACATCACATGATCACCAGGTCAAAGAGAGGCATCTTCAAACCCAAAGTATATAATATTTCTGCCAGTGAGATCGAACCATTGAATTTCACTCAGGCTATAAGATCAAACAAATGGAAGGAGGCAATGGACACTGAATATAAAGCTCTCATAAAAAACAACACTTGGAGCTTAGTGACTCAACCAAAACACAAAAATGTGATTGGTTGTAGGTGGACATACAAAATAAAAAGAAAAGAAGATGGATCTATTGACAAATACAGGGCCAGACTGGTTGCAAAAGGTTACGCGCAACAATTTGGTTTTGATTTCAATGAAACTTTTTCCCCAGTCATAAAACCCACAACCATCAGAATTATACTGACCATTGCTCTAAACAAAGGATGGACTGTGAGGCAACTGGACGTCAACAATTCTTTTTTTGAATGGGGAATTGACTGAAGAGGTATACATGCAACAGCCTAAAGGATATGGTACTGGTGATAAAGTATGCAAACTACACAAAGCAATATATGGCTTAAAACAAGCTTCGAGAGCTTGGTATGAAAAGCTAAAGTCAACTTTGTCTAACATGGGTTTCTCACAAGTTAAATCGGACAATTCTCTATATATGAAGAAGGGCATACATGGAACTGTGTTCATTCTAGTATACGTTGACGACATGCTAATAACAGTAGATAACAACGAAGAAATAAACAGAATCGTACACAAGTTGGATCAAAATTTCGCCATTAAAGACTTGGGGGAACTTAAAAAAAGTTCTTGGAATACAAGTGATTAGGAAAAAAAATGGTGAATTAATATTATCCCAACAAAATTATATCACTGAAATATTGCAAAGGGCAAATATGCACAAGGCAAACCCATTACCTACGCCTATGATTAGTAACCTAAGACTATCTAAGCATAAAGGAGAAGCTATCGACAATGCCAAACAATATAGAAGCATAATAGGAGTGTTACAATACGCAACTATTACTCGACCAGACATATGCTACAACGTCAATAAACTCAGTCAGTACATGCAGAACCCTTTATCAGAACATTGGATGGCATTAAAGAGAGTGTTACGATACTTACAAGGCACAAAACATTACGGCATACGTCTAAATTCAGAAAAGGATCTTAACTTACAGTGCTTTAGCGATGCCGATTGGGCCAACGATATTGACGATCGAAAGTCTGTCTCAGGATACTGCATTTACCTCAGTTCCAATATCATTTCCTGATGTATGAAGAAACAACAGAGCACATCAAGATCTGGCACAGAGGCTGAGTACCGTGCACTGGCAAGCGCTACAGCCGAAATCATGTGGATAGCAGTATCTTTATCTCTAAACCCTATTCAACATTCAAGGACGAAACATCTTGAAATTGATCTCCACTTTGTGAGAGAAAGAACGCAATCAGGAAGACTTGCAATATGTCATGTGCCCGCATACTATCAGAGAGAAAATGCTCTCAAAAAGGCCCTTTCGACCAAAATTTTTATCAGAATGAGAGAGGATCTTCGCGTTATTAGTGCAAGCGGAAGCCAGAATGAGCAAGGAAACCCTAGTTCGAACTGAGGGGGCATAACGAAGACAATAGAGCCGTTAGAGTGTGAACACGTTTTTATCATATTTAGCATGCTTTGTCATTATCTACTAGCCGTTAGGCTCATGCATACTTGGTATATTTAATACTAGCCGTTAGGCTCAAACATATTTGGTATATTTTGTACTAGCCGTTGGGCTCATAGCACTATATATATATATATATATATTTGTGTGCTCTTTGTATCATGTTTTGTATCAATAAAATTGCAGTCGTTCCTCTCTAATAACTCTCCTCCTCATCCCTTAATAAGCTTAACTTTGTAATATGTCCTTTCATATTGATTACATTAATTATTTTGACTCATTAATTAGCTCTTCGTTTTTGCAGAGGTTGATTTCATCCAGCATGAATTTTAGTCAGTTTTCCCATTCATTGAATAGAAGAATCCACTCCGATCTACATCATAGTCTGCAATCTGTAATATACACTTTGAGAAGAAACATTGAATCTGAGAAGACCTGCAAACTATTCTTAAATGTTATCGTATAGCACACATGTGTTAATTAGAAACCTTAAAATACATAAAAGTTGTTTCTAAAAGTAAATACAAAAGACAAATGACTTTGTAATATTTACCACTATATATATTGTTTGAGAAACAATTAGATATCCAAAGTCTTTACAAAATAGTTTCAGCACCTAGGACTTCAATAAAGGTTAAATCACAATAAAATTAATATTTACACAAGATGCATACCTTATGGTGGTGATATCCAAAATAATTTAATTCATGCATTCATTGGATTAGATTATTATGAATGACTATGACAATATTAAATTACATATGTGATGCATATTATATATTTCTTCAGTAAGCTGGGAAATCACGATCTTTCTAAAAAGTTCTTCGCATTTGGACAGGGACAAAGCCAGGAATCCGTCCCGAAGGGGGTGGATTCGAAGGGGGCGACCAGAATTTTTTGCACTTATCTTCATTAGTGATTGACCGTCTGATTAGATTCAGCGGTAATCCTAATTTTATTTACTGTTTGCTAATTAATTTTTGCAATTTTAATTTCTGCTTTTTAATTGCTTTCATAGGTCATATTGGATTGAATGTAGATTTGATTAGATTCAGATCTGATTTAATTCAATAATAATTTAATTTGCTTTTCAATTGATAATTGTGATTTGATCGTCGGTTCAATTAGATTTATTCTGAATCAAACTGCAGTTTCAATTTTTTTTTTTGTTTTCAAAATCAACCTCCAAATTTTTTATAACTCGCCCACGAAATATATAAATAATAAAATATAAATTTCCTCCCTGTGTTCGACCTGATACTACACACCTGTGCTCTTGCAGTAATTTATTTCAAAATTTGTGCTTCTCTATTACATAGAAAGCGTCGATCTGTTGGAAATCCAATAACCAATACGAGCCTTTCGCATTATTTGTAAACTATGTATGTGGGCATAGTCACTATGCTTGATAGATTTGTAAATTTATTTGTGAAATGTTTTAAAATGTTATTAGTAGTAATAATAGACACCGTTGATATATATATATATATATATATATATATATATCATTGATTTGGCTTTATAAGGCTAAAACTTGTCCATGTGTGCACTTGCATTTGCATTTATTGTTTGGTGTGTATTCGGGCGAGCCTTATAATAGTCTCATTTTTCAAAACTCATGTAGGACTTATGCACTTGTGATCATAGGAGTAAACTTGTTCCGTATTGTATGACGTGGTCTTGTGATTTACCTTAATATAAAATAAAATGTTTTATGTTCTCACACTAGTCCCATGACTGACTTGGAGTTTATTGTTCCTTCCTAAACTCTGCGTGCCCACATATTTTTATATGGACAACTAGTGGTTTAGTTTTACAGTTATAGATCTTTGGAGCAAGATTCAAAGCGCTTTTGGGTTGGAGCTTCGAGCTAGAGTTGGAGTTCCTCTGCTATATTGTATTATTTCTTCTGCTGTAGTTTTCTCTTTCACTGTGTATTTTATTGTAACTCTGATAATATGTAAACTCTGTTGTAATCAAATGTTGAGAAGTAAAAGTTTATTTTATTATGTTCTAATGTGTATTACCCCGGCGAATTCGATTTTCAAATGTTTGGAGTTGGTTTAAACATCGACTCAAGGCGGTTGGAAGTTGGGTCGTTACATTTTCCAACAAGTCGACCATGTTATTTAAAAATAGATTAAATTACTTCAGAAGAAGAATCTTGCTCAACGGTCTCATCATCACGCGTAACATTTTCAAATGATAAGTTCACATGATCATTGAAATAATGAGAGAAAAAGAATGAAGCTTCTTCCTCGATATATGATTTGCACATGTAACCTTCAATTCAAACTTTTTATCTCACTTTTTTCTTTAAATGATTTAAGTACCTAATAAAAAAATATTTTGGTTTAATATTAACTTTTATTTATAACTAGACTAACATTTTCATACTCAGTATAGTAACAAACCTTTCGAATGGATACATCCATCCATATTGCACAGGACCTCGAAAATGTGTTCCATACGAGAGATGAACTGATAAATGCTCCATTACATTAAAGAAACCTGAAGGAAATATTTTCTCCAGTTTGTAGAGCAGCATGTGCATTTCTTCTTCAAGTCTAAGTAGACGATCAACTATTAACGTAGTTGAAAAAAACTCCTTGTAAAATAAACTAAGTTCTATTATCAACTTCCAAACTTTTATGAGTAACGGTTCTTTAAATGCGGGGGGTAACAAATTTTCCTTCATTACGTGACAATCATGGTTTTTCATTCCACTCAGTCTTCCGTTTTTATAGTCGACACATATACGAAGATTAGAAAAAATTCCATCGGGAAATCAAAATCTTTCCACCTATTGTAACAGTACTTTCGCTTGGTTGTTGTCTAGTTCATAGTATGCTTTGGAATTCTTACTGTCATTGGGCTTCATACCAAACTCGGGACGATTGCATATTTCCTCTATATCATGTCTAGATTCAGATCGTCCTTAGTCTTGCCCTTGGCATTCAAAATTGTATTATACACATGATCAAATACGTTTTTCTCGTTATGCTTCACATCAGATTAAGAGAATTTTACAATAAGGCAATTCTCAGAATATACTCTGTTTGCACCAATTATGAACCATTGATTTACCTTGAATTTCATTTTGTTGTCCGGTTTCATGTATATTTGGATAATCTTTTACAAGTTCATATATATATCCTTGCTTGACCAAACCATTGGTGGTCGTAGTATTAGCCATGAAGTTTTTTTGTCTCTTCAAAAAGGATGATTAATATGAAAAAACATCGATGATAATCAAATCATGAAACTTTCTTCCCACACGGTAAGGAAAATGCTCGTGTTTCTTTCAAGCAATAAGGACAAGCAAAACGACCAGCCGTACTCCAACCGGAAAGCATTGCATATGAAGAATATCGCTAGTAGTCCATAACAAAGAAGCGAAAATATGATTTTTTTTTTCTTTTTTGATACGCCGTATGTTTCAGCTCCTTCATACCATAATTTTTTCAACCCTTTGATTTACGGTTGTAAGTAAACATGAATGCTCTGTGTCGGATCATCAGGGTCAAGGACGACAATTGTGAGAAGTATATATGGAGCTTTCGTACACATCCACAGGGGTAGATTGTAAGGTGTGATAATTATAGACCAAGATGAATATTTAGAACCAAACTGAGAAAACGGTGAGAAGCTTTCTGTACATAAACCTGGTCTAACATTGTGGCTCTCCACTGTGAAATCGAAATATTTCTTATTAAAATATTTTCATGGTTGTCCATTAGATGGGTGTGTCAACGTACCTTCTTGAGGTGTTCTCACACCGTGTCATCTCATATGATGTACTGTTACAATGATACATATAATTTTGAAGTCCATGAGTGATAGGTAAATAATGAATACACTTGTACGAAACTTCTTTTTCCTTGGTTTGTATATTTCTTGATTGCATATTTTACAATTTCTAAGATTGATGTCTTCGTTCCAATACAACATTTCTTTTCAATACAACCATTTAAACATGTATCTATTTTTTGATATGTCAAACCGAAATATGACATAAGTTTTTTCACTTTATAATAATTTTCGCACATTAAATTATCGGATGACATATGATGTTTAGCAGCTTGAACAACAGCCGTAAATCCAACTTTCGTAAGGTTGTAGATTTCATTGCAATGTATTTTGCAGTTACCGATAATTGAGTGTCGCTTGTACATCCATTCCAAAGGGTCTTTTTAGCATGATCCAATAAATCATATATATTTTTTTGGCTTCAACATTTGGTTCCTCTTCGGCGTTAAGATCGACATTATCAATTTCAATAGTAGGGAAGTAGGGACATTGATCGTGCTGCATCTTCAACCATATGTCCTATGAGATTCGTCGTACTAACTTTATCACCAATGACCTCCACTGACTGTTCTTGATTATTAGGGGCTACAATTTCTCTATGACGATCCCACAACAAATAACTGAGTATGAAACCGTATTGGCGCAAATGAACCTTAACCATATTTGATATTAAATAGTTCAACAATTTGCACATACTACATGAACAACGAATTTCTTCATGGTTTCCATTATTGCTTAAAGAAAATTCGATGAACACATGTACCCCATTTAGAAAATGTTCACTTATTGCGATACTAATTTCCTTTTGATACATCTAGCTCCGATAATTAAAATAATTTAGCATTTTTCCAACTTTAAAACCTATGACGAAAAGTAAAAAATACTATTAATCGTTCATTTTTTTATATAATTTAATTACTGCTTTAGTAAATATATATTTATTTTTATTTTTTTTACAAACTTTATTTTAAACAGTTATTGGTTCATTGATATTTACATGCCTTCTCTGATGGTCAGTCATCCTACTTTCCATTACAAACACAATAGTGATTACATTCCGTAAATCAAATCATTTTAAATGATTTCTCAAAATTTCGGCAGCGTTTCCCCCGTCTTCCTTGTATCGTACACAAATGTGTGTACATAAGGAACGAAAAGAAAATGCCGTCGAAATTTTGTGAACGGTTTAAAGTGATATGATTTCTGAAACATAATTACATTATAGTGTTCGTAACTTGTCTAATACAAGGACAAATCCGATAAATGTTGTATTAGATGAGTATAAATGTCCGTTTTGTAAAAAAAAAACCGAATATCCATATAACGATCATATACAACACTTGTCAGACGATGCCAAATAATATCTAAGGGTTTTAATTTCTATTTATATTAAATTTAAATATATAATTTGTTTATATTTTACCGTTTTATTACATATATACTAAATTGTACATTTTTACAATTTATTAAATTCTAACTACGATGATTCCTATGAAAATCATTTGAAGTTTTCCAAAACTTATTATACACCAAATAAATTTGCATGTTCGCAAAAGCTCAAAACTCGTATTCGCACAAATTATCCAAAATTACAATCAATCCTAACATAATATATACTTCATGTTTGCATAAATTATATATATTATTTGCAAACCCTATCACATACCTACATTCAATACTAACCAAATCATCTTAAACACACACAATATACTAAATTAGAAAAAAATTCAATTGGTAATAATTTGGTCATTATGATGATAATAATGGCAATCAGGAGGTAATATGATATAATAAACATACAATAGCAATTATGAATCAATCTTAATATAAATTTGGCCTTAAATCAAAAAAAACTAAATAATAGGATTTAAGGGAATTAACTGATTTTGCAATGTTAGAGGGTGAAGAGGGGCCGCAGCACGTCGTAGGTAGTGTCGGAGGTTGTTTGGAGGGTGGTTGGAGCGATGACAGTGCGGGAGGAGATTGGGAAATAGAGATTTGGGGATTATTTTCGTGTTGGGGGAAGATAATGAGCTGAAGCTCATGGGTTCTGGAAATTATCCAGGAAATTTCTATGGCTTTCAACAACCGCAAACGGTTCATATTTCAACGATTTACAATGGGTTGTTTAAAAATCAGCGAGTCGTTGGATAAACCGTTGGCGGCCGTTGGAATATAGACGCTGGAATACACTGTAGTTCTACTAGTGACAACTCATACATGCTCAATTCCATAACACAGGTTTATATCTAATAGTCTCATGTATCATATGCACTCAATTTCACAACACATATCAATATAGTTCTCAGAAATCAAACAAATATAGCATACAATAAAACATAAATACCATACATACCAATATAGCACATTCACATTTCAAACCGAATTAAATATCCACAACAACTCGTATCTACCAAAAACATCCATACACAAAAAAATCCAATAACATATGTTTATATTTACAAAACAACATAAACAACTAGTACTACTCGTCGGTATCATCATCCTCATCCTCATCATCCTCGGCATCCCCTGATACATCCTGATCTCCAAGCATCCTCCTACACTTGGATAAATATGTGACGATCCACTCATCAAGCATGACAGTCACTCCACTCTTTCGCCAGTCTTTAAACTCGATCATCTGCTGATTGACGGCTCCTCCTCCTGGTGGGATCTCCTATAAGTGACTTGGGCCATCGCTACTTGTAATTTATTTTATTATGAGTTTTAATTTTGGATTCAGAATTAAATATAATTCATAATTTTTTTAACAAAGCACTTTACCTCTATACTGTTGAGGTCATACCTCTCATTCGAGTAGACGACTCAATGATGGCATCCCAGATGTAGTTGCACCTAGAAGTTCCTTGTTTCTTTTAGTGTTTACTTATATAAGTTCCATATAGAAGTTGATAGAATAGCATTAACAATGCCATTACCCTTTTTTGAGAACTTATTTTCTAATTTGTTGATTTTTTTATGCGTGAATCAAGTTGATAAATCTTAGTAATTGGCGAAATAAGGTCGGCACAGCACCATTTCCATACTGTTATCATGTACTTTCACTTGAAAAATAGAATTTTGATTTCCATACTTCGAATTCATTAATTTACTTGTACTTGTTCTGTCGTAATGTTAAGTCCACCTTCATTTTATACAAATTAGCTTAATGTGCTTTTTTCTCAATCTTGATTATTAAATTAGAAGTTGTTTTTGAATATTTAGCCTTTAACAGAAGCCACAGAAGCGAGACCAAAGTCTAAATGTAGTGTTAATGGTAATGAAGGAGTCATGGATTTGGAAGATTTTGAAAAAGATGCCACTGTCAGAGTGTTCAGAGTTGTCCAAACAAGAAGTTATTGTCGTGCTTTTAGCTCGACCTCTAATACAAAACATGTAAAACCCACCCAATCTTCAAAAACAATAGTCATTTACTAAGTGAACGAGGATAAGCGATGGAAAATATAAATGCAACACACAAACGATCAAAAGCATGAAGAAATTAGACTTTCTTAAGGATATTTTGTAGTAGAGAAACTTCAAGTAGTCATAGTGAACTTTGTAGGATTGAAATGATTTTGTTAGTATGTTTGATGAATTCTTTTCAATTTGATAAAATGTTAGTTTAAAATTTTATTTTGTAGCATAAAATAAATAATATGCGATGGTGTTATAGGATGCGGATGAGATCTGGTTCAGCATAACCAAAATCGTAACACTTATAAGTGTTAGGAGATTTTGTATTTAATATATGTATTGAAATTTCTAACGGTTATAACTATTAGAACCATCGACTTTTCCTACGTTTATCACAAGTTTCACGTGTCTTCCCATATTAATCCAGAGTTTGAATTATTTTTAATTAATCCCAAGTTTGGAGGTCTCTTCCCATATTGATCTCGTTTACCTGCTGACATGGTTAGAGCAAATGAACTTAATTGCAACGGTTTGTCTGGAACATGTCACTGTCGCTAATGGTGCAAGCTTATCTTAAATTTGTAAAATGTCCTTTCATATTTACATGCTAATTTGTCTTTTGTTTGTACTTTGTATTGTCATCTTTCATCCGAATCAGAATTGTTAATTAATTACATTAATTATTTTGACTCATAAACTCTTCATTTTTTGCAGAGGTTAATTTCATACAACATGAATTTTAATCAATTTTGCCATTCAAATTACAGGGAAACAATATCTTGCATTTGAGAAACGCGAGGAAAAACCAAATTTAACGGACACTAGCGTATAGGATGCCTAGGTCAAATGGTAGAGCAACGAGAAGTTCTATTAAGTTTGCCACATATTGCTTTAAATTATTCCATGTGTTTAATACATAATCTAGAACTGTAGAACATTATTTTCAATTCAAATTTATAGAATGAGTCAAAGAAGAACTCAAACGAATAGAAACAAGAATCCCATCACATATCGCGGTGATTTTAAGTCATTTCAACATCATCGTGAAAATTTGTTGAATTTATTAATTAAGATAATAAATAGTTATTACATTTCTATATTTTAAGTTATAAGTTGTTATAAAATAGTACATAATATACATATATATATATTCATATTTCTAGAAATAGTGTGTGTGGCTCCTTTGTCGTACTGGGATGTTTTTGCTCAAACACATGCCGTGAGGTTGACCGACGATGCGAGCTCAGTTGTATACTCCTGGGGGTATGAAGATAAAGCGACTACTGCATATGTAAGTATAATATAACTAAACTAAAAGCTATAAGCTAATTAAGGAAACATTTATAGATATTTTAATCAGTGTTATTTATACCTGTGACCATTTCAACTTTTTATTATTTATAGTGATTAGTCTACTTAAAAATGATTAGCTTAGTTAATTGGTTATAAAGAATTAAAATAATGTTGTGTAAAATTCAATTGTAATTCCAGCAAGCATGGACATAACAGCTAGATGACGTAGGATGTGATGATTCGACCACTGACGAGGACACTATTTTTTTAGTCTGCCATGGATCCACCATACCCCAACAGTCGCTATGGATTTGGGAAGCAAAATAGTAATTTTTAATAAATACACTAAATTAAAATATTGCATGTTCTTCAATTAAAGTTTAATAATTATGTTTATGATGTTGGAGGCATTATAACAATTTATTTTTATTCGCAGGCTAAGACATCTCAAAGAGCTCAAGGCGAAGCGAAAATTACAGAGTTTCGAGCCCAAATCGCCGAGCTGTAGGAGCATGATCGTCGTCGTGATGTGCAGATGGAGCAGCTAAGCCAGCGTTTGATGGAGTATGCGGAGCAGCATAGGTGGTTCACTTCGTTGGATGGTTCTTGAGGGGATGATTAGTGATGAGAGCTATGTTTTGTTATGGTTTTTTGTTTGTGTATATATGCTTCGATTGGGTGTGAATGTGGTTGATACATTTTGATTGATTGTATATTATTTTACGTGGATTGTAATTAGTCTGTGGATTTGCTGAACATTGGTTTGAAATTGATTGTAGTTGATATTTTGGAATATATTGTGTATATTGGATTGTTTGTGCATGATTTGGGTTGAATATAATATTTGGCTATAAATTTGATTACTATTTTTATATATATGCTTGAAACAAAGTTGTTATGTTTATTGAAGGAAGTGTGGTGTATGAAAAGCAGCAGACTTGAAAACATGAGAGAGAGAGAAATATACCTAGATCTCCGACGGCTTCCAATGATAAATTTCAACACTTTCCAACGGTTTCAGACGACAATTTAGTCATTAAGACATGCAACGTGTCCACCCTAGCCATCAGAAATCGGCTCAAAATGTTGTTGCAAGCCTTTAAAAGATCGTTGTTTCTATTGGAAGTCGTTACAAAATGAGATTTACATTCCAACCAAACTTGCAGCGGTTTCTAATGGCTTCCCAACGGTTGTCGATGGCTAATTTCCATCAAAAACTAGTGTTCCTCTTATAGTGTTAATCCACATCTAAGTTAATTAACGTAATAATGATTTGTTAATCATGACAAGAAACACCGCTTATAGAAATGGCCATGAGCGTCCACCGTCGAAGATTGTCCCTTTTATTTTTGACGGTTAGCGACGACTGGTATTTTTTTAATTACTTCACTACTAAATTAATTTGTTAAATTTCCTTCACACTTTTAAAAATTGTGTGTAAAGGTAATTTAATTCTTAAAAAATAAACAAAATAGTTTAGCACAATCGTCCAACCTAATGACTGTTATGATCGGTTAAATTGGTATTTTTGATAATAAGTCTTTACGTAATTCGAATATTTAACATTATTAGAAATCTAACTCTCATGATGGATATATGCGACTATTAGTCAGTCCGTTAAGCAACTTCGATATACCTAGTTTTGTGTAGTATTTGTAAGAATTATATATTTTTAAATGTTATATAATTAATTATAAAATTTTAACTGTATTTAGCATTAAAAATTATATAAAATAAAACAATCATTGAATTTTTTTTTACTAGATCTCATGTCGATCTAAGGCCTATTTGACATATTCCCATAAAATTATGAGAAAATAAATAGTTGCACGGTGCCGACCTTTAGTTTTATATTTATAGTTGTTTATCGACGTTTGGACAAAAAGCCCTTCATTTGAAAGTCAAACGACCTAGATTTGAAACTAAATTTGAACAACATATGCTTGGTATAAGAGCAGTATATTATATTTACTAGCGAAACGACCTGTTTTAGGTTTAAAAAATTCATGCCATTTCCTTAATAAGCTGACCGTATAGCTTTGTAAACACATTATCAAGCATTTGTGTTTCAAATTTGGTCTCGATTTTAGGCCGTCTAACATTCGAAGGAAGGACTTTTAGTTCGAACATCAACGAACGAATACATAATTAAAACTAAAGATCACCACCTTGTAGCCGCTTATTTTCTCATTTCTTGGAATAGATCGAATATACGTTGGGTCATACAAGATCCATTAAATTTTAGTTTCCCATGATTATTTAATTTTATATATTTTTTAATGCCAAATATAAATAAAAATTCATTAATTATATAAACAGTTTTAAAATTTATTTTAATTTATAAAAATGCCAGACAAAAGCAAGTTTATCGAATAAAAGGCACATAGATTGATCACCAAAGTAAGATTTTCTGTAATGCTAATATCTTAATTACGCGAAACAGATCATTAAAAATACCAATTGGTTGGGATCACCTGGACCCAATTCTCCCTGTTCTGGTGGTGCCAACCAATGAAATCACCCTATTTGAGAGTGATTTGTACTTTGCTCTCCTAAATTACACCCGAATTTGAGAAGCAAAATGCAAAATCCCCTAAATTACACCAGTTGATATTATTCTGACTAACAGAATGTCTAAGCTGCCAACTACACCTGCAATGATATTTCCTCCTCCTCCATCGTCTACCTTGTCATTAATGTTTGACTCTTTACTAAAGACTTGTACTTGATTTCATCTCAGCCGTTCATCCTTTTCTATAAGATTGTTCTCATTCCCAAAGCTTCTTTATAGTACAATAAACTAACCTTAATACTACAAAATCATATTCACAATTTTGCTTGGATCATGTCTGCAAAGGTGAGCACATACCGTACTCCAATTTCGTATCTATCTTCAGGTTTTTCTGGTCATCTTCTTATATTATACTCCAGTATGTAAAACTATAAAATAACTGTAGTTTACTGTTCTGTTCAGAAAGTTGTGGTGAAAGTTGATCTTCATGACGACAGAGACAAAAGAAAAGCCTTGAAAGCCGTAGCCAAGATTCTACGTACTGAATCTTTATCAATATTGTTATTATTCTTCAGTTTTTATTTCATGTATACAAATAAGTTTGGTTAATGTTTCTAAACTCTGTTATTAATGACAGATATCGATTCAATTGCAATGGACACAAAGGACATGAAGCTGACTGTAGTCGGAGACATCGACCCAGTAGACGTCGTGAACAGGCTACGGAGATACTGGAACACAACCGTAGTAAACATTGGCCCAGCGAAAGAACCCGAGAAGAAGAAAGACGATAAAAAGGACGACAAAAAAGATGAGAAGAAAGACGATAAAACGAAAGACGACGGCAAAAAAGACAACAAAGATTTGATGCCTTACTATCCACATATGATGCCATACTACCAATACCCGATGTATACTCCTCAACAGAATTATCCCCAACAAGTCGCAACTCATTATCCTCCTATGTCTGCGCCTTACGCCATGCAAGAAGAAACCCCAGGCACTTGTGTTATTTCTTAAGCTAAAGTCGACTTGTGATGTATGTGGGATTGAATTTTGGTTAAGTTTCTTTCATTTGTTGGCTTAGTTATATAGGATGAGATTAAGTTTATACTGAAGGCTTTATTTTGATGTACAAACTTAGTTACACAATTGGACTATAGAAGAAGGGGCATACAACTGTATTTTTCTTTCAGTATTGTGATGATCAAAATTGTGGGATGTATTCCTGAACTTTCAAGTATTTTTGACTTAGACTAAAGCTTAGATAGAAGTTATAGTTTAATGCAACTCCAGTATTTTGATTTTGTGGATGATTACACAGCTGCTGATGGTCATTCAAGCATCTGGGTTGAAAGATTATAAATTGATCATGTCAAATCAACAAAGTGAAGAAAATTGTGTTCAGCAAACCCACTTAAACATTCAAACATTGTAAATAAGTTTTCAGAGCAGATGAACTGAATTCAATGAACTAGGTTTGTCTGGAACTATGTCACTGTTGCTAATGGTGCAGGCTTAGCTTAAATTTGTAATTTGTCCTTTCATTGTCAGGCTAATTTCACTTCTGTTTGTAATGGCATCTGTCATATGAATTAGAATAAATAACTAACTCCATTAGCGGTTTTGTTTTGTCTCAATATACCTCTTCGTTTTTGCAGGGAGGTTAATTTTATACAACTTGACTTTAAGTCAATTTTCCCATTCAATGAATAGAAGAATCAGCTCAGATCTAGGTCATAGTCTACAATCAGTAATATACACTTTGAGAAGAGACTTTGAATCTGAGAAGATCTGCAAGTTATTCTTAAATGTTATTGCATAGCACACATGTGTTAGAAAGCTTAAAATACACAAAGTTGTTTCTGAAAGTAGTGACAAAAGACAAGGTGACTTTTTTTATATTTACCACTATGTATTGTTAGGGAAAAATTTAGATATCCGAAAATTCGGTAGAAAATAGTTTCTGAAACCTTGACTTCAGTGAATATTAAATCCGGAAGGTCCATGGGTGATAAAATATTTTATTTATTCAAGATGAGTTTTTTTATTCATAATGTTATTGTATTTGATTATGAATAACCATTGAAAGAGGCTATTTAAACACAAAATTAGACACAGATTAAAAGATACACAGTCTTAACTGTTAGATCAATTTGTCTTTATTTGAAGTAGTGGAATTCATGAGTGATCCAATATATGGTGTATATTCATTGTATCACCAATTATGTCTAAATCTTGTGTTCAAATAAACTTTTCCATAACGATTACATTAGTAAATTATGAATGTTATGTATTATACACATACTGAAAAAGATACTTCTAGTTCGTACAAATTCATATATTTTTTCGTAATGTCTTCCAAAAATCTTGAAACACTATACCTAAACGGGTAGCTTGCAAGGAATTATGAGCTGCTATTTTGGATTGAAGAGTTATTGTTTACAACTTGAACTCATGGTTAAGATTTGTCAAGCGCAGTAGTACAGCATGCAACTACTTCAGTAGCTTTTGCATTAAAAACTCTATATTTTTAGTAGCACCTCAGCATTAATCAGGGAAAATGGATTTGAGGAATAATATTTTTTTTCTTCTCTTTTTCTTTTTGTAAGGAAGTTGACATCGTTTGGCTATAAATTATATGGACAATTCATAGTAGGAGTTGAATAAATCTATTCCCAGCTACTCTTATCTGAAGCAAGCATCAATGACATACGATTAAAATTGCAGCAAAAACATCCTGATTAACTGAACCATAAAATTTGAAAGTTGGTAATTTTAACTGGCCAACAATTACATATATGGTAGGCATACCGGCAGTTGAATACATAAATAAAATATACTAACCTGCATGAATCTAAAAGAACATTCAACACAAAGAAAATATGCCAGTTTGAATACTTCATTAGCTGGGCTTGGTCCTCTGATAAATAAAACATTGGTTTCAGGTGGCATAATAGTCAACTTTGCAGTTCTCCCCCTTTTCCACATAAAATCATTTGACTTACTTTAATCATTCCACTATGGCACTGCAAGAATGGCTACGGTTAGCGATGGCTAAAAATCATCGTCGGTCATTGCCAGCTGATGCAATAAACCGTTGTCATTTATCCTGACGCTAACAAAATAACGACTTCTTTAGTGTCGGCTTTTGCAGCCGTATTTGCGACGGCTAAGGCCAAAGACGCATGGCAATTTGTGGGCTTTTTTGTTTTCGTCGCTATCCGTAATAAGCCTAGAAACATAATCCGGCGCTAACCGTCGGTATTATTAGCAAGCCCGATAATATAATCTGATGTTAGCTGTCGCTAACCGACATTATGCGTGACATTTAGGCCATGGCTAGCCCTTGCAAAGCTGAACTACTCCTTTACAATTCAGTTTCCTTACTAATTTTCAACCACACAATACTCTAAATACTTATATCCGATCAATTCACGTACTACAAGAGAATAGAGCCGTTGGAATATAATCAACGAATTTAAACGATTTCCAACAGATCTAACATGTCATTTTCAATGGCCTCTAACGGTTGGCAGCCATTGGAAGCCGTTCGAAATATATGACCAATAAGCTGTTGGAAACCATTTCAAGCCATTGGAAATTTGGATAAATTTTTTTTGTAACAGTACCTTCCAGCCACACCATTTCCGATCCATTCCACACATATATAACACGTATATACCAATAACTATATAAACAACCAACATAAATCATATAAACACCAATATAAACAAAACAAATCATTCAAACATCAAAAACCAACTCATCAACTTCACATGTCAACAAACCAACTACATACTATCAAAATATATCCAAAACATCATCCTCATCCACTCCGTACCAACATCAAAACACAATCGTCACCATCTCCGAGCCCATATATACATTGTGCAATCATAAACACCAAAAAAACATACCTCAAGCATCTTTGTCATTTCCGGAAGTACCAGAAAACGAAGGAAAAGAATCATGATTTTGCACATATGCCGCAAACTTTTAATTCGGCTGCTCCATCTGTATAGTTTGAAGACAATTCTGCTCCTGCAGCTGCTCAATCATTGTTCTAAGCTCTTTTATTTCAAATTTTGTCTTGGGCTTTTTGAGGTGCCCGAGCCTGCAAATAGAATGAATAGCAAAAGGGTTGTCAATACCTATTTTGTCATATTGACCCAATCATGAATAGCAAAAGGGTTATTTCAGCATATGAAATATTATAACACTATATATCTACATGCTAATTTGTTATACACACACACAAAGGGTTAGTTGCCGTTAGATTCCCGAAGTTGTGACGTCTACTCTGCTGCATCGGATTCATAACAGCATCAAATAAGTTATCTTCCTCCTCCGGTGTCAGCTCATCACGACTAGAGTCCTCAAACGCATGAGCACGCGTCTCTTGAAACCTTGTCTATAATGCAAAAAAACATTTACAGCTGAAGAATAGTAGAATATTATTTTAATTTTACATAGCTAGTAATTAATAAAATTATCAATGTGAGTAATAGAATTTAAAATACACATACATATGCACTTGTCGCCCTATCATGATTACCCCACTAATATGTGATGTTGCCAGCCTCGTCTACTTGCCTTGATCGTGGGTATGAGCAAATACGTCCATGTAGGGCATAAGATATCCACGAGCTCGTTCTTACAATTGACAATTTAGATTATTCGATTCCGCATGGCTAATTACTGAACTGATCAATATAGAAATGTAATGACTGAAAAATTTACCATGTCTTCATAGATGTTGGAAAGACTTGGATCTTCCATGATGAGTTACTGGATTCCTACTCCTGTTTGCTGAGTTCCTTGCTGATTCTGCCAGCAAATTTACATTGAATAATTATTTAGTAATTGCCAAAAAAAAATTAATGAGCTTCATCATAGATTTACTTTGAATTCATTAGTGTTCAACTAGTCAACCTACTTTTCTCATACAATCGTGCTTATCCACTTTGGTTTCTTCTCCAAATTTTTTTATCTCTAACATTTTCTCCTTGTAGTTCTTAGTGATCTTTAAGTTCCATTATCGCTAAACTTGTCGCTGGAATAGGCTGAAGTCAGCCTCGTATATATCTACTTCACCCTGTACAATGAGAAAATATTACTAATTATTTATTTTTATTTAATTATTTTATAAATCGGTATAAATTTACAAGAAAATCTTGCCAAATGGCCTCTTTAACGGTGTCGGGGTTCTTGCTCCACTTAGACCAGAAATCGCTCATCCTAGCCATATATGCATTCTTGGAAATATTCGAAACCATTGTCGATGGATCGAACTTGAATCCCCTGTGTTAAATATAAAAAAGAACTTTAGACAATTATAAATATATATGTACAAAAAATTAAATTTCTGTGCTGCAAATTTTAATACTTACGCATGATCAGCCTTAGGCTGCAAGTAAACGACTGGACGAGTTGGTAGCTCGCCACTACTCTCACCAATCTGCTGGTAAGAGCCACATTACCGAGAGTCAGAGCCAGACATAATATCTGCCACATACATACATATACAATTCATAATAATTATGATATGATGAACAATTAAAAAATGTAGTACATGACATACATGTGTTGTGTTGTGTATGTGTTGTGTGTGTGAGTATGCACTGCTGTTGTTAAAATTGTATAACTTGGATAAATGCAATATTAATCGGAGAAAAATGTAATATGAATAATTGTAAAAATTATCAGATATTACTCAGTTCTCGTCGTTTTCTAATTCAGAATCGATTTCATGTTCTATGTTGTTTTCTTCTACAATCTCAAATGCTTCGACTAATATTTTTGTCTCATCATTTAAATGTCTGAAATTAATTTGATCGTCTGTATATGCTATTACAACATTTTCCTCCAAATCTGCTTGATAGGTTTGTTCGTTTGGAATATTCTTTCCATTGAATGTAAAATTTTCCTCGATTTTAAAAACCGCAGACCGATCCGCTTTATCTCTTTTTAGACATGGATAAGGAGTGTAATAAGCTTGTAGGGTTTGTTTGGCTAGTACAAAAAGGTCGTGTACTTTTGATAACGCGAGGTATTATTAATTTCTATAAGTTTATAACTTGGATGCACGTTAATATCAGAACCTGGAACATTGCTGAACCAGCTGCATCTAAACAAATAAACATCCTTTGCGGCTTTCTAAAATACATCATTTGCAAAATCTGGGTTAATACGTCATAAAAATCATTATATGATTATTAGGATCACCAGTGCCTTTAACAAATACACTAAAATTGTTAATTTTTTAGCATCATATTCTTTAGTGTCGAATTTATATCCATCAACGAAAAATAGTGGATATGTTTTAATTTTTCTTTTGAATCCAAACGCCAAATATTTCAGTCCTTCATCGAGCATATGAATTGTGGGATCAAAAACGTAATTCGAAAACCAAGTATTGAAATCTTTGCTTAAACCACCGCTTGGATTTTATTTAATCATAAATACTGCAAAACACAAACATAATATATTGCATTATTATTTATTTACGCATGTAGTATTAAATTTAACAAAACTTGTAATGTGATAATTTCCTAACAAATGGTGCAACTACAGTACAATTAAGAAGAATATATGTGTATGCTACATGATAATCTCTTCCATCTAGCCATACTTTCATACATTTTCTGTAACATCCCCAATTTTAAGTGTATTTTATTTAATGATTTAAGTTAAATTTTGTTATATTTGTTTGATTTTTTTTTTTGAAATAACTATTTTGATTTATGATTTATAACAAATTATTTGGATTTCATATAGCAAATGATTTTGTTCGATATGGATATAATTTATAATACAAATCAATATTTTAGAATCTTATTTATGGTAAATTTTAATCGAGTTATTTATTTGAATGTGAATTCATTCTTGAATATTATTTAAATATTTAAAACTCGTATAAGTATACAATCTGTTCTCAATATTTATGAAATTATATGTTTGATTTGATTTTAAATTATCTATCTTTTAGATCTGTCATGCGTATTAACTGTTGTTGATGCAAACATTTCCAATTTTATTTGTCTGATTTATTTTCCTTTGATATCGTCTATTATTTATTTGGTTTACAAAACTGTTTGTTAATTATATATTGCTAAAATCCGTTGGTTCCTTTGAATTTAATATTTATACTTTTCCTTTTATTTGCAATAAATGTTTAACTTTATATAATTCAACGTCCATTTATTAGTATAATACCTTTTCTTATATGTTCCATGTGTTCAAATTTTAAATCGTTCATTTATTGCAAAATCTCCAATTAATTCGTGCCTTTATTTGGCCAAACATTTTTCCCTTTTTACCGTTTCTAAATATAGCTTTCTTTTTAATTCCAAAGAACCATTTCTTTTCATCATTGAATAATGAAAGTAAATTAATACGTCTGTTGTAACGACGTGGGTTTTCAAATCGGAAAAAAAAATTATTTAACAATAAATTCCTAGAAACAAACAAGCAAATAAAATAAAACGATTAAATTTAGTTATTAAAATGAATACATTCAAAGTTTATTGAATTTATAAATAAAAAATAAATATTTGTATACAAAGAATTTGAAGAAAATTTGTAATCAAAACGTTATAAGTTCGTTCCACAAAATTCCGGTAATTTAAACTAAATAAATTTAAATGACCGCTAATTAAACTCAGTGCAATTAAATATAAAAATAGACTTTTTTTATAAAATGTTCAATGCACTGATAACTGTGTGCCGTTGTGTTCGTCTCGACGACCTGATTCCAATGATATATTTATACTAATATTTTGGTGTCTGTAAAGACAAATGGATATACAGTTATTTCCATACAGGTGACCCTGTAAGGTAGTGAACCATAAAATGTGACCGAAATATATGCGATCTACAATTTTACAGACAAAACAAAAGAAAATGTCTTCAAGAGAGCTAAGGTGCATTAAATGAGTGATGCTTGCCACGATTTTTTCTTCTTCATTGCATTAAATGGATGATATGAGGACATCATTTGGCAGAGACATAATAATTCACCTACCCCCGTATTACATATATTAGCTTACCAAACTCATCCTATCCCTCTCCATTTTTCACTCTCTCTCCATTTCTTAGTCTCTTCGTAAATTACTTTCTTGCTTCAACACATTTGTTTCGTATATAAAAAAACAAAGAAAAAACCCAAAAGAGAATGACAGAGCCGCACGCATGAAGTGAAGCTGCTCCAATCCTTTTCTTGCTCACGCCCTCTTTCTTGCGTCCTCAGCCCACACTCTCTCCTCCGCCTTCTCCCGACACCCCGCACCAACCTTCGACAACTCCGTTCTCACGTCGCTAGCTCTCGGAACCCGAAGGTGAGTCGTTACTCATGTCTAAACTTTTCTAATGTGTTAAAATATATATGTCTATGTTATATGAGAGTCACTGTGTGTGTATTAGGTATATACACGTGGTAAAAATATGTTGTTTGTGTGCATGTATGTGTTAGTGTATGAGTTTGATATACCAAGCAGGGAAGACAGTGAGCAACGTTTTTTTGGTTCACTCATATTTTTTTCTATTCCCAGCGAATGCAGAAAAGCATGACACAATAATACATTTTCTTCTTCTTCCCTTTGTTCTGACGGTTCACTTTTCCACCTTTTATCTTTTAATGGTGGCAAGCATGAGAGTGTACTTCTTTATTCATGGAAGAATGGGTGATTCACTTCTCTTTTCTCTCAGACAAAACATTCCTTCAATTTTCCATTTTTCCATTCTTCCTTCACCATGATAGCCGTTCTTTTCTCTGTTTGCTAACCACGAGCAACAGAAGCTGGGAAACTACAACATTTCCACCTTCCATTTCCCCTCTAACACACATTTTATTCTCTGTGTAATGAATATACTTCTCCACCACCCCACTTTCTACATTCTTTATTCCCTTCTTCAATCACATGTGCAGAGAAAGGAAGCATGCAGGATTCATGCATCAAAAAAAATATATGAAAAAAGCTCTAGTTCTTGTTTTTTTTAATATATGGAATGCATGTTTGCTTTCTCTTTGTTCCCAGGCAACATGAACTTCCATTTTCTCAAACATTGTTTTTCCTTCCCTCCCCTTTCCCTTTTACTATTCCTTGCTTTCCACGTCTTGCGTGAATTATGTATGTTGGTGTTGCATGAAGTTTGGGTGTGCGCGCCCTTGTATGCGTAAATATGTTTCATGTATGTGCGTGTATTATATATATGTTTCACGTGTGTATATATACTTATATGTGTATGAGTGCGTGTGGTATGTATAAATGAGTGCATGCATGTGTATACATGTGTGTTTAAAAGTGTGCGTGTGTGTTTAAATGTGGCATGCAAGCATGCATGCGTGAGAAGTATATTGAAGTGCATGGGATTTATGTTTAGAGGAAACCTCATTTTTGTCCAACTTCATCTGGTTCCCTCCTACAAATGAGTTAATGCTCAGGCAAAAAAGAAAAAAAAAAAAAAAGATCCATGCGCCTGCAAAATGAAAGGAGAGCCACCTTTTATTTATTTATCCATTCATTTTTGCTTAGGCAAATATATACGTGTGTGTTGTGTTCCCAACTATGTATATGCGGTGCATGTGTTTTAAATTTTTGTGTGAGTCGTGTATATGTTATGCATGAGTGTACGTGTGTATTCATATACATGTGGTTAAATGTATTGTGTGAGTTTCAATATGTTCCATTCACCATATTGAGAAAAAAGAAAAATTAAGTAGGTTAATAAAATAAAAATACGTCTTTTGCAGACCCAAAATATTTAGAAAAATATGTAAGATCGTAAAAGGGACACATCGAACTCAAATGGCCCTGTTTCAAAAATGAACTGTGCAAACTTTTTCACAATTTCAGCGCAAACCGAGCATCGAAACTGACAAATGAATATATTTTGGTAATCAATGCGACGAGACGGACACAACGGTATATAATTTGCAGTGTCTGCATGCTCCATTCAAAAACGCGTTACGGACCCATTTGACGTAAAAATGCGGATGTGAAACGGAGGTCAAAACGTCCGATTTTTGCGAAACGAATTTCACCGTTGGATTACTGTCAACGAATAGAATATTTTTTCATGTTTGTCCAAACTTGTTTTGAAGAGATTTTAAAATCGCTAAAAATTTGAACTGTTATGCGCTGCTTTACACTGAAAATTGCGCGACCGACAACATTCAAATTTTCCAACGAAATTTTCACGGCTTCTACATTTCACTATACGTATTTCAAATTATAAATTCCCATTTTGAAAAGAAAAAAAGAATTGTTTCAAATTTCGAAGATTAAACTTTGGTTTAAATTTTTTTTACATGAAAATTTGATTTAAATTGATAAATGAAAAATTAATTAATTTAAATTTTATTTTAAACTTATTGAAATAAAAATTGTTGAATCTCTTATTGAAAAAAAAACATTAGCCTAAATATTTAAGGAACTAAATTTCAAAATTGTAAATTTTGGATATAATTTAGTTAAGAAAAACAATTTAGTTAAATGAAGTAAATCTTTGAAATTTGAAAGTGAACTTAAGTGAAATATTCAATATTTGGAAATTGTAAATTTTGTAAAAGAAAAATAAAACTTTAGTTTACTGATTTGGAGCTTTGGAATTAAACACAAAGTTAAGTGTATAATTGTAAACGATAAAATGTTGTTAATATTTCAAATTGGAATATTTGATAGTTCAAAATTTAAATAAGGAAGTTGAAATACAATTGTGGTTGGATCTATTCGATAAATAAATCAATGAAAATTGAATGACGTTAGTTGTCAAAGAGACCAGAGCTAGTTATGGACACATTCTCTGTCGATACTGGAACCACTTTGATAACTATGTTCGTGAAGTGATGATCCAAAATGAAGTGGTTGTTTTTGGTGTACGTTTGCTGGATTGAAGAAAGTGAACGATAATGGATGACCGACACTTGTGTCAAATTTGAAATGACTAAAACAGGAGCCATGCCGGGCCATTGAGGCTAGCTACCTCTAGTAGACACACTTCTTCGTGTATTCTATTTTTTTTGTTATTTGGTGATCACCCTTGATTTTGGAAGTGTTGTGTTGCGGTGGGCCGTTCGGGGTTACCACCAGTCCGGATCTGGCAAACTGGTAGTATCCTACCTTGGGCATTGCCTCACGTGCCTTGTCATACGTTTTATCCTTATGCGTGACCACTACGAGTTTCTATTTAACATGTGCCTATAAGACTCACTGGCTACCAACGTTTTACTGGTTGTGTTACAGGACCTGTATATACCACATTGTTTAAAAACGTGTTAAGGGGGATCAATGTAAAGCCTTAACACTATTTTAATATTTTATATTACTGATAGACATTACATATAATAGCGTATCATACTATATATAGATATTTTAACGGATCCTTAAGAGATGGAAAATACCGTAACATCTCTTGAGTTATCTGCATTTGAGTTTAGATCTAATCACATTAGAATGTTTAGACCTGACTCGAGTGTTTTGTGTTTTTCTCATTTCGCTCGGGTCAGACTTAGTATTGCAGTGTTCTCGAGGAGCACTTTATCTGGAGCCAAAGACCTAGTCGAAGACTCCATCCTATCCAGTATTAGTTCCTATTTTCGTTTGGCTTGTATTTGCAAACTTTATGAGTCGCTATATTATATAATTAAATTGTAACTGATTAAGTAGCTTCATGAACTGCTTATGTATATTATTTCATTTCCGTTGCGAGATTTTGTGTTATTCTGTATATGTGATTCTATGATCTGATTCTATTATACACCCTAAATTGATTATCTGTCAGTTTTGAATCGTTCGAGTTGGACATGTGTGGTTATATTGTCAACTTGGATTATTCAGAAAAGGCTAGTTGTCACAGTTGGTATCGGAGCCATGGTTTAGAAACACCTTAGCCTGGGGGTAGAACTCATTATAGATAGGGTTAGAAATACCCTAGAATGAGTAGAATCATTTCCGAGAGAGCGTATTTTGAAAGTATAAAATGTTTAAAAATCAAACCTATTTTCAAAATCTCTTTTTAAAACTTTATCCTATTTTCTTTAATTAGGATTCTCTTCAGTTTAAATTTCTCAAATTTTGTCCTTATCTTATCCTGGACTTTTCAGGATGAATCGAGGAAGAGGTAGAAATGCTAGAGGTAGGGGAAGAGGATTTGGTCCCATACCTGAAGCACCAGTTGTTCCAGTTCCTCCGGTTAGATTCACTATTTTGTGCAAGGAATTTTCTCAACTAGGCGGCACCAAATTTATTGGATCAGAAGGAATTATTGAAGCCCAGCAATGGCTTAAGAGTATTGAAAGAATCTTTACTGGCTTGGAGATTACTGAAGCCCAAAAGCGCCAATTAGCTATTTGGCAGTTGGACGAATCAGCTCGTGATTGGTGGGAAACTGTCACAGCTCATACTCTTGATGAGAACATCACTTGGGAGTTGTTTAGGTAAAATCTATTGGAATTCATATTCGAAATGTTTTCTTTAGAATCTATCTAATCGTGCCTACAAATCTTTAGGGAGGCATTCACGACTAAGTGGATGCCAGAAGCTGGAAAGTCTCAGTTGTACCGTAGTTTCATGGACCTTAAGCAGGGAACCATGACATTCTCTGATTATGAAAGGAAGTTCAATGAACTGTCCAAGTTCGGCCCTGGTCTGATTGACACTCCTTTGAAGAAAAACGAGAAATTCGTAGCAGGAGCCCGTCCAGAGTATTACAATCACTGCTCACATTCATGACACCTTCACAGCTCTCATTGACATGGCTCTTTGTTATGAGAACCTTGATCCTAAGGAAGCGGTTGTTCATTCTCAGACTACTCAGGGGGAGTCTAGCAATGCAAAGAAGAGGAAACCGAACTTTCAGCAACAGAAAAAGAATTGGCAGAATAGAGGTGGAGTGGGGCATCCATAGAGACAGCCTGTTGACTTGTCCAAGATCACATGCTTCAAGTGCAAACAGCAGGGACACTATGCCAACAGCTGCCCAGTTCCAGGAGGAGCAACTGTTCCTCCGGTTCAGATGACTAGGCGATACCTTTACTTTATTTGCTTACAGCCTGGCCACCAGAAGAAGGATTGCCCAACCCAGCGGAAGGGTACACCATCGGGAGTCTTTGCTGTTACCACTCCTAAGACGGAGGATAACAAAGGTACACTCCAAGGCACCTTTTCATTACATAATTTACCTGTTCGCGTCTTAATTGATACTGGTGCTTCCCATAGCTTTATATCTGTTGATTTATGTGATAAACTTAATCAAGTCCTAAAACCCGAACACGCATCTAAATTCCTATGTTTATCAAACCCTATTGGTGGACCTGCAAATCTTGAGATGATTTGCAAAGAGGTTAAACTCATTAAAGGCATGCACCGTTTTACTTGGGATTTTTATATTCTTGGCTTCAAGGCCTTTGATATATTGTTGGGAGGAGATTGGTTAAGGAAGTTCGACGCCATTATTTCTTGCAAAGCGCGAACTGTCTCTTTACGTTGTGACAAAGGTAAACCCTTGAAGATCGAATGTAAATTGCCTCAAGATATTGCAGGAAGTTTCATTTTCTCTCTCGATTCTCATCTTAGCAATTTTAGCACTACTCCTGTTGTTCAATATTTTCCTGATGTTTTTGGAGAAGTAACTTCCTTACCGCCTCATCGTGAAATCGAATTCCGTATTGATCTCATTCAAGGAGCTAGACCCATTGTACTTGCCCCAAGAAGAATGGCACTTAAGGAGAAGATTGAATTAAAGGTGCAAATAGAAGATCTATTCTCTAAAGATCTAATTCGTCGAAGTCATTCAGAATGAAGAGCTGCAGTTGTATTTGTTACTAAGTCAGACGGTTCTCTGAGAATGTGCGTAGACTATCGAGAACTGAATAAGCTTACTCACAATAACCGATATCCAATGCCTCGCATTAATGACCTATTTGATCAACTGCACGGAGCCAAGATATTTTCTCAACTCGACCTTGCCACAGGTTTTCACCAACTTCGAATTTCTGAAGATAGTATTCCCAAAACAGCTTTTCGAATAGAAGACGATTTCTATGAATGGTTAGTTATGCCATTTGGTTTAACTAATGCCCCAGCTTACTTTGTTGACCTCATGAACAGAGTATTCCGGGATGTTCTGAATAGGTTTGTCCTTGTCTTTATTGATGATATTCTAGTCTTTTCTAAGACTAAAGAAGAACATGAGGAGCATCTCAAGTTTGTTCTTAAAACTTTGAGAGATCATCAACTGAAGGCCAAGTTTTCTAAGTGTCATTTCTGGAGAGATGAAGTTAGGTTTCTTGGACATATTGTTTCGGAGAATGGAATTTCGGTCGATCCAGCTAAGATCGTCGTAATCAAAGTAAGCCCTTTATTTAAAACATCCATTCATTCTTATTCGATTTATCTTATCTCTCTTATATAGGTATTCATAATTCTTTAACTTTTAGGATTGGAAGACTCCTGAAACTCCAACCGATATTCGTAGTTTCCTCGGCTTAGCTGGTTATTATAGGAGATTCATCGAAAATTTTGCTCGAATTTCTTCACCACTCACAACTTTGACTGGAAAGAATGTTAAGTTCGATTGGAGTGATAAGTGTATAAAAGCATTTAATGAACTTAAACGCAAGTTAACTTCTACTCCTGTTCTTACTGTTCTGGATGGAAGTGAAGGTTTG
The DNA here is from genome assembly GCA_030737875.1 of Allium sativum. Taxonomy (NCBI): domain Eukaryota; kingdom Viridiplantae; phylum Streptophyta; class Magnoliopsida; order Asparagales; family Amaryllidaceae; genus Allium; species Allium sativum. The sequence goes on from CM060913.1 coordinate 576,620,108, forward strand.
ACTGTTTATACCGATGCTTGCGGAGAAGGTTTGGGAGCTGTTCTTATGCAGCATGGTAAAGTTATTGCTTATGCTGGTAGACAACTCAGAGTTCATGAGGTTAATTATGCAGCGCATGACTTAGAACTACTTGCTATAGTTTTTGCTCTTAAGTTGTGGAGACACCATCTTTTGGGAATTAAATTTGAACTCTTCACTGACCACAAATCATTGAAGTATATCTTTTCTCAGAAGGATCTGAATCAGAGGCAAGTCAGATGGCTCGAGTTCTTAGCATCCTATGACCTCGACATCAACTATACCCCCAAAAAGGCTAATGTGGTAGCCGACGCTTTGAGTAATTACAAAGCAATGTTATTCCAAATTACTGCTTCTCCAGCTCTTATGGATCGCATTATTGCTAAGCAAGAAGAAGATGAAATGCTTAGGCGAATAAAGGAAAGCGTTCTCAATAAAGAAGTTGTTAATGTGAAAAAGGGATGGGGCGCTGAAATTGGTACCAATGGAATTTTGAGGATCAACAATCGTATTTGCGTTCCGAATGTGGATGGTCTAAGACAGGAGGTGCTTAGGGAGAATCATCAGTCCAAACTTTCTATTCATCCTGGGGTCACCAAGATGTATCAGAATATGAAGAAGCTTTATTGGTGGAGTGGAATGAAGAGAGACATTTCTATTCATATCAGTAGATGCGCCACTTGCCAACAAGTAAAAGCTGACCATCAGAAGACTGCAGGTTTGTTACAGCCTTTAGATATTCCTAACTGGAAATGGGATCAAATTTCTATGGATTTCATAGATGGATTACCAAGGACTAGGAGGGAAAATGAAAGCATTTGGGTTATTGTTGATAGACTAACCAAATCAGCCTACTTTATTCCTGTAAAGACAACTCGAACTACTTCAAGTTTAGCCGAGCTCTATATGAAGGATATAGTCCGACTTCATGGTGTTCCGTCTAGCATAGTATGTGATAGAGATCCCATTTTTACTAGCAAATTCTGGAAAGCATTCCAGATAACTTTGGGAACTCAATTGAACCTGAGCACCGCCTATCATCCTCAAACAGATGGTCAGACGGAAAGAGTAAATCAGATTCTGGAGGATTTGCTTCGTGCTTGTGCTTTAGATTTTGGGGGATCTTGGGAAGATCATCTCCATCTCGTTGAATTCACCTATAATAATAGCTATCAGGTAATTTAATTCAAATTAAAATTCATGTTTAAATAAATGTAAATCTTGAATAAATCTTTGAAATTCAGGCGAGTATTAAAATGGCACCGTTCGACGCTCTATGTGGACGACCATGTAAATCTCCATCTTGTTGGATTGAATCTGGGAATCGACTTGTTCTAGGCCCCGAAATGATTTTGGAAGCTTCTGAAAAAGTTGGAGAAATCAAAAGGAGGATGAAGATTGCTCAGGATAGGAAAAAGAAGTATGCTGATGGAATGAGGAGACATTTGGAATTTGTTGTTGGTGATCTTGTATTTCTGAAAATTTCACCTTTGAAGAACGTGATTCGTTTTGGAAAGAAAGGGAAGCTTGCTCTGAGATTTGTTGGTCCTTTTCCTATCTTAGAAAAGATTGGCGGTTTATCTTATAGAGTTGATTTACCAGAGAAACTATCGGGTGTGCATAATGTATTCCATGTTTCACATATTCGCAGATATGTACATGACCCGTTAGCAGTAGTCCAGCCTGCTTTATTTGAAGATATGCATGTTGAGCCAAATCTTACTATCGAAAGAAGACCACTTCGTATAGTTGAAAAAGATACGAAGCAGCTTAGAAGGAAGATAGTTAATCTCGTCAAAGTTCAGTGCAGTAGAGATGACCGAGATTGCACTTGGGAAACTAAGGAGAGTATCCGGACCTCAAATCCTGAATTGTTTGTACAAGGTATCCAATTCATCTTTAATCATTCTTATATTTCTGTTTATTTCTTTATTTTTCCTTATTTCGTTCTTTTCGAGGACGAAAAGGTTTGAGTAGGGGAGAACGTAACGACCTGGGTTTTCAAATCGGAAAAAAAAAATATTTAACAATAAATTCCTAGAAACAAACAAGCAAATAAAATAAAACGATTAAATTTAGTTATTAAAATGAATACATTCAAAGTTTATTGAATTTATAAATAAAAAATAAATATTTGTATACAAAGAATTTGAAGACAAATTTGTAATCAAAACGTTATAAGTTCGTTCCACAAAATTCCGGTAATTTAAACTAAATAAATTTAAATGACCGCTAATTAAACTCAGTGCAATTAAATATAAAAATAGACTTTTTTTAATAAAATGTTCAATGCACTGATAACTGTGTGCCGTTGTGTTCGTCTCGACGACCCGATTCCAATGATATATTTATACTAATATTTTGGTGTCTGTAAAGACAAATGGATAGACAGTTATTTCCATACAGGTGACCCTGTAAGGTAGTGAACCATAAAATGTGACCGAAATATATGCGATCTACAATTTTACAGACAAAACAAAAGAAAATGTCTCCAAGAGAGATAAGGTGCATTAAATGAGTGATGCTTGCCACGATTTTTTCTTCTTCATTGCATTAAATGGATGATAGGAGGACATCATTTGGCATAGACATAATAATTCACCTACCCCCGTCTTATATATATTAGCTTACCAAACTCATCTTATCCCTCTCCATTTTTCACTCTCTCTCCATTTCTTAGTCTCTTCGTAAATTACTTTCTTGCTTCAACACATTTGTTTCGTATATAAAAAAAAACAAAGAAAAAAACCAAAAGAGAATGACAGAGCCGCACGCATGAAGTGAAGCTGCTCTAATCCTTTTCTTGCTCACGCCCTCTTTCTTGCGTCCTCAGCCCACACTCTCTCCTCCGCCTTCTCCCGACACCCCGCACCAACCTTTGACAACTCCGTTCTCACGTCGCTAGCTCTCGGAACCCAAAGGTGAGTCGTTACTCATGTCTAAACTTTTCTAATGTGTTAAAATATATATGTCTATGTTATATGAGAGTCACTGTGTGTGTATTAGGTATATACATGTGGTAAAAATATGTTGTTTGTGTGCATGTATGTGTTAGTGTATGAGTTTGATATACCAAGCAGGGAAGACAGTGAGCAACGTTTTTTTGGTTCACTCATATTTTTTTCTATTCCCAGCGAATGCAGAAAAGCATGACACAATAATACATTTTCTTCTTCTTCCCTTTATTCCGACGGTTCACTTTTCCACCATTTATCTTTTAATGGTGGCGAGCATGAGAGTGTACTTCTTTATTCATGGAAGAATGGGTGATTCACTTCTCTTTTCTCTCAGACAAAACATTCCTTCAATTTTCCATTTTTCCATTCTTCCTTCACCATGACAGCCGTTCTTTTCTCTGTTTGCTAACCACGAGCAACAGAAGCTGGGAAACTACAACATTTCCACCTTCCATTTCCCCTCTAACACACATTTTATTCTCTGTGTAATGAATATACTTCTCCACCACCCCGCTTTCTACATTCTTTATTCCCTTCTTCAATCACATGTGCAGAGAAAGGAAGCATGCAGGATTCATGCATCAAAAAAAAAAAATATATGTATATGAAAAAAAGCTCTAGTTCTTGTTTTTTTAATATATGGAATGCATGTTTGCTTTCTCTTTGTTCCCAGGCAACATGAACTTCCATTTTCTCAAACATTGTTTTTCCTTCCCTCCCCTTTCCCTTTTTCTATTCCTTGCTTTCCACGTCTTGCGTGAATTATGTATGTTGGTGTTGCATGAAGTTTGGGTGTGCGCGCTCTTGTATGCGTAAATATGTTTCATGTATGTGCGTGTATTATATATATGTTTCACGTGTGTATATATACTTATATGTGTATGAGTGCGTGTGGTATGTATAAATGAGTGCATGCATGTGTATACATGTGTGTTTAAAAGTGTGCGTGTGTGTTTAAATGTGGCATGCAAGCATGCATGCGTGAGAAGTATATTGAAGTGCATGGGATTTATGTTTAGAGGAAACCTCATTTTTGTCCAACTTCATTTGGTTCCCTCCTACAAATGAGTTATTGCTCAGGCAAAAAAGGAAAAAAAAAGATCCATGCGCCTGCAAAATGAAAGGAGAGCCACCTTTTATTTATTTATCCATTCATTTTTGCTTAGGCAAATATATACGTGTGTGTTGTGTTCCCAACTATGTATATGCGGTGCATGTGTTTTAAATTTTTGTGTGAGTCGTGTATATGTTATGCATGAGTGTACGTGTGTATTCATATACATGTGGTTAAATGTATTGTGTGAGTTTCAATATGTTCCATTCACCATATTGAGAAAAAAGAAAAATGAAGTAGGTTAATAAAATAAAATACGTCTTTTGCAGACCCAAAATATTTAGAAAAATATGTAAGATCGTAAAAGGGACACATCGAACTCAAATGGCCCTGTTTCAAAAATAAACTGTGCAAGCTTTTTCACAATTTCAGCGCAAACCGAGCACCGAAACTGACAAATGAATATATTTTGGTAATCAATGCGACGAGACGGACACAACGGTATATAATTTGCAATGTCTGCATGCTCCGTTGAAAAACGCATTACAGACCCCTTTGACGTAAAAATGTGGATGTGAAACGGAGGTCAAAACGTCCGATTTTTGCGAAACGAATTTCACCGTTGGATTACTGTCAACGAATAGAATATTTTTCATGTTTGTCCAAACTTGTTTTGAAGAGATTTTAAAATCGCTAAAAATTTGAACTGTTATGCGCTGCTTTACACTGAAAATTGCGCGACCGACAACATTCAAATTTTCCGACGAAATTTTCACGGCTTCTACATTTCACTATACGTATTTCAAATTATAAATTCCCATTTTGAAAAGAAAAAAAGAATTATTTCAAATTTCGAAGATTAAACTTTGGTTTAAATTTTTTTTACATGGAAATTTGATTTAAATTGATAAATGAAAAATTAATTAATTTAAATTTTATTTTAAACTTATTGAAATAAAAATTGTTGAATCTCTTATTGAAAAAAAAACATTAGCCTAAATATTTAAGGAACTAAATTTCAAAATTGTAAATTTTGGATATAATTTATTTAAGAAAAACAATTTAGTTAAATGAAGTAAATCTTTGAAATTTGAAAGTGAACTTAAGTGAAATATTCAATATTTGGAAATTGTAAATTTTGTAAAAGAAAAATAAAACTTTAGTTTACTGATTTGGAACTTTGGAATTAAACACAAAGTTAAGTGTATAATTGTAAACGATAAAATGTTGTTAATATTTCAAATTGGAATATTTGATAGTTCAAAATTTAAATAAGGAAGTTGAAATACAATTGTGGTTGGATCTATTCGCTAAATAAATCAATAAAAATTGAATGACGTTAGTTGTCAAAGAGACCGGAGCTAGTTATGGACACATTCTCTGTCGATACTGGAACCACTTTGATAACTATGTTCGTGAAGTGATGATCCAAAATGAAGTGGTTGTTTTTGGTGTACGTTTGCTGGATTGAAGAAAGTGAACGATAATGGATGACCGACACTTGTGTCAAATTTGAAATGACTAAAACAGGAGACGTGTCGGGCCATTGAGGCTAGCTACCTCTAGTAGACACACTTCTTCGTGTATTCTTTTTTTTTTTTGTTATTTGGTGATCACCCTTGATTTTGGAAGTGTTGTGTTGCGGTGGGCCGTTAGGGGTTACCACCAGCCCCGATCAAGCAAACTGGTAGTATCCTACCTTGGGCATTGCCTCACGTGCCTTGTCATACGTTTTATCCTTATGCGTGACCACTACGAGTTTCTATTTAACATGTGCCTATAGGGGACTCACTGGCTACCGACGTTTTACTGGTTGTGTTACAGGACCTGTATAGACCACATTGTTTAAAAACGTGTTAAGGGGGGTCAATGTAAAGCCTTAACGCTATTTTAATATTTTATATTACTGATAGACATTACATATAATAGCGTATCATACTATATATAGATATTTTAATGGATCCTTAAGAGATGGAAAATACCGTAACATCTCTTGAGTTATCTGCATTTGAGTTTAGATCTAATCACATTAGAATGTTTAGACCTGACTCGAGTGTTTTGTGTTTTTCTCATTTTGCTCGGGTCAGACTGAGTATTGCAGTGTTCTCGAGGAGCACTTTATCTGGAGCCAAAGACCTAGTCGAAGACTCCATCCTATCCAGTATTAGTTCCTATTTCCGTTTGGCTTGTATTTGCGAACTTTATGAGTCGCTATATTGTATAATTAAATTGTAACTGATTAAGTAGCTTCATGAACTGCTTATGTATATTATTTCATTTCCGTTGCAAGATTCTGTGTTATTCTGTATATGTGATTCTATGATCTGATTCTATTATACACCCTAAATTGATTATCTGTCAGTTTTGAATCGTTCGAGTTGGACATGTGTGGTTATATTGTCAACTTGGATTATTCAGAAAAGGCGGGTTGTCACATCTGTCGTTCAGAAATTATACTTTTCATATTTATTTTAAGTAGAATACTGGAAAGTAAATTAATACGTCAGTCATTCAGAAAATTTTACTTTTCATATTTACATTATGGGTGATATTTAGGAACCAATAAATTATATATATACTTGAATACTATACAATGACTATGTAAGATATGCACATCTACTTGTTCCACAAATATAGCTTTAAATAACATCGATTTAAATAAGGTAATGATTTCAAGGATCATTTGGAAAATAAAATCATTTGTTTAAGGAAAGAACAAATTAGTAGTACAGATTTTGTGCTTAAAATATATTACTAGTATATGCATACATCTCTACTAGAAATTCGTCTATTTCACACTTGTAGGCAAACAAGGCTAAATAAGGGACATTTATTCACTAATATATATAGGACGCATGCTACCCACTTCAGTTCACTTTTATTTGCGCTCATCGCCTATACTTTTTTTGTTTCTCCTTCTCTGCTGTATTTCTTCTCACCGTGTTCATGACCCTTACACCTATTCTTCTCCACTTCAAAACTCCTTCTTCCCAATTTTTCTAGCTTCCGCCCATTTCAATTTGAGGAAAAAAAAGGAAAAAAAAAACAAAAACGTGGAAGCCTGCATGCACTTAGAGCCTTTCAGCGAACTTCATCTGCTTTGGCTCCTCCACTGCATGAAACACGACTACATGTATGCACTATTTCTATTGGTCCAGACACTTCCGTCGCGTGGCACCGTTCCTTTGCATGCATGCACATTTATTTTCTTTTGCTGATTTAAAAGCCTAGCTTTTATTAAAAAAATGAAAGAAAGAAACACAAGAAGAAAAGAGGAGACTAGGAGAAGAGAGAGAGAGAGAGAGCACGCGTAGATGTGGGAAATACAAGACAGAGAAGCGGATAACAGTTGGGAAGACCATTTCTGGAAAGCATTATTGGTGAGAACACTTAAATTTTATTATTTAATATGATTTAAAATTTATATACGTAGTTAATAATGGATGTGGTAATGTGTGGTTGCATGAATGGTTAATTACTGGCTACAATAATAATGTTTGTAAAATTAGTAGATGATGTTGCCATTTTCATATGGTATGTGACATTGTGATAGTTGCCTAAATAAATGCATATCGAGGCGCGTTGGTGTATAATGGGTATTCAGAAATTTATTCGTTGTGTGCATGAAAGAAATGAATGCATAAAATGGTTGTTGAATGTGTGAATATACATATGTACTCACTGCGACCTTATATGAATTGTCAGCGGAAAATTAGGAAATTTCCTAAATTTAGTTAAGAAATGATTTATTTGCTAAATGACAATTTAGTAATTAGGTAGTGTTTTATTAACTTAATAATATTGACCTAATAATGTTTATTGATTTAATAATACTAATATTCTTTGATTAGATAACATTCTGTTAATTAACTATTATTTGATTACTCGAATAATTTTTCTAATTAACATTTTATGATATTGAATAAATTTGATAATGTTGATTTAATTATATGGTGTTATTAAAACGGTTTATTAACTAAGTTATGTTAATAACATTTTAAATATGGAATGAAATAATGGTTTAAATAGTACTTGGAAACCTGTTAATTTGATTTAATAGTATAAATAAATTCGATTTTTTGTAACAATTCCTATTTAAAGTATTTGTATATTTATATAGGTTTTCAACTATACAAACATGATATGTTAATTTCAAAAATATTTAAATAAGACTTATTTGATTTAAAGGATATGTATATGTTCAAATCATTCTATTTACTTTTTCAAACTTTAATATGTAGTAGGTAATTATTTTAATCATTTTTATTTTAAAATTTAATAAATATATATAAATTAGTTTATAATAAAATTTATTATTTCGAATATTTTATTTAATTAAAATGGGGAATTGTTCCAGTCTTGAAACCTTCGATTCGAATATACCAATCCTTGATTGAATAAACACAACGAGTTCGAATTAAAGAAATAATGTAAATCTTGATCCTTGATTTATAAATGATTGTTTGACGATCATTCTAAATTTAGAATGAATTAAGTTATGCAAATATATGCTCGAAAGGACTTAATTTGAAATTTTATTGTCCATAGAATGCCCTAGTTATTTGGAATGATCGGAATCCGGATTTAATTCTCGAAAACCATTCCAAGTAATCGTACGATGAAATGAATGAAGACGTATAAATGGCAGTTAAAGACGGTGGTTCTTCACATCGAACGGGCTGCCTGTTGATTTGTTTCTTTACTGAATAGCTACAGTAAAGTGATGACCCTATTACCGGAATGGCAGAAAGTCTGCACGTATTTAGAGAACTTTCGGATTGCACGGGCCTTCACACTCAAACCCGAGTCATAGAATAAGGCGCCTTCGGCTTTGTTCGAACCCGGAACGAATTTGTATAGATGTATGTCTGACACTGTATCTTATAATGTATTAATTGATTATTACTAAACGTATTTCTGTTTGGTAATGGGAATTTATTCCCTTGGATAAAAGTTATTTGGTTAGTGGTTATCTATTGTATATTATAAAATGACAGCGTGACATGCGAATTGCTGCAGTTGATGAAATGATCAAAGCATGGATTAGTGTAAGAGCATAGCTTTGTGCTACGAAACCTCGCGAACCTCGCAACCCGAAATGATGGGAAACTAGCGGTTAGGTTGTATATATACTTAATCTCCATTGAAACTCGAAAGCTTCGGCGGTAGATTTACTTGCGAAACATGGAGAAAATAAAGTATATACGGTGTCTGATGTCTGGATGAAAACCGGTATATATACTTCGCGCTCTTTATTCGGTGTCCGGTGGTTGGATGTTATCCGGGAGATACATAGCTTCGTGTCCTTGATTAATCTTTCGTGCTAGGAACCAACTTTTTGGTGGTTAACTTAGAAATGTGTTTATTTTATGCTCTTATATCTTATTTTTGTATATAAATAAATATTATTTTCGTATTGTTTTGTCATTTTTACGGGTATGCCAATCAAGCCACATACAGTAAGAAAAATGGAAAATAGAGATCAAATTGTCATGTATATGTATTCAAAGACTTGCAGATGAAGATCTTACATCAAATTGCTTTTTGGACAAGAAAATAATTGGTGGAAAAGCTATGTATATCACAAATCATTGAAGAATTATCAAGGAAGCAAGAAGAAAAGAAGAAAGGCCCAATTTTAATAGAATTAAGTAAGGCCCATTTGTGATTGTATTAGGGTTTAGGTTGGTTATCTATCCTATGAATACCCTTGTAATCTCATTGTAAGATATAGTCACTTTTTCGGTTGTAATTCTTCTGCCATTAATCTAGTTTAGTTTTCTTTTACTTTTCTACAATTTTATTTTATTAGCAGCTAGTGTCATCTACACAATTAGGTTTGCTAGAGTACTAGTTGTCTTTTGCACTTATTTTCATAAGTGGTTGACCGTCTGATTAGATTCAGTGATAATCCTAATTTTATTTTTGTTTATTATTTAATTTTTGCAATTTTAATTTCTGCTTTTAATTGCTTTCATATGTCATATTGGATTGAATAAAAATTTGATTATATTCAGATCTGATTCAATTTAATAATAATTTTATTTGCTTTTCAATTGGGATTTGATCGTCGGTTCAATTAGCTTTGTTCTGAATCAAATTGCAGTTTCAATTTTTTTTTGTTTTCAAAATCAACCCCTAAGTTTTGTATAACTCGCCCACTAAATATAAATAATAAAATATATCTTTCCTCCCTGTGTTCGACTAGCATACTACACACCTGTGCGTTTGCAGTAATTTATTTCAAAATTTGTGCTTCTCTATTACATAGAAAGCGTCGATCAGTTGGAAATCTAATAACCAATACGAGCCTTTCACATCGTTTGTAAATTATGTATGTGGGCATAGTCAATATGCCTGCTAGATTTGTAAATTTATTTGCAAAATGTTTTAAAATGTTATTAGTATTAATAATACAAACCGTTGACATATATCATTGATTTGGCTTTATAAGGCTAAAACTCGGCCATATGTGCGCTTGCATTTGCGTTTATTGTTCAGTATGTAGTGGGGCGAGCCTTATAATAGTCTCGTTTTTCAAAACTCATGTATGACTTATGCACGGGTGATCATAGGAGTAAATCCGTTCACCTTATAATAGTCTCATTTTTCAATACTCATGTGCGACTTATGCACTGGTGATCATAGGAGTAGACCTGTTCCGTATTATACGGCATGGTCCTATGATTTACCTTGATATAAAATAAAATCTTTTATGTTCTCACACTAGTCCCATGACTGACTTGGAGTTTATTATTGCTTCCTAAACTTTGGGTGTCCACAAATTTTTACACGGGCAGCTACTGGTTTAGTTTTACAGTTATAGATCCTTGGAGCAAGATTTGAAGCGCTTTTGGGTTAGAGCTTCGAGCTAGAGTTGGAGTTCCTCCGCTATATTACTGTAGTTTCCTTTTCCACTGTGTATTTTATTGTAACTCTGATGATATGTAAACTCTGTTGTAATCAAATGTTGAGAAATAAAAGTTTAATTTATTTTGTTCTAATGTGTATTACCCGACGAATCCGATTTTCAAACGTTTGGAGTTGGTTTAAACATCGACTCGAGGTGGTTGGAAGTTGGGTCGTTACATTTTCCAGCAAGTCGGCCGTGTTAATTAAAAATAGATTAAATTACCTGAGAAAAAGAATCTTGTTCAACGGTCTCATCATTACGCATAACATTTTCAAATGATAAGTTCACATGATCATTGAAATAATGAGAGAAAAAGAACGAAGCTTCTTCCTCGATATATGATTTGCAAATGTAACCTTCAATTCAAACGTTTTATCTCAATTTTTTTCTTTAATTGATTTAATACCCAATAAAAAATATTTTGGTTTAATATTAACTTTTATTTATAATTAAACTAACATTTTATAATCAGTATAGTAACATACCTTTCGAATGGATACATCCATCCATATTGCACAGGAACTCGAAGACGTGTTTCATATAAGAGATGAATAGATAAATGCTCCATTACATTAAAGAAAACTGAAGGAAATATTTTCTCCAGTTTGTAGAGCAGCATATGGATTTCTTCTTCAAGTCTAAGTGGACGATCAACTTTCAACATAGTTGAACAAAACTTCTTGTAAAATAAACTAAGTTCTATTATTAACTTCTAAACTTTTACAGGTAACGGTCTTTGAAAGCGGGGGGTAATAAATTTTCCATCATTACGTGATAATCATGGTACTTCATTCCACTCAATCTTCCATTTTTATAGTCGACACATATACGAAGATTAGAAGAAATTCCATCGGAAAATCGTAATCCTTCCACCTATTTTAACAGTACTTTAACTTGGTTGTTATCTAGTTCATAGTATGCTTTGGATGTTTATGTCATTGGGCTACATACCAATCTCGGGACGATTGCATATTTCCTCTATATCACGTCTAGATTTCAGATCGTCCTCAGTCTTGACCTTGGCATTCAAAATTGTATTAAACACAATATCAGATACGTTTTTCTCGTTATGCATCACATCAGATTAAGAGATTTTTCCAATAAGGGAATTCTCAGAATATACTCTGTTTGCACCAATTATGAGCCATCATTTACCTTGAATTTTAATTTGTTATCTGGTTTTGTGTATCTTTGGATAATCTTTTACAAGTTCGTATATATCCTCGCTTGACCAAACCGTTGCTGGTCGCAGATTCTCATATTAATTAGCCATGAATTTTTTTTGTCTCTTCTAAAAGGATGGTTAGTATGAAAAAAACATCGATGATAATCAAATCATGAAATTTTCTTCCCACACAGTAAGGAAAATGCTCGTGTTGTTCTAAGCAATAAGGACAAGCAAAACGACTAGCCGTACTCCAACCAGAAAGCAATGTATATGCAGAAAATCGCTAATAGTCCATAACAAAGAAGCAAAAATCTAAATTTTTCTTTTTTGATACGCCGTATGTTTCAACTTCTTCATACTATAATTTTATCAACTCTTTGATTAATGGCTGTAAGTAAACATGAATGCAGTGTGTCGAATCATCAGGGCCAAGGACGAAAATTGTGAGAAACATATATGGAGCTTTCATACACATCCACGAGGATCAATTGTAAGGTGTGATAATATAGGCCAAGATGAATATTTTGAACTAAACTGAGAAAATGGTGAGAAGCCATCTGTACATAAACCTAGTCTAACGTTGCGGCTCTCCACTGCAAAATCGAAATATTTTCATGGTTCTCCATCAGATGGGCGTGTCAATGTACCTTCTTGAGGTGTTCTCACACCGTGTCGTCTCATATGATGCACTGTTCCAGAAGATGCATATAACTTTTGAAGTCCAGGAGAGATTGGTAAATAATGAATACGCTTGTACGAAACTTCTTTTCCCTTCTTTTTTCTTGGTTTGTATATTTCTTGGTGACATATTTTACAATTTCAAAGATTGATGTCTTCGTTCCAATACAACATTTCTTTCCAATACAACCATTTAAACAAGTATCTATATTTTTGATACGGCAAACCGAAAGATGACATGAGTTTTTTCACTTCATAATAATTTTCGCACATTAAATTATCGGATGACATATGACGTTTTGCAGCTTAAACAAAAAGGTTGTATTTTGATTTCATTGCAATGTATTTTGCTGTTACCAATAATTGAGTATCGCTTGTACATCCATTCCAAAGTGTTTTTTTAGCATGATCCGATAAATCATATATATTTTTAGCTTCAACCTTTGGTTCCTCTTCGACATTAAGATCGATGTTATCAATTTCAATAGTAGGGAAATAGGGAACATTGATCATGCTGCATCTTCAATCATATGTTCTATGAGTTAGTCGTACTAACTTTATCACCAACGACCTCCACTGACTGTTTTTGATTATTAGGGGCTACAATTTCTCCATGATGATCCCACAACAAATAACTGGGTACGAAACTATATTGGCGCAAATGAACCTTAACCATATTCGATATTAAATAATTCAACAATTTGCACGTACTACATGAACAACGAATTTCTTCATCGTTTCCAATATTACTTAAAGCAAATTCGATGAACACATGTACCCCATTTAGAAAATGTTCACTTTTTGTGACACTAATTTCCCTTCGTTGATACATCCAACTCCGATAATTAAAATAATTTACCATTTTTCCTACTTTAAAACTTATGATGAAAAGTAGAAAAATTATTAATCATTTGTTTTTTTTATATAACTTAATTACTACTTTAGTAAATATATACTTATCTTTATATTTTTTTATAAACTTTATTTTAATTAAACAATTACTGGTTCATTGACATTTACATGCCTTCTTTGATGGTCGGTCATCCTACTTTCGATTACAAACACAATAGTAATTACATTCTGTAAATTAAATCATTTTAAATGATTTCTTAAAATTTCGGCAGCATTTCCTCCTTGTTCCTTGTATCTTACACAAATGTGTATACACAAGGAACGAAAAGAAAATGCCATTGAAATTTTGAACCGTATAAAGTGATATGATTTCTGCTTTATAGTGTTTGTAACTTGTCCAATGCAAGGACAAATCCGATAAATGTTGTATTAAATGAATATTGATGTCCGTTTTGTAGAAAAATGAATATCCATATAACGATCATATACAACACTTGTCAGACGATGCCAAATAATATCTAAGGGTTTAAATATCTATTTATATTAAATGTAAATATATAATTTGTTTATATTTTACCGTTTATTACATATGTACTAAATTGTACATTTTTACAATTTATTAAATTCTAACTACGATCATTCCTACCAAAATAATTTGAAGTTTTCTAAAACTTATTATACACCAAATAAATTTGCATGTTCGCAAAAGCACAAAACTCATGTTCGCTCAAATTATCCAAAACTATGTTCAATCCTAACATAATATATACTTCATGTTTACGTAAATTATACTATTTGCAAACCCTATCACATACCTACGTTCAATACTAACCAAATCATCCTAAACACACAAAATATACTAAATTAGAAATTTTTGCAGTTGGTAATAATTTGATCATTATGATGATAATAGTAGCAATTAGGAGGTAATATGATATAATAAACATACAATAGCAATCATGAATCAATTATAATATAAATTTGGCCTTAAATCAAAAAAACTTAAATAATAGGATTTAGAGGAATTAACCGATTTTGCAAGGTTGGAGGGAGAAGAGGGGCTGCAGCACGTCGGAGGTAGCATCGGAGGTTGTTTGGAGGGTGGTTGGAGAGGTGGAAGTGCTGGAGGAGATGGGAAATGGAGATTTGGGGATTATTTTCGGGTTGGGGGAAGATAATGAACTGAAACTCACGGGTTTTGGAAATTATCAGGAAATTTCTAATGCATTTAACGACCGCAAACGGTTCATATTTCAATGCTTTACAATGGGTTGTTTAAAAATCAACAAGCCATTGGATAAACCGTTGGCGACCGTTGGAATATGGGCGTTGAAATACACTGTAACTCAAACATACTCAATTCCACAACAAAATTTTACATCTAATAGTCTCACATATCATATGTACTCAATTTCACAACACATATCAATATAATTCTCAAAAACCAAACAAATATAGCATACAATAAAACATAAATACCATATATACCAATATAGTACATTCACATTTCAAACCGAAATATCCACAACAACTCGTATCTACCAAAAAACATCCATACACAAAAAAATCCAATAAAATATATTTAAATTTACAAAACAACATAAACAAGTAGTACCTACTCGTCGGCATCATCATCCTCATCCTCCGCATCCCCTGATCCATCCTGATCTCCAAGCGTCCTCCTACGCTTGGATATATATATATGTGACGATCCGCTCATCAAGCATGACGGTCACTCCACTCTTTCGCCAGTCTTAAAACTCGATCACTTGCTGATTGATGGCTCCTCCTCCTGGTGGGATCTCCTATTAGTGACTTGGGCCATCGCTACTTGTAATTTTTTAATTCTGAGTTTTAATTTAGGATTCAGAATTAAATATAATTTATAATTTGGTTAACAAAACACTTTACCTCCATACTGTCGAGGTCATACCGCTCATTCGAGTAGGCGGTTCAATGGTGGCATCCTAGATGTAGTTGCACTCATCTATGGTCATCTTATGACCTGAAGATTGCATTAGTCGAGCGATCTCCGCCTGGTATCTCATTGAATAGCAGAATTGTGACATTATATCATGTGAAGGTTCATGTTAAAAAAATGTCGTCCAGTTCCATGCACTTCTTGTACTTCATTGAATAGCAGAATTGTTACATTATATCATGTGAAGCTTGGAAAATTACGTGAGGCAGCAATTGTGAATATATTGCTTTTTGTCTTGGTAATTGGTGGATTTGCTAATATAGTCATGGTTATGGTTCTGAAACAGAATCTAAACCTAAATGCCATAGAATTCACATAAAAAGTTGATACCTTGTTTCTTTTGACTTTGTACTTTTTATTTTACTTGTATTTGTGCAAATAGAAATTGCTGTAGAAAATACAGCTTTTTACATATTTTTTGTCTATTTTGGCGTTTAATTCTATTATAGTTTTCCTTGTTTCTTTTAGTGTTTACTTATATAAGATCCACATAGAAGTTGATAGAATAGCATTAACAATGCCATTACCCTTTTTTAAGAACTAATTTTCTAATTTGTTGATTTTTTTTGTGTGAATCAAGTTGATCAATCCTAGTAATTGGCGAACTAAGGTTGGCACAACACCATTTCCATACCGTTATCATGTACTTTCACTTGAAAAATAGAATTTTAATTTCCCTACTGTGAATTCAATAATTTACTTGTACTTGTTCTGTCATAATGTTAAATCCAACTACATTTTATACAAATTATCTTAATGCGCTTTTTTCTCAATATTGATTCTTAAATTAGATGTTGTTTTTGAATATTCAGGCTTTAACAGAAGCCACAGAAGTGAGACAAAAGTCCAAATGTAATGTTAATGGTAATGAAGGAGTTATTGGTTTGGAAGATTTTGAAAAAGATGCCACTGTCAGAGTCTTTAGAGTTGATCAAACAAGAAGTTATTGTCGTGCTTTTAGCCCGACCTCCAATATAAAACATGTAAAACCCACCTAATCTTCAAAAACAATAGTCATTTACTAAGTGAACGAGGATAAGCGATGGAAAATATAGATTCAACATATGAACGATCAAATGCATGAAGAAATTAGACTTTCTTAAGGATATTTTTGTAGTAGTGAAACTTCAAGTAGTCACAGTGAATTTTGTTGGATTTATATGATTTTCTTAGTATGTTTAATGCATTCTTTTCAATTTGATAAATTTTTGTTTGAAATTTTGTTTTGTAGCATAATTAAATAATATGTGATGGTGTTATAGGATGCGGATGAGATATGGTTCAGCATAACCATTAGAACCATCGACTGTTCCTACGTTTAATCCCAAGTTTCACGTGTCTTCCCATATTAATCCGCAGTTTGAATTATTTTTAATTAATCCCAAGTTTGGGGGTCCCTTTTCATATTGATCTTGTTTACCTGCTGACATGCATGTTTAGAGCAAATGAACCTAATTGAAATAGTTTGTCTGGAACATGTCACTGTCGCTAATGGTGCAAGCTTAGCTTAAATTTGTAATATGTCCTTTCATATTGACACGCTAATTTGTCTTCCATTTGTACTTTTTATTGGCATCTCTCATCCGAATCAGAATTGATAATTAATTATTTAATTATTTTGACTCATCAACTCTTCGTTTTTGCAGAGGTTAATTTCATACAACATGAATTTTAGTCAATTTTCCCATTCAAATTATTGGGAAACAATATCTTGCATATGAGAAATGCGAGAAAAAAGAAACAAATTTAATGGACGCTAGCGTATAGGATTCCTAGGTCAAATGGTAGAGCATTGAGAAGTTCTATTAAGTTTGCCACATATTACTTTAAATTACTCCATGTGTTTTACACATTATCTAGAATTGTAGAACATTATTTTCAATTCAAATTTATAGAGTGAGTCAAAGAGGAACTCAAACGAACAGAAACAAGAATCCCATCACATATCGCAGTGATTTCTGGTCATTTCGACATCATCGTGAAAATTTGTTAAATTTATTAATTAAGATAACAAATAGTTATTACATTTCTATATTTTAAGTTATTAGTTGTTAATAAAATAGTACATAATATACATTTATATATTCATATTTCTATAAGGAGTGTGCGCGATTCCTTTGTCATACTGAGATGTTTTTGCTCAAACACATGCTCTGAGGTAGACCGATGATGCGAGCTTAGTTGTATACTCCTGGAAGTATGAAGATAAAGCGACTACTGCATATGTAATTATAATATAACTAAATTAAAAGTTATAAGTTAATTAAGTAAACATTATAGATGTTTTAATTAGTGTTATTTATACCTGTGACCATTTCAACTTTTTATTACCTATAGTGATCAGTCTACTTAAAAATGATTAGCTTAATTAATTGGTTATAAAGAATTAAAATAATATTGTGTAAAATTCAATTGTAATTCCAGCAAGCATGGACATAACTGCTAGATGATGCAGGACGTGATGATTTGACCACTGACGAGGACACTATTTTTGAGTCTGCCATGGATCCACCATTCCCCAACAATCGCTATGGACTTGGGAAGCAAAATAGTAATTTTTAATAAATAAACTAAATTCAAATATTGTATATTCTTCAATTAAAGTTTAATAAATTATGTTTATAATGTTGGAGGTATTATAACAATTTATTTGCATTCGCAGGCTAAGACATCTCAGAAGGCGTATCAAAGAGCTCAAGGCAAACTGGAAATTATAGAGCTACGAGCCCAAATCGCCAAGCTGTAGGAGCATGATCATTGTAGTGCAAAATCAGAGATTTGGGCAGCAGAATATGAATAAACCCAATGATCTAGTCTGTCAACAATTTCAACAACGCCAAAAATAAAAACAAGTGGCACAAATTATAGAGAGAAAAAAATTAGAGAGTAGAGGAAAGAGCACACCAATTTTTAACGTGGTTCGGCTTTGCCTACGTCCACGGAGACCCAACAACTTTTATTTCTCAATGAAGAAATGAGTACAAAAGATTACAAAAGAGAGAAGACTAATGGTGGATTGCCTACTTCATACAATAACATGACCCCTATTTATATAGAGGGATTTTTTGGGGATAAGAAGAGAAGTTTCATGAGGAAAAATAAATATAATATCTTCCTTGATTTGATTAAAGCATAAATGGATGGAGAAATTATGGTCTCAATCTCTTTCCCTAAGAATTGATTCTTCATTAATTAATTGATTAATTGGCCTTTTATTTTTCTTCCAAAAAGAAAACATTCTCCTATCTCTTTCCATGTACGAGCCAATTAATTGATTGACAATCAATCAATTTCTTTTCTTCTCTACAAATATTTGAATCATTAATTTCAACACTCCACCTTGATTCAGATATGACAATATTTCTTCATCATCTCATCTTCAACAATCAACATAGAAGTTGCTCGGCCCAGCGCCCCATGGCGCTCAAGTAACAGGAAGCAAACTAATCAAGTTTGAGAAATGCTCAAACTTGTCCTTTGGAAGTGACTTGGTCATCATATCTGAAGGATTATCCGAAGTACCCACCTTCAATAATTTGATCTTGCTTCGTTCTTCCTTAAGCATAAGAAAGAAGCCTCTAACATCAATGTGCTTCGTCCGTGAACTATAAGCCTGATTCTCAACAAGATGAATCGCACTCTGACTGTTTGAAAATAGCTCCACTGTCTGTTACGCCATTGAAAGATCATCCAACAACTGAAGTAAGTAAAGTTCTTCCTTTGTTGCTTCCACAATCGACATTAACTCTGCTTTGGTAGTCGACAAAGCTACGATACACTGCAACTTTGATCTCCACGAAATCGGGCCTATGCCAAGTGTAAAAACATAGCCCGACACCGACTTCCGTCCATCTCTATCCCCAGCGTAATCTGAATCACAGTATCCACTAAGAGAGATGTCTCCATCTACTCCACCATATAACAAGCCAACTGAAGAAGTGCCACGAAGATATCTGAGTATCCACTTCACTGCTTGCCAATGCTCTTTATCTGGGTTAGACATATATCGACTGACAACTCCAACTGCATGAGCTAAATCAGGCCTTGTGCATACCATAGCCTACATAAGGCCTCCAACCGCACAAGAATAAGGAATATTATGCATATCCCTTTTGTCTTCATCCGATGTGGGACACATATCTCTGGATAGCTTGAATTGAGAGCACAATGGAGTAGCCACCGGTTTAGCATTCTCCATACCGAATCGAGATAGGACTTTCTCGATGTATTGAGTTTGAGTGAGCCTCAAAACTCTTTGCTTTCTATCCCTCTGAATCCCCATCCCCAAAATTCTCTGTGCATTTCCCAAATCTTTCATCTCAAATTCCTTACTGAGCCCCATCTTCAACTCCGAAATTTTAGACATGCTCTTAGAAGCTATCAACATATCATCAACATAAAGTAACAAATAGATGATGTCATTGTTACATTTTTAAAATAGACACATTGGTCCTTAAAGCTTCTAGAGTAACCATGTGAGATCATAAACTTATCAAATTTCTTATACCACTGTCTAGGAGAATGTTTTAAGCCATAAAGAGATTTGTTAAGTTTACAAACATGACCTGGCCTGCTGCTATCAATGAACCCCTCTGGCTGCTGTAGGTAAATGTCCTCCTCAAGATCACCATGCAAGAATGATGTCTTGACATCTAGCTGTTCCAACTCCATGTCGAAGTGAGCAACTACAGCCAAAAGAATGCGAATCGAAGTGTGTCTAACAACTGGAGAAAAAATATCATGAAACTCCACGTCTTTCTTCTGAACATATCCCTTCGCCACTAATCTTGCTTTGTACCTCAAGTCACCATTGCCGCCATCTTTCACCTTAAAGATCCATTTACATCCAATTGCTCTCTTGCCGGAAGGAAGTGGCACTAAATCCCAAGTGTGATTTTTGTGAAAAGACTCAATCTCCTCCTCCATTGCTACTAGCCAACTGGAGCTATCAACTGAACTAATGGCATCTCTGTAATCTCTTGGTTCATCATGAAATATGCTTAATGCATAAGCTGCCATGTCATCAAAGTCAATATCTTCAATGCTTAATCCCACAAAATCATTGAGCTATGTAGGTCTTTTCTTCTCTCTTATTGGTCAAGTGTGAATTTGAGCTCCACCTTGAGATTGATCGTATGTCTCTTCCCTATCAACCACGGTGTCATCGGAATCATCATTTTTACTCGTATGGAAGTCTGATGATCTGCCTTGTGTTTGGTATTCTGAATTTGTCCTATCATCATCATCATTGACTGAAGAAGAAGGATCCACCTTCAACATAGCCTTCTCATCAAATGTAACATGCCTGCTAGTAACAATCTTCTGGGTAGTAGGACACCACATCCTATATCCCTTAATTCCTTTCTTATATCCAAGAAAAATACACTTGCGCGATCTTGGATCCAACTTCCCTTTGCTCTCATGCACATAAGATGGACAACCAAACACTCTGAGAAAGGAATATGATACAGGCCCTCCCTTCCATACTTCTTCAGGAATCTTCATATTTATGGCGGTAGAAGGTGTGCGGTTGATAAGGTAAACCGCCATAGATAATGCTTCTGCCCAAAATCTCTTATTTAATCCTGCAGTCAGCCATAAGCAACGAGTTATTTCCAACAAAGTCCGATCCATTCTCTCTGCAACCCCATTTGACTGAGGGTCTCTTGGTGTGGTGTAGTGTCTTTTGATTCCCTCGAACTCACAAAATTTGATGAATTTTTGAGAAGTGAATTCACTACCATTATCTGAACGAAGAACCTTCACTTTCTTTCCAGACTGCTTCTCAACAAGAGATTTCCAACTTTGAAACCTATCAAAAGTTTCATCTTTGGACTTCATAAAGTAAACCCATACTTTTTTAGAAAAATCATCAACAAATGAAATGAAATACCTGGCTCCTCCATAAGATAGGCATGGTGCGGGGCCCCAAACATCAGTATGAACATACTCTAAAACATCTTTAGACTTATGCTTTGTAATGCCAAAAGAAACCTTGGTCTGCTTTCCAAGTACACACATCCTTCACAAAAGTCAAGTTTTGAATGATGAACACCGTCAATCAAGCCTCGCTTTCTCAATACTTCTGAACTGCGCTCTCCAATGTGGCCCATACGAAAATGCCACAATCTGGTAGAGTCGAAATCAACTGAATCAGACTCCGCAACAGCAGTTGTACCCTTCAGCAAATATAGATTTCCAGCTTTTACCCCTTTCATTACTATCAATGAGCCATTTGTAAATTTTAATGAATCGTTTTCTATTACACTTTAAGCCAAAATTGCACAATGCTCCAATAGAGATCAAACTACGCCTTAAATCAGGTACATGCCTGACATCACATAAAGTGCGAACAACACCATCAAACATCCTAATTTTTACTGTTCCAATACCAATCATGCGACAAGAAGCATTATTTCCCATGAGAACCTCTCCACCATCAAGCTGACGATAAGTGGAAAAGGAGTGCCTATCAGGTGTCATGTGATAGGAAGCTCCCGAGTCAATAATCCACAAAGTACTCTTCATAGGAGAGGAAGAAACTGTAAAAATGCCAGGATCATTATCTGAATCTGATGTCTCCGCTGTAGATGCTGAAGCCTTCTGGGGAACAGCTTTGTTTTTATTCTCCAACTTGGGGAACTCCCTTCCGGGCTGCTCTTGACCGAGATCTGGACTTTGCTCTATCTCCACCATAATTGGGTCTACTTTTACTTCTTCCTCTCTGTGCAACAAGACTTTCAGAATCGTTCTCCATGCTCATGCTTGCTAACTTTCCTCTCTCATTTCGTTATGCAAATTTGTCTTCACATCCTCCAAGCAAATAGACGAACGTCCATAGATCATAGAGTTAACAAAAGTGTTATACTTTGCAGGTAAAGAACATAAAAGAATAACAGCTTGCGCCTCATCCTCAATCTTTACATCAGCTGCTCGAAGATTCATGACAAGTGTGTTGAGGGCATCTATATGAGCAAATACATCTATTCCAGGCCTCATTTTGAAAGAATAAAGTTTTTGCTGCAAGATGATGCAGTTGGTGAGAGACTTGTCGTAGAACTTTCTCTGAAAAGCATCCCACAATTCCTTAGCAGTTTTCACATGAGAAAACTCTCTAAGTACTTCATCAGAAAGGCTAAGTTGGATGGTAGTGAGAGCATCCTCTTCCAATTCTTCTAACTCTTCAGGTGCTAATTTCTTCAATTTCTCTGGATCTGAGACAACCTTAAATGTCCTCTCTTTCTTCAACACTGCTTCCATCTTCATCTTCCATGTGCCAAAATCCCCCTTTCCATCAAATCTAGCGACTCCATAATTTGTAGCACTTCTACCACCGTTATTCTTTACGGAAATTGACATGGTTGAAAAAGTCTTTGAACAGGACGACTAGCTCTGATACCAATCTGTAGTGCAAAATCAGAGATTTGGGCAGCGGAATATGAATAAACCCAATGATCTAGTCTGTCAACAATTTCAACAACGCCAAAAATAAAAACAAGTGGCACAAATTATAGAGAGAACAAAATTAGAAAATAGAGGAAAGAGCACACCAATTTTTAACGTGGTTCAGCTTTGCCTACGTCTACGGAGACCCAACAACTTTATTTCTCAATGAAGAAATCAGTACAAAAGATTACAAAAGAGAGAAGACTAATGGTGGATTGCCTACTTCACACAATAACATGACCCCTATTTATATAGAGGGATTTCTTAGGGATAAAGAAGAGAAGTTTCATGAAGAAAAATAAATATAATATCTTCCTTGATTTGATTGGAGCATAAATGGATGGAGCAATTATGGTCTCGATCTCTTTCCCTAAGAATTGATTCTTCATTAATTAATTGATTGATTGGCCTTTTATTTTTCTTCCAAAAAGAAAACTTTCTCCTATCTCTTTCCATGTACGAGCCAATTAATTGATTGACAATCAATCAATTTCTTTCCTTCTCTACAAATATTTGAATCATTAATTTCAACAATCATCATCGTGATGTGCAGATGGAGCAGCTAACCTGTGTTTAATTGTGTATATGCAGTAGCATGGGTGGTTCACTTCGTTGGATGGTTCTTGAGGGGATGATTAGTGATGAGAGCTATGTTTTGTTACGGTTTTTTTGTTTGTGTATATATGCTTCGATTGGGTGAGAATGTGGTTGATACATTTTGATTGATTATATATTGTTTTACGTGGATTGTAATTAGTCTGTGGAGTTGCTGAACGTTGGTTTGAAATTGATTGTAGTTAATATTTTGGAATATATTGTTTATATTGGTTTGTTTGTGCATGATTTGGGTTGAATATAATATTTGGCTATAAATTTGATTACTATTTTTATATATATGGTTGAAACAAAATTGTTATCTTTATTGAAGGAAGTGTCGTGTATGAAAAGCAACCGACTTGAAAACATGAGAGAGAAAAATATACCTATATCTCTGACGGCTTCCAATGGCAAATTGCAACACTTTCCAATAGTTTCAGACGACAATTTAGTCATTAAGATATGCAATGTGTCCACCCTAGCCATCAGAAACCGACTCAAAATGTTGTTGCAAGGCTTTAAAAGACTGTTGTTGCCATTGGAAGTCATTACAAAATTAGAATCACATTCCAACCAAACTTGCAACAGTTTTCGATGGCTTCCCAACGTCCGCCGATGGCTAATTTCCATTGAAAACCAGTGTTCCTCCTATAATGTTAATCCACAAGTAAGTTAATCAACGTAATAATGATTAGTTAATCATGACAAGAAACACCGCTTATAGAAATGGCCATGAGCGTCCACCGTCGAAGGTTGTCCCTTTTATTTTTGACGGTTAGCGACGATTGGTATTTTTTTAATTACTTCACTACTAAATTGATTTGTTAAAATTCCTTTACACTTTTAAAAATTGTGTGAAAAGTAATTTAATTCTTAAAAAATAAACAAAATATTTTATCACAATCATCCAACCTAATGACTGTTACGAACGGTTAAATTGGTATTTTTGATAATCAGTCTTTACGTAATTCGAGTATTTAACATTATTAGAAATTTAACTCTCATGATGGATATGTGCGACTATTAGTCAGTCCGTTAAGCAACTTCGATAAACTTAGTTTTGTGTAGTATTTGTAAGAATTATATATTTTTAAATTTTATATAATTAACTATAAAATTTTAACTGTATTTAGCATTATAAAATATAAAATAAAATAACCATCAAAAAATAAATTTTACTAGATCTCATGTCGATCTAAGGCCTATTTGACTTATTCCCATAAAATTATGAGAAAATAAATAGTTGCACAATGCCGACCTTTGGTTTTTTGTATATAACGGGGTTGTATACACAATTATATGATTTTTGTTTGATGATAATAAGCAAATATATATTATTATAAATGTGTTTGCACTGTACTGCTTTATATATACACAACATATAGGAATATAATATTTCTGTTTAAATAAATTGTACAGAAATTTAAATATTCACAAAGTATTTTATTTAAACACAATATTTTATTTCAATTTCAAACAGTACATCATTTATAACTCCTCTATTTGACAATCTTCATTTCATTCATATACAAATATTCTCATTACATCTCTGTCATTCACTCTATACAAATTTATCACTACAGTACACTCTACACTCATTTGTACAAAAATTTATACATTCAGAGACTCAAATACAAACACTTTCACTATTCTTGTTTTCTGCCTTCTGTCTTCTGCCTTCACAGCTTTCAGTCCAGTCACTTCAGTCTCGTTTTCTTACCTGTCACATGAAACAGAAATACACAGTACACTACAATAGAAATAATACTGAATATATGCGATTATAAATTTTATTTTTAAAATTTATTTGCCTTAGAATTGCGGTGTGTTTCTCATCATTTTTCATGACTTGATCTGATCTATGTCTAGTCAGTCTGTATATGTATTGTACAGGGACATGAAATCTTGTCTGGATGGCTGCATATACAAACGTGTATATGTATACACGTGTGCACTGCCTCGCCAATCCTGTGTGGAACTAAGGAGCAGCCATAATGGACTGTCTTGACTCAGTGCGACAAAAATAAATAAATGGTCAGGCTACAAAATCATGTCAAAGATGGTACAAGCATGAATAAATGCATAAAGTTTCATTACAACAAGGCAACATGGTCAAGCCATGCACAAGTCAATAAGGTCAGAGCAGTCCAAACAAAAGTGTCATCTGTGCAAGTGCAAGCACTGTTTGTACACATATCAATACATTGGAAAGCATGTAAACAAGATTCAGCAAGTGGATGTGGAGCTCGACATAGCAATGTTCAAGCCAAAGGTTCAGTGCATGTAACATACAAATAACACAAGCAAGTGGATCATGATGATTAAGCAAATACAAGTGTCATTGTGTATATAGCTGTATAGCCAATGTGAATCAGGCTCAAGACAACACAACAATACAACCAATGATTCAGTTCAAAGAAATTTGATCAGCTATACATGGTGAAACAGAACAGGCCAAAGTGGTGCAACATGTACAAGTCAATGGAGTGCAATCTCAGAGTAACATTGAGCATGAAGTTCATGTGCAAACAATAGTAATATAGCATAGAGAAACACAAGGTCGAACACATACATGACATGTTCAACACAGCATGGAGATGAATGCACATATGAGTGCAGCAGGGACGTTATGGCATTGCAACAATTCAAATAAACAAGTCAGTATGCATTGCTCATGGTTAAGAGATCAAAACAACATCAAATGTTTCAAAGAAGCAAGTAGACAACTATATGAAAGTAAAGTTAACATGAACTGGGTTGAATCTGTTCAACCATAGTGCAAGGCAAAAGCAAGAGACACAAATCAGTGTGCATATGTAAACTGTATGGAGATTATGCATAGTGTGTTCGCAGTTCAACTGCAGCATGGCCAACATATTTAGCAATTCAGGGATGCATATATACAGCAGTTATGCATGGCATAATAACATGGGAGTTTCGAGAAAAGGGTGACACACATAAGTTAATGGAGCAAACCAAAAAATCTACATGCACAGGTTTTTGACTAAGTTTCCATATATGAACATCACAATGCATTTTTTTTATGTCAAGAATCATTGTTTTTCGGCAAGTGTTAAATTCCTTTTTGGCCAAAGATATATTTCCAGATTTGAGCAGAACAATCTGTATACGACATTAAATCATGGCAACAAAGAGAATTAATCATTCTTGTGAATAGGGAAACAAATCGTGAAATGAATCTGCAGTTTCAAAGGACCAATTATCTTTTCAGAATTTAATCAACAACGAAATCTCGTCAAGGATTATCTCAAGCATAAATCAGAGGACTACTAGAAATCTTAAGCATGGCAATAATCTCACATTTATATTTCAGGGCCACAAATATTTTTGTTTCTAGAATTTTCATTTTCATTTTCATTTTAAACCGAAATTTGTCAAAAGAGGAATTTTTCAAAAATTAGATCAAATCACTCACGAAATCAGAGGTTAAGGGTTTTGATTTACCCTATTTATTTACACCAATATCATCACAGGTAGAGATAATCGAAAATCACTGCAAACAAAATTTGAAAGCATAAACGAAGAATTTTTTTATACTTACAAATTTTCAATCGAGAATTCCTCCAAATCAATCGAGCAAGAAACTCGAAGCAGTGGAACAATCATAGAAATTGCAACTCCATTTAATCAAGCATTGAATCGTTTTTGGGGAGGATTTCTTTCAGAAAACCCTAGCTTTTTCAATCGCAGCTGCCTTAATTTTTACAAGCGAAAGGAACGAGATCGGGTGCAAGAATAAACAAAGGGCCGGCCTATTACCATAAAAGTGGTTTTGTTAAAAAGGGGATGACCCTTTCTTTTATCTCCTAGGGTTTTGTTTTTATTTACTTTGTATTTTGTTTTTGTTTTATAATCGTCGTTTGTTTTATAGTTTGTCAAACTAGGGAAAGCAGTCAGGGTGTTGACTGACAGTTGACAGAGTCTGTAAAATCTGAGCTACTGGTTACAAAGTCGTAATCAGGGGAAATCTGATCGAGGGGATATCGGTTAGTCTAGAGTTTTGAGCGTAGAGTTAGAATAGGAGCAGGGTTTGCAAGTGTACATGGTCTTGTATGCGGGATCTATTGTATCACCTAGTAGAAACCTTTGGAATGCAGCAGTAGGCAGGATTTTGCCAAAGCTGTGTATATCTGTGTGTGATTTATTTTCTACATTTCTGTTTCTGCTATATTCTGTGATCTGTTTATTATTATATATCTCGTTAGATTTTTAATTCAATTAAAAACTGTGTTAAACCCTATTCACCACCCCTCTAGGGTTAATCCAGATCCAACAAGTGGTATCAGAGCAGGTTATTTCATTAACTCTAGAGTTATGGGCCATCCTAGTTGTCGACCGATAGAGAGTCAGTTGAGTTCATCTCCAACAATTTTCGATGGAACAGATTTCTTAAATTGGAAATCCAAAATGGAATTTTATTTAAAATCTGTTAATATTAAATGTTGGGATGTTGTTATCAATGGGTTTGATATTGTAGATAGTACTTTCAATGCTCGTGCTATGAAAATTATATTTGATTATCTTAGTACTAAATAGTTTAATCTTATCTGTCATTGTTTATCTGCACAGGAAATCTGGGATACTCTCAATACAAAGTATGGAAGATTTGACAAACACAGCTCAAAACCCGATAAAGTCACCTCAGATTCAGAGTTCTGCTTAACAGGATTTACAAATGAAAATTCAGATGGATCAGACGATGGAGATTCAATAGACAATGAGACAGGAAATTTCTCATATGAAGATTTAATTTATATGTGTGCTGATCTAACTAAGTCTGTTGATAAACTTCAATCCAAAAATAAATCTCTGAAATCTAGGAATTCTGAGTTGATCAGCAAAATTGATGATTTGGAATCACTACTGGAACATTTTAAAAATTCTTCAAATTCATATTGTAAAAATTGATCGAAATTGAAAACCAGTCTTGTTCATCACAATAAAAATGTTAAAAAGTTTGAAAAGGAAATTCCGATCTTAAGAGAAAACAAGATTGAGTTATCAAGTTTGAACAATCTTCTACAAAAGGAATTTGAAATTTTTAAGACTGATATAAATTCCAAATTTGAAATTGCTAAAAAAGAAAATTTGTTGAAATCCAATTTGATTTTGAAAGAACTTGAAATCGAGATTGAAAAATCCAAAAAATTTGAATCTGAAAGTCAAAAACATTTTGAATTTGAGATTTCTGAGTCCCAAGCCAAAATCAAATTACTTGAATTTGAAAATTCGGTTTTAAAACAACATGATACTGAAAGAAAGATCACTAATAATCGATGTTCTGATTTAATAAAAGAAAACAGTGATCTTAAATCCAATATTCAACGATTTGAATCAACTTTGGATAAATTTTCTAATGGGGAGAAATCGTTGAACATGTTGCAAAAGCAAGTTTCTATTGGAAATAAATGTGGTATTGGCTTTGAGAAAGATAATGTTTTTGAAAATGTCAATACAAATGATTTTAAAAATCCTTCAAACTGCTTTGGAAAGAATCGATTTGAAAATTCTAACTCTGATAATCTCAAAGGATTTTTGAATCATAAACATGATGTGAATTTGTTTTATAATAATCCATTTGAACAATCCTAGATCCCAAAAAGAAATAAAATGATTTTTGGAAAAACTAAACGAATTTGGGTTCCAAGGGGTACTCTAGTTGGCTCTAACGGATTGTTATACAAAAAAGATGTGAACAAAAATGTGAGTGGTTTTACAACCTTTGTTAGACCACTCGATCCTTTAAATTGTCAGGTACCAAAGGAGGCTGAGGAACTGCTTTGCTAAAAAGAATCTGTTTCAAACTGCTTCATATCATTGGATCATCCACGGTTCCTTTGCCAAGTCTGATGAGTTAGAGATTTATTTACTCACGTCAATTTCAGGTATAATTTCTGAACTCATCTTTGTAAATATTCTCTGTTCTAATTTTTTCTGTTTATTTCTCCTACTACCTCTTCTTCTATTTTTTTGTTTTTGTTTTGTCACTGCCATATATTTTTGTCTTTCTTTTATACTTTCTTAAACTTTCAATTGCAGTATTCATGGCCTTCTGGAAATTCACATTATTTTAATAGAACTCTGATATTTTTTTTAACTTTCCAGATCTTGAATTTTAACTTTTTAAATATCTGCAATTGTTTTGAAGTTTATTTTCTGATTTCTGAATTCATAACAGTGCGGATGTATTCTTGCCATATCTTGAACACTATTAATTTGAATTCTAAATTTTCAAAGATCTGGAAAATAATTGAAATTTCACACAAATCTGCTATTTTGAGTTCCTTCTAATTCATTTTAGAAAAGCTTGAAATAATATTCTCATTACAGCACACTGCTACTTCTCAGTTGTGATAATTTCATTGATTTTCAGATTGGCTTGGAAATGTTAAATTGCCTTGAATCTCAGTGATACATCTTGAAATCCTTTTATATTCATGATCAGTATGGTTGAAACTTGTTTATTTGAAATCTTATGAAATTCTTGATATTTTGAATTTCACACACCTCATAAATTTGAAATTATCAACCTTGTGTGAATAATTCATTATATCTCAACCTTAACATTGATTCAAGTGATTTCAAATAAATTATTTTTAATTTTTTTTCATGAATACCTCTCAAATTTGATGTATACGATCTGAAATTACTCTTGTACTTGTCAGAAATTCTTGTGAAAAAATCTTTGAAAATCCGGTCTTAAATCTCTCTGTTTTTCATGATGATTTGATTGAATACTAGTTTGTTTAAAATCATTTGAAATTATTGATTTATTGAATCTCACAAATATCTTGAATCTAAAACTTAATCTGGTGTGATTGATTCATTGAATCTTAAGATCTTCATATTTTCTAAAATGATTTCAAATAAACTGTATTGTTAATCTTGAATCATCTTATGTGACCGTCATCATGATAAGTATGATTTGAAAATATTTTCTGTGCTGCTCTGATATTGTTTTGAAAAATGTTTTTTTTTTTTTGAAATCATCTGCTGCTCTGATTAAAAGAAATTGATTTGTAAATATTTTTGATGATTGCTGGATTGGTTAATCTTGTCTGCTTGGGTCTTGTGATTTAAAAAAAAAATTATTGTCCCTAGTGCCGTCTTACAATCCTCATTAATAGAGACACCATTTGGTATCAGTAGTGCTGAATTTTTTGTATATATTTTTATTATTCCCTCTTGTGTTGTGTAGATCTTTTTAATTTCCTCTTGTAATTGATTTTCAATTTTAAAATTATTTATTGATTATTCATTCAGAAATTGAAATCAATAACCAAACCGAACTGTATTTATAATTCATCAAAATTATCATCAGACTTTGAAATTGTGATGAATTGTGACTGCAGTATATTTCACAATAAGAGGAGATTTATTTATATTTTCATGATGGTTGAATAATTATTATAATATCTCTGAATTGGCAATTATTTGACGACTATCTTCATTATCTTTCATCTTTCTGCCATCCATGATAATTTTATATTAATGTGAAGTATTTATTTTTCTTTAAAATCTATTTGAATAAACAGTGAAAATATTTGTGATGGAAATGTGACTGTGTTATTCTTATTCAGAATTAGAGATAATTGAAAATTTTCAATGATCCCGGTACAGTCGAGCAAAATTTCATAATATAATTAATTTAGAAATTTATTTCACAGTCCGTCTCTGTACCTACCATATTTCTATCATTCATATTGGTTTTATATACCGAGGAGTTTTTTTTTTGAAACTGAAAATGATAAAATATAATTAATACGTAAGTGTGTCTCTAACCTCATTTAAAAATCCAAGCTCTGGTCATGCATGGTTATGAGACAACTTATAATTTAAGCTGCGACTGACCTCATTTAAAAATCCAAGCTCTGGTTATATGTGGTCAGTGTGCTCTTAAATAAAAGAAAAAGAAAAAGAAAAATGTGCTAAATAGAAATTAATTTGAAATTCTGCTTGGTGTGTAAAAACTAGTCTATCAATCCATATTCTATTCTATAAA
This sequence comes from Allium sativum, assembly GCA_030737875.1. Taxonomy (NCBI): domain Eukaryota; kingdom Viridiplantae; phylum Streptophyta; class Magnoliopsida; order Asparagales; family Amaryllidaceae; genus Allium; species Allium sativum. The sequence goes on from CM060913.1 coordinate 576,651,795, forward strand.
ATATGTTGAAATTTTATGACGTATTATGATTTGTTGATTGATATATATTGGGATTTGAGATTATACGATTGTCACTTAAATTGATTGATTAATTATAGTCCAAAGCCATCACTGTTTTTGAGCCTCTTTTTTATAAAAATTCTTTTGAAAATAATTGGAAATCATTTGTTTTAAAACTCTTTCCATTATATATAAAATTCATCGTAAATCTGTCATTCTCTACAATGTGAAATATGCCACCAGTTCTTAGTTTATTATGATTTTTGTTTGACAGATTGAGATTTATGATGATCGTTCTTCCTCTTATGTTGAAATTGTATTTTCTAGTCATTCTTCATATATATTTTAAGGTCTGAATCCTTTTGATGATAACAAAAGGGAGAGAATGGATTAGATTTTGATTTATGAGTGAGTATTTTATAATATTTTAATTCTGAAAATTAAATTCATTCAGTATTCTTTTCACTCATGCACAGTTAAAGGGGGAGTTTCTATTGTAGGGGGAGCATTTAAATAGGGAGAGTAATATATTTCATTTATTCAAACACATTTATATTCAAAATCTTAAATATTTGTTTGTCATCATCAAAAGGGGGAGATTGTTGTATATAACGGTGTTGTATACACAATTATATGATTTTTGTTTGATGATAACAACCAAATATATACTATTATAAATGTGTTTGTACTGTACTGCTTTATATATACCCATCATATAGGAATATAATATTTCTGTTTAAATAAACTGTATAGAAATTTAAATATTCACACAATAATTTATTTAAACAAAACATTTTATTTCGATTTCAAACAGTACATCTTTTATAACTCCTCTATTTGACATTCTTCATTTCATTCATATACAAATATTCTCATTACATCTCTGTCATTCGCTCTATACAACTCTATCACTACAGTACACTCTACACTCATTTGTACAAACATTTATACATTCAGAGACTCAAATACAAACACTTTCACTGTTCTTGTTTTCTGCCTTCTGTCTTCTTGTCTTCTGCCTTCACAACTTTCAGTCCAGTCACTTCAGTCTCATCTTTTTACCTGTCACATGAAATAGAAACACACAGTACACTGCAATAGAAATAATAATGAATATATGCGAATATAAATTTTATTTTTAAAATTTATTTGCCTCAGAATTGCGGTGTGTTTCTCATCATTTTTCATGACTTGATCTGATCTGTGTCTAGTCAGTATGTATATGTATTATACAGGGACAGGAAATCTTGTCTGGATGGCTGCATATACACACGTGTATATGTATACACGTGTGCACTGCATCGCCAATCCTGTGTGGAACTGAGGAGTAGCCACAATGGACCGTCTCGACTCAGTGCAACAAAAATAAATAAATGGTCGGGCTACAAAGTCATGTCAAAGATGGTACAAGCATGAATAAATGCATAAAGTTTCATTACAACAAGGCAACATGGTCAAGCCATGCACAAGTCAATAAGGTCAGAGCAGCCCAAACAAAAGTGTCATCTGTGCAAGTGCAAGCACTGTTTGTACACGTATCAATACATTGGAAAGCATGTAAACAAGATTCAGCAAGTGGATGTGGAGCTCGACATAGCAATGTTCAAGCCAAAGGTTCAGTGCATGTAACATACAAATAACACAAGCAAGTGGATCATGATGATTAAGCAAATACAAGTGTCATTGTGTATACAGCTGTATAGCCAGTGTGAATCAGGCTCAAGACAACAAAGCAATACAACCAATGATTCAGTTCAAAGAAATTTGATCAGCTATACATGGTGAAACAGAACAGGCCAAAGTGGTGCAACATGTACAAGTCAGTGGAGTGCAAGCTCAGAGTAACATTGAGCATGAAGTTCATGTGCAAATAATAGTAATATAGCATAGAGAAACACAAGGTCGAACACATACATGACATGTTCAACACAACATGGAGATGAATGCACATATGAGTGCAGCAGGGACGTTATGGCATTGCAACAATTCAAATAAACAAGTCAGTATGCATTGTTCATGGTTAAGAGATCAAAACAACATCAAATGTTTCAAAGAAACAAGTGGATAACTATATGAAAGTAAAGTTAACAAGAACTGGGTTGAATCTGTTCAACCTTGGTGCAAGGCAAAAGCAAGAGACACAGATCAGTGTGCATATGTAAACTGTATGGAGATTTTACATAGTGTGTTCACAGTTCAACTGCAGCATGGCCAACATATTTAGCAATTCAGGGATGCATATATACAGCAGTTATGCATGGCATAATAACATGGGAGTTTCGAGAAAAGGGTGACACACATAAGTAATGGAGCAAATCAAAAAATCTACATGCACAGGTTTTTGAATAAGTTTCCAGATATGAACATCACAATGCATTTTTTTATGGCAAGAATCATTGTTTTTCGGCAAGTGTTAAATTCCTTTTTGGCCAAAGATATATTTCCAGATTTGAGCAGAACAATCTGTATACGACATTAAATCATGGCAACAAAGAGAATTAATCATTCTTGTGAATAGGGAAACAAATCGTGAAATGAATCTGCCGTTTCAAAGGACCAATTATCTTTTCAGAATTTAACCAACAATGAAATCTCGGCAAGGATTATCTCAAGCATAAATCAGAGGACCACTGGAAATCTTAAGCATGGAAACAATCTCGCATTTATATTTCAGGGCCATAAATATTTTTGTTTCCAGAATATTTCATTTTCATTTTAAACCGAAATTTGTCAAAAGAGGAATTTTTCAAAAATCAGATCAAATCACTCACGAAATCATAGGATAAGGATTTTGATTTACCATATTTATTTACACCAATATCATCACTGGCAGAGATAATCGAAAATCACTGCAAACAAAATTTGAAAGCATAAACGAAGATTTTTTTTTTATACTCACAAAATTTCAATCGAGAATTCCTCCAAATCAATCGAGCAAGAAACTCGAAGCAGTGGAACAATCATAGAAATCGCAACTCCATTTAATCAAGCATTGAATCGTTTTTGGGGAGGATTTCTTTCAGAAAACCCTACCTTTTTCAATCGCAGTCGCCATAATTTTTACAAGAGAAAGGAACGAGATCGGGTGCAAGAATAAACAAAGGGCCGACCTATTACCATAAAAGTGGCTTAGTTAAAAAGGGGATGGCCCTTTCTTTTATCTCCTAGGGTTTTGTTTTTATTTACTTTGTATTTTGTTTTTCTTTTATAATCGTCGTTTGTTTTCTAGTTTGTCAAACTAGGGAAATCAGTCAAGGTGTTGACTGACAGTTGACAGAGTCTGTAAAATCTGGGTGACTGGTTACGAGGTCGTAATCAGGGGATATCGGTTAGTCTAGAGTTTCGAGCGTAGGGTTAGAATAGGAGCAGGGTTTGTGAGTGTACATGGTCTTGTTTGCAGGATTTGTTCTATCACCTAGTAGAAACCTAAGGAATGCAGCGGTAGGTAGGATTTTGCCGAAGCTGGGCATATTTATGTGTGATTTATTTTCTGCATTTCTGTTTCTGCTATATTCTGTGATTTGTTTACTATTATATATCTTATTAGATTTTTAATTCAGTTAAAAACTATGTTAAACCCTATTCACCCCCCCCCCCTCTAGGGTTAATCTAGATCCAACATAGTTTTATATTCATTGTTGTCTATCAACGTTTGGACAAAATGTCCTTCGTTTGAAACTCAGATGACCTAGATTCAAGACTAAATTTGAACCACGTATGCTTGGTATAAGGGCAATATTATTACTAGCGAAACGACCTGTTTTAGGTTTAAAAAATTCCCGTCATTTCCTTAATAACCTGATCATACAGCTTTGTAAACACATTATCAAGCATTCGTGTTTCAAATTTGGTCTCGATTTGAGGCCGTCTAACTTTTGAATGGAGGACTTTTAGTTCGAATATCAACGAACGACTACATAATTAAAACTAAAGATCAGCACCATGTAGCCGCTTATTTTTTCATTTCTTGGAATAGATCCGATATACGTTAGGTCATACAAGATCCAATAAATTTTAGTTTTCCATGATTATTTAATTATATATATATTTTTTAATGCTAAATATAAATAAAAATCCATTAATTATATAACGGTTTTAAAAAGTATTTTAATTTATAGAAATCTCAGACAAAAGCAAGTTTATCGAACTCCGACTAAAAGGCACATGGATTGATCACCAAAGTAAGATTTTCAGTAATGCTAATACAGGAAAATACCTTGAAGGACAAAATGAAAAATAAAATAAGAAAAATAGACTAAAATTTTGTCCATAAGGATAAATTTTAGTGTAAAGGGAGAAATTATGGTAGACCCGTTAATTCCTCCTTTTATACTAAAATTTGTCCTTATGAATAAAATTTTAACCCCTTGTGCTTATGAAATAATTTTTTTTCTTTTCATTTTGTCCTTGAGGCTAAAACCCAATGCAAATATCTTAATTACACGAAACAAATCATTAAAATTACCAATTTAACCAATCATATTGGTCATTGCCATCACTAAAGTGGATACCACGTACTAGGAGTGAGCATTGTTCAGTTAAACCGACCAAACCAATTTGTTTTGGTCGGTTTGGTTCGGTTTTGAAATTAAATCAGTTTGTAATTGATTCAGAAAAATATTATGTTCGGTTATCAGTTTAACCAAATTAATTGAAATTTTACTATATTTTTAAGACTATCGATACTATAATAAATATTTTAGGTTAGTTTAGTTATTTAAGTAAATTTTAATCATTACCCACGTGCTAAGATTAATATTAGAAGGCAAAAGAAATAATAAATAATTGTACTCTAATCATATATTTATAATTTATTTCAAATTATAGTGAATATTTCAAACACAAACTGTAAAACATTTTTAGTTCGGTTTAATCGGATAACCAACGAACCAATCAAAGTTAATTTTGTTGGTTTAGTTTGAATTTAATTTTTATTACTTTTAGTTCGATTTGAAAATTTCATCATCGGATAAACTACACTCATCCTATGAGTTAATTTTATTCTGACTCTGGACACAAGGACGCGTAGACTAATAGAATGTCTAAGCCGCCAACTACACCTGCAATGATATTTCCTCCTCCTCCATCAACCTTGTCATTAATGTTTGACTCTTTACTAAAGACTTGTACTTGATTTCATCTCAACCGTTCATCCTTTTCTATAAGATTGTTCTCATTCCCAAAGCTTCTTTATAATACAATAAACTAACCTTTATACAACAAAATCATATTCACAATTTTGCTTGGATCATGTCTGCAAAGGTGAGCACATACCGTACTCCAATTTCGTATCTATCTTCAGGGTTTTCTGGTCATCTTCTTATATTATACTCCAGTATATAAAACAATAAAATAACTGTAGTTTATTGTTCTGTTCAGAAAGTTGTGGTGAAAGTTGATCTTCATGACGACAGAGACAAAAGAAAAGCCTTGAAAGCCGTAGCCAAGATTCTACGTACTGAATCTTTATCAATATTATTGTTATTCTTCAGTTTTTTTTTCATGTATACAAATAAGTTTGGTTAATGTTTCTAAACTCTGTTATTAATGACAGATATTGATTCAATAGCAATGGACACAAAGGACATGAAGCTGACTGTAGTTGGAGACATTGACCCAGTAGACGTCGTGAACAGACTACGGAGATACTGGAACACAACCGTAGTAAACATTGGCCCAGCGAAAGAACCGGAGAAGAAGAAAGACGATAAAAAGGACGACAAAAAAGATGAGAAGAAAGACGATAAAACGAAAGATGACGGCAAAAAAGACAACAAAGATTTGATGCCTTACTATCCACATATGATGCCATACTACCAATACCCGATGTATACTCCTCAACAGAATTATCCCCAACAAGTCGCAACTCATTATCCTCCTATGTCTGCGCCTTACGCCATGCAAGAAGAAACCCCAGGCACTTGTGTTATTTCTTAAGCTAAAGTCGACTTGTGATGCATGTGGGATTTATTAAATTTTGGCTATGTTTCTTTCATTTGTTAGTTCAGTTATATAGGATGAGATTAAGCTCATACTGAAGGCTTTATTTTGATGTACAAAACTGTATGCAAAATTGTATTATAAAAAAAGGGGTATATAATACAGTATTTAACTTTTTTGAATTATGGTCACAGTACGAATTTCATATATGAAAAAGACCATGTAATGATGTAAGGATTTTAATGATTCAAAGTTGAGTTGGGGATATTTTGCTTTGACTTTCAGTATTTTTGGCTTAGACTGAAGCTTGCATGCAACTCCAATGTCTTAATTTTTGTGGACGATTACACAGCAACTGATGGTCATTCAAACATCAGGATTGAAAAATTATAAATTGATTAGTTCAAATCAGCGAAGTAAAGAAAACTGTGTTCAGCAAACCACACATAAACATACAAACATTGTAAATAAAATTTTCAGAGCAGATCATGAACTGAATGCAACGGTTTGTCTGGAACATGTCACTGTCGCTAATGATGCAGGGTTAGCTTAACTTTGTAATATGTCCTTTCATATTGATTACATTAATTATTTTGACTCATTAATTAGCTCTTCTTTTTTGCAGAGGTTGATTTCATACAGCATGAATTTTAGTCAGTTTTCCCCATTCATTGAATAGAAGAATCCACTCCGATCTACATCATAGTCTACAATGATCAGTAATATACACTTTGAGAAGAAACTTTGAATCTGAAAAGATCTGCAAACTATTCTTAAATGTTACTTATTGTATAGCACACATGCGTTAGAAACCTTAAAATACATCAAAGTTGTCTCTAAAAGTAATGACAAAACAAAAGATAAATGAGTTTGTAATATTTACCACTATATATATTGTTTGGGAAATAATTAGATATCCAAAGTCTTTATACAATAGTTTCAGACACCTAGGACTTCAATAAAGGTTGAATCACAATAAAATTAATATTTACACAAGATGCTGAGCTTATGGTGGTGATGTCCAAAATAATTTTATTCATTTCGTTGGATTTGATTATGAATGATGATAACAATAGTAAATTACATATGTCATGCATTATATATTTCTTCGGTAAGCTGGGAAATCACGATCCTTCAAAGTAAAGAGTTGTTCACATTTGGGTGTCCAATTATGTTATGGGTAGGGTCTAATTAATTAGTTTTACTAAGATTATTAATTTAATTGCAAATCGTAGTCAAAGAGCCCAGCAATATAATTAAATGTGAAAAAAAATAAGGTGTACGTTGTTTTTATTGAGTTATTTATTTAATGCAAATTGCTGGTGACGTTACATGAAATATGGGTTACTTAACACGATTATAAAGCTAATGGATGGAACCAGTAGATGAAGATATTAAAAGGACCTGTTATACTTTACTAGAAACCGAGTGTTTAACGCTACTGAGCTGTGTTTTAACTTTTAAGAGATATTCATGAGTACTATGTGTGTGTGCGTGTGTGTACACACACTGTAAACTGTACTTCTATCACGTACAAATCCATATATTTTCGTAATGTCTCGTAGAAAATTCTGAAACACTATACCTAAACGGGTAGCTTGCAAGGAATAATGAGCTGCTATTTTGGATTGAAGCGTTACTGTTAAACAGCTTGAACTGGTGATTTAGGTCTTTAAAGAAGCAGCACAGTATGCAACATGCAACTTCAATAGCTTTTGCAGTTAAAACTGCCTTTTCAGTAGGACCTCAGGATTAATCAGGGACAATGGATTTGAGGAGTAATATTATTCTTTCATCTTTTCTTATCTGTGCAAGGAAGTTGACATCGTTTGGCTATAAATTATAAAGCTATGGATGGAACCAGTAGATAAAGATATTGAAATTAAATGTCATATTTCATCAGAAAACTGAGCGTACGGAGCTGTGTTTTAATTTTGCGTTAAGTATACTTTATATATACATATATGAGTAGCGTTCAATGACACCCCAAATAGTAACCACCCTATTTGCCTTTCTATATAAACCAAACATTTATTTTATGTGTGTGTGTGTGTATATATATATATATATATATATATGAGCATTACGGTACCACTATTATATTGCACGTGAATACACCTCCTTAATCTCAGCCATACAATACTCCACCCATTCACTCTTTCCATTTTAATATTCTTTTTTAGTGGAAAGAGAGAGAATGAGTGAAACATTGTATTGCTGAGATTAAAGGGAGCGTTCACGTGCAATATAAGAGGTGTAGCGGAGCCAGGGACGGATCTACTCCTATCCCAGCTAGGGCAGGTGCCCTAGCTCAAAATCCCCAATCGTGGCCAAAAGTCTTCAAATCTGATCGCTAGCCCCTGCTGAATCGAAGCTTTTGCTCTAGGTGGAGGTTGGCAAACGAAATTTGAACAAGAATATGAGGTGCAACTCGATTTGGCCCTAGCTAAGCTAGGAAGCTAGGTCCGCCACTGAGCGGAACGCTCCTTATATATATATATATATATATATATATATATATATATATATATATATATATATATATATATATGTATGTATGTATGTATGCGCGCGCGCACGCATGCATATACAGAGAAGGGCGCTTACATATACACATGTTGGAAAAGATACATTTCGTGCAAATTCATGCTTTTGCAGTAAAAACAGTCTTTTTAGTAGAACCTCATGTTTAATCAGGGAAAATGGGGTTGAGAAATAATAATTTTCTTTTCTTCTGTTCTTATTTTTGTAAGGAAGACGGAAGTTGACCTCATTTGGCTGTAAATTATTTGGGCAATTCATAGTAGGAATTGAAAAAATCCATTCCCAAGAATCCCAACTACTCTTATTTGAAACAGGCATTACTGACATATGATTGAAACTACAGTAAATAAATTATAGCTGAACCATAAAAGAGCAATGCTAAGAACACTCTCCCTAAGGGAGAGTGAGCTTATACTTACCACCTGATTGGTGGAAATGGGTTGACAGTTATTAATATCATATAGCTAATGATTGATGCAACTCATTTCCACCAATTAGGTGGCAAGTATAAGCTCACTCTCCCTTAGTGAGAGTGTGCTTAGCATTGCTCACCATAAAATTTGAAAGTTGGTAATTTCAACTAGCAAACAGTAACCGACAGCTGAATACATAATATTCTAGCCTGCATGAATCTAAAAGAACATTCAACACAAAGAAAATATGCCTTTTTGAATACTTGATTAGCTGGGCTTGGTCCTGTCCCCTGTGATAAGGAAAAGTGGAAAATATTTATTTCTGATGGCATAATAATCAAACTTGCATTCCTTTCCATTTCCACATAAAATCATTTGACTAATTTTGGTCATACGGAATTTGATTAGTGACTCAAATTTATAACTTTGACAAGAAGCAATTAGAACCCCTACAAATAATTAACTGAGCATGATAAACAGGACAAATTTCAAATTGTGAAAAGAAAAAGAAAAAAGGAATAGACAATTTAAATTTTAAACCTCCTTATAAAATTATCACAAAAAAAAAAAAAAAAAATCCTTGTTTTACTTGTATCATCTTTTCATAATTGCTCATTTCAAAAATGCACAAGCATAAATTTAAAAGAATTGTATTTACTCATTTTTGAAATGGAGATTTTATTGTGAAGGACAAACTTTTCAAGTTCAAGGACAACCCATCAAAATTTTATTCTTAAGGGCAATACATACTGTAAAACTGATATCACAAATACTTAAAAACTGATAGTTAAATTCTGATATCATACACACTAGAAAACTGATACTTAAAAAATTCCGATATTATGCACACTGTAAAACTGATATCTAAAATTTGGTGCTCTGTCCTTTAAAATAAAATCTCAGCAGGTCGTTCTTACAGCTGAAAAAGTCCGTAATTTTGTTCTTGATGCTATTTTCCTATTTTGATAATTTGCAAATACAAACTTTGTGTAAATTCCAAAAGTGTGCAAGTAAAAACGTAAAAAATAATTTGTATTTGTACACTTCTGAAATGCGCAATTTCAAATTCAGGATTTACATTTCAAAAGTGGGCAAACAAAAACTTAACAAAAAAAAGAGGAATTTCTTTAAGGATTAATTGACAAGAATAATCCGAAGTTTAACGTGTCCGCCCATATCAATCTGAAGTTTGCGTTATTTAAAAATAATCCCAAGTTTAGGGGGTGTCTTCCCAAATTGATCTCATTTTCCCGATGACCTGTTATAGCAGGTTTCCATATCATGAACAGTTGGTTCTTCTTTCTTGCTCGTTAGTGACATCAACACAATTCATTAGTTACTTCTTCTTCAAAATTCACATATTTTCTCAGCACAATAATTCCCCGTTCGCATAATCTGATTTGAATTTCAAAAGAAGAGAAAAAAAACAAGTTAACGGCCTTCACCTTCTAAATAAGTTGATTCCTACCGCTCAAACTTCCATCTGTTCACAACCCCAGCCATCGATTCATCTACCAACGCGATCGAATCTGGATTCACACGCTTGGATCTGAACAATTAGAAATTTCTCTTGATTTTGATGATATAGGAGAATGAACCATGCCTGAAACACCAAATTAACACTTGCAAAGCTACAGTAATAATATTCTGGTGTACTGAACCCAATCAACACCAGAACAATTACCCTTATTCCTAGTGAAGTAGACACAATGCCACCTGACAAATGTTTCACAATGATAAACATGCCAGTCTGATTCACTATCCAACAAAGAAAGGAATCCGCCATGCCTTTTGGAAGGAGAACCGAATTATCTGCAAAATAATGATTTCTAATTACGTAAGCCGGCTAATATTACTTAGTGCAAATTATTTGAGTAGCAATAAAGACTGAAAACGCAGTACAGTAACAACTAACAAGAACCGATATGCAGACACTTCTATTTCAATTTATTCTATAATCTATGTATCATGGGACAGCGCTGACGCAATATGGAGATGTTGATGAACATAAGTTTCGTTCATTATACGACCCATTTTACAGCCTGTATCATTTTACAGCCACTACCAAACATGCTTTCCCAGTACCACCCTTCAAATATTTCAAATAGCAACCCACAAATGCTAGCTTCTAGAAACAACCCGGCCCTGCCAATGGCTCAAAACTATTTCTCTAGGGCTCAACAGTTCGATCAATCTTCTCTTCAGCAACAACTATTGCATCAACAACAACAAACTCAACAGCAGCACCAGTAGAAGCAGCAGTCACAACTACAACTCCCTTAGCTACCGCCATCAATGCTTTCACAAAATCCTCCAAGTCAACTAATGGTCCCAAATGCAAACTTGAGTTCGTTGGACCTGAATTCAGTTAACTAATAAGGCAACTGCTCAGTAGTTACATTTGTTAAGGCTGCAGCAGTTGCAGCTGAATTTTTATCAATAGCAGATGGCTCCTTAGTAAATGGCTCAGCAGCAACTCAATTCGCAGCAAATTAGTTCCCAGTTAGGTCAGCAACAGATGACTCAGCAACAGATGAATGGATTTAGGGTGGGTAGCGCTAGTAAGACGAGAAAGCAGATCTTGAATTAGCACAGCGAAACTGATAGGGAAGAGGAAGGCAGCGAGTCGTCGAAGGTGGAGACACACTCAAACATGAGCAGCGAAAAGTGGTAGGAAATTGATGGAACTGGAAACAACACCGGTTTGAAACGACGTTGACTAAAGAAAGCAAATAGAGGAGCTTGCGTAACAAACCAGTGAACTAAACGAAACAGCAAGATGGATCGGAAGTAAGGAGCTATAGGGAATGATTTCGAGGTGGAGGGAGGATTTTGATGGACAAAGAAATAGATCTAAAGGAGAAGAAATGAACTAACGCTTGATCATGGAAGGCTGAAACTTAAAACCGGGAATAACAGGTCATCAGGGAAATGGGATCAATTTGGGAAGACACACCCTAAACTTGGGATTATTTTTAAATAACGCGAACTTCAGATTAATATGGACAGACACGTTAAACTTCGGATTATTCTTGTCAATTAATCCTTTCTTTTAAATGACAAACTTACCAATTTTTTAGTCAAAAGTTTACAAAGTTTTGAAATTGGTGAGAAGGACAAAACTTAGGCAAAAGTGGAATTCAGGGGGTCCACTCCCATTTTCTACTCTCATTTTCACTTTTACCCTACAACTTATCATTCTCCCCAATTTTAAAACTTGTCATACTTTTGACTAAAATTTTTGCTAACTTTGTCCTTCTCTCTATTTTCCAAAAAAAAAAAAAAAATCTTACCTAATTATGAAATGCAAAAACTATAAATGAACGCTTATTTTTACACTAAGCTTCTAATGAGGCATGTTCTTGCTATAAAAATATTCCTAGTTCATTTTTTTTTTCCTAAAATATACTACGTAGAGCTAAAATTTACGATCAGTACACTACAAGAAAATATGCTATTTTCGACGACTCGAAACAATCGGTGGTTGTTGGAAACCGTCAGAAATAGTCGTCGCTTTTAGAGGCATCGGTGAACAGAGTTTTTGAAAGCTTTCGACATAGCCCGTCGTTTGTAATTCCGACGACTATAGGTGATTAGTGTCGGTTTCCGACGTCTTTCGTCGACCGTCAGAAACCGTTAATGAGACAACCCCAAACCCCGTACTGGCGATGGCAAGGGCAATCCTTGGAATATAACACATAAACAGATAATAGCAGAACAGAATTAAATAAATACACCAGATAATGCACAATAGAATATACTGGATAAACGTAATCATCAGAGTTACACAGTATATAGGATCATACTTAGCACAAATACAGTTCAGCTATACATAAATGTCTACAGCGGAAACAAACATAATGTACAATAAGAGCTGAACAACATAAAAAGAGATAAATGATAGAATCCATCTTCAGCTCCAGCTATCCAGAAAGAGCCAGCTAAACCTGAATACAAGGCTGCCCGTGTAGAAAAAGGGGCACCCGAGTTTGAAAGTGAAACAAACTACGAGTCGGTCATGGGACTGGTATGAGAAATCCACATAGCACATCTCAAATATGGCTAATCACAGGACCACGCCACTTTTGTGGAACGGGCTTACTCCATCGGATTGCCAGTTCTTTAAAACAAATAATTCTTTTAAACATCGCAATGCTTTTTATAAAAATGAAGCCATTATAAGACTCAGTTCCCATCACACAATGCAACGCAAACCGGAGGATAGAGTTTTTACCTTATAACGGCCAAAATATGCTTGATACGAATAAAACAAAAGCATTTGATATTACTACTAGTGTTTATATGTTTCAAAAGCAATTTCAAATCATAAGTATCAATCATAGACGGCATTAATGCCCCATACCACTATGTCGCCATATATAGGTATACAATCAAAACCGCACAGTCACGTATTTGGAAATTGGATTTCCGTCATGAACTAAGGCAAAAGATAGTCCTTACCGAATTTGAGACAATCTAGCCCATGTCTCAGGCACAGTCGCAACCGTACCTTGGATCGTCAGGGCCGGTCCACACGGAGTGGATTATAATGCCTGAACAATGCGTTCCTCCGCCCTTTGGGGCGTAAATGAGCCAACAAATGACTCCATCGGTCCCGGATCGACCGATATAACCAAGGCGCCTCGCAACAGTAACAACCACATAAGTCAAACTCGTCAGGGCATGTAAAACCACTGACGCCACTTCTAGCTAGAAAGAAAACGCACGTCCCCCCTGAGGTCCTCTCCCGTTTCTGGTTCATACCGGGGTGTGAGGCTCGCGATTTCACGTTATACACAAAGCTTCGCCACACAGGCGGTGCTTTGATCATCACCACAAGACTTTGCTTTTCAGCAGAAACCCTGATCACTGCATCTTAGCATGCCACACAGGCAATTCACACCGTGCAACTGATAGCTATCAATCACACAGGATAAATTCCAATGTCAGACACATTGTCCATTTGCAAGTCCGTTCTGGGTCTGAACGAAACCGGAGGCACTATATACCTCGCAAACCTATCGACCTCCACGTATGTCTGGACGATCACCACTCACTATCCATATTTCAGGATGCCTCCCAATTAGGACATCAGTTACCATCCAAACGAGGTGAAGATCTCCGGTCTTCAACCATCGTCTTCATCTTCGATTTCTTATCGTCGATTCAGTTATTCAGAATGGGATAAACCCGGTCTTTCTGAGCAACACGCGTATATAATAAATAAGTGCTACACAAACACACATACGCATCATTTCAATTCATTAGTCGCTAACCGTAAATCAGTAAGAGAACGATTTCCCAAATATTAACCCCGAAGGCCGAAACCAACATCATATCAACACCCAGGAAACCATTCGACTTAGCCAACCTTCAGTTAGTTTCTAAATTTCACATCCATATCGTTTATAATATTCTATAACGATTTATCGCCATTTTTATTTATTTTAAAATAGCCAATTTATTCAAACGACGCTTCGGGCCATAACGCGGTCGTGGCGCTGTTTTTCTTCAGATTTGATTTACACATATCTGAAAATCTAACCGTTGGATCTTCACAAAATTTACATCATTAGAAAGATCTTTTCAAAACGAATCCAACGGTTCCAGTTTCGGGAAAATCCGACGGTCGGATCTCCCGGTATAATCGTTTGAAGTTTCGATTTCAAAATACGAACTGCAGCGTCGTTATTCGATTTAATATAATTATATATATATATATATATAATCGATTCTGGCGCTGTTTTTCTTCAGATTTGAATTAAACATTCCAGACAATCCAACCGTTGGATCTTTACAAAGTTGGTGCCGTTGGAAAGATATTTCCAAAGCGAACCCAACGGTTGCGGTTTCGGGAAAATCCGATAGTCGGATCTCCCGCACTAATCGTTTGAAATCACGGTTTCGAAATACGAACTGCAGCTTCGTTATTCGATATATTTCAATTATATATATGTGTATATATATATATATCGATTCTTCGATTTCAAAGCTATATTTTTTTCATACATTTGATAAAAATGATATTTTTATCTAACTGTCTTCTATTTCAACACTTCACTATTTTTAACAATTCATGTATATAATAGAAATGTGATTTTTAATGTAAAACAATTTATTTCAAAACACGACTATTTTATATAGTTCATATAGATGATAAAATATGATTTTTATTATAAAACAATTTATTTCAAAATATGAATACCATTCAACACATGAATTTCAATTCAACGAATGAATTTTGATTCAACACATGAAGGTTTTCTATAGTTTATATATATAGATAAAAAAGGTGATTTTTATATTTAAAACACGAATACCATTCAACACATGAATTTCTATTCAACGAATGAATTTCAATTAAACACATGAAGGTTTTCTATAGTTTATATATATAGATAAAAAAGGTGACTTTTATATTTAAAACACGAATATCATTCAACACATGAATTTCTATTCAACGAATGAATTTCAATTCAACACATGAAGGTTTTCTATAGTTCATATATATAGATAAAAAAGGTGATTTTTATATTTAAAACACGAATACCATTCAACACATGAATTTCTATTCAACGAATGAATTTCAATTCAACAATGAAGGTTTTCTATAGTTTTTATATATAGATAAAAAGGTGATTTTTATATTTAAAACACGAATACCATTCAACACATGAATTTCTATTCAACGAATGAATTTCTATTCAACACATGAAGGTTTTCTATAGTTTATATATAGATAAAAAGGTGATTTTTATATTTAAAACACGAATACCATTCAACACATGAATTTCTATTCAACGAATGAATTTCTATTCAACACATGAAGGTTTTCTATTCAACAGACGAATATAGTTTCAAAATAGGAAAATAATTCTGATACATGAATATTATTCAAAATTTCGGCAGCATAACGGCAGGGTAGTTAAAACTGGGACCGTCCCTAGTACGGCTCCTCGCTCTACCTTAAAGCCTCGCAGCTTTTGACAATGGGGAATCATGCATCTAGTTCGCACGCAGGCGGCATGTATATTTTTTTCATTTCCACAAACTAATCCTATGTGGTTTCAACCAAATATTTCTCAACCACAAACGGGTATTTTTCAACCACAATCAATCAATTTCACCACAAACAATTTCAATCAACCATTCGCTATCAATCAATTTTCACACCAATCACAACCAATAAATATCGTCCATTGTTTGTGGACGAGGGGCGTATATATATATATAGCATTTCACTTCTATTTCAACACATATATAATTTTTACAACGCATATACAACTTATACATCGAACGTACAACTTATACAACGCTTATACAAGAGGTGTACAATGCTTATATAACTCATACATCGATTATATAATTTATACATCGTCGTTTTCCATATTGTTTATAATTAGAAATCTCACATTGGGTTCCACTCCACCAAAAATAGCAGAAGGCTCAGAAAAATATGCGGTCTCTTCTAGAATGTAGAAGACATCCACACGAGTCCACTGTCTCTTGTTTCACTGGATTTTGACAAGGAACGAAAAAGATATGATTTTTACAAATTTGCAACACTTAAAAGTATAAAAATCAGTTCAAAATAAATTAGCCGTATACCTCAACTTGATGTTCAAAACTAGGTTTAAGGTTTTCGGCGAATCCTTGAAGCGAGGTGGCGATCGGGCTACGCCACGCGAAAGAGCTTCGAGAGGCGCTCCAGGGGGTGGTGGTCGCAGCCTGTTCGATTGTCGGAGGAAGGAGATCTGGCGGCGGGAAGTTCGAAACTTCCTGGGTCTCGTTCTCTTCGATGGGGAGGAGGGAGAAGGCGAAGGTGGGTCAGATTTGGAGAGGAGGGTCGGCGCTGTCGAGGTAGGGTGGTGTCGGCGCTTGTAGGTGGCTGAGGCGGCGGGTTTTTGGTCGGGAAGTAGGGAGCACGAGCCGCCGTCGATCGGGGGGAATAAAAGGGTTTTTCAATTTTTTTTATTTTTAAAATTATGAAAGAAATAATTTGATTGGTCGGGGCTTTTAAAAGGGGTTTTCTAACACGACCTCCAATCCGAACCCAACGACTATCGTCCCTAGCGTTTTACCCCCATTCCGAACACAATGGGATATGTTTCGAAGGCCTATTCGAATGTTTCAGTCAGTTTTCATTCAAATTAAAATATAAAACATTCAATATTCGATTCGAACGTACATTTCAATTTGCCAGGGCCACAAACTGATTCTAAAAATTCCCGAAAAATAAATCTAGATATGTTTTGACGATACGGTCCCAACAAAACTAGTTTCGTCGAATTCTGAGACCGTTTGAAAAATGGCCCATTTCTGGTCGATCCAATTTAACTGTAATTGACCAAAACACATTTTCCTTTGCCACGCTCACATATTGACTTCAAAAATTATGAAATTTGAAACCTAGCAATAGTTTAACATTTCGGATCCAACAAAAGTGGTTTCGTCGAATTCCGAGATCGTTTGCAAAATGGTCATTTTCACGGGCTATATAATTTCCATAGCGACCTTTCAGAAAATTCATTTGGCCATAACTTTTGCTTTCCGCTACGAAACTTCGATTTTTCAGATTCGTTAGAAAGGTATTCACTAACAGATTTAAATATTTTTGGTTTCACTCAAATCCGTTTTGTTTTGCACCCGGTACAGTCAGTCAAAGTTTGAATTCAAATTTTGAAACTACCGCGCCATTTCAGGCCTTGTTTATAATTAGAATTAATTATATTCGTTTTCAAACGTCGATTCAAACTCACTTTTCATTGCTATTATTTAAAATATTTATATTAAATATTAAAAATCCATTATTTTAGCCAATTTAAATTTTTTAAATTGGTTCAGATTTTCCGGGTCGTTACAATCTCCCCCACTTAAAACTTTTCATCCCTGAAAAGGAACAAAGTCGAAAGTGGTTTGATTGATCAACTCTACGTTCAATCTGGCTTCCATTCTCCAACTTTTCAGTTTCTGAGAATTTTCAAATTCTTCAAAAATTTGGCTAACACCCGGAATTTTCGAAAAATTTCGCCATAACCTCCTTTGTACGGGGAGAGGTTTGGAAATTTATTGGGCCGTATTAGGTACCCAATAAATCCTAATAAGCATACACATATTTATAGTGATATATTCCGGTGTTTACAAGGGAGCGTGTATAGGTAATAACTCCAGAGAATAAATTCTCGTCACCCTGTCAAATCCTGAGGGAGTGTGTATTTTTAATTGCTCCAGAGGATAAATCCTCGTCGCCTCGTCCCGTGTGGGAAATAAATATCCATGTGCCGTATCTAATGACTAGAGAGACGTGATTATTGTCAACTCCAGACCCATGTGGGGTTTTTATTAATCTGGCAATTTTATCGTTACAATTTTATATGGTCATATCGGTCATCAGTTCAACCTGTAAAATATAGTCATCGCCATACAAGACTCTCGCTCGTATGGTAAATCTTCCACCTCGTCACACAAGCTCCAAATGCTTATGTGGTATATGATAAAGTATGCCTATCTTCAAGAAGTATGCCATGCAGTGTAGTTCAAAATTAATTGTTACTATCCTATGGTGATGTTTATTATTACACACAGAATAACCAGCACTCCGCATCCAATGGCATTCACAGGAGTTGATATAATAATATTTCGCATCCAACTTATTAAGGTTTACCTATTTGTCGGGCACGCAATTAAAATCTTTACTCAACAGCTAATCCATTTACCTGTACAAACATATATAATGCATATGTATATATTTCTATCTATTTTCTAATCAGTTTAATGTGTGATTTAATCGAATAAATTCCACCATTCATTCTATTATTGATTAAATTAACTATCGTTTTAATAATTTAATTAATCAAATCTACTATCACACAACACAAACAATCAATCAAATTGTTTTTAACTTTTCAAAAATTACCAATCAATTTCTATACTCTTTTAAAATCATTCAGACTATAGAATTAAAAGTGCACATCCATGGAAAGAAAATAACAACAAAGTAGAGAACTAAATGGTAATGCAAAGTATGGTAAATGTACCTTGCACCGGAGTCAATCAGAGATATCCACTCGACACTTAGGATAGGCTTTCTGAATGCTCTCCTCAGTTTCCCAAGTACAATCTCGTGGATCTCCACTCCATTGCACTTTGACTAAGTGAACCTTCTTGTTCCTCAGCTCTTTGGTTTCTTTGCCAATGATCTTTAGCGGCTCTCTTCTCACAGCTAATTCTGGAGTAATTTCAATATCTTGTTGAGCTGCTTCTTCCACGATCAAGTCTGGATCATGAACGTGCTTTCGAAGTTGAGATATGTGAAATACATCATGTACTCCCGGCAACCAATCAGGCAATTTAACCCTATAAGGGAGAGTTCCAATCCGTTCAAGAATAGGAAATGGACCAATGAATTTGGGCGCCAACTTCCCTGTTTTACCGAACCGGATAACTCCTCTCATCGGCGATACTTTCAAATATACATAGTCGCCAACAGCAAACGATATATCTCTCCTTCTCTTATCGGCATAGCTTTTCTGGCGGCTTTGAGCGGCGAGTAATCGTTCCTTAATAAAATCGACTTTGTCGGCAGCTTCTCGGATCATATCTGGCCCCAACACAAGTCTATTACCAGGTTCGACCCAACAAGCAAGAGATCGGCATGGTCTACCATACAGTGCTTCGAATGGTGACATTGTCAGGCTCTCCTGGTAGCTGTTGTTATAAGAGAATTCAGCCAAATGTAGATGGTCTTCCCATGATCCACCGAAATCTAGAACACAAGCCCGCAATAGATCTTCTAAAATACGATTCACCCTCTCAGTCTGACCATCTGTCTGAGGATGATAGGCGGTGCTCAAGTTCAGCTTTGTTCCCGACTCTACTTGAAATGCCTCCCAGAATTTGCTAGTGAATATTGGATCTCTATCACTAACTATACTGATCGGCACTCCGTGTAGTCTAACTATTTCCTTGAAGTATATCTACGCCAGACTCTGAGCAGTTCTGTTTGATCTGACAGGTATGAAATGGGCGGTCTTCGTGAAGCGATCTACGATCACCCAAATACTGTCATTTCCTTTTCTGGTTCTGGGCAAACCATCAATGAAGTCCATGGAAATATGTTCCCACTTCCAGCCTGGAACGTCCAGCGGTTGCAACAGTCCAGCAAGTTTCTGTTGGTCGCTTTTGACTATCTGGCAAGTAGGGCATCGGCTAACATATATTGAAACGTCCCTTTTCATAGCCTTCCACCAGAATGTTCGCTTGAGGTCGTTATACATTTTGGCCACACCAGGATGGATACTCAGCTTGGACTTGTGAAACTCGTCTAACACTTCCCTTTTTAGCTCGGGGATGCTAGGAACACAAATCCTTCCTTTCAATCTCAGGATTCCGTTGTTATCTATTTGAAAACACGAGGGTTCGCCTTTCTGAATCCTTTTGATCATATCCTTAATAAAGTTATCCTCATTCTGAAGAATAGATATTTTGTCAATCAAGGAAGTCGTGATAATAAAGCTGGCGATCATTACATTCTTTCGGCTTAACGCATCGGCCACGACATTGGCTTTCCCTGGAGTGTATATAATCTCAAAGTAATATGCTGCAAGAAACTCCAGCCAATGCTGCTGCCTCAGATTCAAGTCTTTCTGAGTGAATAGATACTTTAGTGACTGGTGATCTGTAAACAGTTCAAATCTCTCACCCAGAAGATAGTGTCTCTAGATTTTCAAAGAGAATACGATAGCCAACAACTCAAGATCATGAGTTACATAGTTCTTCTCGTGTGGTTTCAACTGACGGCTAGCATAAGCAATCACTTGACCTTTTTGCATTAACACTACGCTAAGGCCTTCTCTAGAAGCGTCAGTCCAAACTTTCAAGTCCTCATTGCCATCTATTATTGTTAACACTGGCGCTGTCGTTAATCTTAACTTTAGCTCCTCAAAAGCCTCCTCACATTCTGGAGTCCATTTGAATTTAGAGTGCTTCTTTGTAAGCTTCGTTAAGTGACCAGATATCTTCGAAAAGTTTTTAACGAACTTCCGGTAATAACTAGCCAATCCAAGAAAACTGCGGACTTCTGTAGGAGTACTAGGCTGTTTCCAATTTTGAATAGCCATGATTTTACTTGGATCCACAGCAATTCCTTCTTTCGGTACGACATGGCCTAGAAATTTCACTTTATCTTGCCAGAATATACATTTGGACAGTTTGGCTTTAAATACATTCTTTCTCAGAATTTCTAGAACCTGTTCCAAATGCTTTTCATGTTCGGCTTTTGATTTAGAGAAGATTAGAATATCGTCAATAAAAACCAGAACAAACTTATTCAAAACCCCTCTGAACACTCTATTCATCAGATCGACGAAGTAAGCTGGAGCGTTACATAAGCCGAACGACATTAAAAACCACTCATAGAATAAGTCTGGACCTCTGAATGCTGTCATAGGAACACACTCTTCGGAAATTCGAAGTTGATGGAAGCTTGTAGCTAGGTCCATCCTTGAGAATACTTGTGGTCCATTCAGACGATCCAATAAATCATCGATTCGCGGCAATGTATATTTATTCTTAATTGTCTGCTTGTTCAAATCATGATAATCCACACATAGCCGTAGAGTACCGTCAGATTTTGGGACAAACACCACTGCTGCACCCCAATCAGAGAAACAAGGCCTGATCAGACCCTTCCATACGAGCTGTCGTGTTTGATTGTCTAATTCCTCTTTCTCTTTCAAGGACATTCTTCGAATAGCGTGAACTACCGGCCTTGCATTCAGAATTAAAGCAATTTTGAAATCAATTTCTCTCTGTGGAGGTAAGCGAACAACTTCTTCAAACACATCCGCATAATTCTTGACGACAGGAATATCTTTCACTAGGTCGGGAATATCCTCTGTGACTTCAGGGATATTTTCTATTTGAGCAGGAGAAACTTCTAAAGCTGCCCAGAAGTCTTTTCTATTAGCATTATGACCTTCACAGGGAATGGTTATATAATCACCTGATTTTATCTTTACATAAGAATGGTGATCCACCCAGATTTCGAAATCTCTTGAATAGAACTTCTATATTTGATTCTGGCTGTGGGAGCACAACTGGCTCATTAGCTGGTCGAGCCATACGATTATTTCTTCTGTCCCTGTCACTCATTTTCTAATGCGTCTGCAATTAGCAGACAAAGTGTCAGGTCAACAGAAAAGATATTGCAAAACATAGAGACAAATACTTCAATGTAAATGTGTCTACTGGGGTGTATTTCATTCTGCTTTACTTATACTAGGATATTACTGATCCTATCTGTATAGAGTTACCCGTCCTAGAACACTACTGGTTCTATTTCTGACGAGTTCATTGATATGTTATATTCCAGAACTAAGCTTAACCAAAGCTCTGATACCAAATGAGACGACCCCAAACCCCGTACTGGAGGTGGCAAGGGTAATCCTTGGAATATAACACATAAACAGATAATAGCAGAACAGAATTAAATAAATACACCAGATAATGCACAATAGAATATACTGGATAAACGTAATCATCAGAGTTACACAGTATACAGGATCATACTTAGCACAAATACAGTTCAGCTATACATAAATGTCTACAGCGGAAACAAACATAATGTACAATAAGAGCTGAATAGCATAAAAAGAGATAAATGATAGAATCCATTTTCAGCTCCAGCTATCCAGAAAGATCCAGCTAAACCTGAATACAAGGCTGCATGTGTAGAAAAAGGGGCACCCGAGTTTGAAAGTGAAACAAACTACGAGTCGGTCATGGGACCGGTATGAGAAATCCACCTAACACATCTCAAATATGGCTAATCACAGGACCATGCCACTTTCGTGGAACGGGCTTACTCCATCGGATTGCCAGTGCTTTAAAACAAATAATTCTTTTAAACATCGCAATGCTTTTTATAAAAATGAAGCCATTATAAGACTCAGTTCCCATCACACAATGCAACGCAAACCGAAGGATAGAGTTTTTATCTTATAATGGCCAAAATATGCTTGATATGAATAAAACAAAAGCATTTGATATTACTACTAGTGTTTATATGTTTCAAAAGCAATTTCAAATCATAAGTATCAATCATAGATGGCATTAATGCCCCATACCACTATGTCGCCATATATAGGTATACAATCAAAACCGCACAGTCACGTATTTGGAAATTGGATTTCCGTCATGAACCAAGGCAAAAGATAGTCCTTACCGAATTCGAGACAATCTAGCCCATGTCTCAGGCATAGCCGCAACCGTACCTTGGATCGTCAGGGCCGGTCCACACGGAGTGGATTATAATGCCTGAACAATGTGTTCTTCCGCTCTTTGGGGCGTAAATGAGCCAACAAATGACTCCATCGGTCCCGGATCGACCGATATAACCGAGGCGCCTCGTAACAGTAACAACCACATAAGTCAAACTCGTCAGGGCGTGTAAAACCACTGACGCCACTTCTAGATAGAAAGAAAACACACGTCCCTCCTGAGGTCCTCTCCCGTTTCTGGTTCATACCAGGGTGTGAGGCTCGCGATTTCACGTTATACACAAAGCTACGCCGCACAGGCGGTGCTTTGATCATCACCACAAGACTTTGCTTTTCAACAGAAGCCCTGACCACTGCATCTTAGCATGCAACACAGGCAATTCACACCGTGCAACTGACAACTATCAATCACACAGAATAAATTCCAATGTCAGACACACTGTCCATTTGCAAGTCCGTTCTGGGTCTGAACGAAACCGGAGGCACTATATACCTCGCAAACCCATCGACCTCCACGTATGTCTGGACGATCACCACTCACTATCCATATTTCGGGATGCCTCCCAATCAGGACATCAGTTACCATCCAAACGAGGTGAAGATCTCCGGTCATCGACCATCGTCTTCATCTTCGATTTCTTATCGTCGATTCAGTTATTCAGAATGGGATAAAACCGGTCTTTCTGAGAAACTCGCGTATATAATAAGCAAGTTCTACACAAACACACATACGCATCATTTCAATTCATTAGTCGCTAAACGTAAATCAGTAAGAGAACGATTTCCCAAATATTAACCCCGAAGGCCGAAACCAACATCATATCAACACCCAGGAAACCATTCGATTTAGCCAACCTTCAGTTAGTTTCTAAATTTCACATCCATATCGTTTATAATATTTTATAATGATTTATCTCCATTTTTATTTATTTTAAAATAGCCAATTTATTCAAACGACGCTTCGGGCCATAACGCGGCCGTGGCGCTGTTTTTCTTCAGATTTGATTTACACATATCTAAAAATCTAACCGTTGGATCTTCACAAAATTTACATCATTAGAAAGGTCTTTTCAAAACGAATCCAACGGTTCCAGTTTCGGGAAAATCCGACGGTCGGATCTCCCGGTATAATCGTTTGAAGTTTCGATTTCAAAATACGAACTGCAACGTCGTTATTCGATTTAATATAATTATATATATATATATATATATATATATATATAATCGATTCTGGCGCTGTTTTTCTTCAGATTTGAATTAAACATTCCAGACAATCCAACCGTTGGATCTTTACAAAGTTGGTGCCGTTGGAAAGATATTTCCAAAGCGAACCCAACGGTTGCGGTTTCGGGAGAATCCGATGGTCAGATCTCCCACACTAATCGTTTGAAATCATGGTTTCAAAATACGAACTACAGCTTCGTTATTCGATATATTTCAATTCTATTTATATATATATATATATATATATATATCGATTCTTCGATTTCAAAACTATATTTTTTTTCATACATTTGATAAAAATGATATTTTTATCTAACTGCCTTCTATTTCAACACTTCACTATTTTTAACAATTCATGTATATAATAAAATTGTGATTTTTAATGTAAAACAATTTATTTCAAAACACGACTATTTTATATAGTTCATATAGATGATAAAAATATGATTTTTATTATAAAACAATTTATTTCAAAATGTGAATACCATTCAACACATGAATTTCAATTCAACGAATGAATTTCGATTCAACATATGAAGGTTTTCTATAGTTTATATATATAGATAAAAAAGGTGATTTTTATATTTAAAACACGAATACCATTCAACACATGAATTTCTATTCAACGAACGAATTTCAATTCAACACATGAAAGTTTTCTATAGTTTATATATATAAATAAAAAGGTGATTTTTATATTTAAAACACGAATACTATTCAACACATGAATTTCTATTCAACGAATGAATTTCAATTCAACACATGAAGGTCTTCTATAGTTTATATATATAGATAAAAAAGGTGATTTTTATATTTAAAACACGAATACCATTCAACACATGAATTTCTATTCAACGAATGAATTTCAATTCAACACATGAAGGTTTTCTATATTTATATATATAGATAAAAAGGTGATTTTTACATTTAAAACATGAATACCATTCAACACATGAATTTCTATTCAACGAATGAATTTATATTCAACACATGAAGGTTTTCTATAGTTTATATATATAGATAAAAAGGTGATTTTTATATTTAAAACACGAATACCATTCAACACATGAATTTCTATTCAACGAATGAATTTCTATTCAACACATGAAGGTTTTCTATTCAACAGACGAATATAGTTTCAACACTGGAAATTAATTCTAACACATGAATATTATTCAAAATTTCGACAGCATAACGGCAGGGTAGTTAAAACCGGGACCGTCCCTAGTACGGCTCCTCACTCTACCTTAAAGGCTCGCAGCTTTTGACAATGGGGAATCATGCATCTAGTTTGCACGCAGGCAGCATGTATATTTTTTTCATTTCCACAAACTAATCCTATGTGGTTTCAACCAAATATTTCTCAACCACAAACGGGTATTTTTCAACCACAATCAATCAATTTCAATCACAAACAATTTCAATCAACCATTCGCTATCAATCAATTTTCACACCAATCACAACCAATAAATATCGTCCATGGTTTGTGGACGAGGGGCATATATATATATATATATATATATATATATATATATATATATATATATATATAGCATTTCACTTCTATTTCAACACATATATAATTTTTACAATGCATATACAACTTATACATCGAACATACAACTTATACAACGCTTATACAAGAGGTGTACAACGCTTATATAACTCATACATCGATAATATAATTTATACATCGTCGTTTTCCATATTGTTTATAATTAGAAATCTCACATTGGGTTCCACTCCACCAAAAATAGCAGAAGGCTCAGAAAAATATGCGTTCTCTTCTATAATGTAGAAAACGTCCACACGAGACCATTGTCTCTTGTTTCACTGGATTTCGACAAGGAACAAAAAAGATATGATTTTTACAAGTTTGTAACACTTAAAAGTGTAAAAATCATTTCAAAATAAATTAGCCGTATACCTCAACTTGATGTTCAAAACTAGGTTTATGGGTTTCGGCGAATCCTTGAAGCGAGGTGGCGATCGGGCTACGCCACGCGAAAGAGCTTCGAGAGGCGCTCCAGGGGTGGTGGTCGCAGCCTATTCGATGGTCGGAGGAAGGAGATCTGGCGGCGAGAAGTTGGAAACTTCCTGGGTCTCGTTCTCGTCGATGGGGAGGAGGGAGAAGGCGAAGGTGGGTCGGATTTGGAGAGGAGGGTCGGCGTTGTCGAGGTAGGGTGGTGGCGGCGCTTGTAGGTGGCTGAGGGGCAGGTTTTTGGTCGGGAAGTAGGGAGCGCGAGCCGCCGTCGATCGGGGGGAATAAAAGGATTTTTCGATTTTTTTTATTTTTAAAATTATGAAAGAAATAATTTGATTGGCCGGGGCTTTTAAAAGGGGGTTTTCTAACACGACCTCCAATCTGAACCCAACGACTGTCGTCCCTAGCGTTTTACCCCCATTCCAAACACAATGGGATATGTTTCGAAGGCCCATTCGATTGTTTCAGTCAGTTTTCATTCAAATTAAAATATAAAACATTCAATATTCGATTCGAACGTACATTTCAATTTGCTAGGGCCACAAACTGATTCTAAAAATTCCTGAAAAATAAATCTAGATATGTTTTGATGATACGGTCCCAACAAAACTAGTTTCGTCAAATTCTGAGACCGTTTGAAAAATGGCCCATTTCTGGTCGATCCATTTTAACTGTAATTGACCAAAACACATTTTCCTTTGCCACGCTCACATATTGACTTCAAAAATTATGAAATTTGAAACTTAGCAATAGTTTAACATTCCGGATCCAACAAAAGTGGTTTCGTCGAATTCCGAGGTCGTTTGCAAAATGGCCATTTTCACGGGCTATATAATTTCCATAGCGACCTTTCAGAAAATTCATTTGGCCATAACTTTTGCTTTCCGCTATGAAACTTAGATTTTTCAGATTCGTTAGAAAGGTATTCACTAACAGATTTAAATATTTTTTGTTTCACTCAAATCCGTTTTGTTTTGCACCCGGTACAATCAGTCAAAATTTGAATTCAAATTTTGAAACTACCTCGCCATTTCAGGCCTTGTTTATAATTAGAATTAATTATATTCGTTTTCAAATGTCGATTCAAACTTACTTTTCATCGTTATTATTTTAAATATTTATTTTAAATATTTAAAATCCATTATTTTAGCCAATTTAAATTTTTTAAATTGGTTCAGATTTTCCGGGTCGTTACACATACACAAGACCAATAAACTCTTGTAAGCCATCAGAAACCGTTACTTATTCAAGTGTCAATAAGCCGTTGGTAGCCTTTGGAAAACCTAGATTTTTTTTTGTATTTCAGATGCTATTTAGCATTCTAACTACATTTCTCCCACAAACCACAATCTCAGCAACAGTATAATCTCAACATACCATATATCAAGCAAATATCAAAATAAAACCAATTCTAACTCAATAAATCAACAAAAACAACATAAATTTTACCATAAACTCAAATCACTAATTATACAATACATAAATTTGTACATACCACATTGTCTACCATCAGAATAACAATAAATATATCAAGTCTAGCATTAAGTCCGCCACATCAAGTCCACCATTAAGACTAACATCAACGTCTACCATCATAATACGTACAAAATATAAACCTATGGTCATTTCAATCACAAGTCATATTTGCACTGCCCCAAATAAAACATACCTCAAACTCCATCATTGATCATCTCCGGAACCTGCTGAAAATGTAAAATGATTGTACTGCTGTGTGAACTCGGCCAAATGCTGGTCTAGAAGTTGAGTCATCTCAATGGTGTGACGACGATTCTGGTCCTCAAGCTGTGCCACCCAAGACCTCAACTCCTTAATCTTTGCTAATTCTATATCAGCTCTAGTTTGCCTGCTCCATCTCTGACTACTAGCCTTTAACAATTATTTAAAAATATTTTAATCATGTATGATTATATTTATTACACATAACTTGTAAATGTTATTTTATTTCTAAACTAATATGGAAAAAATTATTTACCACTTGATTTCCAAAGCCATAACGCCTGTTCCGCATCGTTGGATCCATCACTAATTGGAATATAATGTCCTCCTCATCAGTCGTGAGTTGCTCTTGTCCAGTCTCCAATTGACACTGCTGACGCTGCTCCATAAATTTGGCATGCAAGACCAAATACAAATGTAGATAAAATTAATATTATGATATCTTATTTTATTATAATTTAACAATTACTACAAATACTACTACATAAAATGAAATCTTACATGACTCTGCCTAGATTTATCATCGTGCCATGTATATTAGACGGTCTCGTCTGGATTGACATGCTCAATGACATGCATACGAGTGAACACATCCATATACGAGATTGCACCCTGCCCCTCAGCCTCCTAAATTTGATTATTACATACAATTATTGCACGTTCAAAATTATATAGCATACGCATTTATAAAATTTACCAACTCGTGCCGATGCTACTGAAATGACTTAGATCCTCCTCGATGTGTGACTTAATTTGCATTCCTGTTTGTAGAGTTTCTTTTAGACTCTGCCTATACATTCAAAATTTGATACATTACTTATCGATCAAATACTTTTGATATTTAAAAACAATCATTACACTTATCTTCACCTCATCAATATTCCAATATCTAACAAGTCCTTCCCACACAGCTACTCCCATCCAGGTAGGCTTCTTCATCTTTTCATTTAATGTTGACATGCCAACCTTAAAATTCTTCCTCGTTTTTTGCATCCAACAAGTTCATTGCAGTTGAAGTCATGCATTTGTATATCAACCTCGACCTGTATTCGTAGTAAAATATGTACAGTATATCAGCAATAAAAAAATTAAACTGGAAAATTTTTATAGAAGAATATACTTACAAGGACGTCCTGTGAAATGCACTCTATAATGTGAGGTGGGATGGTATCACACTTTGGTCAACATGCTGATATACTAACCCTATACGCTACTCTCGACACATCTAGAATAACCTTTGAAGGTTGTAGGTCGAAACCCCTGTGTTAAATATGATATACATAAGTGTATAGTTGGTAAAATGAATTAACATGCTAAATAAAGTTCATTTTTTACCCCTGTGTCGTAGCACTAAGGAGACGATGGGACGGTGTGAGTGCTGCGATGGATCAGAATCATCACCTGAGGAATGAGAAGTACTCCTCCCTCTCGGTGACATGCTTGTCACATACAAATCATTTTAAAAGATAAAAATAACACGATATTGAAATTGTTTTATAGTTAACTGACTCAAACGATATAAGTTGCTAAATTAATGACATAAACGAAAATGAAATTGTTTATACCTGTATTAGATTGGATCTCATATTCCAAGGAGAAACATATTACATTGCAGTTTTAAAATAAATGAATAGGAAAAACTACATATGATAAATAATGATCATAATATTCAAGATTTTAACACAGTTACATAAATTGAAAAATATACGTCGTGTACTCCATAATTAAATTACATCTAGAAAGATAATACTCATCATCTACATTAGTCATCATCGTCTTCTTATTCAGAATAACTCTCAGATTTTACGACCATTTGGAAGTTAAAAAAATTGGATTTGGGGGTGATAAGGTTTAAAACCCGTAAGCTAAAACAATGAGGAAATATGAATTGGTGAAGAAAGACTTCGGCTAGTTTTCTATATCTCGTTAATTTCCGACGGCCGTCTACGGCCTGTCGAAAACTGTCGAAAATGACACGTTGCGACCCCCCTCCCCCGGTGTGGTCAGAATAAGCAATGTTTCTAGTAGTGGTATATATGGCTGTTGGAGAATGGAATTTTGATGACAACCACCTTTTTAACATTATTGATTATAAAAAATGTACTAACATCTTTATCTAGAATATACATATATATACATGATTTATATGCAGAAGGAAATACTGAAGACTGTATAGTTAAGAGTTTATAGAGATTCAAGATTTCAAAAGAAGATTCAAGACTCATGAGTATCAAGATTTCAGGTGTTCAAGATTATCAAAGTAATAGAGTCTAGTTAGTATGTTAAAACTCTGGTTAGCACTCTTAAAAATTCTGTTTTCAAATTATCTTTTTTAAATTGATTTCAAGTTATTTCAAAATGATTTTAAATAATTTAAATGTTTTTACTTATGATTTCAAATATATAAGTTTATATATATTATAAATTTGAACAACTATATTATAAGAATACAACACAACGTAATGAAGATGAATGCAAAAATGAGATTGATGAATTAAATAATGTAATTAATCAACCAAATAAAAGAATTAGACTTCTAAGGGACCATACAACAGAAAATATTTTAGGAGATATTAGGAACAATAACCAATTAAATAATATGAGTAATTCAGCATTTATTTCAACTATTGAACCTAAGAATCTACAGGAAGCATCATCCAAAGATTCATGGAATCTTGCTGTGCAAGAGGAATTGAATCAATTTACCAGTAATGATGTATGGGAACTTGTTCCTAAACCAGTGGATAAAACTTTAATTGTAACTAAATGGGTTTACTAAAATAAAATGAATGAACTATGTGAGGTTGTAAGAAATAAAGCTCAACTAGTTGCATAAGGATATAATCAAGAGGAACGAATATATTATGACGAAACATTTGCTCTAGTAGCAAGACTAGAAGCAAGTAGGATTTTACTAGCCTTCACTAATTATAATAATTTCAAACTATTTCATATGGATGTTAAAAGTGTCTTTTTAAATGGATAAAGAAAACGTATATGCAGAGCAACCTCCTCTTTTTGAAGACGAAAAACTTCCAAACCATGTATATAATTAAAGAAAGCGTTATTTGAATTAAAACAAGCTTCTAGAGCATGGAATGAGAAACTAAGAACGTATTTATTACAATCAAACTTCTAAATTAGTAAAGTAGATAATACACTTTCATTAAAAGAAATAAAAACGATATTCAATTGGTATAAATATACGTTGACGATATAATTTTTGGATCAACGAATGATCAAATGAATAAAGAATTCTCAGATATTATGACCCGAGAATTCGAGATGAGTCATATGAGTGAACTCACATTTTTCTTTGGCTTACAAATACGATAACTAAAGAATGAAATATTTATTAATATAAAAAATACGCTAGAGATTTAATGAATAAATACAATTTAACTACAACTAATGGAATACCTACACCTATGGCAACTAATATTGCCCTAAGTAAAGATGATACATCAAAAGATGTCGATCGAAAATTTGATAGAGGAATGATAGGATCGTTATTATACATAACTGCTAGTAGACTGGATATAATGTATAGTGTATGTTTGTGTGCAAAATATTAGTCTCAACCTAAAGAAACTCACTTAAAAGCCATTAAACATATTCTACGATATGTAAAACATACGTTAGATTTTGGATTATTTTATCCTAAAAATGATTTGTTTGGTTTAATATCCTATTGTGACGCTGACTACACGGGATGTAAAGCAGATCGTAAAAGAATTAGTGGAACATGTCACTTCTTAGGTCATTCTCTAGTCTTTGATTTAGTAAAAAGAAAAATACATTATCCTTGTCTACAACTGAAGCAGAATATATATCTGCTGCGTTGGCTTGTTCACAAGTAATATATATGCAACAAACTCAGAAAGATTTTGGATTAAATATAAATAAATTACCAATATATTGTGATAACACAAGCGCTATAAATATATCTAAAAATCCAACACATCATTCGAGAACTAAACGTATTGATATAAGACATCATTTCCTAAGAGATAACGTAAGTAAAGAGATAATTTCACTAGATTTCATAGAAACAGAAAAACAAATAGCCGATATATTAACCAAACCTGTAAATAAACAATTTTTTACAAAATTTTGAAGTGAATTAGGCATTTGTTCTTTAAGTGAATTAGAGTAATTAAATATATTAATATATATAATATAATATAAAATATGATAAAAATCACAAAAAAATACATGTATGTCAAAATGCAAGTTTGTACATGTCGACATATAACTACCAAATTTTCAAAAATTAGTTCCCATAAAAAGTTAGTTACAACCTATATTTAAACTTATTATACAGAAATTCCTTATTCATCTCTTCATTTTTCTCTTTGGAAAAATTTTGAAATAAAATTAACAACGGCCTCCTCTAATAATATCAACCAAAACAATCCCATTTCATTTCCGGGACAATCCGAAGGTCCATTTCAACGAACTACACATGCGAGAGTCATGAAATTAGAGGAATCACTGAAAGATGTACTACAAATGGTAACTGAAATTCAAGTCTTACAAATAAGGATGAATAAAGAGCAAGAGAAGCAAGGGAAGATTATGTGAAACTTGCAAAAGTTTGTAATGGATAATCAAACCAATCCAATCATTATCGAAGATGATAATCAAATAAAAGAAGAGGAAGAAGAAGCGCTAAACGAAAATATGGACGAAGACGATAACATTATTTGCATAGGCGAAGTGTGCTTTGATAAGGATGTTAATGTAATTAAACAAAATGGGGAATTTTGTTTTCATTATCCCTATTGTCCAATTCAAAAATCCCCGGTTGTTCAAAAACACTAAACGTTTAACGATTTCGTAGTTTGTGTATTTGTAATGTACGAAAATATGAACTATCATTGTATGATTTGCTTGTGAATATGTTTGGACTGACTGATTGAATTACTTGTATGGATTATTTATATTCTTGTTTATATTACATTAGTTATTAATTTAGAGGAAGTTATAAAACTTTAGGTTTAGTATTATAGTCTTAGGGAAGTTATATATCTAGAATGAGTCATTAGGATCATTTATAGTATAAATTTAGGGGGAGTCTAGTTTAGTATGGTTAGTATAGTTTTTTTTGATGACAAAGGGGGAAAAATTGTAAAATAGGGTATAATAGGCATAGTTTAAGGGGGAATTAGAAGGAATGCATGGTGAAAGGGGGAGTAATCAAGGAATCAGATCAACAGGTAATATTAGGTATGAATATTTTATAAACCAAGGTTGTCATCATAAAAAAGGGAGATTGGTGGAGAATGGAATTTTGATGAGAACAACCTTGTTAACATTGTTGATTATAAAATATATACCAACATCTTTATCAAGAAAGTATATATACAAGATTTATATGCGGAAAGTAAATATTGAAGACTGTACAGTTAAGAGTTTATAGAGATTCAAGATTTCAAAAGAATATTCAAGGCTCATGAGTATCAAGATTTCAAGAGTTCAAAATTATCAAAGTAATATAGTGTAGTTAGTATGTTAAAACTCTGGTTACCACTCTCAAAAATAATGTTTTCAAATAATCTTTTTTTAAAATTGATTTCAAATTATTTTAAAATGATTTTAAATCATCTAAAGGTTTTTACTTATGATTTCAAATATATAAGTTTCTTATATAGGTTTATATATATTATAAATTTGAACAATTATATTATGTATGTTTATAATTATATAGTTTTGTATCATATATATATGGTCTTTATTATTATATGTTTATATTATATATTACTATGTTTTTATACTTAAGAAAATATATTTTAAATGACTAGTTTTGATTCAAGAATTTCCAGAATATATATATATATATATATATATATTGGTTTAAACACTTGAAAATGATTATAAAATTCATAAATCAAGCATATGTCGACATGCAAGTTTATACATGTCGACATATAACCGTCACTTTTTCAAATTTCAAAGGAAGTGTCTTTTCATATTTTGAAACGTTTCACAACTGTTGTGACCTTTGGAACACTGTATAAAGGCCCCATTTTCGAAAATTTAAACAAAAAATCTTCTCCTTCTTCATCCTATCTCTTACCACCATAATTCTACTTTACTACTTGATTTCTACACTTATACTCTGCCGTTTCAATATAAATTATATCATTCTCTTTCTATTCTCAATCTCTATCAAATACTCTCTGTTTGGAAGTGTTATTCAAGAGTACTAGGGCTGTTTGTAATTGTAAAGCAAAGGGTGTGTTCCTTGTAGCCTGTAAATCAAGGAGAGGGAGCTGTGAAAACCTTGTAGCCATGAAATCAAGGGTGTTATCGGTATGAACCTTATAGCCGTGAAATCAAGGGTGTGGAATCGATGGTAACCTTGTAGTCGTGAAATCAAGGGTGTTGTAAGTTGATACTAGTATTAATAAAACCCTGCGCAGTCCAGCGTTGCGTGGGACTGGACGTAGGAGTAATCTGAACCAGCATAAAACATGGTGTGTTCTCTTTTTTCTGCATTTTATTTCTATTTATATCTGTATCTGTGATTGTTTCTGTTGTGATATTCATTCTATGACTCATATAATTGTTTGAATAATCGCTAAATATTTGAGTTTTCCGTTATCTCTTTAAAACACTATTCTCCCCCCTCTAGTGTTAGTTTTGCCTTAAGATCCGTGACTCTTAACCCTAACAATAGCATATACAATGGGTGATGTGTAAGTTCTCTATTACTTATTATTGACGTGCTTTAGTATATAAAGAAAAAACTATTATTAGTTGACGACAGACCCCTTAGGGTCACATGAAATCTCGAGGATCTTCCCATATCAAGTCAAAAGTCTAACTACCCTCCTCTCATAACCCAGAATGGCACCACACATGGCTAGCCAATCCATCCCTAGAATCAAACCATAGCCCATGAAAGCAAGCACATATGTGTCGCACTAAAACTCAATGCCCAACACAGATATCCTCAAAATCCGACAAATCATAGACAGATGAGTCGTACCCTCAATGGGGTTTGAGACAACAACGAAATCCAAAGCCATACTAGTATTAAGGTGCAGAGACTCGACCACAAAATCAAATATAAAAGAATGCGAAGCTCCAGAATCAAAAAGAGTTCTAACAAGATGATCGGAAAGAGAAATCAAACCTTCAACAGAAACTTTCCTACCTCTATCCGGTACACCGGCCACGAGATCATGCACCAGCCCTCTAGAAGATCCTGGACTTTGGCCATGTCCTTTCTTCTTTAGGCACTCCTTAGTAAAGTGTCCGACCTCACCATAGTGGAAACACGCATTCTTCCGTCGTTTATAATATTTGCTCAAATGACCCGCGTATCCACAACTATGACATTTCCCCTTATCTCGGTCTTTGTCCTTCTTTCTGCCCTTCTTTTGCTGTTGTTGTTCTCTCTTAGGCCACACTTTTTTTTTGTGTCTTATCAGTCTTAGCCTCTTTCTTTTCGCCTTTACCTTCTTTATGCATCAATGCCATATCAACGAGTTTCTCGAAAGTTGCCCCCATAGGAATATGAGACATAGTTAACCCATGGAATGGTTCATTTAACCCTCTTGCAAACCTCAAAGCTTTCTTATGCGGGGTATTCACTAGCTCCAAACCAAACCTTGCCAATTGGTTGAACTTGTTGACATACTCTTTGACAGACATGCCTCCTTGCTTAAGTGCCCGAAAACATTCTATTTGCATACTCTCTTCTGCCTGAGAAAGAAACTTCATCTCGAATCCCAATCAGAAATCACCCCAAGTCTCAACTGGACGCCCTGATTGCTTCACTTCCCACCAGAATGAAGCCTCATCTTTCAGCTGCCAAACGGCCAACTGAATCTTCCTACGGTCGTCAACCTCAAAAATCCCAAACAAATCCTCCGTCTCTTTAAGCCAATTCCTTGCTTCTACAAAAGTCTCAGTTCCTCGAAAACGCTTTTCCCCATCGCACAGAAATCCTTGCATTTCTTGGAGAAATTATCCGCTCGTGGAGGAGGAGGAAGAGGAACAACGGTTGCAGTTGAAGGAGGGGGCGTCTGCTTAGCCTTCGGCAGGCGCCGTAGCCTCAAGATACCTACGGTACCAAGCCGACATCTGAACGCCCTCGGAAATATTCGGTTCCCCAAACAAGTTGAAAAAAGAAAAGAAAACGGGATTCAAACAGAGAATCGAAAGATTTTCATATGGCTATGGGGAACATGTTTTTCAAAACAAACTTTACTTTTGAAAATGCTTTCTTTTTAAAACCTTTTGAAAACAATTTTCAAAATCTTTTATTCGATCTGGTAACCTTCAGCTCTGATACCAAATGTGATACCCCACGTCCGTTAATGTCACTCTTTAATAGAATGCATTAAGTTCTATGAAACGTTATAGGTAAACAGAAACATCACAAGACATATATAAAATAACAGGGAAATTCAAAACTTTTTTTTTCAAACAGAAAACACCGCGGTCCAAAATCCAGTTACAACATAAGTCTGAAGTACAGAAAACCCACTACATCAAATTAAAATATCTGCCTTGTACTAAAATCATTAGAGTACAATAATATAAAATCATAGTCCCCAAAATATAGCTATAGCAAGGTGGACAAGTAATCAAAGCGGTACATTTAAGCAGCTCCAAGCGAAAACAGAAGAGAAAATTCTAATCAAGTCTGAGTATTCCCAACCTGAGAACCTTAGGGGGGAGGAAGAGAGAGAAAAGGAAACAAAACTGGTCAGACAAAAGTCTGGCGAGTCTAGTTACTTTTATCATATAAATAAGTAAAAGCATCATGACAGGCATATAAACTAGATGAGAGAGATAACGGTATCACAAGACGGTTATAACAAACTGAGCAGGGTAAACAGAAAAAACATAACATAATATATTGCGCTTCCCAAATACTTTTCTCTGCACCAATACTAGTATGACAAAAACATAATGATACCAATAGAAATAGAATGGTAGACTTAGGTGTACTTCTAGTGATAGGTTTTACCCCAAACGATAATAACAGGCAGCCCAACAGAAATAACGGGTGTTAGCACCATTACGTTTACATTTACGCACTAGACCCTCACATTAGATTAACCACTTGTGGATGCTAGATTTGTCGGTCAGTTTTGGACATGACTTCTACCACAAGTGTAATCTAACCTCGTGTCTAAATGCGATTACAGTTTCTATTTACTGTAAATTTAGGCATATTCATTCTTAAACAATTGTTCATGCTCATCATACGTTTTTCATACCCCTACCCTCAAGTCATAGATCATCATGTATGATATGCCCTAAATTAAAGTCTTAGATCACGGTATAAGTTATGCCCCCAAATCCCAGTCACGTTTCACAATACAAGTTATGCCCCAATTTATCATTCCCAACCATTATCAATTTCGTTTGTTCGCATATTTCAGTGATAGGCCTAGGCTCGAAGGTAGCCTAACTATAAAAATAAAAAGGGAAGGAGAGAGAGAAGAGAATAGAAATAGGCATAATAACAAAACAGGCATATGATGATAGATATAGGCATACTAACAAAATAGGCATATAGTGACAGAAATAGGCATACTAACCGAATAGGCATATGATGACAAAATTAGGCATATCAGGAATAAGAATATGAAAACTGAATGATAGATCAGGTGTATACATAATGGCAGATCGGTTTTGGTATGAATTAGATTCTTAACAGGCATAGGTTTAGATCCAGATTTATTTACATGTTAGGATTACGTATTAAATCTTTATATCTAAAAGAAACATAAACTCATAGAGACTGGATCTAAAGAATCGAGAAAAGAGTGTTGATGTCGTAGTAAAGATTCTTATATGCGTATAAGCTATTGTTGGAGAAAATAGGCTAATTCAATCCAAGTTGGGGCAACATCTCGTTGTCTCCATTATTTTTGATTAATAAAACAATAGAAATGAGGTTCTATTTATAAACTACTACCAACGAATCTCGATCAAAAACGCGTCCAAGTGTAGGGGAGAGATCTGCCTCGGATCTGGCTGGGGTTGACTCTAGGGTCAACACCACCTTGTATGGGTCGACCCTAGGGTCGACCCCTATGGGGTGCGTGTCGACCCACAATAGGCCAGAATACCGCTTGATTTCAGGCTCTGATTTTTCATATTATTTTGAATTATGAACTTGATTTGTATATATATAATTCTCTTATACGTATACAAACTTCAAACTTTAATATCTTCTTCATATGATGTCCATTTTATGCAAATTCGGAGTCTATCTTAAGAAAATTTTTGAGACGAATGCAATGGTGTAATCAATTTTACTTAATATTTAATTATGTATTCTTTAGTTTATCATTATAATGTTCTTTAAAATTAAGGGGTGTTACAATTTTTTTTTGGGCATAAATGATCAAATATAAGTTAGAAGTCCATTGTAGTTAACAAATCTGGATTTCATGAATCGTGATATACTTCAATTTTGTCTATAGAAATGACACAAGAATGAGAATAAATTAGCATTTAATATTTTGTTTTATATCCATGAAATTATTTGCATCTCCGTCCCTGCATTATCTTCGCAATAACATTTTGCATCTCTACCGCTGTGAAAAAACTAACTGCTTTTGTTGCATAGGTGTCATACGAAGGTATGCTTAGTGTTTCTCGAGCCCTTCTCTTGCGTGGCCCCAAAATCGTTGTCTCTTCTCCTTTAGTCATTCTGCTTGTTCTAATTTTGTAAGTTGACATCAACTTACCCAAAGATTTATCCGGATTGCTTCACAACCACATTACTCTAGACTCCATTAGTATTCTATCCAACATTATTTCTTCTTAGTACTCGCTTGTTCTCCTCCTTCCTTAAGTATTGGGTCACTTTGTTATTAAATTGGTCCAATATAGTAGGAGGATTTCTAATAACCAATCACCGAATTTTGGTTTGGATTCAACTCCTCTTATTAATGCCATTAAAATTGCTTCATCGATCGGATTATTGACTTCTACGATAGTAACATTAAATCATTTCAAAAATTCTTTCAGCAACTCCCCCGAGGATTGATATTAATTGGATAAAGTCATGTGCGTTGTGGGCGAGTCATGTGGATGTATAATTATTCCAGAAATTTTGTAGTCAATTCGTCAAAGAAATTTTTGAATGTAGTGGTACATGGTGAATCGTATGGTCACCACACACTCCAAGAAGATTGGTAAAGGCTAGCTTTTGATTGCATTAGTGACTGAAGTTGTATTTATGTGTCACTCGTACTACATAAAATGTTGCATGAAGTCGGTCTTCCCCGCATAGGTGGATATCGCTGGCATATTAGATCTTCGCGAGAATTTCGCAAGCTGAATGTTGTCCGTAAATGGTGTATGGCTCTTGGAAACTCCCAAATCCTCATTTCTGTAGACTTAATTGACTTTCTGTTATGATATTCCTTATCATCACCGCTGGATTTGGAGTTTAGATGTTAGCTGGTGGTCACAGTTCACTTGGTGTGTCCTATTAGTCTCACACCTACGAGCTATATCACGTCTCCTTATTTCTCATCTTTCTGAGAGAACTGTTTGAGCATCATTTCTTCCACGGTATTACTATGATAAGACAATAGCTTCTCCTTGGTACCCAACATCCAAGTCAGTCACAAGATGGATAAGAAGCATGGCAATGTTAGGTTATCCTTTGGGCCATCTATGTGAGGGATCAGTACCAACCCTGCATTAGGGATCAACATTGACACAATGCTGACTGCTAGAATTTTCCCTAGAGGTCCTATATAGATGCTCCAACTCCATATCCTTCTGTTCTTTGGTGCCAATCTCTATAGCGATGGTCTAAAAAGGAAGATGAACTTTCAATTTCATATTCTGAAGGAGCAGGTTTCAATTTTTCTTTGTCCAGCTCAAGGCTTCAGATCTCGGATTTTGGAGAAAATCTCGGGTTTATATCTTGGCCAAAATGGGCGATATTCAAAACATTTACAACTAAAAATGCTGTCAAATCTCATATTTTTATCTTGTACGAGATGAGCGAGATTAAAAACCCTAGTCAAGTTGTTGGGCATTCAATCGGTAATTCTGGTTCATCGGGTTGATGTTGTTATGGATCTATTGATTCAGTTGTTATTGAGTATCTGTAAGTTGCTTCATAATGGTGTCCATATCTTCTCTACTAACAAGATCAGTCGAGCAAGGAGTGGCAACACTGGTGATTGCAACATTCTTATGATTTTTTTCAACCTATTAAACAAATGCATTATTCGTAGATACAACATGCTTGGAGGTTGCTTTTCTCTTAGAAGCCATGGAGGTTGGATGCTTTCTTGTGGATTATTTAAAATCAATATAGAGGATGGAAACTTCAAAGGAAAAAACACTTTGGTCTACCTTATGATGTAGAAGATGAGATCCAAAGGAAATCGAGAATTCTCTCTCAATGGAAGCGCACAAATTATTTGTATCAAAATTGGTAGAAACACCCAAGTAAGAATGTATAGAGAAGAAAATATAAAGAAACTAAATTACACTACGCCATAGATGACCTACTGCAACGAAAATCCAAGGTGTTGCCAGTTAAAATGTTGCCACAGTTATGTTGTTTTTTGTCCGTTGCAATGCACGCTTCATTGTATTAGCATAGATATCAACTATGTGTTTTAGTAGCCACTAGAATAAAATTATCAATCCGCATCAACATGATCCAATGGTCCACATTACCCATCCGCGTCATTCTGTTTTTCCTTCATCGTCTCATCTTATTTGCCCTAAATTTTTATTTTCCCGCTAAACATGATTCACGCTATTTTCACTTGAGAAAAAATACAGTCGGCTTCCACTTTAATGGCCAATCAAAAACTAGGGTTTTTCTCTCTTCAACAAATCGTGACTTCCGCTTGTTTAATTCGATATGATCCTATGATTGCTTTGAATTACAACTGATTCTCTTGTCATCGATTTCTCGAATGCTACAGGTGCTCCAATAATCTTTGATTCTGGTCTTGTTGAGGTGAAATCGATCTCTGAAATTAGTACGTGATTTTACCCCTTTTTACTTTTGATTATTACTTTGTTGTTCAATTTCAATCCTACCTTTTCCTATGATGAATTCGTGAGAATTTATAGGGTTTTGGATCCCTACATAATATCTGATTTCAACATTAGATTTGATTGTGATTTGTAGCTCCGATTTTGTAGAGTTTGAAATATTTAAACTTTCTAGAATTTAATTTCGTGATGAATGACTTGACTGAAATTAGATTATCTGGAAGTAAATTTCTAAAATTATATGTTGATTAATGGAAGATGAATTTTGGGCAAATCTTTATATTTGCAGATTCATTGACAAACTCAGTTTATTGAGTTGTTTGGATTGCTGCTAACTTACTTGTGAGTTTATTAAGTTGTTGTGCACTTGTATATATTGTAATTTGGTCTCTCTCAAGTTTAACCTTCAACTTGCTATACGAAACAACATACAAACTCGTAACCATGAAGAACTAGTCTGAATTATTTGAAGGCAATCGAGTAAGCTTATTTTATTGTTCAGAATACGTCAATGCGTACATTGCATGTATGTGCAGTACTTAAAGGCCTTTACTTGAATCTTACTACAGCTAAAGCGAGAACTAAGGATCCTGTTGTTTGGAACTGGAACTGGAATGAAACAACATACAAACTCGTATGTATGCATCTTCTTTTTTTCTCTATTGCACTCATCCAGTTGTTTATTGGTTTTGTTTGATAATTACTTGATATTTATGTATTACTAGGTGTGATTGTGTCCTATTGTTTAGAACTGGAATGAAACTTATAAACTACAGAGTAAGTGGTGCAATATGTAGAGTTTGCGATGATGTGCAGATTTGATAAGTGCATGATGCAGGGTATGTTTTAAGGTGGTGCTGAAGGAGGATAAGTGCAGGCATGGGGACACAAAGTGTTTGTGGTCGGAAATGTTTGTTGTTATAGTTTAAGGCTTAAGGTGATGACGGACTTGGTGTGCAGTGTTTCAAAAAAGCTTGGTCTTCCGAAATCGAATGAATCGGGTGGTGCCCACTTGTTCGACTTACCTAGCAAGGTCTATCGCCATGGGGACTGTGGGGCCCCGGAACCCCACCAGTGTTGCACCCGGACCCGCTGACTGCTTACCTT
Source organism: Allium sativum (assembly GCA_030737875.1). NCBI lineage: Eukaryota > Viridiplantae > Streptophyta > Magnoliopsida > Asparagales > Amaryllidaceae > Allium > Allium sativum. The sequence goes on from CM060913.1 coordinate 576,694,032, forward strand.
CGGCTCGACATATATTTCTCATTGTTAGTGTCTGTATAAATTGAAACTTCATATGTAATGAGTGAACTGAGTGATGTAGTGAGGAAAATATGTATATGTGAATAATCAGTGTTATAGTAAATCATTGAGTTGTAAATAGTTAGGGTCATAAATTTGTATTATTTCAGTTGTTGAAATAAAATATTTTATTTAATAAAATACTATTTGAATTCAAATTCTGTGCATTAGTATTCTATTAAATAAATATTTAATCTTGTAAAAGTGTTGCCATTGGATGGTAAAAGTGTTGTTATAGATAATGTGGGGCCCACTTTTAAGTAAAATTAGTATCTGTGGCATCACCTTGAAAATGTCGCCATTGGGTCGCAAATGAGTTTCCTTTGACTCTACGGCAATGTGGCAAAACGCAACACCAAGAAAATGTTGCCATATATATCATTTTTTGCCTATAGCAACATTTTTTAGCACTTCCTGCATGACTTCTCTGGTGTTGCTGTATGCAATCTATGGCGTAGTATTAAAATGAAATTTAAATGCACGAACAGAAAAAAAAAATCACAAAGAAAAGTTTATGATGCTTTGATCTTGAAGTTCCTACGTCCATTTTAAAGGATTTTTTATTTCACTGTCGATCAAATATTTAAATCTCCTCGGGTTACCAGGGATTCAATGAATGCAAGAACACATAAGAAAATGCATGTCAAGGGTCCAAAGTCCTTCAAATGACCTGTATATCTGATATTTATTGACAGAGGTGACTATGGATCTTACTAATTTTTTTTTTAAGAGAAGCTTAGACTAGAGATGAGGAAGTCTAAAAAGGTTAGGCCTACCAATCAATAATCACCTATGAAATGACCCAAACTTCCCCTTATGGGAAAGCCCGGATTGAGTTGAGAACACGACGCATCCGAACACAAACAATAGAATATTTCATTGCTACTTACAACAATTACATCAGAGTATAAGAATATTCAGAGTATGGATAAATATTACATAGAAAAAAATCAGAGATTAAAATGCATAGCAGTTGAAACAAAATGTAAAACTACAATGCGTAGCGGAAAATAACAACTGACACAACTGAAAGAAATATACAGATACAATGCTTTCCGAATATAGCTCCAACTGTAATCCAGGATCCTGGGAAATTAAATATGCAAAACTAAAACTACTAGCTGCCCGTGTGGAAAATATGGGGACCTAGAGTTTATGTTAAAACAATAAACTCCAAGTCAGTCATGTGACTGGTGTGAGAACTAAAACAGTTATTTAAAACTTTACTTTAAAATGAGGTGAATCAAGGGACCACGCCAGGTTTACCCCCAAGTATACCACTACACCAAAACAACAAATTTGGCATACTAGGATTTAGAGATTTGATACAACTTTAAGCCGTATCAAATTTGACAGTGCTCATAACCGTATCAAATTAAATTTGGCAATCCATACCACCTTAAACACATTAAATCCAACCCTCCCTTTTCAATGTTTCAGATTAGTTATATTGATGCAAATTTGAACCGTATCGAAAATGCACCACCCATACTCCAATTTACTGCCGCACTTTTCACTTTTCCTCTAGACTAAAGTTTCGCATTCCCTCTTCCATAATCCTATTCTTTTCTTTCTCGATCCGAATTTCCTTGAATCCTAATTAAAATAAATACGCTTGAATCTCTTATGAAGTTTTGTTTGTCTCCTAATCTGCCAGCAACGTCCAGTTTGTTGAAGCCCTAACCCCTTTGTATTCGTGCTCGAAAACATAAGACGGTGAATCCAACTTTGAGTTCAATCAAGAATAAGGAGTTTCATGTCCATCAATTCTTTTTTGAAAGCCGGTTTGACGTAAATTTTTGTCATCATATTTATTATTGTGTTTCAATCTACATGAAATGAAATTTGAAAAAAAAAGGAGATCAAATTGAATCAGTTAATCAAGGGTTATGGAAGAAAACACTGGTGGTGTAAACTTTGATGGCTTACGATATATGTTACATATTTGCAGGAGCATTTGTGGAAATTATGTGCCTGGAGAGACTTAATGGTAGGTTTGATTGTATACTGCATACTGGTGCTGATTTACCTGATTCTCTTCCTAAACACACCTTTTATTGATTTGTCTTCTTCTTAGTTATACTAACTCTTAATTGAACAAGATGCATGCCCTCCAGTCTTGATTCTTGTGGTGGTTAACTATGAACATGCTTGATTCGGAGGCCAATAATATAGTAAACGATTCATTCTTGATTTGTAGGCCAACAATATGGTAATGAATGGCACGGTCGTGTAGGGTTCACATGCGTCGTGACTGGAGATGAATGACGCCGAGGAGCTGCCGCATCACGATTGGGAATTTTTCAACGTCGGAGATCTGCATTTATTTGATGATGGAGAAATCGTGGAGACCGAGTGCACAAATGTATAATACTGTGTACTTTCTTAAGGTGAAAGGTAACTTCAAGTATCCATTTCACTTCTAATTTAATGTTATTTTCTGTATAACTCCTTAGTTGAACTAATTTAACCCTATTTGTCTTCAGCTGCTTTTGGGCGTGCCTCTGATTTGCGCCTGTTGATAGTTTTCCTTTCGTTCTGAGCTTCATTATAGGTATGTTTTATTACTCATACCCGTCTTTCCATATTTCGTATATACTTTTTTATTTCCATTCGTACTGTATGTTTTCCAACTTTCGCCGTGTTCTCTTTAATCTGAGTCTGCTGCGCGTCCACTGTGCCTAAGAGTTCTATTACATATTTTTGAAATTGGTTTAAATCTATTCAAATTAACCCTATGTTAGAGTTCTCTTATGCATCTTCGATTTACTTTGCACTAATTTAATCTGTCCTTCTGATAGTTGAATTACTCTACGTGCGAATTGCTAAGTATAGTAACTCTTGATAAAACTGCCAAGTAACCCTAAAAGATATGTACACTGCATAACTTGCAATGCTTAAGAATATCACAAACTCTAATTTGTATTGTTGACGTTTAATTTCCTTTATGTAAAGGAAGTTTTTCTGCCTGTTGGATTGGATTAAGACAGGGCTATGCAGTTTTATTAATTTTTAAAATATTTGTTCATTGTATGTATCTTTTCACAAGCTATTGCTATGTGTTATATGTTTCACAAATTTGCTTACACCTACCGCGATTGTGATTTTTTCCGTCTTCTTCCTACCAGCCTTTTCCAAATTAGATTTAGATAATCACTTAACAGTATCGGACTATCATTCACATGTCAATGAAATACTACTAAAAAGTTGTGAAAAATTAAACACAACTAAGTTCAGTAAAGCTCTAAGTGATAGAAAATAAATAGCTAAAACATTTCAATTGTTTTTACTAATATATGACTTATTATGTTTTATAGGGTCGCATGGTTAAGATCTGAAGTCATGCGAACTGAACATAATGATGCTCTCCCTCACTTTCATAAGAGAAGTTTCCTCTTGGCTACATCGTATATTTATATTCTACAAGGAATTAGTTCACTTATGTGTGAGTTCCATTAAGACTAGAAGGTACAATTCCTTATGCTTTATATTAATTTTGTTCAGTTGAAACTGTTCGTTATTGATCAAAGATCCATCAATGCTTTATATTAATTTTCCATAATTAATTAATTTAGTACGTAATAAATGAGTATTGGAGACTTAAATTATTTTTGCATTATAAACAACTAAATAAATTAAATAATTTTCAAGTATGCAATTATTTTGTCATTAATTCATATGATACGTAATAGCAGCGGATATCAGCTTGAGTTCGTGTGAATTAAATAATGACAATTTAAGTCTTAAACAAATAAAATACGTATTGGAGGCTTAAATTATTTGTTCTAATAGTCAACTTTAAATAATGATATAAATGTTGTTTTTGTTGTGGAGAAATTTTGATTCAAGACCGCTCAAATCAAAAATCCCCAACGCCGCGGAAAACGAGATCGTGGTAATAGTGCAAAAACAACCAATCAAACAATCTCAATCTTATCCAAGCCAATCACAATCACCAAACAATGGAAATAATAGAGCAATAACGAGAAACTAAATCACACAGGGATTTATAATGGTTCCACCGACGTCTTGTCAGTGTACGTCCACTTTGAGAGAGAAATCTTTATTAATATCAATAGAAGAGTACAATAGATTGATTACAAAGATCAAATTCACTAGAAAAATTTGATTTTGTGGAGAAATGAATTGAAGAAGATTAGGATTGCCTAAACCCTCATTAGAATAAACCTTGATCTAATCTCTTGATTTTGTTATATCTCCTCCTTTTGGATCCGATGTAGCTTATATAGACATAGGGAAGTATATGGAAATTCCCAAAATTTCCTCTAGATCCGAAATATCCTCCATATCCTAAATATCCTCCAGATCCTAAATATTCTCCAGATCTGAAAATATCCTTCAGATCCTAAATATTTGAAATATCCCGAAATATCCTCCTCAATCTAACACATAGTATCACATACTTCAACACTCCACCTCGATACTATATCCATCTACATCACAAACTTCAATGCACCCAATCATTTCCTTCTATCTTCAATCAAGAAAGCTTCAATGTTTCCCCAGTGAACTCCGGCATAGCCAACACCCATTGCACTTCACTAACGAGTTCAGGCATAGCCCCCACTCATCAATGAAGTGTTGAAACATCCAACTCCTAAACCAGTCTCACCAAAAGACAATGTACTCGGGAGTGAAAACGGGTACTTACCATGAAGACAGAACACTAATCTCTCACCGATACTCTTCTACGTCCAAGTTTCTCTCTCAACTGTGCCACCACGTGGCACCTAGTATCTCTCCAAGCGAATTAAGTTCGAGCAATGCTCGAACTTTCCAATCGGCAATGCCTTAGTGAACATGTCAGTCGCATTATCCTTTGTGTGCACTTTCCGAAGGCATACTTGCTTGTCTTCGTCCATGACTAATAGAAATGACTCTCTCACTTCAATATGATTCGTTCGTGAGCTAAATGCCAAATTCTCTGCCAAATTTTTAGCACTTTGGCTCTCACATCGAACATCGATACTCTCATGTTCGAAACCCAAGTCACACAATAGTCACTTCAAATAGAGTGACTCCTTTGCCGCTTCCACAGCGGCTATCAACTCCTCCTCCGTAGTGGATAAAGAAACTACGGTTTGCAATCTTGATCTCCAACTAATGGCCGTACCACCAAGTGTGAAGACATACCCGGAAGTTGATTTCCTCCGATCCCTTTCACCGGCGTAGTCCGAGTCACAATAATCAACTAACTTGCAACTCAATCCATCACTACAACCAAAAACAAGACCATGAGATGTTGTGCCTTTCAAGTATCTCAATCTAGTCTCCACGGCTTCCCAATGCGATTTCCCTGGATTGGCCATATACCGACTAACCATCCCGGCTGCATTTGCAATATCGAGTCTTATACACACCATGACATACATCAAACTTCCAACTGCACTAGCATATGGCACCTTTGCCATATAAGCCTTGTCTTTCTCCTCGATAGGTGATCCCTTACTCGAAAGCTTTATATGCAAAGGTAAAGGTGTATTTGATGCCTTTGCATCCTCCATGCTAAACCGGCAAAGCACTTTCTTAATGTACTCCTTTTGAGTTAATTTCAACTCAAAATGCTTTCGATATCTTTCAATTTCCATGCCCAAAATCTTCTTTGGTTCTCCAAGATCTTTAATTTTGAACTCCACCTTTAATTTCTCTTTCAACTTGTTGATTTCTTCCTTGTCCTTAGAAGCAATAAGCATATCGTCCACATACAAGAGTAAATACACCCAACAATCATTTCCTAACCTCTTGAAATAAACGCAAGCATCCTTGATGCTTCGATGGAAGCCACTTTCAAGCATGAAATGATCAAATCTCTTGTACCATTGCCTAGGTGATTGCTTCAAACCATATAGTGATTTCTTCAACTTGCAAACTAGTTCTGACTTACCTTCTACATTAAAACCTTTCGGTTACTCCATGTAGATGAATTCATCCAAGTGTCCATGCAAGAAGGCGGTTTTCACATCTAGTTGCTCCAACTCCAAGTCGTAAATAGCAACTAATGCAAGTAATATCCGGATAGAAGTATGCCTCACAACCGGTACGAAGATCTCATCATACTCCTTTCCTTTCCTCTGTGCAAACCACTTAGCCACTAGCCAAGCTTTGTATCTTCCATCGTCCTTCACCTTATATATATCCATTTGCACCGAATAGCACAGTTTCCTTGAGGAAGTTGAACCAACTCCCAAGTATGGTTCTTCATCAAAGATTGCATCTCTTCCTCCATGGCGCAAATCCACTTCGAGCTATCACTCGAATCCATGACGTCATCAAGGTCCATCGGCTCATCTTAGACTACATGAAGAGCATAGTCCAAATTCTAACAAAAGCTAAGATAGTTCCAATCACCATATCTTTCTGATGGCCTTACAGCACGACGACCAACCCGAGTAGCAATGCCATCACCAGGTCTTTCTTCAACTCCACCTTGAACTGAATCTTCTCTAAGCTCGTGAACATCACCAACACTACTAGAGGAATCTTGTGGACTATGTGATGTAACATCAACCACATTCACCTCGCAAGCACCTCCAAAAGCTTTACTCTTTCTAGGCCTGAAAGTGGGAATAACTTCGTTCTCCTTTGATTCACCATAAACCAAATCTGGAACATCCGATGAGCCTTCGTTCTCCTTAAACATAACCGACTCATCAAAAGTAACATGACGAGAAACCTTCTTCGTTTCCGGATTCCAAATCCGATAACCTTTGACACCATCCATATAATCGAGAAAAATCCCTTTCAAAGCTCTAGGTGAGAGCTTATCATTCCCCCGATCATGAACATAAACAGGACTGCCAAATACACGAAGATAACTCAAGTCAATACTCTTCGCCTTCCACACATCCTCCGGAATTTTGTTATCAATAGCCGAGCGCGGAATTCGATTAATAATATGCACCGAGGTTGACAAAGCTTCGGCCCAAAATCCCTTAGACAAACCCGATGTCAATCTCAAGCATCGAGCTTTCTCTAGTAGAGTTCGGTTCATTCTCTCCGCCACTCCATTAGATTGCGGATCTCCCAGTGTAGTAAAATGCCTCCGAATACCATGATGCTTGCAAAAATTCAGAAATTCTCCGGAAACATATTCGCCGCCATTATCGGACCTAAGAACCTTCAAAGTCTTTCCACTCTCATTCTCAACAAGAGCCTTCCATTCTTTGAATCTTGCAAATGCCTCCGACTTGGCCTTCATTACATACACCCAAACCTTCCGAGAAAAATCATCAGTGAAAGAAATATAATATCTTGCTCCTCCCAAAGAAGCTACAAGCGCTGGTCCCCAAACATCCGTGTGCACATACTCAAGAATCCCTCTTGAATCATGTTTTCCTTCACCGAATGATACTCTAGTTTGTTTCCCCATGACACATTCCTCTTGAAACTCCAACTTGCTGAAACTCTCACCATCAATCATCTCCCTTTGATGAAGAACATCTAAACCCTTCTCCGAGACATGACCCAATCTCAAATTCCACAACCGTGTAGCATCTAAGCCACGAGAACTATCAACACTGACACAAGTTTCACCTTCCATGGTCACTCCTTGAAGCAATTATATACCATGAGTTTTAGCACCCTTCATAACCACAAGCGCACCCTTCGAATCCCTTAAGCTATTACTCTCAATGGTGATCTTACAACCTAAAGAATCCAACTGTCCCAAAGAGATAAGTGACTTCCGTAGTCTTGGAACATAGCGCACACAAGTGAGAGTACGAACCACTCCGTCAAACATCTGAATTTGCACGGATCCAATGCCCTTCGACTTGCAAACTGCACGATTTCCCATAACAATTGATTTTCCTTCCCATTCAACATAAGTAGAAAAACAATTCCTATTAGGCGTCATGTGATATGAAGCCCCCGAATCAGGCACCAAACTGCTGCTCGAAACATCTGATGCTACTGCCGACAAAACATCTACGTCTCCCTCACCAATATCTCTCTCCACCGCAACTGATGAAGATGCTACTTCCTTCTTCCCCTTGTCTAGACAATCATTCTTCCAATGACCAGGTTTCTTGCATATAAAGCACTTTCCATTTCTTTCCTTTGACTTTCCTCTTCCACTAGGCTTCTTAGACTTAGAACGCCCCCAGTTTCCTTTCTTCTTTGACTTTTCTTTCTTCGCAAATAAACCTTGACTATTACTAGCACCACTACTACCATCACTCAGCTCCTTCATTTGTTCTCGCAATTCGTCAATAAGAAGACCCGTCTTGACATCATTTAGAGTCAATGTATCCCGGCCATAGACCAAACTGTTTGAGAACCCAGTATAACGCTCAGGTAATGAACATAACAATATCATCGCCTTCTGCTCCTCCTCAATCTTCAAATCTACCACCTTCATCTTCATTAGCAAATCATCAAACACATTTAAGTGCGCCTTTTGCGAAGTTCCTTCCTTTATCTTGTAGGTAAAGAAAGTCTGCAACAAGATCAGTCGATTTGTGAGTGACTTCTTCATATACATCTCCTCCAACTTGTTCCAAATACCTTTAGCAGTCGTCTCACCACTAATTTCGGAAATAACATTCTCCCCCATGGCAAGTTGAAGTGTAGTGAATGCCCACTCTTCCATTTCTTCTCTGTCCACATCTAAGATGTCCTCTGGCAATAAATGTGTACCAAACACCATCCGATGTACCTGATTCCGCCTAAGAACCTCTTTCATCTTCCATTGCCACTTTTCGAAATCATTATTGCCATTCCACTTGTCGATAACCAATTGTGAACCTGCAGCTGCATACGACCCACGTACATAAGGAGCTACACAACTTGGACCAACTGTTGATTGATTATTTGAACCTGATTCCGGCACTTGTACAACTATCTACCAATACCAATACTTCGATACCAAACGTTGTGGAGAAATTTTGATTCAAGACCGCTCAAATTAAAAATCCCCAATGCCGCGGAGAACGAGATTGTGGTAATAGTGCAAAAACAACCAATCAAACAATCTCAATCTTATCCAAGCCAATCATAATCACCAAACAATGGAAATAATAGAGCAATGACTAGAAACTAAATCACACAGGGATTTATAGTAGTTCCACCAACGTCTTGTCAGTGTACGTCCACTTTGAGAGAGAAACCTTTATTAATATCAATTGAAGAGTACAAGAGATTGATTACAATGATCAAATTTACTAAAAAAATTTGATTTTGTGGAGAAAGGAATTGAAAAGATTAGGATTGCCTAAACCTTAATTAGAATAAACCTTGATCTAATCTCTTGATTTTGTTGTATCTCCTCCTTTTGGATCTGATGTAGCTTATATAGACATAGGGAAGTATATGGAAATTCCCAAAATTTCCTCTAAATCCGAAATATCCTCCAGGTTCTAAATATTCTCCAGATATGAAAATATCCTTCAGATTCTAAATATTTGAAATATCCCGAAATATCGTCCTCAGTCTAACACATAGTATCACATACTTCAACAGTTTTGAATTCAAATTAACTTCAAATGTTGCAACATACATGTACAAGTAAATGTTTATTTATGTATTTTGAATATTACTAAAGCATGGCAAAAATACTCACTAGGGTGTTATACAAATAAGATGTAGGTAGTTGCCATAGTCTTGCTTGAAGGCATATCCATATAACAAACTGATAGCAATTTCAAACTGGGTTTATAAACTCGGTTCTGAACTGAGTTACATTCTGAGTTCTGGAGATATGTAAGTTGAGCATATTTAAGTACATGTATACTTAATCCATCATTGTTATTTAACTTTCATGAATGATTTTATAATATACATTTTCTATTGTTTATGTTTTTTATAGCTACATATTGTTAATCAGTTACATAGAACCTATAAACTATGGATACATCAATACTGCTTCTAGATCATTACATGGGTCAAAAATGGAAGCATGTGTTGGAAGAAAATTAAAAACAATCACTTCTGTAATAATATTTTTCACATAATTACACTTCTCTCCATATCCTACCAGTTACTCTCAGCTTCAGCTCTTTCCTATCACCTCCTGAGAAACAGAGAGCCATGCTTCTTTGAATGATGAGACCGTCGTGGCTGTCTCTGACAGTCCTGTGATGCACATGTATGCTGCGAGGCAACCGTTGCCATATCAGCTTCCACCCATGTCATCCGACTTCTAAGCATTAGCTGTATTTCCGAGCTTCTGATTCCTTACCCATAAAGCGGAAAAATGCCATGTAAACTGGTTTGGTGTCGGGGAGGAATGCTTCAAAATAGAGGCAGAAGTACTGTCCGAAACAACTGAAAAGCATGAGGGTCGATGAGACATTATCAACTGAGCTTGGATCCTGTTTCACATATCGATGATTAAAAGTGCATCCACTTCGTAGATCGACTCTATGATTCTCCTTCAAATGTGATAAAAGAGAGATGTCTCCATTAAATGGGCAGTCTGATCTAGGATGAGGGCTATCATAAGGACACTGTTGAATAGGGAATACAGAGTGTGCCCATTTGGACACTATTGAATAGGCGGAAACAAAGAATTTAAGCACACTGGACAGTCCAAAAGACCATCTATATCACTGTTTGAAAGAACAGTTGGATTTTTCAAATTTGATGCTTTAGAGTGATGAACCTTCTTATTTGTACTGCCATTCAAGTCACTTGAGTCGCCAAGATACGAGGATGTATCATCCATGTTCTTTGAAATAGTATAAGAAGATGTAATGTTTTGTTTATTTCCAAGCTTAATATTCTTCATGCCTGTGCGGATTCAAGCGTCGAAATCTCTTCTTCTATATCGCTCGGTAAGCAAATCTATATATACGCAGTTTTCCCCTTTGGTTTTCTATTTTTCGCTTTTCTATTGTTTATGTTATTAACTCATCTCTTTGTTTAAAGCATCATGGAACTTATAATTGCAAAGATGTTGCTATTGGAAATGAATGAGTAATTGTTGAGTAGGTTTGGCAAAATTCATTTAGTCCCACATTGGGGAAAACTACAACCTTTGCTACTATTTATACTAAGGCTTGATATGTTATTACAAAAAAAAGAGAAGATGGAAGAGAGAGGCAATGACATGAACTATGGCATGATAAGGACTCATATTAATATTTAATGGTCAAAAGATAGGGCCTTGGGCTTTGGGGCTCTTGGTGTTTGGTGATCAATTGGGCCTCCGGATGCCGATGGGCTCGCTGCATTGCGGCGGTTCAAACAGAAATGCCTGCTTATGTAAAGGTGCCTCTTCCATCCTATATAAAGGCCTGTGGAAATCAAAACAAAAACACAGTTTTATTCCGATGGGTTCTTGGTGTCTGGTGATCAATTGGGCCTCCGGATGCCGATGGGCTCGCTGCACTGCGGCAGTTCAAACAGAAACGCCTGCTTATGTAAAGGTGCCTCTTCCAGCCTATATAAAGGCCTGTGGAAATCAAAACAAAATCACAGTTTTATTCCGATTTCGCTCCTCATTGATCTGCTCTTCAAAGTAAAACCACTTCCTTGCGTTCGTCGTCAATCTGCCGTTGTAGCGCAACATCGCAGACAGGAACCGTTTCATCCTTGGGAAACGATTGCTCAACCAAACTTTACAGTGCCGTAGAGGGGGCAATTTCATTTCAAGGAAACAACACTCGCTGGACTCGGTAATATTCCTCTTGTTCTCCGCATTTTTACTTAATCAGTACTGCTTCTTTTGGTTCCCTTGCAAAACTGTGACTCATAATTGATGTTGCGATTGCAATATCATTGAATCAATATTACTAACGCTTAAAAGCGTTACTGTTCATAAAAACGGTTTTCAGACGTTTCTACTGATTGGTTATTAACAGTTGCAGTGAAGATTTGAAAATTAGAGCATCTAACTAAAGCTGCATTAGATGAATTTGCTCAAGAAGTTATCATTTTAAGGTGGTAATCACATGCTTGGTTTATCAATTAATAAATAAGAAACAATTGATATTTTGGCATTAATTACAAAGTTTGAAATATACAACTTTCCCATCCCACTTTCTAATAGCAATTTTGTATGTTTACAGGCAAGTTCGGCATAAGAGTGTAGTTCATTTTATTGGTGCATGCACAGAGAATCCACAATTCTGCATTGTAACAGGTGTTCCTTTTTTTTCCTTATGAAATTGATTAATAAGGTTTGATGAATCCAAACTTCTGTTTTTCCTTATGAAATTAATTAATAAGGTTTGATGTATTTACAGATGTTCCACATAGTATAACAGGTGTTCCTTTTTTCCCTTATGAAATTCTGCATTGTAGTTTGAATATCTACCTCCAATTAGCGAGGTAATCAATTCTTTCTTCTTATTTAAGTTCTTTATCGAGGTAATAAATACTTCCTGCAATACAAGTTCCATGAGCTTCTTTATCTCACTGTATAACAGTTAATATTATTTGATTCTGGTAGTAAAAAGCTATATCAGCCTTATGTATTGCTTCTATTTTGCATTCATGAAATATGATCTGGGCATGCATAATCATGTAGTTTATTTTCAAATCGAACTGGAAAAAATGTTTACTATGCTAATAAATTTCATGCACGAAAATGAAAATTTTCTAAACTTGTATTCTGTCAGTATTTATTTGTTGACATTTATCACTTTAACCGAATGAGATTTCCATTTTTACGGCACTGGATATAAGAGAATTTAATAAAATCACACTGTATTAAATGCATGCTTATATTTTTGAATGATTTAAACCGTTTGTATGTGTGAGAACCTTTTGCTTAACTTATTTCAATGGGAAACCCATAAGGTCGACTCGTTGACAGGACTAACGTGTTAACAGGATTCCATAATACTTATTTGTTTTAAAAGTTTAAGTATGTTATTTAGCAATGTTAGTTGAGTAAAGGAATTTTATTGTTAATTAGATGCAGCTAAAATCATGCAACGATTGTAACATATAAACATCTTTTTTTGAACCGCTAGCTGAATTAAATTAAACTGGAAATAAAAACTTGATTTATTTAGCGAATACCTAAGTAAGTCAGATTATAACCTGGAATCTACCAGCATAATGGAACAAACACTCTTGTTGTCAAGTCAAAACTTAAGTAGAAAGTATAAAAATTAGGATTAATGCATTTGAATATTTGACCAGGTATACTAATCTCAGCTATAATATTAGACCACTAATTTGCTACAACTATTTAAGTATTTCTAATTATTTTCTTGCAACTCAGTTAGTTGCAAACTGAGTTGCGCGGCAAACTGGGTTGCAAACTCAGTTGCACGGAAAAATGAGTTGCAAACTCCGTTTGCGCAAAACTGAATTGCAAACTTAATTTGTGGAAAACTGAGTTGCAAACTCATAGCATGACAGACGACGAAGAGGATAGAGCGAGAAAAGTTCTGACAAGGATTCCCAGAAGAATGAAACCGGAAATGGGTTCGATGATGACGGCAAAGAAGAGTAGTGTTTAGTTTTGTATCAGTTTTCTATTGTCCTTTTAAGATGGTTGTACTAAGAAATATTCCTTGGTTTTCTTTTTTCCTTGTTATGCATATTGAGGTATGTGACAGTTGAGGCTACGAACATGGATTTTGCTTCATGTTTCCTTGTATTTTTTATTTGTAAATATTGTTCAACTTAGATGCTTGGGTAGTACATGGCGGTGTGCTGCAGATTAGCTAGAATCTTTGCTCCAGTGAAATATTTGTATTGGGATTTAATGTATGGCAACGTCCAGTTTTTTTGTATTGACTGTGGTATTTTGTAACCATTCCTTATTCTGAAATTAAAAGCATATGGTAAATACATTTGACAATGTTAGTGTGTGGATATTATGTTTAGCATTGACATTTTCTTCATTTGCAGTTGCTTTTGTTGTGAATTCAGATGTAGTTTATGCAGGACAATGTATTATATATACATATATATATATTTAAATTTGATACGGCCAATAGCTGTATTAAATTGAAAATTTGATACGGCTAATGGCTGTATCTTTTCTTAAATTTGACAAGGTCATTAGCCGTATCAAATTCTCAATTTGATACGGCCTAGAGCCGTATCAAATACATGAATTTGATATGGCCTTAGGCCGTATCAAATTAACAAAGGCGCCATTTTTTGATATGGCCCTGAGCACTGCCAAATCGATTTAGATATGGCCATGAGCACTGCCTAATTGGCATTTCTGGTGTAGTGTACTAGTGCCTAAAACAAACAACGCAATGCTAAATAAAGAAAAATGAAGCTGTTATAAGACTCAGGTCCCATCACACAATGCAACGTAAGCCGGAGGATAGAGTTTTACCTTATGATAGCCAAATATGCTTGGTACGTTTTAAAACAAATCTTTTTTTTTTATTACTATATAAGTGAAGAAATCAACTTCAAATATAAATGTATCAATCATAGACGGCATGAGCGCCCCATCCCACTATGTCGCCATATATAGTCTACAATCAAAACCACAAAATGTCGTATTGGAAGTTTGGATTTCCATACTGGTGGCTCCTGATCCGAAAGATCTATCGCGTAGTACAATTCCCAACGGCTTACGTCGCAGGCATGCGAAAACGCCGTAATGCACATCCGCACTATCAAAGAAATAAGTTATCGCGGCTTACGTCCAAGCATTGGAAAACACCGCTAACTCTATCCATCTGGGAATCGGGGGTAGTGCCCTATCCTTACTGGTGTGGGGCGACCACACCCATTATCACCTCGGTCGACCGAATCCATGACAACCCGTAGGATGTCTACCCTCATCTCTAAAGTATATACTGATCTAACCATCAGTTTACCACCATACTGATGTGTAAAGCTCGCGAATTAATGCTACACAAAGCAGTGCTATATTGAAGCTGTGCTTTAATCATAATCCACTAAACTTTGCTTTTCAACAAAAGTTTGGATCACTGCATCTCAGCATGCCACACTATCAATCCGTACTGTACCACTGATTTTTGCCAATATATAACCTCTGAGCTCATATGTCTCAGAGAAGGGTGTTAAGCATGAGAATAAATTCTCCGCCACCAAACATATATGTATTTAGCCGAGATTAACAAATACAGTATAAAGGAATACAATGTCAGACACACCATCCATTTACAAGTCTGTTCTAGGTTTGAACAAAATCGGAGGCACCTTATTCCTCATCCCGTATGTCTAATACAGGAGATAGGCCCTCGCATATCCGTACAATCAACAAGTACGTCCGGACGGCTACCACTGTAGCCCTTTCAAGGTAGCTACTCCAATCATGGGTATCAGTAGCAACCAATCCTTTCAATGTGAAGATCGTTGGTATTGCACCGTCTTCAATCTCTTCGACTATTGGTCGTCGAATCAGTTATTCAGAATGGGCATAAACCCGATCTTTCCGAATAACTCGCGTATCTTATTATCAAGTGTTATAACAACACATCATACGCCTCATTCCAATCCAGAATATTCTTTTATTCAAATATTCTCATCTTTAGGGAAAGGTTCCCATTAATTTTGTCAAAGATAATTCTTTTAAATTTATTCTTTAATCTTCCTTTGGATATCATTACAAAAGATTTTATTATCTTTTCAATTCTAAACCAAATTAAGGTTTTCTAAACTAGTCGGGATTAGTGAACCATAACGAAGTAATCATTTGTTTATTTTCCCAATCCCAACCTATTCTTCCTATGGAGCAAACTGATAATACTCCATATCTAACACCACGATGTTATCGATAAAAATTAATTAGCATTTCACATACAAATCTAATTAAAGATTTAACTATCCTTTGGAGCAAAACTGGTGATACTCCATTCTCGATCATTTTCTTGAATTGATAATTTTAATTATCACATTCACTTTTCAATCTAATTAAAGATTCATTAAAACTCCACTTAATTTTAATCTTCCCAGAAATCAATATTAATGATTAGTTAACTTTGGGAAATCAAACATGCTGCATCGACAATCTACACCGTACCATCGATTTTTGCCGATATATAACCTCTAAGCTCGTATGTCTTAGAGAAGGGTGTTAAGCAAGAGAATAAATTCGCCACCACCAAACAAATATATATTTAGCAGACATCAACGAATACAGTATTGAAATACAATGTTAGACATGTAATCCTGACTTTACCTGGGTTAAAGAACCAATATCATTTAAAACACAGTTCACGATAACCCAAAATCAGATTCCATTTACCATGGAATCTTTACGGAAAACAGATCAATATATAATCGATATCTATTTCGTATCTAACTAATAATATAAATGGAAAAGCGACAAAGCCTTTTAAATTCCATATATATTAACAGTCTTCCTCCAAAGAAACTCACTTCGATTATTACCAAATCGAATTCCAACTTAATATATTAAATTGGAAATCTTTACTTTGGAAAATTACATTAATCTTAATTAAAAGATTATATATTCCAAATCATAATCTTCACTGTTAATTGGGTTAAAGAACAAGTGTTATTTAAAACACCATTCACGATAAACCCAAAAATCCAATTCTTTTGTTTAATTCCAATTAAATATTAATTAATTGGAAAATTTCACTAAATCTTAGTTTACAGATTTATTCTTTTCTCAACTGGGTTTAAGAACAGTGTTAATGAAGCCACCATTCACGACAAACCCAAAATCCAATTTGATATCAAATACAAGGCTCTGAATAGAAATTATATCGGCTTATATTTAATATTAAATTCTGAAACTAACCAATATCGTATTGGGGATAACGAGATATATATATCTTCCAAATTCCTCAACCATATCCGTATAATCACGGAATCCAATATTGAAAAATTCCGAAGATTATTTCCACTTAAATCCATTTCAATTTATTCTTCGGAAATTTCTGGTTATTTTAAAACCATTTTCAAATCCAATTCATTTATTTTAAAAATAAGTAAATTATTATTCTAGTTAATAACTAGTTCATTTCGATAAAAATATATTTTTATCTTTTCAAAACTGGAATTTTTCATCCAAATTCTTTCCAAATCATTTATTATGATTTTTCATAATTTTTCCATATTTTTAATAATTTTATTATCGCCGGTACAGTCGGTTTTCAATAACGGCCACCTAACTGCATCCATAGCGACCTTTTCTGAAATTGATTTGGACATATCTCCAAATCCAACCATTAAGTTTCAAATCTCTTGTATTCGTTGGAAATCTCTTTCCGATACAAACCCAACGGTTTCGATTTTAGGAGAACCCAACGGTCGGATCTCCCGTAACGTCCATTTGAAGTTAATGGTCGAAATTCGCGAACAGTCGCTGCACGGCGCGTTCTATTCAGGCCATTATAATATACATATATATGTATATATTATATATTTTGTCGATTTCCATTTAAAATGAATTTTATAAATCGTTTTAAAAACGATTTCCACTTCCATTTCAATTTCAAATCAAAATTGAATACTCCAATATAAATTCGTTTTAAATTCATGTTAAAACGATTTCAATTTGATTTTCAAATTTAAATCAAAAATTGAATATTATTTATAATTTCATTTTAAATTCATTTTATAACGATTTCAATCCCGACGTCGACAGCAAGCCACGACACCCAGGTGAAAACCACCGAACTTTATTATCACCATTTACCCTCAAAGTTTGCAAATAGGTGCGGTTTCACATCTAAAATCCAGAAATGAACTTGAATTGAGCCACTTCTTCTTCCATTGCACAAAACACCGAGCCCTAGCCGCTGCTTTAACTTTCGAGTTCCAGAAGTCCACGTCGAACTCCACAAAAGTGGCGCCAACATGAAGATGGATACCCCCACAACTCAAAAATATGGCTCTTTGAATTTATAGAAGTTAATTTGATTTTTCTTTCCTTTTGAAAACTTAATTTGTTCATAGAGAATGAAAACGATGGCGACCTTCTTATTTTGACCGGAGAAAGGGGTTTGACTAGGGTTGACGGGGTGACTGGTTATATATAATAAATTAAATAATTTATTTAATTTGTGAATTTTCTTGTTTACGCTCTGAACTCCAAATCAAACCTAACGACTGTTGCCGCTAGCAAATTTCCCTATTCCGAACACAATAAGATAGGTTTCATAAGCCAATTCGACTGTTTCGATCAGTTTTTATTAAAATTAAAATATAAATTAATATAAATTGAATGTAAACGTACATTTTAATTTACCGGGGCCATATACTAACTTCAAAATTTTACGAAAAATAAATCTAGCTATGTTTTGACGATAAGGTCCTAACAAAACTAATTTCATCGAATTTGGAGACCGTTTGAAAAATGGTCATTTCTGGTCGATCCAATTCAAATTTAAAACTGACCAAACACGTTTAAATTTACTGCGCTCACATATTAAATCCAAAAATTATGAAATTTGAAACCTAGCAATAATTTGGCATTCCAGATCCAATAAAGTGGTTTAATCGAAAACGGAGGTCGTTTGCAAAATGGCTATATATTATATTATATTAAATTCCATGGTGACTATTTTAAATTTAAACTGGACATAACTTTTTATTCCCGCTATGAAATCTGGATTTTTCACATTCGTTGGAAAGATATTTTTAAACAGGTTCAAATATTTCTTGTTTCGCTAAAATCCGATTTATTTTGAATTCTGTACATTCATTTGAAATTTGGAATTGAATTTTCAAACTACCACACCATTTTAAACTCTGTTTATAATTAAATTAAAAAATTTCGTCCTAACTTCGATTTAAATAAATTTTTAGTCATTATTTAAAATAAATCATTTTAAATATTCAAAATCCGTTAAAATTGCTAAAATAAAAATTTTAAATTGGTTCTGAAAATCCGGTTGTTACAACCTAGATCAGTATCGATTGCTTGTAATCAGATTCGTACCAATATCTCACAATTGCTCATTAGAAGCTTCGATCCCAGTGTAATTCCTTCTAGGCGCCAATGTCCTATTTTTGAAGTTTGTTTACGTGTTTTCTATAAATCTCTAGAGATCTTTGTTGAGTTGAACTAATATGGCTAAGTCATTGGATTGGTACCGATCCCCTTCTTTGGAAGGACACTAGTCCATACTTAAAGCATTATAGGATTCTACTCTATTGAGTTTGCTCGACCATTGTCTTTCGGTCCTTCTGTACTTGATATAGTAACCTTCAGATCATCATTCTAGGTTGATTTCCTTGATATTCATTAAGTCACACTTATTCAATCAACTGGATATAACAGACCAAAAGACGAGGTAATACTTGCCCTTCAAAATACATATTGTTGTAAACATGACGTACTTTGAATTGAGACAAATTAAAAACGTCGGAAAGGACCCTCCCCCCCTCCCCCCCCCCCACCATGCTTCTTGAATGGTTGTGACTGTCACGGTATGTTACTTTTGTGAAAAGTTGTATTTCTTGCAGATCGCAACGATGTTTGGTTGATATCTGATAGTATAAGTATATAACTGGTAATCATTCTGGCTTTGGTTCCGTTGAACTGATTAATTGAGTTAGTAAACCTTGGCAATTTGAATTGAATTTTCATTTGGAGTTTTCAGGCAACAATTTAATTTTCGTCGAGTCTACAAATTGAACGTTGATTGTACACACACAGACGTTCGTGTATATACTTTGACCATTGGCTTGTAGGTACGTTCTAACGCAAAATAGATCATTAATAAGTTGAGTTATACATATGCAAATGTGTATGTACACATGTGCTCATGGTTATTTTTTTAAATTTATTAAAGGTTGGTGCTAGGACAGTAAATTTTGTATGAGTATCCGTTGTTTGTTCGTGTTCATGGCTAAAAAATATTCTTCCGAGTTCATTCGAGTTTCTTTTCGAACATGAATTAGGACAACGTAATTTGTATGAAAAAAGATCTTGTTCGGTCCATGTTCGTTCGAATTCGTCGAAATTTCTTATCATTCAATATATTCGCTATGTGCTTAAATGTTTTACAATAACTATGTGGTTTTTCTATTGAGTAAAGACTCGTAAAAGCTCATATTTCAATAAATAATGATATAAATAGCGTAATTATTAGAAACTTCATTAAAATAAAATTTAATGTAAATAACAATGTTCATCCGTGGTCGTTCGAGTTTGGATCGAAAAACATCCGTCTGTGTTCATCCGATTTTATTTAGAACATGAATTAGAGCAACAAAATTTTTATAAATAAAAATCGTGTTCGATCAGTGTTTGATTCGAATTTATTTACGATATAAGTTGAACACATCTCTATCCGGTTCGATCTGATCAATTTACGGACTTGGTACCGATTTAATTGCTATCTTGATCGAACAAAACCCAAAAAATGAGAAGTGTCAAAATTTACGGGGTGCCGTAGGCTTAAATTGTTCAATGTAAAATTAACTGATCAATTGACTTTCGGGTGTTTTGGGCATGGTTTTATTTCGGGTAGAACTAGGGATGGCAATGGGGTGGGGCGGGCGCGGGTAGTGCCACCCCATCAACCGCCCCGTTACGTGACTTTTTGCCCTGTGCCCGCCCCATACCCGCACGGGTACCCATTAAACGAGTTTTAAACAAATTGCGGGTAATAGCGGGTATTCGGGGTTATCCATTATATTTATTCAATTTATTTTTAGCCGTTTATTGAAATTATTCAAAAGTACATTTGGTAAAAAAAAACAAATTAGACCAATACTCAAATGCTAACCTCAAAATACCAATACATATTTAAACCAACATCTAGAAAAGAAGAGACAACAACAGAAGTATCCATCAAAATATCAACAGTCAGTTATAAATTGTTGAGTAAAGTCATGCACACAAATACCGAACAACAAACAACAATGCTTTTTGTATTGACTATTGATAATAAATCACATTCAATACGGGTATGGGTACCCACGGACATGGATATCTTACTATCCGTACTCGCTCCATTAATTAACGGATACTAAAAATACCCGTTTATTTTATCCATGCATACCTATTTAACTATCCATTTCATGTCTATGACGGATTTTACCCGCATATAGTGGTTATAGATTTTTTTGCCATCCCCATCCAGGTAGAACAGCAACTTCGGCCTTTCATGCTTTGTGGCTGAAAAGGTGAAGCGGGTCGACTTGTAATTCACAAACACTTTCCTCGTTTGCGTTCAATCCAGACCTACCCATAACCTCCAAGCCGCCATTGCCAGTTTCTTGTAACACGAATCATCACAGCATTCCTTTCAGATCCTTCACAGATTGATTGCGATCTCCTCCGTGCCTTACGCCGCACCTCTTTCCTCCAGCTCTGGATCTGTCTTCGGCGATTTCGATTCAATTATGAAACAGGATACCGAGATTAATGTTTCAGAGGGTTCCAGATTAATCAATTCAAAGCGATAGAAATAGAAGAAAAGCGTAATCGGTAAACATTCATGCCGTTGACGCGTAGGTACAGTTTCTGAATAGTCGGTGTCGTTGCCGTGTAGATCCAGTTTCAGTAGATGATGCCATATGAAGGCAATTAATTATTTTGCCTGGACCGTTTTGCCCTGATTTAAGGATACAGGTACCTGCGTTAATATCTCAAGTGTTCTTTCACAGCATCAAGCTATTTTCCAACCTGCTTGTATCCGTGCCCAAATGGATTTTTAACGCATGTAGCGCAAACGAAGTTGTTTATGGAAAAAGAAGAACAAAAGGTGAGTTGGTGATCTGCAAACATTTATTGAAGGGTCTCTTATGTCATGTTCATATCTTCCTTTAAAGAATTTCTATTTATGTATTGGATTTGATTGTGAATAGTTATAATAATAAACCAACTCCGACACATCACTCTTCTTTTTTCATAAGCAGGGAAATCATAATTTTTCTGAGTAGCAGTTACAACTAAAGATTAGATGACTTTAACATGTTAGGTGTTAAATACAGTCTGTACAACTTAGCACGCATAATCAATTGTGCTTTGTGTTGGGTCTCTGTTTTTCATAAGCTTACAAATTAGATTCTCGTGGTCAAGATCTTTCATGCTGACATGATGGAAAATGTTAGGTCAGCTGAAAAAGCAACCCCTGTGCATTCTGCTTTAAAATTCATTTTAAGGTTTTATAAGAGAAGATAGTTGTACCATTTTACAGTGTGCCCAGTGAAGACAAATGGATCCGGGTAACAAATTCAAGTTCTGGAATAATGCTATAAAGTTCATGTGCTTGATAATAACAAAGTCATTGCAAAGGACAATCAACTATTTTGTAGGTTCATTTTCGCACAACGGACAACCGTCGATTAGCATCGTGTTCCATTACCATAAACCATCAAACCGTTGTTGTTCGGTAGGTGATAGCCGTAGAAGATCATGTCGGCCGACAATTGTTCATCGTGATTTTTTTATTTATTTGAAATAATGCTTTTGATGGATAATGATTTCTTCAAAATTATGGTATTAATAAGAGTATATCGTAGTGATTCCGTCAAGTAGCCTGTCGGTTTGTAGGTTAGTATCATACTTTCATTTAAGTGCTATGTGGGAGAACAAAATAAGACTTGGTTGCAGTCATGAAGCAGAATACAAGTATGCACTATAGAAGAAGTATTGGACAAGGGAAATGGAGCTATCGAGGTTCTTATGTGGAATTGATCGCTGCAGCACCAGAAGTTGAATTTCAAAGTATTCCTAAAGATCGCTACAGCACAAGAAGTTGAATTTCAAAGTATTCCTAAAGAAGATCGTTGCAGCACAAGAAGTTGGATTTCGAAAAAACTCTTTGTTACTAAATCGAACTTGTGTCAACCGGAAGGCTTAGTTTGCTAGGAGCAACGTCCACACATTGCATATGCATATTCAGTGAGGATGGGAGAAATATACAGAAAGCGAAGCTGGTAAAGCAAGAGAAAAGCAAAACAGCAGCAGTGGCGCTAAATGCAGAGATCAGGCGAGCAAGGAAAAGATGAAGAGGTCCCAAAATTGCAGAATCGGAAATAAGGAAGTTTTAATTTCTACAATTTATTGTTCTTTTATATGTATTAGGAAAATCAGGTTTATTATGAAATAGACGCTTGTTGTTTAATCATCGACCATTTCATTTTATGCTGATTTTCCTAATTGTTATTAACGCTAAAGTAAATCCATGTACAAAACTGGATTCCTACAGTAAAATCGTAGAGATCAAGATGGATTTTAAGTCGAAGATGTAGACTACTTATTTTTTATTTAGTTATGCATTTTTTAGCGGGAAAAAAAGTAGTATATCGTAGAATTTTATAACGTTATCTATTATCTATTATTTAAACAGTAAAGGAGGAACTAAGCACCGCTTACGTGTACACGGTCGTATCCCAGCATTCATCGCGTTCTAAACAATCACCGCATTTCTTCTTTTCTCTCCCCAAAACCACGTGACTAATTTAGCCAAACTGATTTTTCCTTTCCCAAATTAAAAACCGCTCTCTTCCCCAAAATCGATTTTTTCCATTTACTCCCTAAGTTGCATTATGTCTTCTCATCAGACGCTTCAACGCTATCTGTACAAATGGAAATGTCACCGTCTATCCTGCAACGCTCATCGACATTGAAATTTTAGTTATGTCACCATCTACCCAACTATATCTTCTACCAATTTTTTTCACTCCATCCATATTATTCCGTCATTCGTCATTCGTAATCATTACGGTTGCAAGAAATCTTTGTATACGGCTCATGCCTCTCTACACCTTCGATTACATATTTAGCGATACAGCGGCTGATCTGTAAGTAAATATGATAGCTTTGCCAGATTGCAGGTTTTCCCAAAAATTTGTGCATCTAAAAATTGTGTATTTTAATTTACGATGTTTAGCAATACGATTACATATGTGGCAGTACGATTGAAGGTTTTCTCCAATTTTCATTTACGATACTTTAACTGTTTAGTCTGCTTATCTACAAATTTTTTGTTTTGACAAATTTGAATTGGCTATTAAATATTCAATTGAACTGAGTGTAAATAATTAGATTTCTGAAATCGCGGCCGGCAAATTTGGTAATATTTACTCCTAGTGAGGATTGGCTTATAATTTGAAAACTTTTTGATAGTATCACAATATGAATATTGAAGTGATTTTATTGCAATATGAACTGTTTTCATTATAAAAGTCCACTGAAATCAGTGCCTTTAAAACAATGGCTAACTTACACAACTATCTTGACTTTTTACTGGAAATATGTTATGTTCAATCACCTCATAATGCATGCATATAAGTGGGTATTATTACATTTTCACACCTAGGTTTGTTTACTGTTGTATGAACCTTGATATTATTGTATGGTAGGTGTGCATATTGGATTTATCTGAAAAATCAATGATTTCTGTCACTGCATAAAAAAAATGATGTCTTTAGCCCGGAGAATGCATGTTTAGATTAATGTTCCATGCTTTTACCCTTAACGAGATGCACAAACTTTGATATATGAATTGAGTTTATTGACAACAAGGTGAAGTAGGCATTTTTTGATGATTTCATCGTGGTGAATATCTTTCTCCATAGAACACTCTGAATTGTGATAAGTTATTGTTGTCCAACGAATTATTTTCATTCTGTCAGTTATTGGTCTATAATCTTACTTTTGTATAAAAAAAATTGTTCACCCGGTCTGCGTCATTGGTTGTGCTCTGATCAATTTCTGTATTTGTTGACGTTAATTTTCATTTTTTTTCCCCGAATGGAGAAATATAAGAATAAGGTGTAATGTGTATGCAAGTTGTAGAACTAATGTATGCTTTTATAGTACTGGTAGCTCATGAATTACAACCAATAGAGTATTCCAGTTTACAAAAAATGAAAGATAATCGATACAAATACGTAGTAAAAAATTAAATTCACCAATACAGAATTTATTTTATTAAGAGAATTTTACGTGTTTACATGATTATAATTATCTGAAATTTCCAAATTTCTCATCCAAAACTTTAGTGCTTGAGCCTGAATATAAATTTTGTCGATTTAAACTTCTAAACTTTTAAAGTTGCATGTGTATGATGAAATGCGGTTGTCTGTCCATATTTCAGATGTAGTTAAATTATTCTTACATTAAGTTACAGTTTTGTTTGTAAATTTTGCTATTTTTTTAAATATTTTCAGCTGTAGTTAAATTATTATTACATTAAGCTACAGTTTTGTTTGTAAATTTTGCTATTTTTTAAAATATTTTCTGCTAAAGTTAAATTATTATTACATTAAGCTACAGTTTTGTTTGTAAATTTTGCCTTTTTTTGAAATATTTTCAATACATTTCAAACATTGCAGATTGTAATCAGTATACAAAAACAACAACAAGTTTGCCTTTGGTTTTTCAATTGACGCTATCAATTACAATGGTCATTTGTAATACCTATGTTCATACTAAATTTTAATATTCAGATAATTTACGGGCTAATAACAATGATAAAGTCATTTTCAATTATGTTGTTTTGTAGTACGACATAATAGGTCTCTTTCCACCGCGTAATGTTAAAAAAATCATGAGTTCACAAAAGATGATTATCTTTCTGCACGTACTGTCCACCGACGACTCCATTTTAGTTTCAGTTTTGGTTTTTGTCACTAAAGTATGTGATTTGTTCATAAAATATCGAGCAAGTCATAGTGGTAAATATGCGCAGGTTATGATATATATGCAATTGTCTGTTTTGGTTTTATCTTCAGTTCATGTCATACTACAAGGTTATATCTGTTATATTCGTGAAAACCAGTAAAAACCGTGATAAATCATAGTTATTTTGACATCATTACCACTTCTATTTATTTTGCACAGTTTTTTTTTTTTTTTTTTTTTTTTTTGCATTTGTGCAAAAATAATAATTATGTGTTGCATTAAATGTTTATTCTCCGTGACCCTTAACCTATTCGAAACTTCTACACAACTCATCCTAGCAAAATAAAATAACCATAGGCTATTTGAAAGGGAGTACATGACATAGCACTTGTGTTCTCATTTGTTTGTCGTGTACATATTTTCAAATTTAACCGCTAATTTTGTGCAGCCGTGCAGGCAAGCCCGAACAAAATGAGTGTTGCTTCTTCTGCGTAAAAGAATTCATAAAAATCTGAATAGTCTGACTAACGCGTGCAGTTAGTGCCATTCAACCCACACATAGTTGCTAGCCCGGAATTGCTACCTTCAACTATGTCATAAACAAAATAGTGGAAGTGGAAAGTTAGTTAACTTGATCGACAATCAGCGAAGATGGGGTAAATTTTATGACATGCATTTGCTTTTAAATCAAAGTTACAGGAATCCGAGACATCAACCAGCATGGAGGTTAAGCAATGGTTTGTCTATCTTCATTATTTTACAATATTCACTACTTCAATATCAATTGTGATTGTAGAACTTTTTATTGTAACGAGTTGATTGCCACTGAGTTATTTATATCGCCTACGACTAACTTTTTTACAAACATAGCTATCGACGCATGAACATAGATTGTCCTGATTTTCTCTTCGCTGTAAGATGTAATTTGTATCAGCTAAGAATTTAT
This sequence comes from Allium sativum, assembly GCA_030737875.1. Classification (NCBI taxonomy): domain Eukaryota; kingdom Viridiplantae; phylum Streptophyta; class Magnoliopsida; order Asparagales; family Amaryllidaceae; genus Allium; species Allium sativum. The sequence goes on from CM060913.1 coordinate 576,720,503, forward strand.
GGCATACGATTGTAAACATATCGTCACTTTCTCTTATTATATCTACAAGAATAATTTCTAACCTGTGATATCGTAAGCACTAGATGAGATTATTATGTAAGCAATTCCATGGACAACTGCATTATTTTTTTATTATTTTTGGAAAGGCTACAACTGCATTACTTTCAATATGCCTTCTATTTTTTTAACACTGAGCAGTTGCTGACCTTCATACAAGCTAATTTGTTTCAATACTATAGCTACTTTTTTTTCTAAACTAATATTTTCTATGATAAAATGTTTTTACTTGCAATGTACTAACCAGTTATATTTATTTCTTATGCATATCTATTCCATTACTTAAATTGTAAAGTAGGATGTTCTCAATGCTGATGTGGACACCTCCCATTCTCCCAATATCTTATTTCAAAATACAAAGCATTCCTCAAAACCTTTCTTTTGTAACAAAAACAAATAGATCCATTTACTGCTCTTCTTTCTTTGCTAAATTTTTAATTTTTTTCCCCATGTTTACTAGCCTCCCAACTGTTCTCCCATTTCCTTTGTGTTTTACTCTTATATCCCATTTCCTTTGTTTTGCACACACAATCACCAATTTTGGGCATGTTCATGGTCACGAGTTTTAGGCACGTTGCGTATCCCCTGAATCACAATGTTTATTGCACACACTTTTACAAATTTTGGCATTTAACTTATCCTCTACATTGTAATGAGTTTCTGCTTTCACTATCAACTCCCGCCATTCAGATCAAAAATCAAAATCAAACTCTTCGTTGTCGTATAATTTACTGTTATCTTAACCTCAATTGATTACTTCAAGTATTTCAACTCCGGATTGTTCATTTTCTTTCTTGGTTTTTTATATTTGCTTTCGGAATCAATTATCAGTTCCAAGAGGTAGATTAACCAGCGGTAAAAACAAGCAAATAAATAAGTAATCTTATTACTGGTTGGATCATACTTATATGCATATCAATTAAAATGGTGTCATAAAACGTGATATATTTCACATTAATATTTAACAGTAATATTCAATTTTGTGGAAATGAATCATTCATTTTAAGTTTCATATCGTATTGAAGTATTGTTTCCCTGGATTGAATCATGAAATCTTGATACATGATATATCATAACTCTGAAGAAATAAATAGTTCCAAGTACAAAGTTGCTTCATAATCATGTACTCTTGCAAGCATATTTCAATAGCACGGCAGAGGTTCGTAGGGGAAACTATCATTACAAATTGTATTCGTGAACACTATGAGTTGAAACTGTTTATCACTATTATAACGAAGTGGTTTGCATATGTCTGTATCTTTAAAAGTATGTGAATTTTAACAAATTTAATATTGTCATTTTTCCACTTATCATCCTCACGAACAATATGTGAATTTTTACACCATTTCTACTGTTATTTCATCATTTGTCATCTATGCTATGGTTTTCCACCTTATTTTTAACTAATTAGTAATATTTTTTTAAGTATATTGATAATAAATTGGTTGTTTTTCTGTGAGGTAGTAAGGTAGTACATATGGATGAAATTTATTAAATATATGCGGCTCAATGTTATGTGTTGTCTTCCATTTAATATAGCTTATTTTCAAAATTATATGATGTCTTCCCTAATACATCAATTTCCAGTCAAGAAATTAAGAAAATAGCGTGATTTGGTTCCATAACTAGAAAAAAGGAAAGGTCAAAATATGTGACATGGGACTGTTCTCATTCAGGATTCCCTGATATGCTGACACGGTTATGCACATGGAAATTTAAGCTTTGTTTTTATAACCTCAGTAAAAAATGGTCAGATATCTAGGAAGTATATGAATATTACGATGAAGTAGACATTTTTTTGGAATAAAATAAATAAATAAATTATGTTTTCAATCTTACATAGTTATCTTTATTGCCTATCCATTTCAAAAAATGGCTGTTGTTGCTTTTTACTTAGCTTCGTTGGATTTTAACATCCTTTCCTATATGCTTATTAGGTTCATAGATTTCTATTTTCAACTTCAATTGAAATTTTGTTCTTCGGAAAATGAATTTGGAATAATGTATTTGACTCCTGCAATTTCGTTATCCCGAATTTGATATGTCTATTTTGAGTGAAATTGAGGTAGCCCAACCTCTGAATGCTTTTCACTTATCAACATTAGTTTTGTCCCTACTGTTACGATATTTATTTATTTCAAAAACCTATGCAAAACTATTTGTTTTATTATAACTCTGTATGGATATCCTATGAGAGTATGAGAAAGTGAATGTCTCAGTACTTCCAAATGTATGATTGTTGTTATTTATTTTAGTTTAAAAACCCTATAAAAACAAAGTTCTATGATGCAAGTTCGTAGACTTACTGGTGTTACCAAAGGGAAGGGAGACTTATATCTAGAAATTCATATGGATGAGTTAAATTAAAAGGAAAAGAAAGCTATTGGTAATATCTTGACTGTAGACGCTATGGTTTAGGTAGCCTGTTTTTTTTTGATATTGTGGTTACATACAAAATTTATATTTCCAACATTATCGAGGTATGTATTTGTATATTTTTCTGGATTTTGAATAAAATCATAAATAGTCTCAGTGAATATCTTTTCAAATGCTCATTAGTTTTGCAAAATATCGATATATATGAGTCGTCTAATCTAGATATTTGATGTGCATGAGTCCATTAAAATTTTCAAATGATTGTGATTTATATATTGGGAAATGTTACAACAAATAACTCACTTGGTCATCAATCAAGCCTTGGGTAAGACAAATATGTGCATTTTCTTCTATATTTATCTTACACATCAAAATTAGTATTTCAGTTGACTTTATTTTTTTCTTCGATCTGGATGTGTCCAACTTCACATTTGACTATTCTACTTTCTTTTTACCATGACCTTTCAGACTCTCCCAATTTTGAAATCCCAGAAGGTATGACAACAATTTTTTTTTTAAAAAATTTACATTCTAGGAGATTATTGTTACAAATTTATGGTTTTTGCTAGAGATACAGCAGGTGGATTATGACCTAAAAACATTTGAAAATAAATGAAATTTATAATCTAACGGTAATAGGTGCTTTCAAATTTAGAGCAGAGGTTATTTGCTAAACTCAAGAAAACTCTGAAGACTGCTCAATACACACTCACACACGTATTTGGATGGGGAAGACAAGTTGTGACGACCCCAAATCCCGTACTGACGGCGGCAAGGGTAATCCTTGGAATATAACACAGAAACATATAATAGCAGAACAGAAATAAATAAATACGCTAGATAATGTACAATAGAATACACTGGATAAACGTAATCATCAGAGTTACACAGTATACAGGATCATACTTAGTACAAATACAGTTCAACTATACATAAATGTCTACAGCGGAAAACAAACATAATGTACAATAGGAGCTGAACAGCATAAAAAGAGATAAATAATAGAATCCATCTTCAGCTCCAGGTATCCAGGAAGAGCCAGCTAAACCTAAATACAAGGCTGCCCATGTAGAAAAAGGGGCACCCGAGTTTGAAAGTGAAACAAATTACGAGTCAGTCATGGGACTGGTATGAAAAATCTACTCTACACATTTATAATATGGCTAATCACAGGACCACGCCACTTTCGTGGAACGGGTTTACTCCATTGGATTGCCAGTGCTTCAAAACAAATCATTCTTTTAAACATCGCTACTTTTTATAAAAATGAAGCCATTATAAGACTCATTTCCCATCACACAATGCAACGCAAACCGGAGGATAGAGTTTTACCTTATAATGGCCAAAATATGATCGATACGACTAAAACAAAAACATTTGATATTACTACTAGTGTTTATATGTTTCAAAAACAATTTGAATCATAACTATCAATCATAGGCAGCATGGGTACCATATATCATGTCGCCATATATATTTATATATACAATCAAAACCGCACAGTCACATATTTGGAAATTGGATTTTCGTCATGAACCAAGGCAAAAGATAATCCTTACCGAATTCGAGATGCTCTAGCCCGTGTCTCAGGATCAGAGCTCGAGTAACCCTAGAATCGTCAGGGCCGGTCCACCGATGTGGATTAAAATTCCTGAACACTGCGTTTCCCCGCCCTATGGGGCGTCAATGAGCCAACGAATGACTCCATCGGTCCCGGATCGACCGATATAACCGAGGCGCCTCACAATCCATCATCCACATAAGTAAAATGTCAGGCCGTGTAAAAACACCGACACAACTCCTAGCTAGAAGGAAACGCATGCCCTCCCTGAGGTCCTTCTCCCGTTTCTGGTTCATACCGGGGTGTGAGGCTCGCGAATACACGTTATACACAAAGCTACGCTACACAGGCGGTGCTTTGATCATCACCACAAGACTTTGCTTTTCAACAGAAGCCCTGATCATTTGCTACTTAGGCTTGCCACACTAGCAATTCATGCCATGCGACTGATATCCATCGATATACAACCTCTGAGCTCGTGCGTTTCAGAGAAGGGTGTTAAGCAAAAGAATAAATTCTCCGCCGCCAAACAGATGTATATTTAATAGAGATCAATCAACATAGAATAAAATCCAATGTCAGACACACAGTCCATTTACAAGTCCGTTCCGGGTCTGAACGAAATCGGATGCACTATATACCTCGCAAACCCATCAACCACCACGTACGTCTGGACGATCACCACTCATTATCCATATTTCGGGATGCCTCCCAATCAGGACCTCGGTTACCATCCAAACGAGGTGAAGATCTCCGGTCTTCGACCACCGTCTTCATCTTCGATTTCTTATCGTCGATTCAGTTATTCAGAATGGGATAACCCGGTCTTTCTGAACAACTCGCGTATATAATAAACAAGTGCAACACTAACATACACACGCATCATTTCAATTCATTAGTCACTAACTTTCAGTCAGTAAGAGAACGATTTCCCGAATATTAACCCCGAAGGCCGAAACCAACATCAGATCAACACCCACGAAACCATTCGACTTAGCCAACCTCCAGTTAATTTCTAAATCACATCCATATCGTTTATAATATTTTATAATGATTTATCGCTGTTTTTATTTATTTTAAAATAGCCAATTTATTTTAAAACGACGCTTCGGGCCATAACGCGGCCGTGGCGCTGTTTTTCTTCAGATTTAATTTACACATACCTGAAAATCTAACCGTTGGATCTTCACAAAATTTATATCATTAGAAAGATCTTTTCAAAACGAATCCAACGGTTCCAGTTTCGGGAAAATCCGACGGTTGGATCTCCCGGTATAATAGTTTGAAGTTTCGATTTCAAAATACGAACTGCAGCGTCGTTATTCGATTTAATATATATATATATATATATATATATATAATCGATTCTGGCGCTGTTTTTCTTCAGATTTGAATTAAACATTCCAGACAATCCAACCGTTGGATTTTTACAAAGTTGGTGCCGTTGGAAAGATATTTCCAAAGCGAACCCAACGGTTGCGGTTTCGGGAAAATCCGATGGTCGGATCTCCCGGTATAATCGTTTGAAATCACGGTTTCAAAATACGAACTGCAACTTCGTTATTCGATATATTTTAATTCTATATATATATATATATCGATTCTTCGATTTCAAAGCTATATTCTTTTCATATATTTGATAAAAATGATATTTTTATCTAACTGTCTTCTATTTCAACACTTCACTATATTTAACAATTCATGTATATAATAAAAATGTGATTTTTATTGTAAAACAATTCATTTCAAAACACTATTATTTTATATAGTTCATATAGGTAATAAAAATAGGATTTTTATTATAAAACAATTTCTTTCAAAACAAGATTATTTTATATAGTTCATATAGATGATAAAAATGTGTTTTTTATTATAAAACAATTTATTTCAAAATATGAACACCATTCAACACATGAATTTCAATTCAACGAATGAATATCGATTCAACACATGAAGGTTTTCTATAGTTTATATATATTGATGAAAATGTGATTTTTATATTTAAAACACGAACACCATTCAACACATGAATTTCAATTCAACGAATGAATATCGATTCAACACATGAAGGTTTTCTATAATTTATATATATAGATAAAAATGTGATTTTTATATTTGAAACACGAATACCATTCAACACATGAATTTCTATCCAATGAATGAATATCGATTCAACACATGAAGGTTTTCTATAGTTTATATGTATAGATAAAAATGTGATTTTTATATTTAAAACACGAATACCATTGAACACATGAATTTCAATTCAATGAATGAATATCGACTCAACACATGAAGGCTTTCTATTCAACGAATAAATATAGTTTCAACAAATGAAAATAATTCAAACACATGAATATTATTCAAAATTTCGGCAGCATAACGGCAGAGTAGTTAAAACCGGGACCGTCCCTAGTACGGCTCCTCGCTCTACCTTAAAACCTCGCGGTTTTTGACAATGGGGAATCGTGCATCTAGTTCGCACGCAGGCGGCATGTATATATTTATTTCATTTCCACAAACTAATCCTATGTGGTTTCAACCAAATATTTCTCAACCACAAACGGGTATGTTTCAACCACAATCAATCAATATCAAGCACAATCAATTCCAATTATCCATTCGCTATCAATCAATTTTCACACCAATCACAACCAATAAATATCGTCCATGGTTTGTGGACGAGGGGCGTGTATATATATATATATATATATATATATATATATATATTTATATATAGCAATTCACTTCTATTTCAACACATATATAATTTTTACAACGCATATACAACTTATACATCGAACGTACAACTTATACAACGCTTATACAAGAGGTGTACAACGCTTATATAACTCATACATCGACTATATAATTTATACATCGTCGTTTTCCATATCGTTTATAAATTAGAAATCTCACATTGGGTTCCACTCCACCAAAAATAGCAGAAGGCTCAGAAAAATATGCGGTCTCTTCTAGAATGTAGAAGACGTCCACACGAGTCCACTGTCTCTTGTTTCACTGAATTTCGTCAACACATGAAAAAGATATGATTTTTCAAAGTTTGCAACGGTTTAAAGGTGTTAAAACAGTTTAAAATAAACATAGCCGTACCTCCACAGTTTGGTTCGAAACTAGGTTTTCGATTTTCGTGAAATCCGTGTAGCTATATGACGATCGGCCTTCGCAGCGTCGAAGGGCTAGGAGTGGCGAGAAAAACGAGGTAGGGCGCGCTCAGATCGATCACGGTAGGAAGAAGATTGACGGTGGTGAACGGCGGGACTTCCCAAGGGTGGTTCGCATGATTTTCTCAACGATAATTAGCAAACTTCATATGGATTCGTAGCTCTTGAGAAGATCTACAAAAACCTTAACTGTGGCACTGGATTTCGTGGAGCGTGGAAGGAGTAATCGGAGCTAGAAGATTGCGAGCTGTTTCCGTCGTGCGTTTTGAAGTGTATCGGGGAGAGAGAAAGTCAACCGACCAATGAGAGATTTTTTTAATATTTATAAATTTTTAAATTTCGAAAATACCCCCTTTCACACACGAACTCCAATCCAAACCCAACGACTGTCGTCCCTAGCGTTTTACCCCCATTCCGAACACAATGGGATATGTTTCCTAGGCCCATTCAACTGTTTCAATCAGTTTTCCTTCAATTTAAAATACATAACATTCAGTATTTAATTTGAACGTACATTTCAATTTGCCAGGGCCACAAACTGATTCGAAAATTTCCAGAAAAATAAATCTAGCTATGTTTTGAAGACACAGTCCCAACAAAACTAGTTTCTTCGAATTCTGAGACCGTTTGCAAAATGGCCCATTTCTGGTCGATCCAATTTAACTATAATTGACCAAAACACATTTTCCTTTGCCACGCTCACATACTAGCTTCAAAAATTATGAAATTTGAAACCTAGCAATAACTTCTCATCCCGGATCCAACAAAAGTGGTTTCGTCGAATTCCGAGGTCGTTTGCAAAATGGCCGATTTCACGGGCTATATAAATTCCATAGCGACCTTTCTGAAAATTCATTTGGCCATAACTTTTGCTTCCCGCTATGAAACTTCGATTTTTCAGATTCGTTAGAAAGGTATTCACTAACAGATTTAAATATTTTTGGTTTCACTCAAATCCGCTTTGTTTTGCACCCTGTACAGTCAGTCGAAGTTTGAATTCAAATTTTGAAACTGCTGCGCCATTTCAGGCCTTGTTTATAATTTGAATTAATTATATTCGTTTTCAAATGTCGATTCAAACTTACTTTTCATCGTTATTTTTTAAAATATTTATTTTAAATATTTAAAATCCACTATTTTAGCCAATTTAAAAAAATTAAATTGGTTCAGATTTTCCGGGTCGTTACACAAGTATGCACGTAGGATTACATGCATAAGGAGTCTTATATTTCTTTCTACAGTTGAATAGTGGAACATTCAATTCTTATCAAGGTGGGTCGCATTCTAAAGTAAATAAATGATAGGCAGCACCGACTAGGCTGCATAAGAGGTCATTTATATCGTGTAAACAAATGTGTGTTCCGACTCATTATTCTATTCTTCATGTATTGTGATATTTGTATGAATTCAGTAAAGTAGGTTTTGATTGATATGTATTCATTTTCCCCCTCTTTTTCAAATAACGTACTCTCAGTTTTTTTGTTCTCAGATCCTATGGGCAAAACAAATGGTGCATTACATCCACGATTGTAGGCATTTTGTGGTACAGGATTCAGCTGAGTTGAAATTCCATACAAAACGCACTATATGATTTGATTTACAATGTTTTGCGTTGAATTGTCTATTGAATATCCACCGTAGTAACCTTTTTTAAGTTCATCCAACCGTGTACTTTATCATGTTTCAAATCTGCATACTGTACACTACTTGGGTTCAGGCCCAGTCTAAGGGGTAGGCAGGCGAGGCCATTGCCTAGAGCAGCATAGCCGAAGGTTGTGGAGGGGGCAGCAAACCGGGTGTTGTATGCTTTAAAAATATTAAGTTATAACTGTATAGCCGTATATGGCATTACTTCCTCAAAAGTCGTAAAGGTGTAGTGGTATGTCACTGGGCTGGCTCTGCTTAAACTTACATTTTATGGTAAATTTTCTTTTGAATCCTTCTATAGATTTACGGTTACCGCACATCCTTACGCAACTTCTACAACTGATGTGTGCGTACATTAAGCATATACACTGTTAAATGCGGCTTGCTAATATGCTATATTGAATATCTGGATTGTGAAATATATCAGCTGGCGATGAAAGTTGTTCGATATTCAGATGAACATCACCTCGCTCATTAGCCATGCACGAAACTAAAATAACCTTAGTTACATAAAATATCATGATATAGCCTATGTTCACAAACTGTATAGGAAAGAAATATGCTAATATTAGTTACATAAAATTAACCAAGCCTTGGATGGATGCGGCTCTAGCTGCTCCTACCTTACGTGAGCAGGGAAAGTATAAAAAAATTCTTCATTATATAGGGGTAGAATAAAAGGCTGATAGAAATATTAGTATTCCCTGGATAAAAGAAAAAAACACATGCAGTGCTAGCTCAACGACGTTTACTCGCTTAGTTTCTTTTAATAGATAAAGCAGCATATAACGGTGTATGATGAATACTGTAATGTTTACAAATAAACAAGATTTTAACTTAGGTTTACACACAAATGAGACCAATTCTTCTGTCCCCATTTACCCTATCCCTCCATGTCTCTCCACTCAAATCTCCCCATTTTCGCCTTTTTGCATTTAAGTCCCCCAACAATTGAGGGATTTAACTGCAAAAGGTGAAATTCAGAGGGATGTGATTGGGTGGGACACAGAAAATGGAGACTGCACAATTGGTGCGCACACAAATGGAACAACTAGCATAAAATTACATATGCCATGTACATACATAGATGAATGCATATATACATGCAATGCATTACCATCGTACATTAACTAGGCATGATTCAAAATATCACTCCACACCATCATCTTTGTCACTTTCATAACATCCACCCTTTACATAGACATACCAACCACACTTGCATATTCAGGCCTATGACATTGTGCAAATTTGTATACCAACACTGCCCGTGTGCGAAGCACGGGGCTCATTCTAGTTTATCAATAATATTTTAAAACAGAAATTTAGGTGTTAGAAACATGCTGAAAATATGCGAATTTGATTGCTTGATCATTCACATTTGATCTTTGTGTAAACCTAAAATTTCCCACTTAAAAACATTGACTTTACTTTGATCATATTGACTTTGACTTGTTCATCATCAGTTTTACTTGAACTGCCGCAAATATAAACTCACCCAATAAAAATAATGTTGTTAAATTCCTCAAACGCTAAAGGAATAGTGGTATAATATGAAGAGACGGTTCAAACGTGTGATTTCAAAAGGAATAATAATACCACTGCCTCAAGGACAAAACGAAAAAAAATTGTTTCATAAGGAAAGAGGGTAAATTTTAACCTATAAAGACAAATTTTAATGTAAATGGAGAAATTCAAGGACCCACTATAATTTCTTCCTTTACACTAAAATTTGTCCTTATAGACGAAAATTTAGTTTTTTGTCTTTATGTAATAATTTTTTGTTCGTTATGTCCTTCATTATATTTTCTAGTTCTCATTAATTTCAGTTAAACATAGAATGAGAATATGTTGAATAAAACATATAATAATGCTAAAACAATCATTGACTATGACTTTACTATAAGAAGATACATGCTTTGCAGTAATTTTTCTGGAATTCAAAGTTCTACTGGATTTTCTCACAGCGCATAAATATCATCGAAGAGAGTTGAAATATTGAGAAAAAAAAACTAGAAAATTAAACGTCAAAAAGAAGGTTCAAAATTTTGTTTTTGTGTAAAATTTGATATTTCAGTTCCATTCTTTTGAAGATTTATGACTGAACTCTTGTTCTTTTTAACAATAGCACTTTTGATTACTAGTACTATATAACCGCATAACAGTGGAAAACCGACCATTAGATTATATAATTTTAAAAGAAAAATTGTTGTATTTTTAAATTAATCGACTATAACATGATTGATTTAAGAATTCGTTGCATTTTTTAAATTTGTTATATTTTCTGAATAATCTATTTAGATCTATAAAAGAATACTGTAGTAGAAATATGATATTAACGGTAGATCTGAAGTAGATTTGAAGTATAATAGGATCTTAAAATTTTTACAAATACATTAGCTATTTCACAGCTTTTACTGCATCGTGAATGATATATACCATGCTGCCAATTCATGCAAAATACTTGGATCATTAGCCTGTGCAAATTTATATTATTCAAATATATATTTTAATAATCCAAGGCCATGGAAACTGGATAGAATGCATTCACACAGATCTAATATTTTGGATTCTTTCAAGTTGGCGTATTAAATTGATGTTAGCTTTGAATAAAACTCAGTAAAGCCGGTGTTATTTCCTTGGTTTCAGCAAAGTTTTTCTAGGTTTGACCTATAAATATAGAGTTGAATAAAATCAGCTAAAATTTTGCAGCTTGACCAATTTTTGTATTATTCTATCCAAAATATCTCGTTTACCAATGCATGAACAATTCAAAATATCACCTAAAATTTTGCAGCTTGACTGCTTCTTATTTCTACATGATTCCACTTTATAAATATCACCTAAGATTTTCCATCTCTCTTCACTCCACCATTACTCCAACCTTCTCTTTATACTAGTGTGTAACCCGTACCTTGCACATGATAATAGTATTAAAAACAACATTTATTATTTTAATGTTAAAAACCGAACTTTGTTATGTAATATATGATAAATTTTGATGTGAAAACATAAACTATTAATTAAAATTATTATTATTGTTTGTCTAATTTATGTTGTATGACTTACAAAAACAATATGTATGTATCTGTATTTAAGAATTTTTTATTTATTTTTATTAATATAGATATACCTTTTGAAACTGATGAATGTTAGTAATTTATTTGATGAATCAACAAATATTATTTAATAAAGTTTGTTTAAATACGTTAAAGGTAAAATTGCGAACTTAGTTTAACTGTATAACATAGGAAGAAGAAATGAAAAGAAATTTGCAAAATAACATATAAATTAATTGTGAAGTTATTAATGTTCAAAAAGAATTTTATGATAATATATGGTAAATTCTTAATATAAACGAATCGTAACTAATTTACTGATTAACTTTGTCATTATTGTTGATATATATAGTTCGTGTTATGTGATTCATGCATCTTTATAGTTGTATAGAAAACTACTTTTTTTAATATGAATATACATTATGAAATTGACGTATATTTTTAAGAGCTGTTAGAAAAATGGATTAAATGCCTTGCTAAAAAATGGACTAAATACTCTCTAAAATTATTTAAATAATTAAAATTTAAGATTTCATGAGTAGTTTAAACATATGGATTGAAACATCAAATATCACGAAAGAATTAGGGAGGTTCAACAAATAATTATAAAAGTGTTAAAATTCAGGTATTTAAAGCGGAAATTATTCTGTTCAATTTATGATAAATTTGTTGAGATGATTGTATAACATATTAATTTTTTATTATTGATTACATATATTATTTAAAGTAAGCGACTTATATTTAACTTTATATTTGAAAAAAAAAATTAATTTTGCCATTTTTGTTGATATGTACGTGATTTGCATTTTAAAAAATCACACTTCGCATTAACTAGATGAATTAACAACAATTTTTTGATTGAATTTAAAATCACATAATTAGTTTAAACATATTAATTAAAATGTACAATGTTAATTGATACTGTGCAGTATTTTGTAAATGACTAAATAAATTTCAAAATGTAGACGTTTGACATTAATGTTACAATGAAATATACGTTAAATATATTGACCTAAAAGTGTTCAAATTTAAATTTGTGATAATTAACTGTGTGTATAATTTATGTTTTGTGATTGACGAGTTTATATATGTAACGACCTGCCTTTTCGACCGCTTCAAATCGGTAGTTAAACCAACTTAAACCGCTCGAAATGACAAAATGTTAATACTTATGAGATTTAACAGAACAAATGCACATAATCATAGAATATAATAACATGCAGCGGAAGCATCATACACAAAATATCAGAGTTGTATAATAAATTTTACACAGTGGAATATAACATATAGATTTTTTTTTTAAAAAAAAAATTTACAGCAAAATTTTCAAATATATGTGCGAATGCACGTGCATCTTCATGTGTCTCAAACTTCGCTAGTTGAAATCTTTAGATCTGCAACACTCGGATCTGACTCGAACATTTCATGCAAAACACAAAACACTCGAGTCAGGATTAGTCTTTTGTTCAAGTAAATTAACTTCAATAAAATATTAAAATATAATTGTTAATCCTATCCTGTATAAGAGGTTCTAAAATTTACGTATGGATGGTTTGACTGCTAAGCAATGAAGATTAATATATATAAAAAATCGATCATACTTCCAATTAACATGAATTTCCAGTTTAACACTTGACAAAAGTATATGCTCAGGATATACTAGTATTCTGAAAGCAGTATAAAGTCCAACAACATGCATTTTCAGGCAAATAAGACAATACATCAAATTTATAGACAATGAAGCATAAATATGTTTCAAGGCTCAAATATACAAAGGCCACAACATGCGTTTAGAAGTAGTACAGACACTTGCCTAAAGTAAAAGCCAATACGTCCATCTAACAAATTTTTTAGAATAAGCCAATATACATATGCAATTTGCTAACAAAATTTTCAGAATACGGTAGTATATTTTTATATGCCGTTTGCTTGTCTTTCCAGTCAGGCAAGTGTAATTTCTGTTTTTTAATTGGTAGTACACAAAAGGGATTGAGATATATATTTATAGTGTTCAAAATTTGCATGTACACACTTATATTTCAAATCTCAACTAAGCAGGGTAAGTATAAAACTAAAAATATCAACGACCATAAAACACATACAGCAAGTTCAAATTGAGACAAAACAAGTACAACACTCTAATTATGTACATATGAAATTCGAATTCAACTATGAATAATCCAACCAATCAACAATCAAAATCAAGGTGTTGTAACAACCCAGAAAATACGAGCCAATTTAAAATTTTTAAATTGGATATTTTAAAGAAATTTAGACAATTGAAATAGAATATTTCAATAAAATAATGAATTAGAAATAATGCGGCAGTTTGAAAATTTGAATTCAAACTTTGACTGACTGTACGAGGTGCAAAATATAACGGATTTTAATGAAACCAAAAATATTTAAATTTGTTTATGAATATCTTTCTAACGAATCAGAAAAATCGAAGTTTCATAGTAGGAATCAAAAGTTATGGCCAAATGAATTTTCAGAAAGGTCGTTATAAAGAATATATAGCCCTTGAAAATAGAAATTTTGCAAACGACTTCGGAATTCGACGAAACCACTTTTGTTGGATTCGGGATGTCAAATTATTACCAGATTTCAAATTTCATAATTTTTGAAGCTAGTATGTGAGCGTGGCAAAAGAAAACGTGTTTGGTTAATTTCTGTTAAATTGGATCGACCAGAAAATGGCCATTTTTCAAACGACCTCAGAATTCGACAAAACTAGTTTTTTTGGGACCGTAGCGTCAAAACATAACTAGATTTATTTTTCTGGAAGTTTTCGAATCAGTTTGTGGCCCTGGCAAATTGAAATGTACGTTCAAAACAGAATTTGAATGTTTTATATTTTAATTTGAAAAATAACTGATTGTAACAGTCGAATTGGCCTTCGAAACATATCCCATTATGTCCGGGATGGGTGTATTTAGCTAGGGGCGACAGTCATTGGGTTTGAATTGGTGTTCGTATTGAGAAACACTATTTTAAAATTAAATAAAACCATGGAACAATAGGATTTTTCCATTCATAATTATAATAAAAAAAATCTCAAACCCCCCCGTAACCCCAGATCTCGACGGCGGAACCCCTTTCCCCGCTTTCCAGGCGATTTCCGATCACCACAGGCAGAACCAACCCCACCCCCAGTTGAACTTTTTGTAGTTCTCCTCCCCCTCTTCAAATCCATATAAAGAACTCCCCCTATCGTCGCTCCTACCTCGACATTTCCCCCTCCAAAGCCCCGAACTTTTGTGTGCCGCTGCCCCTAAATCGCGCCACCGAGTTGAACGCCACAATCGGCGATCTGAAGCCCTCTCCTTCCTCTTCGACGTGGTGCAACCTGATTCCGGTATCGTGCAACCATTTGTTCGATAAATCAAAACCTAGTTTTGAACAAACAATGAAAGGTATCGGCTTTATTATATTTGAACTGAAATTAACACTTTTAAGTGTTTCAAAATTTGAAAAATCGTATCTTTATGGTGTGTTAACGAAATTTGATGAAACAGGAGACATCGTGACCGCAGGGACGCTCTCTACAATCTAGAAGAGACCGCGGATTTTTCTGAGCTAGCTATGATTTTTTCAAAAACCAATGTGAGATTTCTAAACTGAAATGTGGATTGAAATGTCATATATAAATTATATAAGCAAAATATAAATTATATACGTGTTGTATACCTCATGTACATGCGTTGTATAAGTTATATGAGCGATGTATGAATTATACATGCATTGTATAAATGATATGTGTGTTGGAATGGAAATAAAATATATTTATATACGAATATATATATATATATATATATATATATATATATATATATATATATACTCCCCTCGTCCACAAACCATGGTTCATGTGTTGAATAAAAAGATCGAACAATAAAAATTACATTTTTATTGAGAATGTGAAGTGTTAAAAACATTCATGTGTTGAATAAATATCTAAGATAATAAAAATACCATTTTTATCATGTATGTGATTTGCTAAAAATATACAAGTATTGAAATAAATATTTGTTTGCTATGAATATTATTTTTAACATGTATAGGAACTAAATAAAAAGTCATGTGTTGAAATATATTTTAGTTCGCCAAAAATATCATTTTCGAATGAAATGTGAAGTGTTGAAAATAACCACTTGTTCAAATAAATATGCATGAGTTGAAATATTCATTAATTAGTTAAAGATATGATTTTTGCTTATGTATGCAACATTGGAATGAGTGGCAACCTTAAACCAAATCGAATCAAATATGAAATTGAATGGAAAATGATAAGTGATAAAAATTGCACATATGTACATGCATATTTATTGAACATGTTATAGCAAAGAGGCTAGAGAAGAGGAATAAAATTGTGTGCCCGACAAATAGGTACATGTTTACTGTTTTGCTTGGGTGATGATTTAATGAGCCGATTGGCTAGCCGCTTGGCTTTTTCTTTTTCTTTTTGAGATGAGACGCCCGTGTGGCTATTTGGGAATTTTCCCAGCCCTTCGCGTACAAAGGAGGTTATGGCGAAATTTTACAAAATTTAGAGGCGTTATTGAAATATTTGAAGTGAAAACGGTATTGAAATCGCCGAATGAACTATATATATATATAATTAAAACGAATCGAGGCCGTGCAGTTCGTGTTTTGAAACCGTGATTTCAAACGACTAGTGCGAGAGATCTGACCATCGGATTTTTCCGAAACCGCAACCGTTGGGTTCGGCTTGGAAATATCTTTCCAACGGCACCAACTGTGTAAAGATCCAATGGTGGGATTGTCTGGAATGTTTAATTCAAATCTGAAGAAAAACAACGCCAGAATCAATTATATTTATATATAAATATAATTATAATTAAATTAAATCGAATAACGACGAGCAGTTCATATTTTGAAATCGTAACTTCAAACTACTTGTGCGGGAGATCAGACCGTCGGATTTTCCCAAAACTGAAACCTTTGGATTCGTTTTGAAAAGATCTTTCTAAAGATATAAAATTTGTGAAGATCCAACTGTTAGATTTTCATATATGTGTAAAACAAATTTAGGGAAAACAGCGCTAGTTCCTCGGCATGACCTGAAACGTCGTTTAATTAAATATGGCCGTTTTTAAATAAATAAAAATGGCGATATATCGTTATAAAATATTATAGGCGATATAGAATGGAAATAAACCGATTTTGCTTGGTTTGCTTGATATCTGATGGTTGAGTGTGTTTGACATGAAAATTATACTAAGAAACTGAAATGTGAATGTTGAATATTTTAACCATGTGAAGAATTGATTTGAAAATCTAAATATACGTGGATTATTTGAAAAGGCCGAGTTCATTCTCATTTCAAATAATCGATCGACGGTGAGAAGTCGAAGAGTTGAAGACGGTTCAAGACCGACGATCTTCACATTGGATGGATGGGCGCTACTGAGGCTCATGATTGGAGTAGCTACCTTGAAGGAGCTGAAGTGGTAGCCGTCTGGACGTATTGTTGATTGTGCGGATATGTGAGGAATATGGTGCCTCTGGCTTCGTTCAAACCCAGAACGAACTTGTAAATGGACTGTGTGTCTGACATTGGATTTTGTTCTATGCTGATTGATCTCTATTAAATATATATTTGTTTGGCGGCGTAGAATTTATTCTCTTACTTAACGCCATTCTCTGAGACGTACGAGCTCAGAGGTTATATATCGATAGAAATCAGTCGCATGGAGTGGATTGCTTGTGTGGCACGCCTAAGTGGCATATGATCATGGCTTCTATTGCAAAGCAAAGTCTTGTGGTTGATGATCAAAGCGTGGTCTGTGTGGCGTAGCTTTGTGTATAGCATGGATTCGCGAGCCTCGCACCTCGATATGAGTCAAAAACGGAAGAAGGACCGCTGGGAGAACACGACGTTTCTTTCTAGCTATGGTGGTGTCAGTGACCTACCAGCCGTGACATTTATATATACTTTTCACCTGTGTGCTTGTTGGAATGCGAGGTGCCTCGATTATAGGTCTGTAAGGACCGGGAAACGTGTGTTCAGGAATTGCCAATCCTTAAAAGTAAGAGAGTACCGGCCCAGCCGATTCCGAGGACCACTGTGTGCGATCCTGGGACGTTTGCTAGAGTGTCTCGAACGGAGAGGAGCTTGCCCCTTGCCTCGACTCATAATGGAATCCAATTTCCAATACGAAATTGCGGATGTGATTGTATTACTAGTATGGCAACATAGTAGATGGTAGCTATGCCGCCTAGGATTGATATTTATGATTGAATTTGCTTTTGAAACATATATGCACTAGTAATAATATCAAACACGTTTGTTTTATACGTATCAAGCATTTATTAGCCCTTATAAGGTAAAACTCTATCCTCCGGCTTGCGTTCCATTGTATGATGGGACCTGAGTCTTATAATTGCTTCATTTTTATAAAAAGCATTGCGATGATTTAATAATTTACTTTATTTCATGCACTAGCAATCATTGGAGTAAACCCGTTCCGCGAAAGTGGCGTAGTCCTTTGATTTGCCTTATTGTTATTGTATAATTAGTTAAGTAGATTTCTCATACTAGTCCCATGACTGACTCGTAGTTTGTTTCACCTTGCAAACTCGGGTGCCCTTATTTTCACACGGGCAGCCTAGTATCAGGTAGATGGCGTATTTTGGCTTGGCATCGCAGCAGAGGTGCACTTTTTGGCTCATGGCGAGGCTTGACTACACCATGATGACTATGATTTTCCGCCATTATTGTATATGTATATGATTCCGCCTCAGGCGATGTAGACTGATGTCTCGTTTATGTACTATATATCTATGTGATTCCGCCACAGGCAATGTAGACTGATTATGTATTATTATGCACTAAGTTGTATCCTGCACTGTGCTCTCTGATGTGGTGATATATATATATATATATATATATATATATATGATTCCACTGTCATATTTGTGTTATTTATTCTATTTCCTGTTTATGCTATTATCTGTACTCTGCTAATGATGATTAATGTGTTATATTCCAATGATTATCCTTAATTCCGCCGTACTGGGTTTTGGGATCGTCACAGTTGGTATCAGAGCTTTGGTTAACCTTAGTTCTGGAATTTAACACATTAAACACCTCGTCAGAATAGAATCAGTAGTATTCTAAGGCGAGTAGCTCATTAGAGATAGGACTAGTAATGTCCTAGAATGAGCTAAGCAGAATAGAAAAAATAGTTTGATCAGTACATCGTGGTCTTTCCTTAAGTTCTTCTGCTTTACAATACAATAAAATTATTTTTTCTGTAAGCTGACTCTTTTCTTGCTTATACAGAACTTGAACAATGGCTACCCGAGCAGCCGCAGGTAGAGGAGGCCGAGCTGGCCATGGCAGAGGACGAGGAGAAGTCCCTGTTGAAGATGGACCCTTAATACAACCCCCAGCCGCTCAGCCATTCGAGCTCGATCGCGTGGCGAAAAGGTACAAGAATCTAGGAGGTAAAACCTTCTCTGGAACGGGCACTGTGATTGAGGCCTTGGCATGGCTGAAAACATGCGAGAAGATATTAGGAGGCCTGAGGCTGGGTGATCAAGACAAAGACTTCATGGGTGCTTGGCTTCTGCAAGAGGAAGCCGAATTATGGTGGGAAGCTCTCACCGCAGGGAACAGAAATGCTAGTAGGACATGGGATGAATTCAAGGATTTATTCAAAGAAAAGTACGTCCCAGAGCAAGCCCTTGAGCGCATGCACGACGAATTCGCAAACCTCCAGCAGGGAGATCTCTCTGTGCAAGACTATCTGAACAAGTTTACACAGTTATCCCGCTATGCACCAGAGCTCATCGCCACCGCTAAATCCAAGAACAAGAGGTTCATCCTCGGGCTAAAGCGTAAGTACCAAGACAGGGCAATGGCCCATATCAAGCTTGCGTTTAATGAATTAGTGGAGATGGCATGCAATTATGAGGACCTGGATCAAAGGAACCTCGATCTGCATCGTGCTAAGAGCCAAGCAGGGAATAAACGCAAGCCCGCTACGAATCAAGCTGAGTCAAGCAACGCGGCATCCACTAATCAGCAGACTTTTAAGCCGCCAAAGGGAAGCTGCTACAATTGTGGCAAGGTAGGGAACTACTCAAATGTTTGCACAACCCCGAAACAGTAGAAGACCAACTCTCAAGGTTCAAGCCAAAGCTCTCATAACCCTCGTTCATGGTTTAACTGCCGCAGGACAGGACATCTTGTTAGAGACTGTCCCTTGCTTAAGAAGGCCAAGGTTGCTCATGTGTATGATGGGGCGAACCCGCCGGCTGCTTCCGATGGAGCAGGTAAAACCGATGTTTTGGGAGGTACCCTTACAATTAAAAATATTCTTGTTTCTGCATTATTTGACACGGGTGCATCACATAGTTTTATCGCTAGTAACACGGTTCATAAATTAAAGTTAAAGCAAAGAAAGCTTAAAGAATCGGTTAAAGTTCATAATCCGATAGGGGGTTCTATTATTCTCAGCTCATATTATAAAGTACCTGCTTCTTTTTCTCGATACCAGTTTCCTTTTGATCTAGTCGTTATGGATTTTCCCGAATTCGATATCATTCTCGAGCTAGATTGGTTAACGAAATATGAAGCTGAAGTAAAGTGTGCAGAAAGAATAATAAAAATTAGAATGAAGCTTGGATATATTACTGTACCATGCCATGGTTCAAATCCATATAGAAAGGAATTTTGGTCTACGCTAGAAGTTATCCCCACTTCCTTAGAAAAGATTCCTATTGTTAGAAACTATGCGGATGTGTTTGAAGAAGTCGAAATCTTACCTCCGCAAAGAGAAATTGAATTCAGAATCGATCTAATTCCCAACGCCAGGCCAGTAGTACATCCAATTGGAAGAATGACTCCAAAAGAAAAAGAAGAATTAGGCGATCAAACTCGTCAACTGCTACGGAAGGGTCTGATCAGACCTAGCTTTTCTAGTTAGGGTGCAGTTGTAGTGTTTGTCCCACTACAACAAAACAGTCCTTTTACAACGGGCAAAAACCGTTGTTATATGCTTTTCACAACGGGCTTTAGCCCGTCTGAATATGAGCCGTCGTAATAGATCCTTCCAAGTTTACAACGGTCATTGACCGTCGTAAACACCCGTTGTAATAACGTGTCTCTATCACGTGCACGGACTCTATGACAATGTCTATAAACCCGTTGTAATAGCTGATTAATACAAGCGGCTTCTACCCGTTGTAATACAGTATATTACAACAATCGTCGACCGTGGTAATATACTAGTTGGTAAACTGTCTACAATATCATATAACAACAGGTTTTGCCCGTTGTGAAATTACAATAGTCTTCAACTGTGGTAATATACTACTTCGTAGTCTGTCTACAATATCATATAACAACAGGGTTTGCCCGTTGCGAAATAATAGATTTATGTATACACCTGATACCATATTGATTCATAATAATAATATTTATATTTTAACATGCTGATACAACACATAATAAAAGATTAAAGCAAAAGTCTTAAAATTCCAACATGTTTCAAAAAGTTAGATAAGTTTACATCCAATCCAAAAGATTTAGATAAGTTTACCTCCGATCCAAAAGATTTAGATAAGTTTACATACCAAAAGTTTTAGATAAATAGCAGCCACCTAGTTCTAAGTTCTAACATAATTACATAACTAGTTTCATAAGTACCAACACTAGACCAAGGAAATGTAATCTTTGTGCCACGCGACGGTAGATCCAACGGCCTGTCCGATAGTCGACATCTCTGAATTTGGCCTAAACAAAAAAGTTTCCGGTTCCACCGCTACATTCACACATATCTTCCAAGCATCAGCTCCAAGCTTTTTGAAATGTACCAAAGCATCGGGATCGGTACTTGCTATCGTCCCCTCTGCAACTATGTTTTTCTCCCAACCTAATAGATTGCACTTTTTGTTCACCAAACCGTCCGTAGTAACCCGATCCCGTCGATCTTGAGCCTGCATACTGTTACTAGCACGGTGTGACTGCAAAAAAAAAGTTACCCAAATGCAGAAAGAATATATTGCTGTAATCTTACAGCATTGCTAACCAAATGCAGAAAAAATTGTTATCCAAATACATCATTCAGAACTTATTATACAGCATTGCTGTAGCCTGTAACCTTACAGCATTGCACTAATTCTGATAATATTTTTGAATACAAATAGTAATTGCTGTTAACCAAATGCAGAAAGTAATGCATAAAAATTTGAAATATTTTTCTCACTATGAAAATGTTAACCATAGCTTCCAGTGAAAATCAGACAGCAAAATTAGTCGACCTGAAATCCTAGTGTATATTTGATCATGTAAAAGCTAACTACCTGAGTTTAAGTGATAATATTAGTGCTGTGTGCAATGGCCTTGTTAAGGATGATGCTGTTAGCAATAAAGAGATTCCAGTTAGTGTCAAGAATGTGAATGTGAGTGAGAAAGTTAATTTTGGTACCCTAACTAATTAAGAAGAAATTTAGTTAGAAGAAAGTGATGAAAAGAAAGAAAAGTGTTGTTCTTCCCAAAAGCCAGAGCAGGAATGATAAGGCAAATATTGAGAAAAATGGAATTGTTGAGAACCAGGTTCAACATTTTGGTTGTTCTAGCAGTTACTTAGGCAATAAGTTTGGTTTTCTCGCCCCTAGTGATGAAGGAAATGAACGGATCGATTCATATCGATAAAGAAAATGAGGAAGGAGAGATTTGTAAAATAAATGACATGCTCACTAAAGCTTTCTCTTTCTCCGAAAACTTAGGAGTTAGCAAAGAAAAACAAGTTGTTAATGTTGTTTGTTTAGGCACCAATGCCACTGAAACTGCAGTGCAACTTGATTGCATTCGTCCAGTGCAACTTGAAGGTGGTTCGGATGTGACTCCTCAATTGGTTATGACTCCAGTGAACGAGTATGAACAGCACGTTGCTAAGACAACTGCTGTAACTCCTCAACTGGTTACTAAAATTACAATTGCAAACAAGTCTCCACTATCGAGTGCTTTTATGTATTCCAAGTAATTAAAGGAATATGAGGAAGTTTTATTGTGTATATGATCAAAAGGACTAATAGGCTGACGCATGCTGAGAATTGCCAAATGGTAATACTACTACTACTACTCTCCAGCTTATATACAGTTGCTCAACAACGGCACGTCAACAGTTTTTATATATTAACACTACTACTCTCAACAATGGTCAGCTACTCTTCCAGTTCTGATCGAAGAATTCAAAAACAGGTGAGATTACGCTAATACGATCAACCCTATTTATGGAATTATAGAAAGGTTATGTGTGAACCTTGGTAAAGTATTAATAGAATCGAAATCTTTAGAAACATGGAATCAACAGGTTTTATATATTAACACTACTACTCTCAACAATGGTCAGCTACTCTTCCAGTTCTGATCGAAGAATTCAAAAACAGGTGAGATTACGCTAATACGATCAACCCTACTTATGGAATTATAGAAAGATTATGTGTGAACCATGGTAAAGCATTAACAAAATCGAAATCTTTAGAAACATGGAATCACAATACTTCTAAGTATTATATCCTAATATGGTTTTTAAAATAAAAATAAAAATCCAGTTTTATATTCTAATCTAAGGTGTATGAGCCTGAGGAATCTCCTTATCCGCCATAGTATCATTTTTTCTCTGTAAAAGTACAAGAGATGACTTGGTAATTCATAAGCACATAATACATATTTGTTAACAAATAACTAATTAACTGTAAACTTACCGTCATGACGATATTAGTCAGCTCTTCTACTTTAGCGGTCAAATGAGTTACTTGATTTTTCAATGCAATCACCGTTTTTGAATTACTTGCATAAGCACCAATTTGAGGTGGTACGACACCAAAACCTAGTCCTCTCACCCTTCCCCTATGTTCATTTCCAAAAAGATGAGACACTCCATCCCCACTCATCGATGTTGTTCCATTTGAGCTCTGAGCACCACTATGCTGTTTTATCTTAGCCTACAAATTAAATTTTAAGTTGTATGAGGACTGTTCCTTAATATTCTTCTGAAGAAATGGTTAACATTATATTATGCAATACTGCAGCAACCAGATAACCAAGTGCTTTAATTTACCTTTACAATATATGATTTTCAAACTTGCAAAATTGAATTTGGAGCATTTTAAGATTAGAGTTCCATAGTTTAATTAACAGTATACCGATGTATTTTGTGTAGGTGACCACATCGCATAAAAATGCATGCATCTTCAAAAGTTAAAAAATCAAGTTCAGTCCTCCGATTTCAATTCACAATTGAAGACAAGTGCATTAGATTATATGTCCGTAAATATGCCGGATTTTCCCCCGGCACGCCGGATTTCAGGCCATCCCGGTCCGGTTCCGGCGATGACCGGGGCTGAATTCGCAGAAAATTCCGTTTCGGTACCGAAGCCCAAAAAGAAAAAAGAAGAAGAAAAGAAATCTAAACCCATAAACGAACAAGCCGCAGCTAGGAAGAAATTAAAGCAACATGCAGAAAGAAGCGCCAGAGAAAGAAGCCGCAGCGTAGAAGAAAGAAGCCGCAGCACAGAAGAAGCGGCTTTTATTTAGGGTTTCTCTTTGGATTTTGTATATTATTTATGGGTACTGTTAAAGGGACTCCATTTTAAGTTAAGGGGGGTTACATTTTTTAATTATTGAACAATTGTTAAGGGGAGGACAAAATAAATTAGCCCCCCCTTAAATATGCATATAAAAATTCCCAAGCTAACCCTATAATCCTTTAGAATGTATACCTTAAAACATAAACCCTAAGTAATGAATGAAAATTAATTTGGATATGAAGTAATTAACGGATACAGTGAAGTTAATGGAGACTCAGGAAAGTTGCGTTGTTGCATCGGATCACGGGAGTTCCTATTGGGATAGGATGAATTTTGATTATTTGTACCGCGTTGAATATATTGATCGACTATATTATTTTTCATTGAATATCATAGTTTATATGAAATAAGTATTGTACAGTTTGATCCTGCAACTGGACCGTGATATTTGATCCTTCAATTTGATCAAAATTTTCAACGGGAATACTAATTGACATATGCAGTGATGATTCAACGTCAATTAGCTCGCCCGCAGTCATATAATCGTTGATCAGTATATATTTCGGTAGTCGCACACTGTTTCATTTACCCGGGAATATTGTCATATGGCAACAAGATATTCGGCATTAGACCATTGAGAAATTACAGTAAATTCATCAAGATACGACTACGACCGAATTCAATTTGGCAGGTTTTTTACACGTAGTGTGCTGCCATGATTTTGAACACTTAATTGTTGCAGTTTGACCGCATTATGTTATAAGGCTTGTACCTCCTTCATAATCGTACTATTTGCTTGGTTTTGAATTACTATTATGTAGCAGTATTTGAATCTTCATCTTTATAAATGCGCGTTCAAGTGTCAAACTATAATATTATATACATCTGCATTTCTCTTAAAATGTATATTTACTTGAATTAAATGGACCGTGCTTGTTATTTTTTCTCCCTTTAGCTTGAGTTACCAACTGTTTCTTGGGATGATTGTTCCATACATCCTTCGATACTTGGTCTATTAAAATTGCATCCATTGGGTAGGTGGAGTTACTTGTTTTGTTCTTATTTTAGGATTTTCCGTGATATTGTCAAGGTAAGTTTTTGTCTTGCTCTTAATTTAACATATCGCATGATATTTGCATAGCAGGCCTACATGGAGGACTTAATTATGCTGAAAATTATTAAAATGAGACATATAGGTAATAATAATAGGATTTAGTGTACAATTTATTCTAATTTAAAGGAGATTTTCAACAAAATGAAGTCCTATTGTTCAAATTATTTTGCAGGAAATCAAAATGTTTTAGCATAAAAAATATTATTAATATATCGCTGGATTCAAGTTACATGCACCAATGATATTGTTTTCCATCGTTTTATGATTGTACCAGTTTACCAAGATTGAAGGGCTTGGAGGAAGGTAAACAGTATCGTGAGGCTATTTTCTTATTTTATTTTCTAGCCAGCAAAAATCTGAGTAAGAAATGATGTACAAGTCATTTGACTTTCAAATCATAACTACTATGTTCAATTGAATGAATGTAATACAGTAATGAACCACCGTCTGGGTAAGCCATGCAGAAGAAACAAAGACCCGAATGTATACAGTTTCAGCATTCAAACAATTTTTTTATTCGCAACGTGGTAGGATCGAACTGAAATTAATTTTAATGGTTAGGGACGCAAGGGTATTTTAGTATGTATTTCAGTTTAGTTTAAAAATTGCAAACCCCCCCCCCTTAACAATAAAATAATAGGATGGAGTCCCCTTAAATTTATCCCTCCCTTAACAAAAAATGGAGTCCCTTTAACAATCCTCTTATTTAATTTAGCCGATTGTTTGAGCAATTTCTGAGCGTAGTATTTTATCTTTTAATAGTATCTCAGCTGATTGTTAGCGACAAATCTGGATGCGTTAAAACGAAAATTTTGGAAAGCTACTAACGGAAAATGTTATGTTATATGCACATTTTTGTATCAAAACATACATTTTCTACAGAATTTAAGATAAATTAAGAAAGAAAAAGTATCGGAATTGAAACAGGATCTCTGAGTTTTTCAGAATGAAACTGAAATATCAAAATTTCTCAATGATCGAAATGAAAACGAAAATCGAAAGTCTAAACCTTGATTAGTAGTACATATTTATTTGCGTATTTGTAAAAAAACATACCGGAATCATCAAACCGGAATTTCCAGAACGGAACCGGATTTTTAATATTTTTACGCGACCGAAACGGAACCAGAAACCAGGATTTCGAACCTTGAATGGGAGTAAAAATAGATCCAGCGAAATATTTGATAATAAATAAAAAACTTACAATGCAATCGGCAACAACGGAGTTCGGTGGGTCTCCTTTTTTTTTGGTGTGGGCTTTGCACCATAGTTCATCCTTGCTAATATTTGTTATTCTAGATTCATTTTTCTGCAAATAACAATGGTAAGAAGGAAGAACCAAAGGAAAAAAAAGATATTATTGATATAAACGTACATGAATTTCTTACCATATCCTCTTCTAATCTCGCATAACCTTTTCTGCTCATTGTATGTGGAATTTTATTTTTATCTCTCAATGCTTTGTATTTTTTGCTAATTTCCTACATCGGAGAAATTCATTCATAAACTATAATTTACCTTTTAATTTATAATGAATAAAATACAACTTTTATTACCCCAAATTTCTCCGATAGTTTTTCCTTAACAAAGTCGTTCCACTCTTGAACATCTTCTGTAGTATCCGGTTTTAGCATCGCCAATTTAGCGGAAGAGTCAGAACACATAGAAGCTGCTTTAATAGCGGAAACTAATTTTGACTTCGCCTCTCTCCATCGTACTCCCACCATCTGAAGCAACAGATCCTTATATGCTTCATCCACCACAAATCTTGACTGCACAACAAACAATTATTAATTTTTAGCCAACAATTATTAATTTTTAGCCAACAGCTATTATATATATTGGAAACAGAAATAAGAACATTTCAGCTCTTACCTAATACAAGATTTGTTGACAGGCAAAGCATAAAGTAATTTTTGAGGAATTATGATGGATAAACCATTGGAATGAAATGAAGTAAAAAAAAACTAAATGCACAAATCAAAATCATACCTGAATACAAGTCCATACATCTTTCTTTAAGTTTATGTCAACCTTTTTCCACTCTGAAATGGTCAAAGGTATCATCTCCCTTGCTAAGGTACCAAGATACGATGATAAGTGTTTAGAGTTGGAGCCTATTGGTTGACCACGATCGTTGAATATAACTTCGGCCCTCTCATTCGGCGTCAAAGAAATTTTTTTCATCATCGTCCTCCCTCTTTTTTTCCTTGCCGTCTCTTGTTGAATACCATCATTAGAATTTGGATTGTTCAAGGCAACCGTGGCGTTGGGTGGATCTATGTTTGTGGGGGTGATATTTGTAGATATGATTGAATTAGGGCCAGGATTGAGATTTGGAGAGTGAATATTATCGGGTGGAGGCTGCATTTCCTTACGCTTCCGAGGGGATGTTCTAACCCGATTTAGATTTGGAGAGTGAATATTATTGGGTTGAGGCTGCATTTCATTACGCTTGCGAGGGGATCTTCAAACCGGATTGGGATTCGGAGACTGAATATTATCGGGTAGAGGCTGCATTTCAATACGCTTCCGAGGAGATCCTCTAACATTGCTGTTTAAACTTTGAAAAGCAACATCAGCACATCTTTTTTCATTGATTTTCACACCAGCAGTCTTATCTTTTACATGTGAAGTTGCAATTGCAGCTAGAGATTGCCTCTTTAAATATCTCATTGCTACCTTTGATATCTGAAATTAGCATACACAGTCAACATAAATTCTAGTACAGTTCTGAAATGTTTGTATAGGTTTGATGGGTTATTGAGTTAGTTAAGTTAAACTGTGTAGCATAATAAACTGTGCAGCATACTAAAGTAGGACACAAGGTAATTTTTAGCAAAGATTTAGGCAAAATTTATAGTCCAACCATTAGCAAACTAGATATATGAAAGTGATGAAGTGCTCCTCGTCACGTCTACAATGGGTTATAGAATATTTTAGTGCCAAAATTTAATGGTAATCCAGGCGTGTTCTTAACATAAATGACAAACATATATCAGATAAAGGTCTGATAGTTGAATAAAAGGAAACAAAAGCGACAGTTGGAAAAAAAAGGAAATAGAAGCGACACAAAATTTACATATGTATTTAGCACAGAACAACGACACAAAATTATTAGACATAGGAATTTCTTGGCTTATTTGCATATGTATTTAGCACAGAACAACGACACAAAATTATTAGACATAGGAATTATTAGCACAGAACATCGTTTTTGTTTGAGAAGGGAATTTCAATTTATGTTGTTTGAAATACATAAGCGATATAATTATTAGACATAGGAATTTCTTGGCTTATTTGCATAAAATTCTATAATTTGGTGCCATGCACCACATATAATTCTATGTATTGTACCACTGAAACATTATTCAGCTGTTTTATATAAATGCTGTACCATGTTCAAACTTAACCACAAAAACAATGCATGTATATAAAATAAGAAGCCAGATGAAGAAAATGGAATGTGATATTCCATAAGGCCCAAATTCAAAATCGAACTATACAAATCACAACCAAGCAATCTGTCCTATTGTTAGGAAAGTTACAGTATTGCCGAGGAATGCACATTTATTTACTAGTGATACAAGGAATGCACATTTAGTTACAGTATATATTTGGTATTAAAATTCTACATATGCTGAGTGGTGTAATAGAATCGCAATATAGCTTGAGTTTTAGTTTTTTTGTAATCTGTTTATGAAGGAAAAAAAAGGAATTTAAGTTATAAGCTGGAATTCTATGCAGACCATGAATCATGAAGTAGACATAAATTTATGTCTATGAACCATGAACCTTGAATAATGAATCAAGATGCCCACTGATTTGATTAAAGAAGTGGATGTATATGGGTATGAACAATGGAAAGTTTTTAATTTTATTTTCAACAGTTGTTCTAGTGGTACAGTGATAAACAGCCCAATTTCGATGATAAATAGCGCAATTTCGATGATAAATAGCACAGTAATATTTGATTGGTATTTGATAAAACAAAATAATACAGTGTTGATAAGCATGTAACTATGTAAGCAAAGTTTATTTAGTTGTCATTAGTTATGTAAGCAGAAGTATCTCCTTCTCAAGAGCAAAATAATACTAGTGATACAAGCAATGCC
Source organism: Allium sativum (assembly GCA_030737875.1). Taxonomy (NCBI): domain Eukaryota; kingdom Viridiplantae; phylum Streptophyta; class Magnoliopsida; order Asparagales; family Amaryllidaceae; genus Allium; species Allium sativum. Next base: position 576,750,181 of record CM060913.1, read on the forward strand.
TATCACTTAAATGGTTTGAAAACTAAAACCAACGTCGCGCATTAATGAAAGGCAAAAGCAAGCACGGCCAACTCAAGCACACATGCTAATCTTACCACTAATCACGGCTCTAAATCATTACGAGTTTTTCTAAGAAAACCAAATCCGATAGCTGCTTCTTCTTCTTCTTCGTATAATACAACGCAAAAATAACATTATATCCTCCCTGTTAGATTATTAACTGTCTGTAATTATTTATTGATGTCTGGAAGCTCTTTACTTTGAAGCAAATCCATTACAGAGGCAGGTTTTTTTCTTGTTAATTTATACTGCGCTTGATTTATAGTTAAATTATGTTACGATCGTATATTTTTGTTTTCATTGTTTCGTAATCGCATCTAAATGTGGCTAATAACAGGTAAATTGGTACGAAGGAAATTCAGATTAAAGGCTGAATAATGCTATTTCGTCCAGTCAATTAAATGTTTGATTATTTTTTAGCCTTAACCTAATTATACATTGCCTTAGGTTATCTCGAGTCAAAATTGTATCAAATGCTAAAAACTTTGATGAATTTGTTCATATTACCTAATAAACACTAGATACAAGATTAGTTCTACATGACCAAAGTGTCAACAGTTAAATGCCTAACCAAGTATGGATAAGGAGGTCATGCTGATTGGGTAAATATGCATCTAAAGAAATCTCACTTATACATAATTATTTTTCATTTTTGATTAACGGTTTGTTCTTGTGACTGAAAAAACAAGTGTCTAAAAGTACCAAATAAAACATATGCATACTTAAGTAAACTATGTAATTATATTCATAATCATAACGCACACATGGACATTAGAAACATATGCATACTTATGTAAGTTGTCTTAACTTTACTGCACATATAGGGCCAAAACATAACAGGAAATTATGAAAATAGAAGTGCAAAGTACCTCTCCTTGATCTTGCACCATTTTACCCACAGATGTTTCAAGTTCAACTATCTTCGACTAAGGGAGAAACCTGGAAAAAAAATCATAATATACATAAATAATTAGAACATCATACTAATTAGTCATTATTGCAAAATATGAAAATCCTAACATACAATAGCAATACCCGCAAAAGAAAGTTTAACTTTTTCTCCAAAATTAAAATCAAAATTCATGGTCAATAATGCATGATTAATTAATATGACTATGCATAGCCTATGTATAATTACCCTCTTTAAAATTATAAATACGTGTAATGCAAATATCAATAAAGTGTGCTTATATCATACCAAAATACTGTCACTATCCTTCCTTATATAACTTTCGTCCCCATCATCGACATCTCTATCATCAAGTAGTAACTCATCTACCGGTTTGCTAGTTGACTCATCCTCCTCATCAAAGCTTTCCAACTCATGGAAACCTCTAGCGGGTGCTCTTAGCACGACATACCAATTTGAAGAACTACTTTCTCTAAAAAAAAATCTTGTATGGCTTGTGTCGCCAAGATGAAAGGGTCGTTTGCAAATTGATTTTGAAATTGATGTAAATTGACTAACGTGAATCCATCTTCGACCTTAACTCCACGGTCAATATTTGCCCAATCACACTTAGACAAGGCAATTTGAAACTGGCGGTAGTCAAATAATAAAATCTCACGCAAAACACCATAGTATGTTACTTTCTCAATGGATCCATCTATGCGAACAGTACTTGCCTCAATTGAAACACCACTATTTTGTGTAGATTTATCATTGTCTTTAGTATGAAAACGACGACCATTAATTATATAGCCAGTATAAGAAATTACTTGATGACGAGGTCAGTTATTACAAGGGGCGGCAGAAGCCCGTTGTAGAATTTATTACAAGGGGCGGCAGAAGCCCGTTGTCAAAAAATCCTCCTATAGGCCAGTTATTACAAGGGTCTGGTAGAGAACCGTTGTTTTTTGTCACTATTACAACGGGCATTATTTGCCCATTGTAAGGCAGACGTTGTTATAGGGTGTTTTTGTTGTAGTGTCCCTAAGTCAGACGGTACTCTCCGATTGTGTGTTGATTATCGAGACCTCAACAAACAGACGCTCAAAAACAAATACCCATTACCTCACATTGATGATTTGTTAGACCAATTAAATGGGGCGAGAGTATTTTCCAGAATGGACCTAGCTACAGGTTTCCATCAATTGAGAATTGTCGAGGAATGTGTTCCTTTGACAACTTTCAGAGGTCCAGACATATTTTATGAATGGTTAGTAATGCCGTTCGGCCTATGCAACGCTCCAGCATACTTCGTCGATCTAATGAATAGAGTGTTCAGGGGAGTTCTGAATAAATTTGTCCTCGTATTCATCGATGATATTTTAATCTACTCCAAATCAAAACCTGAGCATGAAAGACATTTAGAACAAGTATTGGAGATTCTGAGAAAGAACGTCTTCAAAGCCAAATTCTCTAAATGTGTCTTCTGGTAAGAAGAGGTGAAGTTCCTTGGCCATGTCGTGTCAAAGGAAGGAATTTCTGTAGATCCGAGCAAAATTACAGCAATTCAAAACTAGAAGCAGCCTACTACACCCGTAGAGGTCCGAAGTTTTATGGGGTTGGCTAGTTATTATCGAAAATTCGTTAAAGATTTTTCGAAGATATCCGGTCCATTAACGAAGCTTACTAAGAAGCACGAGAAATTCAAGTGGACTTCCGACTGTGAGGAAGCTTTCCAGGAATTGAAATCAAGATTGACAACCGCTCTAGTATTAACCATTATCGATGGAAATCAGGATTTGGCGGTTTGGACGGATGCTTCTATTATAGGTCTGGGTGCAGTATTAATGCAAAGGGGCCAAGTAGTCGCTTATGCAAGCCGCCAGCTGAAACCGCATGAGAAGAATTATGTAACCCATGATCTTGAGTTGCTAGCCACCGTTTTTTCTTTGAAAATTTGGAGGCATTACCTATTGGGTGATAAATTCGAACTGTTTACAGATCAACAATCATTGAAGTATTTGTTCACCCAGAAAGATCTGAACTTGAGAGCGTTGGCTAGAATTTCTTGCAGCGTATGATCTAGATATCCTGTATACGCCAGGAAAGGCTAATGTAGTAGCTGATGCACTCAGTAGAAAGAATGAAATCATCTCCAGCATAACTGTTACATCTTCATTGATTGATAAGATTTCAGTCCTTCAGAAAGACGATGAATTTATTCAGAGAATCAGTCAAAGGATCAAGGAAGGTGAAACCACAAGTTTCCGTATTGACGATAAGGGAGTTCTCAGATTAAATGACAGGATTTGCATCCTGAATATTCCAGAGCTTCGAAGAGAAGTCATGGATGAATGCCATAAGTCCAAACTTAGTATCCATCCCGGTGTGAGCAAAATGTACAACGATATTAAGCGCACCTTCTGGTGGAGGGCAATGAAGAGGGACATTTCTTTATATGTTAGCAGGTGACCTACTTGTCAATTAGTCAAGAGCGACCAACAAAAGCTAGCCAGATTGTTGCAACCGTTGGAAGTCCCAGGTTGGAAATGGCAACAGATTTCCATGGATTTCATAGATGGTTTGCCCCGAACAAAGAAAGGTAATGACAGTATTTGGGTGATCGTAAATCACTTCACGAAGACCGCCAATTTCATACCTGTCAGATCCAATAGAACCGCTCAAAGTCTAGCATAGATTTATTTCAAAGAAATTGTTAAGCTGCATGGAGTTCCCATCAGCATAGTCAGTGATAGAGACCCAATATTTGCTAGCAAATTCTGGGAGGCATTCCATACAGAATTGGGAACAAAAATGAACATGAGCACCACTTATCACCCTCAGACAGATGGCCAAACTGAGTGAGTGAACAGAATTCTAGAAGATTTACTGCGAGCTTGTATTATTGATTTTGATGGGTCATGGGAAGATCACTTCCATTTGGCAGAATTCTCATATAACAACAACTATCAAGCAAGTTTGGAAATGTCGCCATTTGAAGCATTATACGGTAGACCGTGCAGATCTCCCGCATGTTGGGTAGAACCTGGCAACAGACTTGTGTGGGGACCCGATATGATTCGAGAAGCATCTGATAAAGTCGATTTCATCAAGAAACGATTGAAAACCGCGCAAATCCGACAGAAAAGTTATGCGGAATCTAGAAGAAGAGATTTGGCATTCGCTATTGGTGATTATGTTTATTTGAAAGTTTCTCCGATGAGAGGAGTAATCCGATTCGGTAAAACTGGGAAGTTGGCACCAAGATTTTTTGGTCCCTTTCTTATACTTGAACGAATTGGAACTCTTGCTTATAGGGTTCAATTACCTGATTGGTTGCCTGGAGTGCATAATGTGTTTCACGTATCTCAACTTAGAAGACATGTGCATGATCCGGATCTTGTTGTAGAAGAAGCAACGCAACAGGACTTGGAAATTAATCCAGAATTAGTAGTCAGAAGAGAGCCATTAAAAATTGTTGGCAAAGAAACTAAAGAGCTAAGAAGCAAGAAGGTTCATTTAGTTAAAGTGCAGTGGAGCAGTGATCCTAGAGACTGTATTTGGGAGACTGAGGAAAGCATTAAGCAAGATTACCCCGAATGCATAGTGGACATCTCTGACTAACTCCGGTGCAAGGTACCTTCAAAATACTTTGCATTTACATTTTTGTTTCCAACTATACTGTTGTTTCCTTTTTGGGGAAGAAAAGTTTTAAGTGGGGGAGATTGTAACAACTCGGAAAATACGAGCCAATTAAAATTTTTTAAATTGGATATTTTAAAGAAATTTAGACAATTGAAACAGAATATTTCAATAAAATAATGAATTAGAAATAGTGCGGCAGTTTGAAAATTTGAATTCAAACTTTGACTGACTATACCGGGTGCAAAATATAACGGATTTTAGTGAAACCAAAATATTTAAATCTGTTTATGAATATCTTTCTAACGAATCTGAAAAATCGAAGTTTCATAGTGGGAATCAAAAGTTATGGCTAAATGAATTTTCAGAAAGGTCGTTATAAAGAATATATAGCCCTTGAAAATAGACATTTTGCAAACGACTTCGGAATTCGATGAAACCACTTTTGTTGGATCCGGGATGTCAAATTATTGCTAGGTTTCAAATTTCATAATTTTTGAAGCTAGTACGTAAGCTTGGAAAAAGAAAACGTGTTTAGTTAATTTCTGTTAAATTCGATCGACCAGAAAATGGCCATTTTTCAAACGACCTCAGAATTCGACGAAACTAGTTTTGTTGGGACCGTAGCGTCAAAACATAGCTAGATTTATTTTTCTGGAATTTTTCGAATCAGTTTGTGGCCCTGGCAAATTGAAATGTACGTTCTAAACAGAATTTGAATGTTTTATATTTTAATTTGAAGAATAACCGACTGTAACAGTCGAATTGGCCTACGAAACATATCCCATTGTGTCTGGGATGGGGGTATTTAGCTTGGGGCGACAGTCGTTGGGTTTGAATTGGTGTTCGTGTTGAGAAAGACTATTTTAAAATTAAATAAAACCATAGACCAATAGGATTTTTCCATTCATAATTAAAATAAAAAAATATCTCAACCCCCCTCCCCCCCGTAACCCCAGATCTCGACGACGGAACCCCTTTCCCCACTTCCCAAGCGATTTACAATCGCCACAGGCAGAACCAGCCCCACCCCCAGTTGAACTTTTTGTAGTTCTCTTCCCCCTCTTCAAATCCATATAAAGAACTCCCCTTATCGTCGCTCCTACCTCGAGATTTCCCCCTCCAAAGCCCCAAACTTTCGAGCGTTGCCGCCCCTAAATCGCGCCACCAAGTTGAACGCCTCCGCCGGCGATCTGAAGCCCTCTCCTTCTTCTTCGACGTGGTGCAAGCTGATTCCAATATCGTGCAACCATTTGTTCGATAAATCAAAACCTAGTTTTGAACAAACATTGAAAGGTATCGGCTTTATTATATTTGAACTGAAATCAACACTTTTAAGTGTTGCAAACTTTGAAAAATCGTATCTTTATGGTGTGTTAACGAAATTTGATGAAACAGGAGACATCGTGACCGCAAGGACGCTCTCTACAATCTAGAAGAGACCGCGGATTTTTCTGAGCTAGCTACGATTTTTAGCATCTCAAAAACCAATGTGAGATTTCTAAATTGAAATGTGAATTGAAATGTCATATATAAATTATATAAGCGAAATATAAATTATATACGTGTTGTATACCTCATGTACATGCGTTGTATAAGTTATATGAGCGAAGTATGAATTATACGTGCATTGTATAAATGATATGTGTGTTGGAATGGAAATAAAATATATTTATATACGAATATATATATATATATATATACACACACTCCCCTCGTCCACAAACCATGGACGATATTTATTGATTGTGAATTGGTGTGAAAAAATTGGTGAATAATGCGAATGGTTGATAGAATCGTTTGTGGTTGATATTGTTTGGTTGTAGTTGAAAAATACCCATTGGTGATTGAAACAAATTTGAAATAAATTGTGGAAAAGAAAAATCATACTCGCCCGCGTGCGAATTAGATGTATGAAATCTCCATTGTCAAAAACCGCGAGGTTTTAAGGTAGAGCGAGGAGCCGTACTCGGGACGATGCTGGTTTTAACTACCCTGCCGTTATGCTGCTGAAATTTTGAATAATATTCATGAGTTAGAATTATTTTCATATATTGAAATTATTTTCATGTGTTGAAACTAAAGTCATGTGTTGAAACTATATCCATGTGTGGAAATGCTCATGTGTTGAGAAGTCATGTGTTGAAAATTAAATTCATGTGTTGAATGAATAAAGTGTTTAAACAATAAAAATCACATTTTTATTATATATAAGAAGGATGTAAAATATTCGTTTTGTAAATAAATTGTTTCAACAATAAAAATTACAATTTTCTTATATGTACAAACTATATAAAATATCCATTTGTGGAAATGCTCATGTGTTGAGAAGTGCGTGTGTTGAAAAGGTTCATGTGTTGAATAAAAAGATCGAACAATAAAAATTACATTTTTGTTAAGAATGTGAAGTGTTAAAAACATTCATGTGTTGAATAAATATCTTAGATGATAAAAATACCATTTTTATCATGTATGTGATTTGCTAAACATATACAAGTGTTGAAATAAATATTTGTTTGCTATGAATAATATTTTTAACATGTATAGGAACTAAATAAAAAGTCATGTGTTGAAATATATTATATTTCGCCAAAAATATCATTTTCAAATGAAATGTGAAGTGTTGAAAATAACCACTTGTTCAAATAAATATGCATGAGTTGAAATATTCATTAATTAGTTAATGATATGATTTTTGCTTATGTATGCAACATTGGAATGAGTGGTAACCTTAAACCAAATCGAATCAAATATGAAATTGAATGGAAAATGATAAGTGATAAAAATTGCACATATGTACATGCATATTTATTGAACATGTTATAGCAAAGAGGCTAGTGAAGAGGAATAAAATTGTGTGCCCGACAAATAGGTACATGTTTATTGTTTTGCTTGGGTGATGATTTTATTAGCCGATTGGCTAGCCGCTTGGCTTTGTCTTTTTATTTTTGAGATGAGACACCCGTGTGGCGATTTGGGAATTTTCCCAGCCCTTCGCGTACAAAGGAGGTTATGGCGAAATTTTCCAAAATTTAAAGGCGTTAGTGAAATATTTGAAGTGAAAACGGTATTGAAATCGCCGAATGAACAATATTTATATATATATATATATAAATATAAATAAAATTAAAACGAATTGAGGTCGTGTAGTTCGTGTTTTGAAAACGTGATTTCAAACGACTAGTGCGGGAGATCCGACCAACGGATTTTCCCGAAACCGCAACCGTTGGGTTCGCCTTAGAAATATCTTTCCAACGGCACCAATTGTGTAAAGATCCAACGGTGGGATTGTCTGGAATGTTTAATTCAAATTTGAAGAAAAACAGCGCCAGAATCAATTATATTTATATATAAATATAAATATAATTAAATTAAATCGAATAACGACGCTGCAGTTCGTATTTTGAAATCGTAACTTCAAACAACTAGTGCCGGAGATCCGACCGTCGGACTTTCCCAAAACTGAAACCGTTGGATTCGTTTTGAAAAGATCTTTCTAAAGATATAAAATTTGTGAAGATCCAACGGTTAGATTTTCAGATATGTATAAAACAAATTTAGGGAAAAACAGCGCCAGTGCCTCGGCACGACCTGAAACGTCGTTTAATTAAATATGGTCGTTTTTAAATAAATAAAAATGGCGATATATCGTTATAAAATATTATAGGCGATATAGAATGGAAATAAACCGATTTTGCTTGGTTTGCTTGATATATGATGGTTGAATGTATTTGACATGAAAATTATACTAAGAAACCGAAATGTGAATGTTGAATATTTTAACCATGTGAAGAATTGATTTGAAAATCTAAATATACGTGGATTATTTGAAAAGGCCGAGTTCATTCACATTTCAAATAATCGATCGACGGTGAGAAATCGAAGAGTTGAAGACGCTTCAAGACCGACGATCTTCACATTGGATGGATGGGCGCTACTGAGGCTCATGATTGGAGTAGCTACCTTGAAGGAGCTGAAGTGGTAGCCATCTGGACGTATTGTTGATTGTGCGGATATGCGAGGAATATGGTGCCTCCGGCTTCGTTCAAACCCAGAACGAACTTGTAAATGGACTGTGTGTCTGACATTGGATTTTGTTCTGTGCTGATTGATCTATATCTCTGTTTGGTGGTGGAGAATTTATTCTCTTGCTTAACGCCCTTCTCTGAGATGTACGAGCTCAGAGGTTATATATCGATAGAAATCAGTCGCATGGAGTGGATTGCCTGCGTGGCACGCCTAAGTGGCATATGATCAAGGCTTCTATTGCAAAGCAAAGTCTTGTGGTTGATGATCAAAGCATGGTCTGTGTGGCATAGCTTTGTGTATAGCGTGGATTCGCGAGCCTCACATCTCGGTATGTGTCAAAAACGGGAGAAGGACCGCTGGGAGAACACAACGTTTCTTTCTAGCTACGGTGGTGTCAGTGACCTACCAGACCTGACATTTATATATACTTTTCACCTGTGTGGTTGTTGGAATGCGAGGCGCCTCGATTATAGGTCTATAAGGACCGGGAAACGTGTGTTCAGGAATTCCCAATCCTCAAAAGTAAGAGAGGACCGGCGCAGCCGATTCCAAGGACCGTTGTGTGCGATCCTGGGACATTTGCTAGAGTATCTCGAATGGAGAGAAGCTTGCCCCTTGCCTCGACTCATAATGGAATCCAATTTCCAATACGAAATTGCGGATGTGATTGTATTACTAGTACAACGACATAGTAGATGGTAGCTACGTCGCCTAGGATTGATATTTATGATTGAATTTGCTTTTGAAACATATATACACTAGTAATAATATCAAACACTTTTGTTTTATACGTATCAAGCATTTCTTGGCCCTTATAAGGAAGAACTCTATCCTCCGGCTTGCGTTGCATTGTGTGATGGGACCTGAGTCTTATAATGGCTTCATTTTTATAAAAAGCATTGCGATGATTTAATAATTTACTTTATTTCATGCACTAGCTATCATTGGAGTAAACCCGTTCCGTGAAAGTGGCGTGGTCCTTTGATTTGCCTTATTGTTGTTGTATATTTATTTAAGTAGATTTCTCATACCAGTCCCATGACTGACTCGTAGTTTGTTTCACCTTGCAAACTCGGGTGCCCTTATTTTCACATGGGCAACCTAGTATCAGGTAAATGGCGTATTTTGGCTTGGCACCACAGCAGAGGTGCACTTTTTGGCTCATGGCGAGGCTTGACTACACCATGATGACTATGATTTTCCGCCATTATTGTATATGTATATGATTCCGCCTCAGGCGATGTAGACTGATGTCTCGTTTATGTACTATATATCTATGTGATTCCGCCACAGGCGATGTAGACTGATTATGTATTATTATGAACTAAGTTGTATCCTGCACTGTGCTCTCTGATGTGGTGATACATATATATATATATATATATATATATATATATATATGATTCCGCTGTCGTATTTGTGTAAAATATTCTATTTCCTGTTTATTTTATTATCTGTACTCTGCTAATGATGACTAATGTGTTATATTCCAATGATTATCCTTAACACCGTCGTACGGGGTTTGGGATCGTTACAGGTGTTCACTAACATATTTTTAGTTTAAAACTAAGGTTAATCTACTTAAAATAATGTGAAGCATGATCTAATAACTCACCTTAAACAGCAGTGTGAATTTTGATTGTGCTGGAGTATGAGATTGACGGTGATGGAGGTTTGAACTTCGATTTGCGGTGGAAGGAAGAAATAAAATGAGAAGGTGGGCACATTACCATGTTATGATGAGGTGAAGGAAAATGCAAATGGGAAGGCTTTTGAGCTTCAGACCTTTCATCTACACATACGACACTTTTTTTTCTAATCCGAATCGTTTCTTTTGAGGGAAGATGAAAAAAATATGGAAACCCCTTTTTATAATGAATGGTTGATATATGTAAATTAAAAACAATTTGTATCCCCTTTCACGCATCCCTTGATGGTGGAAGAACGGGTATTTACAATTACTAATTCTAAGATTTGAACGATATTTACAAAATTATTAATGTTCCCATTTATTTCTCTTTAATCAATGTATGTATGGATTCATGAAATGCAGCATGCCAAATATAATGCATGTTGTTAATGTGCCCATTTATAGAATTGAAAAAGCAAGCCAAATATAATGCATATTGTTAATGTGCCCATTTATCAAATTCAAAAAGCATGCCAAATATAATGCATGTTGTTAATGTGACGCTCCGAAATTCCCCGATCTCCAAAGAGACTTAAAATCCCTGATGGTATGAAAACACAACGCATTAGGACACACTACTAAGAACTTACATTGCTATTACAATAATTTACTTTAGAGTACAGGAATATTAGAGTACAAATAAATATTTCATTGCAGAAAAACACAATTATCAGAGAATATAGTACATAGGAGCGAAAATAAAAAGCATAAATACAATGCACAGCAGAAATACATTAACTACCACAACTAAAAGAAATACACGAATACAAAGCTTTTCGAATATTGCTCCAGTTGTAAACCAGGATTCTGTTAAATAAAAATCTACGAAACCAAAACTACTAGCTGCCCGTGTGGAAAATATGGGCACCCATAATAAACTGTGAGTCCATCATGAGACTGGTGTGAGAGCTAAAAACAGTTATTAAACTTCACTTTAAAATAAGGTAATTCACGGGACCACGCCGCATAACACGGAACGGGTTTACTCCCCATGAATACTCCGAAATAAAACATTTTATAAACAATGAAATGCTTTTGGGAAAATGAAGTTATTATAAGACTCAAGTCCCATCACATAATGCAACACAAATCAGAGGATAGAGTTTTACCATATAATATCCAAACATGCTTGGTACGCTTTAAAATCAAATCATCTTGATATTACTATAAATACATAGTGTATCAAACAACTTTGAATATAAATGTATCAATCATAAACGGCATTGGAACCATATATTATGTTGCCATATAGGTTTTGTAATGTCCTGCCTTTTTGACCGCTTCAAATTAGTAATTAAGCCAACTTAATACGTCCAAATCGACGGATCGTTATTAGCTTATAAAGTTTAAAAGATAGAATCAACACAAAAACATAGAACAAATAAATAACACAGTATTAAATAGTGAAATAAACTTTTATTAATAAATCAGAATTTTGATACACATCTTTTTATACAGCGGAATATAACATACAGTTGAATACAAGGAATATTACTGTTTTAAATTTTTCGGAGTGCTCCTTCTTCGGAACCCTAGCTTCACCAATCTTCAAATCCTAAGGTGTGATCTTTAAAATCTGTACAGTTTGGGTCTAACATGAGCGTTCCATACAAAAACATAAAACACTCGAGTCAGGATTAAATCCTAGTTCAAGTAACTTCAATACAAACTGGATAAATAGTTGATCCTATAATTCAATAAAATTCCGAGTATATCGAACCCATGAGAAACGGATAAGATATGGCATAAAAACTTTGGACGAAACAATTCGGAACAACATATGGATATATATACGTATGCCAATGATATATGTATACACATACAATGGTATATATATACATATGTGTACATCGGCCACCACACAAATATATATATACACACACACACACACACACACACACACACACACTATAAATCATGCTTCGAATAAACAAGAAATGCACAATGTTTACGGGACATTTTATGCGAAATGCTGCAGGTCAAAGAAATGCTAGCGAGTACAAATACATGCAGTCAACACAATATGGCTAAGTGATAAAAAATATATCAAGTTGCAGTAGAGACTTTACAGGGTGGTATGCATGCATTTAAATTTGCATTGTGATTTGTGCCATCTAATGATGAATGTTCCATGTCATAGTAAGCTATACAATTACTTAGGAACCCAAACTAAATGGAGACAAGAGCTGGAAACCCATTTAAGTAATTATTCTCAAAATATAAACTTTAGGTTACTACAAATGTTCTGTGCAGACAACATAACAACTCAATGTCCCAATATTTTGTACGAGGCCAGGCCCACTCAAAGATAAGTAACTTCTAAATTTAGTTATGCTAGTGACAAGCATGTTGTTTAATAGTATATGAGATTTGAAGTTCATAGCTCAATAAATAGGTTCAGGCCGAATGCTCAAAATCAAGTGGCATGATGATCATAATGTGTGTACAACATGGCAACACAGCTAGATAGTGTATCAACTAGTACGGGTAATTGTTACACTAAAGTTGGTGTACATTCTGGTTTATAAATGTTTAACCAAATGTAACAAGGGTATAATATGTATACTTCATATAACAGGCTTCAACGTGCCTTGGATAAACACAATGCCAAATGTAACAAGGTATAATGTGTATTCTTTATATAACAGGGTTCAACATGCAGTTGATAACAAAATGCTAACAAGGTATAGGTAGGTAACAAGGCAACACACATGTGCTACTAAATATATGTACATAGCATGGTACAAAATACAGCGTGGCATTAAACAGTCATGAAGATAGTAAGATATAGGGCTGGGTGCATCCATGATCATCATTACGGTGCAACAATACAAAATAAAAGCATGTGAAATGACAAGGTTTACTTATAGATCATTTGATATTATGAAGTGTCAAAATTCCATTCCCCAGCAAGTTTAAATGCATATACACATATAAAATGAATATGTAGCAAGACTTCAAGTTGGTCATATAAAAAGGGAATACTCATACTAGTTTAAACTCAAGGGCAATATTAGTGAAAGTTATGATCAATAGCAGCCCAGTAGTGCTGTAGCGCGAAATGACATAAGTCAAACTTGGTGAATGATGATCGACAAACAGAAAAATCAAAGTCATTGGAATACCATATATATATACATGTGAATGTAGTGGAACTACAAGCCATATGCAACCATGCTCAGTTTTCAATTTACCAGACCAGTCTAGTGCAAGTAGCAGATATAAGTTCACGTTCACGTGGATAGTAAAAGGGAGTGTGTTAAAATATGTTAACCAAATACATGCTTCTGAGTTATAAACGAGGTATTAGGTAAACATATATTCAAACAAGGGGAAAAGGGAACAAATAAAACAATGCAGATTTCAAGATATACTTAACGGTCAAAAAGTACCAAGGTGCATTACCGATAAGTGAGATAGAAAGGAGAGCACAAGTGCCAATATACATACACAAGCATTCTACATATAACTTACTCGAAATAGGTTCAAATGTAATTAGTTTCATTCACTAATATACTGTCATTGTTTTGGTTTTCATTTAACGCCTTCCATCATTTAGTGATAGTCTAAAATCATGGAATCAATTATATAAACGTATGTGTATTCATGCTAAGTATACCATCAGGTCATAATTCCAGAATTTGAAGCTTCAATTAAGTTTATTATAAAAAAAACTTTCTGCTGTCTTTAGTTTCAAGTCATATGCAGCATTCAACACAGTTCCACATTTTTAATCTTCATCAACCATTCATGCTTAGTCACTGTAGATCCATGGTTTTAGGCTTTAAGAGGTTAGTTTATATCCATACCAATGACTTCAAATCCAATTCAATCAAATATTCAATATTAAATATCTGATCCTCAATCAACCATTTTGCCTTAAATATGGAATTCAATCCAACTCGAACTATGTATTTGTTTTTAACTCAAGTATCCATATAAATATTATTATTAATAAGTAATTATCTCATTAATTCCATATCTATTTACCGAAATTTCTAGGACGTTGCAGATTTATAATCAAAACCGCACAATGTGGTATGGGAAATTGGATTTCCGTCATGAGTCAAGGCAAGGGATGAACTCCTTACCGGTTTCGGGCCATCTCTAGCGGGATTCCGAGGATCAACACACGTGACCTTTGGATCCTGTAGGGCCGGTCCTCTCTTACTTTTGAGGATTAGTTATTCCTGAATAATACATTTCTTGTTCCTATAGGCCCTATCACTGAGCCTTTTAATCGGCTCGATATCCATGGTGCCTCGCAATCCATCATCCACATAAGTAAAAATGTCTGGGCTCCATACCATGACACAACTTCTAGCTAGAAAGAAATGAATGCACGCCCAGCGTCTCTTATCCCATTTTTGACTCATATCCAGGTGTTAGGCTCACGAATTAACGCTATACACAAAGCTATGCTAGTTAAAGCCGTGCTTCGATCATCATCTAGAAGGCCCTACTTTTCAATAAAAGCCTTGATCATTTGCATCTTAGCATGCCACATTGTCAATTCATGTTATACAACTGATATCTATCAATATATATCCTCTAAGCTCGTACATCTCAGAGAATGGTGTTAACCAAGAGAATAAATTCTCCTCCACCAAACAGAAACATATTTAATTGAAATCAATCAATACAGAACGAAATACAAGGTCATACATAATCCATCCATAAGTCTATTCTAAGTCTGAACGAAATCGAGGCACGTTATTCCTCGTTCCATATCCCCAATACAGGAGAGAGGTCCTCGCATATCCGATCGATCTCCAAGTACATCTGGATGACCACCACTTATTACCTCTCTTGGGTGTACACCCCAAGTCGAGACATCAGCAAGCATCCCAACAATGTGAAGATCTCCGGTCTTCAACCACCGTCTTCATGTTTTTGACTTTTGGTCGTCGTAACAGTTATTCAGAGTGGGTTTCCATCCATTCTAATCCAGAATATTCTTTTATTCAAATATTTACATCTTTGGGGAAAGGTTCCCATTAATTTTATCAAAGATAAGTTCTTTTAAACTTATTTTTTAATCTTCCTTTGGAAATCATTTCAAAAGATTTTATTACATCCTTTCACCACTTAAACCGAATTAGGGTTTTTCAACTAGTCGGGTTTGATCGAACCTTACCAAAGTAACCATTTATTTAATTATTTCCAATCCCAACATATTCATCACATGGAGCAAAACTGGTGGTACTCCATATATAACACCCATCGTGTCATTGAAAAATTTAATTACCATTTATCGTTCAAATCTAATTAAAGATTTAACTATCGCATGGAGTAAAACTGCATAGGGAAGGGGTTGGGGGTACTCCATCTCGAACATTTCTTTAATTCAGTAAATTTAATTACCTTATTCACATCTCAATCTAATTAAAGATTCATTAAAACTCTAGTTTAGATATAATCTTCAAAATCATTATTTAATGATTATTCAACTTTTGGAAATTAATCTTGTTTTTACATAGGATAAAGAACAAATGTTATTTAAAACACAATTCATAATAACCCGAAAGTCATTTTCCATTAACATGGAATCTTCACGGAAATTTGAATAATTTACAATTGATATAAATATCCATATCAGACTAATACTATAAACGAAATAACGACGATGCCTTTTAAGTTCCATAAATAGTAAGAGCCTTCCTTTATAGAAGCTCATTTCGATTATTATTAAATCAAATTCCATTCAATTCCAATTTAACAAAATAAAGTGGAAAACTTCACTAAATATTATTTAAAAGATTTATTCTTTTCACAACTGGGTTCAAGAACAGTATTATTTAAGATACCGTTCACGACAAACCCAAAATCCAACTTGATATTAAATATAAGATCATGAATGGAAATCATGTCGACTTATATTCAGTACCAAATTCTGAAATTAACAGGTAACGTTTTGGAATAACGATATCAATATCTTTAAAATTTACATAACAATATCAGTATAATTACGGAATCCAATAAATATCCGAATATAATTTCCAATCTAATCCATTGCAATTTTTTAATTTGAAATCATTGGATTATTACTCTAGTTGTTAACTAGTTCGCTTAGATAAAAATATATTTTATCATTTTAAAATTGGAGTATTTCATCCTAAATCTTTTCAATTTCTTAATTATTATTTTACATAATTTATCCATATTTTTTATATTTTTATTAAAACCCTTACAGTCGGTTTCCAATATCGGCCACCGAACTGCATTCATAGCGACCTTTTCTGAAATTGATTTGGAAATATTTTAAAATCTAACCATTCAAATTTAAATCCCTTATGCTCATTTGGAAGATCTTTTCGATACGAACCCAACGGTTCCGGTTTTAGGAGAATCCGACGGTTGGATCTTTCGTTACATCAATTCAAAGTTAATAGTTGAAATTCACGAACGGTCGCTGCGCGACGCGTTCTATTTAAGCCATTTATATATATATATATAATATTTTGTCAATTCATTTAAAATGTATTTTATAAAAAAATTATTAATTCGTTAAAAATGATTTCACTTTCCTTTTAATTTTAATTTTAAATTGAAAATCTCATATCATTATAATCTCAAAATAATAATATTTTCAAAATGTCAGATTTTGAAATTCATTTTTCTCGATACTCATTATAAAAATGAATAAAATCGATATAAAAATCCGTTCGAGTTAAAATAGCGTTTATATCCTTAACTCGGCTTCATATTTTTGTATTTTTATGTCCATCCAAAATCGGACATCAAAATCAACTTCTAATTTTACATTGAATATTAATTATAAAAATATTCAAATTTATTCTGGATTGGAATAATATTCAACCAATATCATTTATATGGATTCCACTCATCATATATATCCAATAATAGTTGCAAACAACTATCAATATCCAAAATGGCATCCAATGTGCATTTTATTTTCATATAAGCTTCAGTCGAATAATTGACGCTTATATAAATCTGTCAATCAACCGATTAACCGCAATTTCACACAAGGAGATGCGCGAGTCAAACGTCATCCCAAGACCCGTGTGGGGTTTTCAACCAACAAAAATAAATTAAAATTCATTTATGGTTCATGAATTTAATCATAAATAGTTCAATTCGGGTTATTTTTCAAATTAACTAATTTCCGCTATTTAAATTATAAATGGGTATTTATATCTAATTTCAACTACCACAAATTTATTGACATTATTTTTAATATGTTAGAAATCATAATCAAAACATAATATAGTCAATCAGATCATCCATGAGTTTTCAAACAATAGTGAAGTGAGCTAACATGCACACCGTATAACATTTTTGTGATAATTAAACAAATAAAAATCACACTGGCAACCTGTATATTCAATTATAAAATAAATAACTGTACAAATAATTTAAGTAAGAAAGTTTTCACTTTGATTTCCACTCCACCAGTCTTTAATTGAAGATTTTTTTAAACTAAATTAAACAAACATTTAATTTAGCTCAAAATTCAACTTGCTCCATTTCGGTTCAGGTCAGTTCCATGTTGTAGATCTCATCTCCACGATCGCAACGCAACTGAAATCACTGAAATCAGCCGTCATATGAAAAAATTATGAAATTACAAACTTTAGTGACATAATTAAAATAATTAATTTAATAATTAACCTTAATTAACCTATCCCCTCCATCGTTCAAATTCTGGAACCCATCGTCGACTAGCCAAAACCGTAGTCGCACCACGCTGGAGGCGACCTGAGCTCCATCGCCGGCCACGACGCGCCGCCGCCTGCTCCTCCCTCACCATGAGCCGCTCGAGGTCCACTGGTCCCAACTCGTCGGAAATCGGCCACGAACGCAATGACTTTAAGCACAAAGATCGAGCAATCCAGGCAACGAAAACAAATCTCCACAGTTGAGATTATAGAGCTCTCTTAGCTGATCATTTTTCGTGTATTGAGTTGGTGGAACTAGTGCGTGGATTTTTCAGAAATCGAAGGAGAAGTTTCGAGCCTCACAGGCCATTGATTTAGGGGGAGGCGACAGTTGAAGCTTAGTGGAGAATTAGGGTTTGGATTTTTATATTTATACCCCTTAATAATACTATTTAATTCAAATATAACTTGTTTATTGTTTCGAACTCCAAAGCACACCCAATGACTGCCGTTCCTAACCAACTACCCCCATTCCGGACACAATGGGATATGTTTCGTAAGCCAATTTGATTGTTTCTATCATTTGTTGTTAAATTTAAAATATAAATTAATATTACATTCAGTATTGAATTTCATCATACATTTTAATTTACCGGGGCCACATACTGACTTCAAAAATTATGAAATTTGAAATCTTGCTATGTTTGGACGATACGGTCCTTAAAAAATTAATTTCATCGAATTTGGAGACCATTTGAAAAATGGCCTTTTAACTAGCTTATTAAATTCAACTAAATTTACAAAGCGCGTTTAAATTTACAACGCTCACATATTAATTCTAATTGACTTGAAATTTTAAACCTAACAAAAATGTGACGTTCTGGATCCCAAAATTAGTTTCGTCAGTAACAGGGGTCGTTTGCAAACTGGCTATTTTTAAGGGCTATATATATAGATTTATTTAAATATAATTAAATTCTATAGCGACTATTTTAAATTTTAAACTAGACATAACTTACAGTTTATAAAGTGAAATATCAGTTTCTTACATTCGTTAGAAAATTACATGTAACAACCCATATTTTTGGAACAAATTTATTTATTTTTAACTTATTTTAAGAGAAATTAAATATTTAGATGAAATATTTTGAGAATAAATGATTTGAAATGTATTTAGATCGAAGTTAGAACGTGTAAATTTAAAATTTTATTAAAACAAGCTTGAAATGTCGCGGTAGTTTGAAATTTTGATTATTAAACTTTGAATGAGTGTATAGAATAAAATTTGAATCAGAATTTGATAAAACAAGAAACCAGGGAATATTTTGAATTGTAATTTTCTAATGAATTTAAGAAATTGAGATTTCACTTTATAAATTGTAAGTTATTTCTAAATTAAAATTTAGAATAGTCGCTATGGAATATATATATATATATATATATTAAAATTACACATAGCCCCTAAAAATATCACTTTTTACATATGGACGAATTTGGACTCGAAACCACTTCCATTGAGTTCAAAATGTCGTTTACGAGCTCAAAAACTATAAACTTCGACATGTTTCGAGATTGTGAAAATTGGGACCTTGGATGGGGATTGGTTAGCCAACCTAGCCCACTCACATAAGAGCTCCATCAGCCATTTTATCTCATTCACTCTAACACTTAGTAAGAAATAGAAAAAATGGGGAAAGGAAAGGGAAATTAAAATTCCAAAACTAGGTTTTGCAGTTTGTGGCTCAAATCAAAGGGGAAATCGAAATGGAAACCTTGGTAAGCCTCCTCTTCATCTTCTCCATCTTCTAGCTTATCTCCTCTTCTATTTTTGAGGATTCCTATGACCTAATTCTTAGGGGATACATTTGTTTGTGTTTAGATTGGAGATTGCATGCAATATTGGAAGAAAGGTTGATTTTTCTTGCTATTGGGTCCATTCCTTATTTGTAAACAAGCCAAGGTGAGAAATCGATTCCAAAAGGGCTAGTGTTAATTAATTATGTAGTAGTTGATTAAGTTTGAGTCGATGAATGGTTATTGATTGATCATATAATTTTAACATGATGTTAAATGCTAAGTAATGCAATAAAAATATGAATTTGTCTATTATAGGTGATTTATTCATGAACTCACATCTATCCCACAAACCATTGGCTTGTAAAGAGTAATTTAATGTTCATTTGAATTTGCATATGCTAGTGGAATGGATATGCTAGTGTAATTTAGATGATTTTATGTATTCATATTTCGTTGAATTAGAAAATTATGATTTGGAGTGCTCATATGATCCATTCATATGCTATGAGTTGATTTGGTGATATTGTGAAGCTCCTTTGTCGTCCCGACAATGTTCTAAGTCTTTACAAGTTGCTTGAATTGTATTTGATTGCTTTAGTTAGAAAATTTATCTGTTTTGGAATTTATAATCGAAATCATAACAAGATCACGTATGTATGTTTGTGCATGTGTGCATGTGTTTGTGAGTGGTTTTGGTGAGTTAAAGAGGTTTCATTTTCATTTAGAAACCGTTATAAGTCATCATCATTGATCCGAGCTCGTCCCAGAACTGTAACACCCCACATCTGTTAAGGTCACTCACAAAGGGAATGCCTTAACTTCAGTGGAGTATTATGGGTACTGGAACAGAAATATTACAAGACAGACATATATAAAACAGCGGAAAATAAAGTGGAAGTGCTTCAAACCATTTATTAAATATAAACGTTTACAAGAAAAGCCCATCAACTTGTAATACCCAATTTCATGGTTAAAATATCTGTCTTGCTCAAAAACAAAGAAGCATAAAAACAAACTACAGTATTCCCCAATAAAGCAAAGCAAGCCATAGCCAAGAGAAATCCAAGCCATACATGAAAGAGCCTTGGAGCTTGGTAAGATCCGAACTAAGCTGTATTCCCACCCTGTGAACCTTGGGGGGGGGGGGGGACGGAAGAAAAAGAGGCGAAACAAAACGGGTCAGTCATAAAGACTGAGTAAGTCCTAGTGACTTTCAGCATAAAAATAGGTAAAGATAACATGGCATGAATAAACTGAAAGTAAACATAAGCATGATGACAAGGTAGGCATGATAAACTAAGATAACAAGATAAACTTCGGGCACGATGAAACAAGTATAACGTCCCATAATTCCTATCAAGTATCCTACCGCATGGTTTCTATCAAGAATAACATCGCAAGGTTTCTAAGCTTTACCATTAAAACGATATCTATTTGCTCTGCACCACCTAACTAGCATCCTCGTAAGTGTCTTACATTGAATGATCCGTATTCCTACTAGTGTCCCAACTAGTGTCCTGTGTAACAAGGATCCGCACCCCCTACTAGTGTCCCAACTAGTAGCCCGTGTTATATAGTAATTACAACGTGATCCCAATCCTCGCAATTATGGTAGCCTTCAGGTGTACATCGATTTTGAGGATTCCACCTCGATCACCCCAATGGCCATATATATATATTCGATGCACCCTTACTACCTTATCGATCGGCTCTCTACTTGACCTAGTTCTCGTTTGTGTCACGCGGCCCCCTACTTGTAGATACATGTGCTGGTCCCACCATGGGGTGTATCAAGTCTCATGGTGGCAACCCTGACACAATTAAGATGCACAACTTTATACCTACTGATGCCCAGTGGCTAAATTTTCTGCACCGAAGTGTGTGCACGCCCACACTCCGTTAGAACCTGCACTGCTGCACCAACTGCCGCTAATTTGACCTCTTATAATCAGCCCAGTAATCGTGCCCCACCCTGCCTAGCTCAGGGTTCCGTTGATACCTAATGTGGGTTACTGCTGAAATGGGTCCCCGTTACTAGGTTTTTCTAATGGTTAAGTCTGTGGGCCTATACTCTCTGATATTACTCACCAACCATGATGTGTACTTAACCCCGCTACTGATTCAAGCATGTGTATTTAATGGTTAAGTGTATGTGGGCCTATATTTACTAATATTACCCACCAACCCGATATGTACTTAACCCTTCTACTCGTTATGTTACCATGGTTATGTGTTTACCTTAGTTAACTTAACCTTTCTCGCTTATTATGTTTGATTGGTTAAGTGTGGTTTATTAACTTAACCCCGTTCGTCTATCTGGTTACATTGTTTAAGAATTTTCTTGTTAACTTAACCCCATGTGTTACTTAACCCTACTACGCATCACATCAGATTGGTTAAGTGCATGTTAACTTAACCCCATCCACTAGTCATGTTATAATCGTTAAGTGTTATCAACTTATTCAAGTTAACTTAACCCACCCGCTTGTCCTGTTATGTCGGTTGAGTGTTACTACTTTACCGCAATCACTTGTCTAATTAACCCATTGTATTAGTTAAGTGTTCACATTAACTTAACCTCACTCTCTAGTCCAGTTTAATCATGTTATAATGGTTAAACATTTGCTTAACCTTACCCACTCCCGTAGTCAACTTATTTAATTGGTTAAGTGTCCAGATTAACCTAATCATGTTTCTTAACCCACCCATTTATATCATATTGGTTAAGTGTTCTTATTTACTTAACCCTACCCACTGGTCTAATTACCATGTTACGTTGGTTAAGTATTACTATTCGTATTTCCACATGTCACCCACATGTCACCCACTTAACCCCTATGTCCCACCACATGTTTATCTGGTTAAGTATTTCTTAATTCATTAAGGCCGTAACCTTATAAAGACCTCTCACGTTAAACTGACATTTATGGCAGCTGGATTTGTCGGGCGGGCCCGGGCAGTCTTACACCATAAAAGAGTCTAACCTCGTGTCTTTACAACTGTTACGCTTTTAATTTGGGCCTAGGACCTCTCACATTGGGCTGACATTTGTGACTACTGGATTCGCTGGGCGGTTCCGGGCAGGTTTACGTCACAAACGAGTCCAACCTCGTGTCCTAAGCATTGATTATCACTTATAATCTTTTACCCCAATTTGAATTTATATCCTCTATTCAAATTATCAATTAATTCCTAATTTAACGATGTCCATAATTGACTCAATTATGTCCATCAATTAATGGTATGCAAAATCATACCAATTTTACCACAATTTATCTTAGGCCATTAAAGGCAACTTATCTCAATTTATATTTATCCCTCTTTTAAGGCTATTACATACCAACTAATATATGTACCCAATTCTAGTCAGTTTACATATATACCAAGTTTCATGTTTTTTTTTTCATATGTCAAGATCTAGCCAAAATTACATGTATCAGGTTTCATACCCAATAAACCCAAATCTGTTGATTCGATGTAGTTATCCCAAACTATAATCTTTTTATTTCAATACATGCCAGTTGCCCAAGTTCATAATACATGTTTATGCCAGTTATAAAGTTTACAATCGCTTTCATGCTCAAATTTCCAAGTCTACACATGCCTAATTAACATAAGCCCAATCTTTTGATTTAATTTACATAGGCCCCAAAACTCATAATTTTATTTTACATGCCAAATTACATACATGTTATGTGTACCAAATTTCATGTTACATTACATAGATCCAATTGGTGTCGAATTCCATGTATAGAATATTTATGCAAATTTTATCATAACAGGATTATACCAAAATTTACAGATCTACCCCTAACTTGCAAATAAAATGATAACATCCAATTTCATGTTGCCAATTATTAATCATATTCTTATAGGCAATAATCCCATTATTCCCCCGTATACATCTCGTATGCGAATCGCGATTTTAGGCCAAGGTCCGAAGTTGACCAAGGTTCATCAAAAGAAAATAAATATGGGAAGGTAGAAATTTGCATAATAAATAGATCAGAGAGAAAACAACATCATGATAGGCATAAAGATTACAACTTGATGATAACATCATTACGAATCAAGGAAACTGCTGAATAAATCACAAACTTGTCATGAGAATAAAGGTAGACAAGTCTCAAAGCTAAAGATTCAAAAAGCAACAGGAATAGATCTGAATCGATAAACATACTTAGATCCAATTCCACTTTATTTCATGCCCATATTAAAATTAAATATTTAGATCTGAAAATAACTAGCACTTACAGAGAACGGCTAATGAATTAAGAAGTGAATTTGTCTTAGGAAGTTGCAGTGTCATTGATCTATCCCCTTGAATTTGTTGTAGAAGCATTGATCTTTGATTTGATTTGAGTTTGAACGCTTAAGCTTTAATTTGGAGACGACGGCCATGGCTCAAGAGAGATTCCAACAGCATTTAGGTGTAAGAATGATTTGTTATGAATTAGGTTTGGTCTAGGTGTTATTTTATAGGTGTAGCAATTCATTTCAGCCATCGGATTAACCCTAAAACCCATCCGGACCATCAAAACTCGTCCCGGGCCTCAAAAATTGGTTTTGGTCCACCCCAGGCCAACCAGGTCGACCTGTATAGAGGGGGAGTCGACACTACAGTCGACACAAGGGGGGGGGGGGGAGGGGGCAGGTCGACTTGGGTGTCGACACTACAGTCGACATGGGTAGTCTGCCAGAAAGTCTGCTGAAATCTTGTTTTGGCCATATCTTGGTTATACGGACTCCGATTTTCGAAAACTCAGACTCTATTTCGCGTATTTTTCCGAGAGGAACGCAATGGTGATGTCCATTTTACCTAATTCCTGATTCTTGAATTAGTTATCCTTATTTTTCTATCTTTTCCGTTACATACGCCGTTATCGAACTAATTTTTCTTCTCTTCCATGTATTAATTAATTCTCCTTATGCATCGCCATTATTTACCTGTCATAAGCATATTTTCATATATTTTATTTCATTTTTAATTATATTAAAAAAATACGGGGTGTTACATTCTCCCCTCCTTAAAGGATTTCGTCCCCGAAATCTTCAAGTTAAAAAGAATGTGTCCTACCATCCATCATCCATCTACTCAATCATCTATCACAGGCATTCATTGTCCTTAAGAGATTTCTAATGATGTATGAACATATGCAAGAAGTGTGTGTATATGTTCCTTGTCTAATGCAAATGATCAGGCCTGGTTGATCTTCTAAATGCAAAATATGTTTAGTGCCATGAGTCCAACATGTATGAAAATAGTCCTAGTCATATAAACACTATATGTGTGCACAAACATCCATCCATATGCAACATTCACATGATAACACATTCAATTTCATACATAAACA
This sequence comes from Allium sativum, assembly GCA_030737875.1. NCBI lineage: Eukaryota > Viridiplantae > Streptophyta > Magnoliopsida > Asparagales > Amaryllidaceae > Allium > Allium sativum. The sequence goes on from CM060913.1 coordinate 576,775,264, forward strand.
AGTATAAACACTCATGCATATGCAATATGAAAGGTGTCTGAGCCGATCTAGTGCATAATGTGCGTGTATATGCATCCACGAGCAACCACTAGCAACCACTTGCAACCATCAATCATAACATGTCTCAAACACATGTTTACACCCAATTGTTTCTATCTAAAGGTATAGTCGAATGATAGAAGCAAGTAAAAACTTTGTGCCCATTAGGCAATGTCAAAACTACAAACCTATGCCACATATATATTGATTAGGAGAAGAACTCTCTAAGCATCAGCCCTGAAGACCGAAATCAACATCAGACCGACACCCAAAGAATTACTCATCCCAACCAATATATATGATTCTAGGAAACTAAGCATGATGGACTCCTATTAGGTCACAAGGAAATCCCTTCCCAAGACCAACCCGTATCCTATAAAACCCAAAAAGTTTAGTCAACCCAACGAACACCCTCAAGCCCCAACATGTGTTACTAATAGATGAGTCATACTCCCTATGGGGTTCGCAACAGAAATTGGATTGAGAATAGGACCGAGAGGATATACACGAAAGATAGCATGCAAGTAAGCTCTATAGGAAAAAGGAATCAAGGATATACCCTTAAAAAGAGATATGATGCACGAATATAGTCTTCAATCTTCTAAGCCACATTCCCTTGAGCTTAACTCCGTTGTGCTTTGACCATCTTTAACTTCACAATTCCGTAGCTTCTTAATTCTTGTTTCCAAAATATGAGTTGGAACCCATTTCACTATTGCCTCTCGTTCCACTTTCACTTATTCTCCTTTTTGTATACTCGGCTTACACATAACAGCGTACTCATGGTTTCACACAAGCTCTCCAAAATTTACTAGAAAGTATTCCACATAGATGAATTATCTCTCGAAAATAAACAAATGTCGACCATGTTGCCCAGTGTACTTACTTAGGTGACTCTCTATAACTCATGCATAAGCGAAATGACCCATCCGCCTTAGTGGCGAACACTACTCAAGCGGATCAACTAATGTATCAAGAGATTCTAGGTAACTAATCATAATAGAACCCTAAAGGTTACACGCGACTTCGAGGGTATTACCGAGGCAAGTCAAAAGTCTAACTACCCTCCTCTCGAAACCGGGAATGGCACCCTTATCGGATAACCACATCTTCTCTAGAATCAACCCATAGCTCACCAAAAACATGAGCATTCCTTCTAAACTCAACATTTAGCATAGACATTCTCAAATCCTAACAAGTCATAAATAAATGAGCCGATTCCCCAACAGATTTTGAGACAAAAATGGGATCCTCTACCATGCTAGTACTAAGGTGCAGAGACTCAACTTTCGAAGCAGAATTAAAAGGATGCGATGTACAAAAACAAAGTTCTAGTGGGATGATAGAAAAGAAAAGCTAAACCTTTAACAGAAACGTTACCACTCTCTTAGGTACGCTATTAGTGAGAGGATTCAATTGTCCTCTCGACGATCTTGTCCCTTTCCCTTGTCCTATAATACTTAACTACATGTCCCTTCTCACTAAAGATACTCTCTCTTGTCATGGGTTTTACTATTCTTTCACTTTGGTCTCTTTCCTCTCACCTTTTTCCTCCTTCGTGGATTAAGCTATAACATCTAGTTTCTTGTTCTTACTGTCCTCGTATAGTTTGTTGACAAATCTCTCAAAGCTACCTCCAACGCACGACACTCTACCCAACTTGAAATAAGATTAGACGCAGATGGAACTACTACGGCTACACATGGAGGTTGGGCACTCCTTTGCTCTCCGACCTGTGTCGGATGCCTACGAAACTATGGTGAAAAGAGAGAGAAGAGATTTCAAGAGAGAATCAAAAGATAGTGCACATGGCTTTGGGGAATATGCCTTTTAATCAAAACAAAGTTTTCTTGAAAATTTGCTTCTTTGTAAACGTTTTGAAAACTAGTTTCAGAAGGTTTTTGAAAACTTTTGCCCAGTCTGGTAACCTTCTGCTCAGATACCAAATGTAACACCCCACATCTGTTAAGGTCACTCACAAAGGGAATGCCTTAACTTCAGTGGAGTATTATGGGTACTGGAACAGAAATATTACAAGACTGACATATATAAAACAGCGGAAAATAAAGTGGAAGTGCTTCAAACCATTTATTAAATATAAACGTTTACAAGAAAAGCCCATCAACTTGTAATACCCAATTTCATGGTTAAAATATATGTCTTGCTCAAAAACAAAGAAGCATAAAAACAAACTGCAGTATTCCCCAATAAAGCAAAGCAAGCCATAGCCAAGAGAAATCCAAGCCGTACATGAAAGAGCTTTGGAGCTTGGTAAGAACTGAACTAAGCTGTATTCCCACCCTGTGAACCTGGGGGGGGGGGGGGACGGAAGAAAAAGAGGCGAAACAAAACGGGTCAGACATAAAGACCGAGTATGTAATGACCCGTATTCTTCACATCATAGGATCGTAGAATATTTATTTCTTTCTCGTATGAAGTCCTATGGTCATATAACTTTGGGAAATATCTATTAAAGTCATTTCCCATGTTCATGATTTTTGTCGATTTTTAAATGACCATTTTGCCCCTAGTTGGTACTGTTTTGGCCATAACTTTTGATTGGAAAGGAATTTTGACCTGAAACCACTTCCATTTGATTCGTTTGATGGTTTACCTTTCCGTAGAGTGGTCACATTAGCCAAACGGACTTACCGTTTGGGAGATATGGCTGAAACAAGGTTTGGAGTGTGAAAAACTGCTTAACCGGGCCAAATCGGGTGATTAGCGAGTAGGCCCATAACCCATTTCGGGATTAGGGTTATGGGAGGGCTGAAATGAGATGGAGAATCATTCCATTTCATTTTTCTAGCCTCCACTTATCACCAAGGATCCCTAAAAATGGCCTCTAACCTCTAAATCAACTCCAAATCATCTTTTGGTCAAGGATTTGGCTTAGCAACCCCTAATCAAGGAAGATCTTCACCAAATCAACATAGGAGCTGCTGTTGGCATTGAGATTCACATCAAATCAGAGAATTATTTCAGATCCTAGTTTATTTTGTGGCTAAGGTGAGTGATTTGCATAGTTTTACACTAATTATGGCTAATTAGGGGTGATTAGTGTTAATTAGCGAATTTAAGCATGATAAAGTTCGGGAAAAATGTTCATAAATTCCTAAATAATGTTTTAGACCTCTGATACGAATTTGGGTTAATTTGGTTAAGTTTTGCTAATCCTATCATTAGTTTCACCTAAACATGCTTAAGGGGAAATATGGGATTTTGGGTATGTTTGATCCATTTTAACCTATCATATTGATGTTTTGGTGTTTGTGGTTGATCAGTATGTTGCTATGACTGTATGAAATGCTCCGTGATTGATTTCAATAGTTAGAATGGTCGAAAACGTCGTCGAATGGCGTAAACACTTGCTGGAATAGTTTCAAAAAAACAGTGCAGGGTTCGGATCGGATCGGATAAGGGGGCTCGGATCGGATATGTTGAACTGAGCAAAGAATCTGATCGGATCGGAATCCAACACTTAGGTAGATTGGCAAAAAGGATGGCCACGCTAGCAGAACTGGGATCGGATCGGATTAAGGAGTAGGGATCGGAGCGGATTGAGGAGTACGGATCGGAGCGGAAGGATAAAGGCGGATCAGAGCGGAAGCATGAAGACGGATCGAAAGCACGAACCAATAAGGACCCGACCCGACCCGAAAGGAGGCACCGACCCGACCCGAAGAAGAAGCATTTGACTCGAACCCAGAGGAATGCTGACCCGAACCGCACCAGAAGGGGGACCCGACCCGAACGGACGAAGAACACCGACCCGAACCGATAACTTGAGGAAGAACCCAACCCGACCCAGTATTGACCAATAACCTGAGATGCAAAGGTAGTCCAATAGGGGAAGTTAGAGCTCAGGATTCCGGAACCAGTTGGGAACCAATGAGTTCACTTCATGGTTGGACTTTGTTGTGGGACGTGTGATAAGGAGTTGTCGACGTTCATAACTTCGATTCACCACTAAAAGGAATGATGGGCTACTTATCAGTGCAGTAGGGTCATTACGACCTGAGGGGCAAGGTGATGGTAGCAAGACTACGTTATCAGTGCAGTAGGGTCATTATGACCCGAGGGGCAAGGTTATGCGTAGTAAGACTATGAGCCAGTGCAGTGGGGTCTTTGTGACTCCATGGGGCAAAGTGGACATAGTAAGGATTGGTAAGGCTATGAGCCAGTGCAGTGGGGTTCTTGTGACTCCATGGGGCAAAGTGGACATAGCAAAGGATTAGTGGCTACGTTATCAGTGCAGTGAAGCCATTTATGACTTCATGGGGCAAAGTGATCGTAGTAAGGAATGTGGGGTGATCGAAGTGATGAATATTGTATGCTTTAAGCACTGAGTGAGAGATGTGAGGATGGATGCTATGTTTGATTGTTTGCCATCATTATGACATGTACACCTGCCCCACCTCCGTATCTTTACACTGTTTGATATGATACCTTAGAGTGTTGTACAGTATATAGTGCTAACTCTTTGGTTGCAGGTCCAGGTTCAGGTATGTTTTTAGTCTACCTGTTATTTTTCACTTTGGATGCTTATCGCTCATACCAGGCTTTATGTCTGACCCAGAGTTTTATGTCTCCTCTTATTACTCTGGGTGCTCACACGAGCAGACTAGAGACAGGTTAGCTGGTGATGTGCGAGTAGCTGATTCGGAGGCGGGCAGGAGGCTTCCACGTATTATATATGTATACACATTCTCCCTGTGTCGTTGGTGGTCGCTACTTGGGCATTAGTAGTGTACCTCATTTTACCTTACTTTTGCTTTGAGACAGTTTGAAAGTTGTAATAAGCTGTATTCTGAATTTCCGTTGCTATGATGTTTAGTTCCGATTTTCAGCTTATGCACTGTCTCTCCTGTTTTATGTCAAGTATGTTATTATTATATTTTGTTCTATGCGCTGTGAGACATTCTACAGGTTCTTTGTATGTTCATTTCCTTCTTCCTTTTCCCTTCTGGCGACCCATTCCGTGCTAACTGGGCAGGTGTACAGCGCACTTTTGGAGTAAATGTCGGTCGGTGCGGGGCGGGCCGTCACACTTGGTATCAGAGCTCTAGGTTGCGTAGTTAACCTAGGGAAAGACACCAGGGAGAGATATTACGTATATGAGAGCGCGTATTTGTGATTATTTTGGTTTTCAAAAGCTATATATATATACTATTAGTAGTATAAAGATGAAGTCGCACTGCACTAGCACCACTATGGGGTCGTTAATCGTTTCCCTTTTTACAGATTAACGATGAGCCGAGACACGAGAGGTGCTGGTAGAGGGACCAACCAAGGGAATGCCGCTGACATGAGGGCTATGTTTACTAACCTCATGAGAGACATGCTTAGAGAAGTGCAAGGGGCAATTCCCAATCCCGGAGTTGGTGTTGGCCCAGTAGTGCAGGCGCCTAGGGTCGATTTCGCCAAGTTGTGCAAAGATTACACTAACCTTGGTGGGAAGCCATTCCACGGGACGGAATCGGCCACAGATGTTCAAGATTGGATGGATAGCTGTGACCGTATCTTTGATGACTTGGGTCTCGAGGATGCGATGAAGAGAAGGCTAGCGTCTCGTCAGCTGCAAGGGCGAGCGATGAATTGGTGGAATGCCATTAGAACAGCTACTCCAGAAGACCAGGTGACTTAGGATCAGTTCAAGGGTCGCTTTAGCGAGAAGTTCATTCCAGGTGCCCAGAAGTCAATGTTGTTTAAGAGGTTCTTGGAACTCAAGCAGAACGGAAGGGCAGTTTCTGATTATATTGCTGAGTTCGACACTTTGTCGAAGTATGGACTGTCTCTTATCGATACTCCTGAAAAGAAGAATGAGAAGTTCATTACTGGTTTGGATGGGTACTTGGGGGAAAGGCTTATCAACCACATCGATGAGACTTTTGAATCGATTGTGGGAAAAGCTTTGAGGTCAGAGAGTCTTTACCCTTAGTCAAAGACTGAGGCTGCATCTGCAAAAGGGCCAAAACCGCAAGCAGGAGGTGGAGGCAAGAATAATTCTCAGAATAAGAGGAAGCAGGACCAATCAAAGGGTGGCCAGAAAAAGAGCAAGAAGGATGTTGAGTGCTTCAGCTATGGTAAGAAGGGCCATTATGCTAAGGAATGTCGGGCCAAGCCAGCGGAAAGGAAGTGCTACAACTGTGGTCAAGTGGGACATCAGAAAGATAAGTGTCCGCAACCTCTTAAGGAGAAGCAGATTGTGAAAGCATATGATATTGATGTTGTTCCTTCTTCGTCGAATGCCCCAACTGCGGCAGAGAAAGGAAAGAATGTTGTTATTCAAGGTATGCTTTCTATTTATGATATGCCAGTTCGAGTTTTGTTTGATACTGGGGCTTCCCGTTCCTTCATATCTAGTGACCTGGTAGATAGGTTGGGACTGGAACTCGAGATAGTCGATAGACCGTTGATTGTGATGAACCCGATTGGTGGTTTGACTAGCCTTAGTATGATTTGCAGGAATTTGGTCTTATCGAGTCATGGATGTATGTTTGTACGTGATTGCTTTGTTTTGGTCTTTACTGGGTATGGCATTATATTGGGAGTCGATTGGCTCCAAAGATACGGGGTGGTGGTAGACTGTGAGGGCTTTTTGGTGACAGTGAGGGCGGATGATGGGCGGAGGGTAGTGTTTGGTAGTCTACCTAGTGATGGGGTTATGGCTAGTTTTGTAAATTCCCTCGACATCCCGTAGGATGAGTTGTCAGATGTGCCCGTGGTTGGCCAGTATCCGGACGTCTTCGAGGAGGTGACCGGGCTTCCACCACACCGAGAGATTGAGTTCCGTATTGATTTCGTGAAAGATGCCAGACCTATAGTGATGCCACTTCGTCGTATGGCACCAAGGGAGCAGCGAGAGCTCGGGGTGCAAGTCAGCAATCTTTTGATGAAGGGATTTATTAGAAGGAGTGTCTCCGAGTGGGGAGCACCGGTTGTGTTTGCCACTAAGGCAGATGGTTCCCTTCGTTTGTGTGTGGACTATCGCGAGTTGAATAAGGTAACGAGGAAGAATAAGTATCCTCTACCACGGATAGATGATTTGTTTGATTAGCTGGAAGGAGCCAGAGTGTTCTCCCAGTTGGACCTCGCGACAGGATTTCATCAGCTTCGAGTAGCGGATGAGAGTGTTCCGAAAACGGCATTTAGGACGCCGTCTGGATTTTATGAGTGGTTGGTCATGCCGTTTGGGTTGACCAATGCACCAGCCTACTTTGTCGATCTTATGAATCGAGTATTCAGGGATCAGTTGAATAAGTCTGTTCTTGTGTTTGTGGATGATATCCTTGTTTACTCAAGGACAGAGGAGGAACACAAGGGACAGTTGAGGATAGTGATGGAGGTGTTGAGGAAACACCAATTGAAAGAGAAATTCTCTAAGTGTCATTTTTGGAGAAGGGAAGTAAGATTCTTGGGTCATGTTGTTTCAGAGAGTGGTATTGCCGTGGACCCTGCGAAGGTGGCTACGGTACAGGATTGGCCTACGCCCAAGAATGCAACAGATATAAGAAGTTTCTCGGGATTAGCTGGATATTATCGTAAGTTTATCCAGGACTTCTCCAAGATAGCAGCACCGTTGACTCAGTTGACTAAGAAGAATCAGTCCTTCATCTGGGACGGAGTGTGTGAGGATGCCTTCAAAAGTCTAAAGGAGAGGTTGACGCGTGCGCCAGTAATAGTCATTCCTAAAGGGAATGAAGAGATGACGGTATACACGGATGCTTGTGGTACCGGACAGGGTGCTGTATTGATGCAAGGAGGTAGGGTTGTAGCTTATGCTAGTCGACAGCTAAAGCCGCATGAGAAGAAGTATCCTACCCATGATTTGGAATTAGCAGCAATCGTGTTTGCACTGAAGATGTGGAGACACTATCTCTTGGGAGAAAGATTTTAGTTGTTTACTGATCATAAATCGTTGAAGTATCTCTTCTCTCAGAAAGATCTGAATCTCCGTCAGCAGAGATCGTTAGAGTTCTTGGCTTCGTATGATTTTGATATCGCATATACACCTGGGAAAGGTAATGCGGTAGCCGATGCCTTGAGTAGGAGACATGCCAGCTTAGGGGCAATGTTTCTTGAATGGAAGCAACTGGAGTATATCGCGGGGTTTGATTTCAGACCAAGGTGCGAATTGGATCCAGTTATGCTAGCTAGTTTGACGATCAGACCCACTTTGATAGAGCGGATTGGTTCTAGCCAGAGGGACGATCCTAATCTATTAGAAATCATCTCCAAGTTAGAGATGGGTATCGATGAGGAGATGAATGTGTATGGGCTTGATCGAGATGGATGGCTTCGAAAGAATGGAAGACTAGTTGTGCCCAACGTGAATGGATTGAGAGATGAAGTGCTTAGAGAATGTCATCACTCAAAACTGACTATACATCCCGGTGGTAATAAGATATATCGAGACATGAGACAGACCTACTACTGGGAAGGGATGAAAAAAGACGTTGGGAAGTTTATATCCAAATGCATGAATTGCCAGCTAGTTAAAGCTGAGAAAAAGAAGCCTAGTGGGTTGTTGCAACCATTAGAAATTCCCGAATGGAAATGGGAGCAAGTTTCGATGGATTTCATCGATGGCTTACCAAGGACTAGATCGGGATACGATAGCATTTGGGTAATTGTGGATCGATTGACTAAGAGCGCAAGATTTATACCAGTCAAATCGACCAGGACAGCAGCCAAGTTGGCAGAATTGTATATGAAGTGGGTAGTGAGATTTCATGGAGTACCCAAAAGCATTGTGAGTGACCGAGACCCGTTGTTCACTAGTGGGTTTTGGAAGAGCTTACAAGATGCTCTAGGGTCAAGATTACATCTCAGTACCGCATATCATCCTCAGACCGACGGTCAGACGGAGAGGGTGAATCGTATATTGGAAGATCTCTTGAGAGCTTGTATATTGGATTTTGGTGGATCATGGGATGACCATTTGCATCTAGTAGAGTTTGCATATAATAATAGCTACCAATCCAGTATCGGTATGGCTCCATATGAAGCTTTGTACGGAAGAACGTGCAACTCACCATCATGTTGGATAGAAACTGGCGAGAAGTTTGTGCTTGGACCAGATGTGATGAGGGAAACTTCAGATAAGATTAAGGTCATTCAACAACGAATGAAAGCTGCTCAAGATAGGCAGAAGAGTTATGCTGATAAGAGGAGAAGAGACTTGAAATTCTCCGTTGGTGACTTGGTGTTCATTAAGGTCTCTCCGTTAAAGATCGCGATACGATTTGGCAGGAGAGGCAAGTTGGCACCAAGATTTGTTGGCCCATTCCCTGTTCTTGAACTTGTCGGGAATTTGGCATATAGAGTTGGCTTACCAGAAAAAATGGCGGGAGTTCACAATGTATTTCATGTTTCCCAACTAAGGAAGTTCGTTCACGACTCAGATATGACTATTTCACCTGATCAGTTAGAGGACTTCGAAGTAGAACCCGAGGCGGTTGGGAACCGCAAGCCGATTCGTATTGTGGGGCATGATACGAAGCAACTTCGAAGGAAGGCGGTGAAGCTAGTCAAGGTTCAGTGGGGGCGAGAACGAGAATGATTGTACTTGGGAGATAGAGGAGAGCATTAGGAAGATGCATCCAGAACTCTTTACCAGGTAAGATTTACTTTGCAATTTAGTTTTCCGCATGCTAGGATAGACTTGTTTAGCTTGTTTTGCATGTTTGATTGTTGCTTTATGATTGATAGGCATGCGGGAACCTTTGTGTATGTTTGGATTAGGGAATTTCGGGGGCAAAATTTCTTAAGGGGGGGGGGGGGGAGAGTGTAATGACCCGTATTCTACACATCATAGGATCGTAGAATATTTATTTCTTTCTCGTATGAAGTCCTATGGTCAAATAACTTTGGGAAATATCTATTAAAGTCATTTCCCATGTTCATGATTTTTGTCGATTTTTAAATGACCATTTTGCCCCTAGTTGGTACTGTTTTGGCCATAACTTTTTATTGGAAAGGAATTTTGACCTGAAACCACTTCCATTTGATTCGTTTGATGGTTTACCTTTCCGTAGAGTGGTCACATTAGCCAAACGGACTTACCGTTTGGGAGATATGGCTGAAACAAGGTTTGGAGTGTGGAAAACTGCTTAACCGGGCCAAATCGGGTGATTAGCGAATAGGCCCATAACCCATTTCGGGATTAGGGTTATGGGAGGGCTGAAATGAGATCGAGAATCATTCCATTTCAGTTTTCTAGCCTCCACTTATCACAAGGGATCCCTAAAAATGGCCTCTAACCTCTAAATCACCTCCAAATCATCTTTTGGTCAAGGATTTGGCTTAGCAACCCCTAATCAAGGAAGATCTTCACCAAATCAACGTAGGAGCTGCTGTTGGCATTGAGATTCACATCAAATCAGAGAATTATTTCAGATCCTTGTTTATTTTGTGGCTAAGGTGAGTGATTTGCATAGTTTTACACTAATTATGGCTAATTAGGGGTGATTAGTGTTAATTAGCGAATTTAAGCATGATAAAATTCGGGAAAAATGTTCATAAATTCCCAAATAATGTTTTAGACCTCTGATATGAATTTGGGTTAATTTGGTTAAGTTTTGCTAATCCTATCATTAGTTTCACCTAAACATGCTTAAGGGGAAATATGGGATTTTGGGTATGTTTGATCCATTTTAACCTATCATATTGATGTTTTGGTGTTTGTGGTTGATCATGTATGTTGCTATGACTGTATGAAATGCTCTGCGATTGATTTCAATAGTTAGAATGGTCGAAAACGTCGTCGAATGGCGTAAACACTTGCTGGAATAGTTTCAGAAAAACAGTGCAGGGTTCGGATTGGATCGGATAAGGGGGCTCGGATCGGATATGTTGAACTGATCAAAGAATCTGATCGGATCAGAACCCAACACTTAGGAAGATTGGCAAAAAGGAAGGCCACGCTAGCAGAACTAGGATCGGATCGGATTAAGGAGTAGGGATCGGAGCGGATTGAGGAGTACGGATCGGAGCGGAAGGATAAAGGCGGATCGGAGCTGAAGCATGAAGACGGATCGAAAGCACGAACCAAGAAGGACCCGACCCGACCCGAAAGGAGGCACTGACCCGACCCGAAGAAGAAGCATTTGACTCGAACCCAGAGGAATGCCGACCCGAACCGCACCAGAAGGGGGACCCGACCCGAACGGATGAAGAACACCGACCCGACCCAGTATTGACCAATAACCCGAGATGCAAAGGTAGTCCAATAGGGGAAGTTAGAGCTCAGGATCCTGGAACCAGTTGGGAACCAATGAGTTCACTTCATGGTTGGACTTTGCTGCGGGACGTGTGCTAAGGAGTTGTCGACGTTCATAACTTCGATTCACCACTAAAAGGAATGGTGGGCTACTTATCAGTGCAGTAGGGTCATTACGACCTGAGGAGCAAGGTGATGGTAGCGAGACTACGTTATCAGTGCAGTAGGGTCATTATGACCCGAGGGGCAAAGTGATGCGTAGTAAGACTATGAGCCAGTGCAGTGGGGTCTTTGTGACTCCATGGGGCAAAGTGGACATAGTAAGGATTGGTAAGGCTATGAGCCAATGCAGTGGGGTTCTTGTGACTCCATGGGGCAAAGTGGACATAGCAAAGGATTAGTGGCTACGTTATCAGTGCAGTGAAGCCATTTATGACTTCATGGGGCAAAGTGATCGTAGTAAGGAATGTGGGGTGATCGAAGTGGTGAATATCGTATGCTTTAAGCACCGAGTGAGAGATGTGAGGATGGATGCTATGTTTGATTGTTTGCCATCATTATGACATGCACACCTCCCCCACCTCCGTATCTTTACACTGTTTGATATGATACCTTAGAGTGTTGTACAGTATGTAGTGCTAACTCTTTGGTTGCAGGTCCAGGTTCAGGTATGTTTTTAGTCTACCTGTTATTGTTCACTTTAGATGCTTATCGCTCATACCAGGCTTTATGTCTGACCCAGAGTTTTATGTCTCCTCTTATTACTCTGGGTGCTCACACGAGCAGACTAGAGACAGGTTAGCTGGTGATGTGAGAGTAGCTGATTCGGAGGCGGGCATGAGGCTTCCACGTATTATATATGTATACACATTCTCCTTGTATCGTTGGTGGTCGCTACTTGGGCATTAGTAGTGTACCTCATTTACCTTACTTTTGCTTTGAGACAGTTTGAAAGTTGTAATAAGCTGTATTCTGAATTTCCGCTGCTATGATGTTTAGTTCCGATTTTCAGCTTATGCACTGTCTCTCCTGTTTTATGTCAAGTATGTTATTATTATATTTTTTTCTATGCGCTGTGAGACATTCTACAGGTTCTTTGTATGTTCATTTCCTTCTTCCTTTTCCCTTCTGGCGACCCATTCCGTACTAACTGGGCATGTGTACAACGCACTTTTGGAGTAAATGTCGGTCGGTGTGGGACGGGCCGTCATAGAGTAAGTCCTAGTGACTTTCAGCATAAAAATAGGTAAAGATAACATGGCATGAATAAACTGAAAGTAAACATAAGCATGATGACAAGGTAGGCAAGATAAACTAAGATAACAAGATAAACTAAGGTAACAAGATAAACTTCGGGCATGATGAAACAAGTATAACATCCCATAATTCCTATCAAGTATCCTACCGCATGGTTTCTATCAAGAATAACATCGCAAGGTTTCTAAGATTTACATCAAAACGATATCTATTTGCTCTGCACTACCTAACTAGCATCCTCGTAAGTGTCTTACATTGAATGATCTGTATTCCTACTAGTGTCCCAACTAGTGTCCTGTGTAACAAGGATCCGCACCCCCTACTAGTGTCCCAACTAGTAACCCGTGTTATATAGTAATTACAACGTGATCCCAATCCCCGCAATTATGGTAGCCTTCAGGTGTACATCGATTTTGAGGATTCCACCTCGATCACCCCAATGGCCATGTATATATATTCGATGCACCCTTACTACCTTATCGATCGGCTCCCTACTTGACCTAGTTCTCGTTTGTGTCACGCGGCCCCCTACTTGTAGATACCTGTGCTGGTCCTACCATGGGGTGTATCAAGTCCCATGGTGGCAACCCTGACACAATTAAGATGCACAACTTTATACCTACTGATGCCCAGTGGCTAAATTTTCTGCGCCGAAGTGTGTGCACGCCCGCACTCCGTTAGAACCTGCACTGCTGCACCAACCGCCGCTAATTTGACCTCTTATAATCAGCCCAGTAATCGTGCCCCACCATGCCTAGCTCAGGGTTCTGTTGATACCTAATGTGGGTTACTCCTGAAATGGGTCCCCGTTACTAGGTTTTTCTAATGGTTAAGTCTGTGGGCCTATACTCTCTGATATTACCCACCAACCCTGATGTGTACTTAACCCCGCTACTGATTCAAGCATGTGTATTTAATGGTTAAGTGTATGTGCGCCTATATTTACTAATATTACCCACCAACCCAATATGTACTTAACCCTTCTACTCGTTATGTTACCATGGTTAAGTGTTTACCTTAGTCAACTTAATCTTTCTCGCTTATTATGTTTGATTGGTTAAGTGTGGTTTATTAACTTAACCCCGTTCGTCTATCTGGTTACATTGGTTAAGAATTTTCTTGTTAACTTAACCCCATGTGTTACTTAACCCTACTACGCATCACATCAGATTGGTTAAGTGCATGTTAACTTAACCCCATCCACTAGTCATATTATAATGGTTAAGTGTTATCAACTTATTCAAGTTAACTTAACCCACCCGCTTGTCCTGTTATGTTGGTTGAGTGTTACTACTTAACCGCAACCACTTGTCTAATTAACCCATTGTATTAGTTAAGTGTTCACATTAATTTAACCTCACTCTCTAGTCCAGTTTAATCATGTTATAATGGTTAAATATTTGCTTAACCTTACCCACTCCCATAGTCAACTTATTAAATTGGTTAAGTGTCCAGATTAACCTAATCATATTTCTTAACCCACCCATTTATATCATATTGGTTAAGTGTTCTTATTTACTTAACCCTACCCACTGGTCTAATTACCATGTTACGTTGGTTAAGTATTACTATTCGTATTTCCACATGTCACCCACATGTCACCCATTTAACCCCCATGTCCCACCACATGTTTATCTAGTTAAGTATTTCTTAATTCGTTAAGGCCGTAACCTTATAAAGACCTCTCACATTAGACTGACATTTATGGCAGCTGGATTTGCCGGGCGGGTCCGGGCAGTCTTACACCATAAAAGAGTCTAACCTCGTGTCTTTACAACTGTTACGCTTTTAATTTGGGCCTAGGAACTCTCACATTGGGCTGACATTTGTGACTACTGGATTCGCCGGGAGGTTCCGGGCAGGTTTACGTCACAAATGAGTCCAACCTCGTGTCCTAAGCATTGATTATCACTTATAATCTTTTACCCCAATTTGAATTTATATCCTCTATTCAAATTATCAATTAATTCATAATTTAACGATGTCCATAATTGACTCAATTATGTCCATCAATTAATGGTATGCAAAATCATACCAATTTTACCACAATTTATCTTAGGCCATTAAAGGCAACTTATCTCAATTTATATTTATCCCTCTTTTAAGGCTATTACATACCAACTAATATATGTACCCAATTCTAGTCAGTTTACGTATATACCAAGTTTCATGTTTTTTTTCATATGTCAAGATCTAGCCAAAATTACATGTATCAGGTTTCATACCCAATAAACCCAAATCCGTTGATTCATGATGTAGTTATCCCAAACTATAATCTTTTTATTTCAATACATGCCAGTTGCCCAAGTTCATAATACATGTTTATGCCAATTATAAAGTTTACAATCGCTTTCATGCTCAAATTTCCAAGTCTACACATGCCTAATTAACATAAGCCCAATCTTTTGATTTAATTTACATAGGCCCCAAAACTCATAATTTTATTTTACATGCCAAATTACATACATGTTATGTATACCAAATTTCATGTTACATTACATAGATCCAATTGGTGTCGAATTCCATGTATAGAATATTTATGCAAATTTTATCATAACAGGATTATACCAAAATTTACAGATCTACCCCTAACTTGCAAATAAAATGATAACATCCAATTTCATGTTGCCAATTATTAATCATATTCTTATAGGCAATAATCCCATTATTCCCCCGTATACATCTCGTATGCGAATCGCGATTTTAGGCCAAGGTCCGAAGTTGACCAAGGTTCATCAAAAGAAAATAAATAGCGGAAGGTAGAAATTTGCATAATAAATAGATCAGAGAGAAAACAACATCTTGATAGGCATAAAGATTACAACTTGATGATAACATCATTACGAATCAAGGAAACTGCTGAATAAATCACAAACTTGTCATGAGAATAAAGGTAGACAAGTCTCAAAGCTAAAGATTCAAAAAGCAACAGGAATAGATCTGAATCGATAAACATACTTAGATCCAATTCCACTTTATTTCATGCCCATATTAAAATTAAATATTTAGATCTGAAAATAACTAGCACTTACAGAGAACGGCTAATGAATTAAGAAGTGAATTTGTCTTAGGAAGTTGCAGTGTCATTGATCTATCCCCTTAAATTTGTTGTAGAAGCATTGATCTTTGATTTGAGTTTGAACGCTTAAGCTTTAATTTGGAGACGGCGGCCATGGCTCAAGAGAGATTCCAGCAGCATTTAGGTGTAAGATTGATTTGTTATGAATTAGGTTTGGTCTAGGTGTTATTTTATAGGTGTAGCAATTCATTTCAGCCATCGGATTAACCCTAAAACCCATCCGGACCATCAAAACTCGTCCCGGGCCTCAAAAATGGGTTCTGGGCCACCCCAGGCCGACCAGGTCGACCTGTACAGAGGGGGAGTCGACACTACAGTCGACACAGGGGGGGGCGCAGGTCGATTTGGGTATCTACACTACAGTCGACATGGGTAGTCTGCAAGAAAGTCTGCTGAAATCTTGTTTTGGCCATATCTTGGTCATACGGACTCCGATTTTCGAAAACTCGGACTCTATTTCGTGTATTTTTCCGAGAGGAACGCAATGGTAATGTCCATTTTATCTAATTCCTGATTCTTGACTTAGTTATCCTTATTTTTCTATCTTTTCTGTTACATACGCCGTTATCGAACTAATTTTTCTTCTCTTCCATGTATTAGTTAATTCTCCTTATGCATCACCATTATTTACTATCATAAGCATATTTTCATATATTTAATTTCATTTTTAATTATATTAAAAAATTACGGGGTGTTACAAGAACAGTTTGCAAATCATTGCCTAGGCAAAAATTTTCCCAGGCTACAGCTCAGACATCTGACCATATATGGTTAAACGTTTGTTCAAACTCTCAGGAAAGTGTTTCCCTGTAAATAGACGTCTGTCCACGGGGTGTTAGACGTCTTCTCAAGCTTTATGAGAATAAAAATTTGCTCCAGCTCAGACTATATGGTCAGAAGTTTGTCCAAGCTCTTTGGAAAAATAAAAAAACTGCTCACTGTCAGGTCAGACTTCTGTCCAGGGGGAGGTCAGATGCCAGTTGGCTATTTTCCGCTGTTGACCCGTGGAGACCATGGTCAATAGTTTAGGTCCATTCAAACTCTTTGCCGGCCGAGTTTCGGCCCATTTCGCCTTCGTTTGTGACTTTTCAATTTCACTAATTCGCAGATAGCCACGGCTCGATTTTTTACGTAATCCGTTTATAAATCGTTTCAAAATTTTTAAGTGATTTAAAATGTGTGCAAATAAATTTTTTCTTGGTTTGTAAAACAAAATTGGTTAAGTACGATTTGGCATGAAAACGTATAAAATGAATTATGAATATGTTATGACTTGAGTATTTAATTCGATGACCGAATTAAATTCTCGAGTAAACCTTTTTACATAAGTTAATGAATGGTGAAGGCCAATGATTTAACCAAAGGAAAGAATTCGAATTGAAATTTAATGCGAGAATTATTTGAAAATATCGAGTTAAATCTCATTTCAAATAATTTAACGACGACTAAAAGTCGTAGATAATGAAGACGGTGCAAGACTGGAAATCTTCACATCGAATGGATTGCTACCGATGCCTTGGATATGGGTAGCTTCCTTGAAGGCGTTATAGTGATAGTTATCTGGATGTACTTGTTGATTGTCCAGATACGCGAGGACCTCTCTTCTACATTGGATATATGGAACGTGGAATAAGGTGTCTCCGGTTTCGTTCCGACCCAGAACGGGATTGTAAACGGATTGTGTGTCTGACATTGGATTTCATTCTATGTTGATTGATTTCTATTAAATATATATATGTTTGGTGATGGAGAATTTATTCTTTTGCTTAACATCCCTCTCTCAGACATACGAGCTTAGAGGTCATATATTGGTAGACATTAGTTGCATGGCACGAATTGTCAGTGTGGCATGCTAAGATGCAATGATCAAGTTGTGGTTGATGATCAAATCATGGCTTTAATATAGCATAGCTTTGTGTTGTAGCATTAATTCGCGAGCCTCATACCCTGGTATGAGTCTAAAATGGGATAGTGACTGTAGGGAGTGCATGCATTTCTTTCTAGCTAGAAGTGGTATCACTGTATGGAGCCCAGACATTTTTATTTATGTGGTTGATTGATTGCGAGGCGCCTCAGATATAGAACCAACTAAAAGGCTCAAGTGATAGGTTCGATAGGATCGGGAAACATATTGTTCAGGAATAACCAATCCTCAAAAGTAGGAGAGGACCAACCCTGAAGATCAAAGGGTCATGTGTGTTGACATCCCTTGCCTTGACTCATGACGGAAATCCAATTTCCAATACGACATTGTGTGGTTTTAGTTGTAAACCTATATGACGACCTAATATATGGTACCTACGCCATCTAGGATTGAAACATTTATATTGAAATTATTTATGAAACATCTAGTAACTAATAATGATATCAAATGATTTTTGTTTTCTTCGTATCAAGCATGTTTGGCCATTATAAGGTAAACTCTATCCTCTAGTTTGTGTTTCCATTGTGCGATGGGACCTGAGTCTTATAATGACTTCATTTATCTAAATAGCATTGCATTATTTACTTGATTTTCTTTATTTTATGCACCGACAATCTAATGGAATAAAACCGTTCTGTAACATACGGCGTGGTCCTGCGATTTGCCTCATTCTTAAATAAGTTAAGTAACTGTAGAATTTCTCACACTAGTCCCATGGCTAACTCTGTTTATTTTTCCCTTGCAAACTCAAGTGCCCCTATTTTTACATGGGCAACCAAGTGAATAGGTGATTGGCTTTCTTTTGGATATGCACCATAGAAATGGGTGCTCTTTTGGTTAAAGATGAAGACTTGACTTTTATCATTTTTTGGAACTCTTAAAACATTACCGTATGTATTTTTATATTTGATTCCGAAGTAGACTTAATATCTATTTGGTGTAACCTATTGTGTACTAAGTAGGTCCTGTATCTGTATAACTCTGATGATGATTATGATTCCGCTGCTATGATGTGATGTAAGTTATTCACCAACTTTATGCATTATGCTATGTTCTGTTTTTAGCTGATGTGGTTAATGTGTTATTTTCCAAAGACCGACCTTGCCACTATAGAGCAGGGGTTTGGATCATGCCAAGCGTGGTATTAGAGCTTTGGTTAACCTTAGCTCCAGAAGATAACATATTAAATGACTCGTCAGAGATAGAATCAGTAGTATTCTAGGATGAGTAACTGATTAGAGATAGGATTAGTAAAATCCTAGAATGAGTACATCA
This sequence comes from Allium sativum, assembly GCA_030737875.1. Lineage (NCBI taxonomy): Eukaryota > Viridiplantae > Streptophyta > Magnoliopsida > Asparagales > Amaryllidaceae > Allium > Allium sativum. Next base: position 576,794,062 of record CM060913.1, read on the forward strand.
GAATAGCATATCACCTGATCATTACATCATTATCTATGCATATGTCTATATGCTTCTATCATTCCTTAAACAATCTTTTCTGTTGGCCTGACTCTTTCCTTGCTGTCCGTAAAACTAAAAGGAAATAAGTGGATGAGGCAGAGGCGGAAGAGCCAGAGGCCGAGGAAGGGGTGGTATCCCCACTGTTAATAATCAACCAGATCTCGATGAGGGTGGATCATCAGCTAATAATGAGCACATATTACAACAACCCCTACAACAACCGTTTGATCTTGATACAGTTGCCAAGAAATACAAGAACTTAGGTGGTGTGCCCTTCACAGGCATTGGAACCGTAATGGAATCTCAAGATTGGTTAAGGTCTTGCGAACGGATCTTTGCGGGCCAAGAATTGGCAGATATAAGGAAAAGATTATTAGCATCCTGGTTACTTAAAGATGAGGCCCTAATCTGGTCGGAAGATGTGACTATAGGTGATCTCGAAGTTGACATGACTTAGGAGAGGTTTAAAGAAGTCTTTGAGGAAAGGTTTGTTCCACGACAGCAAGTCGAGCGCCTGCATAATGAATTTGCTAATCTCCAGCAAGGTGACAACCATTCATGAGTATGTCAGCAAGTTTAATGAACACTCTCGCTATTGATCAGAGTTAATTCAGGAACCGATCTGAAAGAACAAGCGATTCATTAATGGTCTTCAGAGGAGGTACCATCGTAGAGTGACACCCCACATAGAACTTCCATTTGCTAAAGTTGTAAAGATGGCTTGTAGATATGAGGATATTGATAAGAGGAATTCTCAAGAGGATAGGGAGAGAATTCAAGCTAGCAACAAGAGAAAGCTTCCCGACTCAAAGTCTGGGACAAGCAAGGCTGAAGCAGCTAAGCCCCAGGAAGACAGAAACCAAAGGGTAAATGCTTCAAATGTGACCAGTATGGGTATTGGACTAACCAATGCAGTGATCCTAGAAGGCCAAAACGAAATGAATCCGACCCTAGTCAAAAACCTCGGGATACTAGGAAATGTTACAATTGCCATAAGATAGGGCATGTTATCAAGTATTGTCCCTTGCTGAAAAAGTCCAAAGTGGCTCATGTATATAATGTGGCAGACGCTCCAGCAACTTCTACCGGCGAAGGAAGGCCAGATGTGTTGGAAAGTACACTTACCATTAAGAATATTCTTATTAAATTATTATTTGATATGGGAGCATCACGAAGTTTTACTTCAAGCAATACGGTTAAAATGTTAAATTTAAAATTAAGAAATCTTGAAGAGTCTATTAGTGTCCACAACCCGATAGGAGGATATCTTGTTATTTGTTTATATTGTAGAGTACCTGTCCCATATTCATGTTATCGGTTTTCTTTTGATTTGATCGTCATGAATTTTTCTGAGTTCAATAATATATGATCGACGCTAGAAAAGCGCGATATTTGTAATAAAATTCTGCAAGCGCACAGGTGTGTAGCATACAGGTCGAATACAGGGAGGTAAATTAAAATTAAATTATTTATCTAATCTCTTGGGCGAGTTAGACGAAGCCTGGAGATTTTGTTGAAATAAAAACAAATTGAAATTGCGAACTTAGGATTATCGTTGAATCTAATCAATGATTAATCACTAAAGAAAGTAAATTGCAAAACAAGAACAACAAGGCAGAAAATAAAAGTGCAGAATAAGAAGAACAACAAAAATAAAATTAGGATTGTCGTTGAAACTAATCAAACGACTAATCACTAATGAAACAAATGTAAAATACAATTGGTGCTCTTCCAAAACTAATTATGAAGACAACACCTATTGCTAAGAAAGAAAAATGCAGAAATAGTAAAAAGGAAGAACTTTTATTAATGGAGAAGAGAATACAGAATAATGCCAAAAACTTGATCGACACTAATCTATGAATCAGAAAAGCGCGACATTTAAATTAAATTCTGCAAGCATACAGGTGTGTAGCATACAGGTCGAACACAGGGAGGTGTAATTAAAAATTATTATTTATCTAATCTCTTGGGCGAGTTAGACGATTTTCGAGGTTGGTTTTGAAAACAATAAAAATTGAAACTGCGATCCGATTCAGAACAAATCTAATTGAACTGACAATCAAATCACAACTATCAATTGGAAATTAAAATGCAAAACAGAAGTAAAATGCAGGAAGTAAAATTGTAGGAAAAGAAGGACAACAAAAAGTAAATTAGGATTGTCGTTGAAACTAATCAAACGACTAATCACTAACAAAAAAAAAATGTAAAATACAATTGGTGTTCTTCCAAAACTAATTGTGAAGACAACAACGATTGCTTAAGAAAAAGAAAATTGCAGAAAAATAAAAAAGAAGAACTTTTAATAATAGAGAAGAGAATATAGAATAGGGATGGGATGGTGGCTACAATGACATTACAAGGGTATTTATAGGGAATAACTAAACCCTAACCCTAACCTTAATACAATGATAGATGGGCCTTAGGGAATTCACAAAAGAGTTTACAATGAGAGTCTCAAATGGGCCTTAGTTAAATCTATTAAATTTTTGGCCTTTCTTCTTTTCCTCTTGGTTCTTTGTCAAGCTTCCCTTGATTTGATATGTGCATGGCCTTTTTATCAATCATTTTCTTGTTCAACAGCAACTAGATGTGGGATCTTCATCTACAATTCTTCAAAATGTAAATATATAGCAATCTGATCTCCATTTCTCTACTTTTCTGGCTGCATGCGGGCTGGGTTGGAATATCTGTAAAAGTAACAAAACAATACCCAATTGATATTTATTTATATACAAAAGATAAGATATAAGAGCATAAAATAAACACATTTCTATGTCAATCAATATACTTGGGTTGGATTGGTTGACAAAGCATGAGGCCGAAGTTAAATGCGCCGAGAAAATTGTTAAAGTTAGAACAAAACTTGGGAGTATTATTATACCATGCATATGCTCAAGTTTAGATAGAAAAGAATTTTGGTCTGCTGTTGAAGTTTCTCCTACTTCTATTGAGAATATTCCCGTTGTTAGAGATTATGCAGATGTATTCAAAGAAGTTGATAGCTTATCTCCGCGAAGAGAAATTGATTTCAAAATCGATTTAGTTTCGAATGCAAGGCTAGTTTTGCATGCCATTCGAAAAATGATGTTGAAAGAGAAAGAAGAGTTGGGTGATCAAACTCGACAGCTTTTATGGAAAGGTCTAATCAGGCCTAGTTTCTCGAGTTGGGGAGCAGCTGTGGTATTTGTTCCTAAGTCAGACGGTACTCTCAAATTATGCGTAGATTACCAAGACTTAAATAAGCAAACATTGAAGAATAAATATCCATTGCCACGCATTGATGATTTATTAGATCGCTTGAATGGAGCGAGAGTATTTTCGAAGATGGACCTCGCTACAGGTTTCCATCAACTGCGGATCGCCGAAGAATGTGTTCCTTTGACAGCTTTCAGAGGTCCAGACTTATTTTACGAATGGTTAGTAATGCCATTCGGCTTATGTAACACTCCTGCTTACTTTTTTGATTTGATGAATCGAGTATTTCGCGGAGTTTTGAACAAATCTGTGCTAGTTTTTATTGAAGATATTTTAATCTTCTCTAAGTCATCTAAGGAGCATACGAAGCATTTGGAATAGGTTTTAGAAATTATGAGAAAGAATGTATTGAAAGCCAAATTTTCTAAATGCATATTCTGCTAAGAAGAAGTGAAGTTCCTCGGTCATGTCATATCGAAGGAGGGAATTTCAGTGGATCCAGGCAAGACTACATCCATTAGAGATTGGAAGCAACCTAGAACTCCCACAAAAGTCAGAAGTTTTCTGGGATTGACAGGCTATTATTAGAATTTCATTAAGGATTTTCGAAGTTATCTGGTCCATTGACGAAGCTTACAAAGAAGCATGCGAGGTTTAATTGGACGACAAAATTGGCAGCTTTCCAAGAGATGAAAGTAAGGTTGAATACTGCTCTAGTGTTGACTATTATAGATGGCAATCAAGCTTTGGCTGTTTATACAGATGCTTCTCATGAAGGAGCAGGTGTAGTATTAATGCAAAGAGGCCAAGTTTTTGCTTATGTCAGCCGTCAGTTGAAGCCACATGAGAAGAGATATGTTACACATGATCTAGAGCTGTTAGCCGTAGCATTCGCTTTGAAGATATGAGGGCACTATCTTTTGGGTGAGAAGTTATAATTGTATACAGGTCATAAATAATTGAAATACCTGTTCACCCAAAAAGACTTGAATTTGAGATAGCAACGTTGGTTAGAATTTCTTGCAGCATATGATCTTGATATTTTTATACTCCAGGGAAAGCCAATGTCGCAGATAATGCACTTAGTAGAAAGAATGCAATCATCACTAATCTTATTATTACGCCTTTATTGATTGAGTAGATCTCTGTTCTTCAAAAGGATGATGATTTTATTCAAATAATTATTAAAAGAATTCAACAAGGCGAAGTCTCGAGTTTCCAAATTGACAGCACGGGAATTATGAGACTGTTAGGCCGAATCTATGTTCCAAATATTCCTGAGCTCAGAAGAGAGGCAATGGATAAATGTCACAAATCCAAGCTTAGTATTCATCCAGGGGTCTGTAAGATGTATTATGATCTTAAGCACACATGCTAGTGGAAGTCGATGAAGAGGGACATTTCTATATATGTTGGCAGGTGTCCAACTTGCCAACAAGTCAAGAGTGATCAATAGAAGGTCGCTGGTTTGTTGCAACCTTTAGAGATCCCAGAATGGAAGTGGGACCAGATATCCATGGATTTCATTGATGGTTTGCCTAGAAACAAGAAGCGCAATGACAACATTTGGGTCATAGTTGATCGTTTCACGAAGAGCACCCGTTTTACTCTAGTGAAATCAAATAGAACAGCTCAAAGTTTGGCTTAAATATATTTTTGAGAGATTGTTAGACGACATGGAGTTCCTAGTAGCATTATTAGTGATTGTGATCCGATCTTTGCTAGTAAGTTCTGGGAAGCATTCCAATCTGAATTGGGAACCAAGATCGATCTTAGCACTACATATCATCCTCAGAAAGACGGCCAGAGTGAGAGGGTGAATCATATATTGGAAGAATTATTACCGGCTTGTATTCTTGATTTTGGAGGATCTTGGGAAGATCATATTCATTTGGTTGAGTTTTCATACAGTAATAGCTTTCAGGAAAGTTAAGAATGTCAACATTTGAAGCATTTTATGGTAGACCATGTAGATCTCCTGCATGTTGGATTGAGCGAGGTAATTGACTATTGTTGGGTCCAGATATGATCCAAGAAGCTTTAGATAAAGTTGAATTTATTAAGAAGCAACTTCATGCAGCACAGAGTCGACAAAAAAGTTATGCGGATTCTAAAAGAAGAGATTTAGCATTTTCTGTTGGTGATCACGTGTATTTGAAAATTCCTCTAATGAGAGGAGTAATTCGATTTGGGAAGATGGGGAAATCAACACCTAGATATATTGGCCCATTTCCTATACTCGAGAGGATTGGAACTCTTGCTTACAGGGTTTAGTTGCCAAATTGGTTGTCTGGAGTGCATGATGTGTATCACATTTCTCAACTTTGGAAGCATGTACATGATCCAGACTTGATCGTGGAAGAGGAAAATCAACCGATATTGGATATTACTCTGAGTTTGACTGTGCATAAAGAGCAGATGAAGATTATTGGTCGGGAAACCAGAGTTCTAAGGAACAAGAAGGTTCATTTTGTCAAGGTGCAATGGAGCGAAGATCCTAGAGACTACGCGTGGGAAACAGATGATAGCATTAAACAGTCTTATCACCGGTGCAAAGTGGATGGCTTTGATTAGCTCTATGGAGAGGTACATTTATGTTATGTTACATTACTATTTAGTTCCTACTTTGTTGTCAATTCTTTTTCAGGGACGAAAAAATTTTAATTGGGGGAGATTGTAACAACCCATATTTTTGGAACCAATTTAAAATTTATTTTTAATTGATTTTCAAAGAAATTAAATATTTTAGATGAATTATTTTGATACGATTTAGAATTTAATTAAATCGAAGTTAGAACGAGTAAATTTAATTTTTTATTAAAACGAGCTTGAAATGACGCAATAGTTTGAAAATTTGATTTTTAAACTTTGAATGAGTGTATAGAATTCAATATATATTAGTATTTGATAAAACAAGAAACCAGGGGATATTTTGAATTGTAATTTTCTAACGAATGTAAGAAATTGAGATTTCACTTTATAAATTGTAAGTTATGTCTAAATTAAACTTTGGAATAGTCGCTATGGAATTTATATATATATATATTAAAATTATATATAGCCTCTAAAAGTATCACATTTTACATATTGGGCTCGAAACCATTTCCATTGAGTTCAAAATGTCATTTACAAGTTCGAAAACTATAAAATTTAGTATGTTTCGAGATTGTGAAAATTGGGATCTTGGATGAGGCTTAGTTAGCCATCCTAGCCCACTCACATAAGAGCTCCATCAGCCCCTTTTCTCTCTTTCACTCAAACACTTAGCAAGAAATTAAAAAAATGGGGAAAAGAAAGGGAAATTAAAATTCCTAAGCAAGTTTTTGCAATTAGTGGCACAAGTAAAAAAGGAGATCGAAGAGGAAACCTTGGTAAGCCTCCTCTTCATCTTCTCCATCTTCTGTAGCTTATCTCCTCTTCTATTTTTGAGGATTCCTATGACCTAATTCTTAGGGGATTCTTTGTGTGTTTAGATTGGAGATTTGCATGCAATATTGGAAGAAAGGTTGATTTGCTTGCTATTCGGTCCATTCCTTGTTTGTAAACAAGCCATGATGTAATGTCCCGTATTTTTACGATATATTAATTAATTAATTTAATTATTTAAATAATGATTTAGAGATTTAAATGGTCGTTTAATTAAATAATATTGAATGTTTAATTAATATAAATAATATAATAATATATTTAATCCTGAAATAATCAGAATTAAGTTGAATTCACAATATTGTGTGAATTGGATTTTTATAATATATAATTCAGTTTAGAATTTAAATTATATTAACAAATTCATTTTTTAAAACGAAGTTTGAGCGTATAATTTATATTATAAGTATAATCGAGCTCGAAATGGCGCGACAATTCGTAATTTGGCGATTTGAATTTAAACAAATATACAGAATCTGTTTTAAGTCGGATTTCTGTGAAACAAGAAACGTTCGAGGATGATGAACTATATTTTTCTAATAGAAGAGAAAAATCGGGATTTCGTCGTGTAGATTTTGATTTATGATCAAATCAAATTTTCAAATAGTTGCTATGGAATCGTTTATAAACCATAACGATATATTTAATTTTTATTAAATTTTGGCTTTGAATTTAGACAGGATCTTTGAGACGTAGTTATAATATAATTTTTAGAATTTTACTGCAATTTTTATTTCGTAAAATAAGCACTTTTTATTTTGAAGTATTTTACACCCTATATCAACATTTCGGGATTTCACATAATAAGTTAACGGACCTGTATTAGTATATTTTTGGGATCGTGGTGCGTTGTTGGACAGGACGGTATTTTTATTTTGTCAGTAACAGTCCGCACATAAGCGAAATTTTTCGTAATATGATTCCCCAAAAATCTAACTCAAAACAATTATGTTTGCATTTAATAACAAGTTGCGCTCACTTTGCATCTTACACTTTGCACGGTTAGAAAAGTAAAACTTAACATCGAAGTAAATTGCCTATATGGAAACACTCATTTCACCTATATTTCTATTAAATGTCTACCACTGTTCACTTTTCGTTTTGAAGTGTCCACTCTAATCAACAATATATGCGAACGCATTTTCCATCCTTAGCAACAAAGAAATAGGACCAACACCCAACGTAAAGCATGAATGATCACATCATCTGTCGGTTTCCCTACAAAATATTCGTATATCCTACTTAACTCAAAACTTAAGGGTTAAGTATCACTCAATATAAATACATCATCGCGCACACTCACTTTCTTTTTCTTGCTTCATAACTCAAGCCGACAGTTTCATGGCATTTCAAAATTTAAAACCCATTTATTTCCCCACCGAAATTCACACAACGTATATCTCTGTGTTCCTAAGCTTGAGCTCTTTGTTTTCATTTGTTGTGTACTAAGATCGGCCACTGTTCTGAAGCCTCATAGTTTTGAGCAGCATGACTAAGTGGCATGGATCTGGGAAGTCAGATCTATGAAGGGCGTTTGAGTGTGTGGCTGTGGGAGTGGCGTGAAGGAGCTTTCAAGGAGGAGGGCCGCTTGACTAAGGCCAAGAATGTGGTGACGTCAGGTTGGTCAACATCGGGGAAGGAAGTAGGGAAGGTTCGAATTAACTGTGATGGTGAAATGGAGCAACAACGTTCGTCAAAGCCACTTTTCGAATGGACGTGAGGTATGGAGTGAAATTAGAAACAGGTTGAAGATTTGCTTTGGGTTCAAAATCTTTGCAGAGAGGACAGGTACAGGAGTAATGCACACGCATGGATGGGGTATGGGCAGCGAAGTAGTGTGTGCATGGTATTGTGTTCGCTAGCACTAGCATGAAGTACGGGAGGCATTGAGGGTACTTTACTGTCGAGATCCGTGCTGTAGCATGGAAAGAAGGTGTATGCGGTGTGAGGAAGGGCACAGTTCAGTTTTGAACCGTATTGGATGGAAATTGTTGGTGTGTTAAGGGTATAGGGAGAGAGACGGTGCAACTATTAGTGTTTTGTTTTCACAAAGTTAAACATGTTTGGGTGGACAGAAGAGTGGGTTGACATTGGTAAACGGAGCGGTTGTGGGAAAATGGCATTGAAATGGAGTTCGATGGTGGTACAGCGATTTCACGAGAGAGCCGTTGAACGCATTTCAGGTGGTGTGTGCGCATGGAGTCATGTTGGTAGGAAGAAGAAGTGTTTCGAAAGAGAAGCACATTGCTGAAGTGTAGAGTGATTTTGTGCATTGTGAGAGGAAGAGCGATGGGCGTAATGTTTGGCAATGACGGTGAAATATTGTCTGGAGGAGACGGGATTGAAATATGGGGGAAGAAGGCATCAATTGCGGGTTTGGTTTTCAAGGGGATATTGGGCTGATGGAAATATGGTAAGGCCCAATATGAAAATTTAATTAAGTTTAATTTAATTTAAATAGATTTCAAACTTGTAAATTAAATAACATGTTCATAAGTTAACGGAATTCAACAAAACAAGATCCATTGGGATCATATGGGGGAGGGCTACACTAGGAACTGACTGCGACTGAATTGGAGCTCGTTACAATTTATAGCAAGATAAAATGTTTTTCAGAATCAACAGACATTTATCGTTATTTAACGATGATCTTCCAACGTGAGTAAAACTCACCAACTCTACCAGTTCATATTTTTATAACATATATTTAGAATTGATAAATGATAATTGATTTCTGTGTGTTGATTGGTTGGTTGAATTGCTGATGTATTGGTCGAAATTATAGATAACGATATATATATAAATTGTTAATCAAATGTTGATTCTGTTTATCAGAATATTTCATATTGAAATGAAATTGATGTTAATTATATTGTTTAACATTTGTGGATGCAGGCAAACAGGTCGGACGAATCCAACTGGATTCCTCAACATTTATTTTACTGTTTTCATATAGTTTAATATATGCTGTGATATATAATCTGCTATTGATTATGTGTGTTTGATGATACTGATCATTGTTATAGGATATGTAAATTACCATAAGAAATACTGGAATGCAAAAAGAGAATTTTTAACGTGTATTTAGAAAGAGAAATATTTGTAAAACATTTACAAGTAAAATAAAGAAAGGAAATATTTGTAAAACATTTATAAATAAAATAGAAAAAGGAAATATTTGTAAAACATTTACAAATAAAATGGAAAGAGAATATTTGTAAAACATTTACAAATAAAATAGAAAAGGAAATATTTATTTGTTGAATAAATAGAACAAAATAAAAGAAAATATTTATTTTTTGAATAAATAAAATAAGATAAAAGGAAATGTTTATTTGTTGAATAAATAGAATAAGACAAAAGAAAATATTTATAAAAGAAATATAATAGAAAAGGAAATATTTGTAAAACATTTACAAATGTAATTGAAAAGGAAATATTTATTTGTTAAATAAATAAAATTATAAAAGGAATATTTATTTGGAAAATAAATAGGATTATAAAAGGGAATTAACGAGATATAAAAGTGTTATCGATTAGAGTTATTGAATAGAGTTAATTGAATAGAGTAATTGAATAGAGTTATCGATTTGAGTTAATCGAATAGTGTTAATCAATTAAAGTTATCAATTAGAGTTAATCGAATAGAGTAAATCAATTAGAGTTATCGATTAGAGTTATTGAATAGAGTTAATTGAATAGAGTTAATTGAATAGAGTTGATCGAATTAGAATTAATCAAATAGAGTTAATTGAATAGAGTTAATCGATTAGAGTAAATCGAATAGAGTTAATTGAAAAGGGGTTATCGAATATTAGTTATTTGAAGAGAGTTAATCGAATGTAGTTTATTCGAAAGGAGTTATCGAATATAGTTTATTCGAAAGGAGTTATCGAATATAGTTTATTCCAAAGGAGTTATCGAATATTAGTTATTCGAAGAGAGTTAATCGAATATAGTTTATTCGAAAGGAGCAATTGAATATAGTTTATTCGAAAGGAGTAATCGAATATAGTTTATTCGAAAGGAGTTAATCGAATATAGTTTATTCGAAAGGAGTTAATCAAATATAGTTTATTCGGAAAAAAAAAGGTTATCGAATATAGTTTATTTGAAAAGGAGTTAATCCAATAGAGTTAATCAATTAGAGTTAATCAAATAGAGTTAATTGATTAGAGTTAATCGAATAGAGTTAATCAAATAGAGTTAATCGATTAGAGTTAACCGAATAGAGTTAATCGAATATAGCTATTCGAAGGGAGGTTATCGAATATAGTTATCCGAAAGAGAGATTTATCAAATATTGTTTTTCGAAGGAAAGAGTTATCGAATAGAGATTTTTCAAAAGAGATTTACGTAAGGAAGTTTGTTAAAGGTTTAAAAGGTGAACCTTGTCTATTTCGAAGTTAGAAATGTTGTTCAGTTAAGGTCTGAGAGGTAGTTATACCCCAACTTGATTGGCTTCGTTTTTAACTAGGGAATGGTTAAGGTTCGGCAGTGAAGGTTGGTTAAGTGAATTTAGTTAATGAGTGTAATGTTTTGAGTTGGCATAGTGATGTTTTATTTAAACATCTGTTTAAATCCAATGAATGAGTTTTGGCAACATTTTCCAAATATAATCAGAGATATTTTCTAATATAGAAAATATAATGTTTGATGATAAAGAATACTGGAATGACAGTGATACGTGAAAAAGAGATGGAAATGTTTTCCAATGATTAATAACATATATTTTCTAAATTTAGAAAATAAGGAATGTTAGATATATGGAAGTAGGAAATAAATAAATTAATGAACTAAAGAGACAAACATTAAATGATGATTGATCGATAGAATTTCCAGCTGGAAATAATATCCTTGTTTGCACACGTGTTTTTCTTTGATAGTTAACTCACCGACTATCGAATTTTTAGACCATTTTTCCATCATCGATACGGAGAGACTGGGATCAGATATGTTATCTGAAAACCACTCTGTCTGGCATTAGCATTGCAAATCAAATATGATGAAGATAATTGAAGACGGAGTTATGTATGAGCTGTCCTGTTTACAGAATAGTACCTTCGGTTTGTCCAGTCCTAGGACAACCTGTATGGAAGAATGTCCGACAGAGTATATTTAATGGGTCACATAAGTTGATCTCTTCAAACGTATGTACGTTTGGTGGCGGAGGAATTCATTTCTCTTAGCTAAATACCCATTGTATTTTTGGGAAATCAATTTGTGATTTGGAGGGTATGACCATGTGACATTCAAAGTGAATAATTGTGTGATCTGTCAGAGATAAGCGTGGCCTCTAGCCTCACAACTGATAAATGACAAAAATCGGACATGCAGCATGGCTATGTGGGCTGATTCCATTAGGGTGTATTATAACCTATCTAGAGATATTCATTTCATTCTGTAATCTATTCGATGTTGTCCCATTCGGGAAACGGTTGCTGATCCCAATCGTTGGTGATATACATTTGATACACTCAAGCGAAATGAGTGGTCCGTCATGTGTGGCCGGGTTGCAAGATGTTCTTGCTGAACCTAGTGTATTCCTCTTTAGAGGTACACTATCAGAAGGTGGTTCCATACCTTGTCATAGCTAGTAATCCATTATCCAATAAGTGCTCGCGGTTTTGATTGTATACTATATATGTAGAACGTGAGATGAAAGCGTTTCTGCTAGTTGATTATTATATTGTGGTGGATAGACACTATTATAATATCAAAAGAATTTGATATAAAGACTATTTTGGATTATCATAAGGGAAAAACCCGTTCCGTTATACGGCGTGGTATTATGAGAAATAGTTTAATTACTCAAACTATTTTAAATTGTTTTACTCACACCAGTCTCATGACTAACCCAAAGTTTATTTTGTTTTGTTTTCCCTAAACTCTTGGGTGCCCAATTTTGTACAGTGTAACGACCTAGATTTTTCGCTATTTATTTTAAAAACATTTAAATTATTTCAAATGTTGTGTTGGTAATACAAAAGGTATTCATAAGGAAATTATTAATTAAAAACGAAGATGAATGCATTAAAATTATAATATAATTTAAAACGAATTCAAAATGGCATGGTAGTTTGAAAATTCGATTTTAAAATTTCAAATGAATGTACAGGATTCAAAATAAATTGGATTCTAGCGAAACAAGAAATATTTGAATCTGTTTGAAAATATCTTTCCAACGAATGTGAAAAATCCAGATTTCATAGCAGGAATAAAAAGTTATGTCCAAATCAAATTTTCAGAAAGTCGCTGTGAAATCGTATATAGGCCATAACAGTTATTTAAATATATTTAAATATCGGTCTTGAATTTGGACAAGATTCTTTTGAGGCGTAGTTATTATTTAATTTTTAGAATTTTACTGTAATTTTTAATTAATTAAATATGAAACTTTTTATTTGGAGTATTTTGCACCCTATATTAATATTTTCGGGGTTTCACAATATAAGTTAAACTACCGATATTATTATATTTTTGGGATCGTGGTACCTCGCTGGACATGACCGTATTCTTACCTCTATCTGTAGTGGTCATAAATAAATGGAATTCTTTATAACGGGTACCACATAAACCTCTTGTAAATATATACAGACCTATATATCAGAATTTGCCAACCTACTATGGAAGCCTTGCCGACAAAGTATTAAACCACAGCTAAAAACATACAGCATCACCTGTCTTCAAAGCACACAGACATCTGCTGGCCAACTATCAAAATGTGCAGACAAAGCAATGAGAATCAGTCTACTTGTCCCTACTTTTACAGCTACCTACAATTGCGTGGCAATCAAACCACTTCACTCTATAAATATACAGTCAACATTTCATTGATCTCCTTGATAAAGAAGAAGCCGTCTATCTTTGTTTGTCTGCTCTCAACTCAGTATTTATAAAAAAGTAAAAGCACTGCCTTTATTCTCTTATTTTTCTTCGTTTGAAAACTTCCGAAAAATCGGAGCTAACAAGTATCTCTTCACCAAGATCAAGAATGTCAGGAACGACCCTCCTCTTCCCATTTTCGTGACATCCGATCTCCTTCGCCTCAGCGTTTTAGCTCGAGCGACTAAAGGAAAATGATCAACTCGAGGAGTCCTACGAGCAGTTTGGAGCACCTGCGTTCTAGATGGTTTTATCGGCCAAAATCTTCTTCCATGTAGGGCACGGTGGTGTGCTGTTTCCGGGGGCCATAGTAGATGACGGAAGGGATTGTTTTGGGGAAAAACGAAGTGAATATCAGTGGAGAAAGGAGCAGTGCAGCAGGATGCTTATCTTGTTGTGATTTTTACTGAGATGGAGGACGGGGAGTTCGTGAATACACGACAGTAGAAGGAGAGAAGGGAAGTTAAAAGGTTAAACTTTGGTCATGATGTTTACTAGAAGTTTGGTTTTCGGGGAGACGTTGGGTTTGACATAGCAGTATTATTGGGAAGGAGAGTGTGGATTCTAATACAGTAAAGAAAGGGAAGGATGGTTTAACGTGGAGGGGTTTATATTACCAAAGGGAATTAAAGCATGATCACTTACATTAACCAAGGGGGACAAAGAAGGTGAAGTTAAGGTTTAAAGAAGGTGCGGTGCTGATTTCTCATTCATGAGTTTTACTGTGGTAAGGAGGAACAAGGTATGTTGGTAACAAATGTGAGCTGTTCTGTATCATTATTTTTGAATCAAAGAGTAGCATGTTAATAACATGTTTTGTCATGGCTGTTAGGGGGCGTAGTATTGGAGAAGTGTGAGTGAAGAACCGAGTTCGAAAGGGGTATGCCAATAGGAAATGAAAGGTAGAGTTGAAGACGAAAATTCGTGGGTTGATCTTGGTTCTGGATACAGAGGAGAGATCAAAGTGGAAACCTGGACTAAAATTGGTGGTTTACAGTATGAGGCGAGGAGCATTTATTGAAGAAATATCTAGCGGGGGACTAACGGTAAAACGTGTTTGGGTTGATTAATTGATTAGCTTCTAATTAACTTAATTAATCGTTTATAATTTGTATCATTTATTCGTCTATCATCAGGATCCGACATCTGGTATTACGGTGGAAAGGTGCGGGATCAAGGGTTGTTCAGCCTCGGGTTCGCCATTATAACCGGAATGGTGAAGCAGAAAATAACTTAGTTGAATAATAGTAATTGAATAATTAAAACTAAACTAATTTTTTATTTAAGAGAAGAAAAAATAGTTGTGTTAATTAAATCATGCATAATTATAATAGTGTAACCTCGTATGTTAACAGAATTTGGCCAAAACTAGTCACGTCGGAACCAAAACGACGAAATCTATCTTGTGAAACTGATTTCACAAAGAACCAAGTTACGGGCATTTCGTGATAGAATCAAACGCTGGTTTGATTGTAAAATGAAATGAAAGCAGAACCGCCAACTGCAAAACAAGGTGAGTAAACTCACTAAAACTCTGCCTCGTTTATATTTTTATATAAACGAGTTTTAAATTTATTTTATACTGTGTGATGGTTGCTTGGTTAAATAGTTGATAAAATTGGTTGATAGGGTTACATCGTTGATCGATCTTTAGTTTAATATTTCATATTGATGTGAAATAATATTATTGATGTTATTAACATCTGTGGATGTAGGGAAACAGGTTGGAGGGACCCAACTGGGTTCCTCAATATTTATATTACTGTTTTTCCTTGGTTGTGATGTATGATAGGATATATATAATCAGTAATCGACTTTGTTGTGTTTGAGCTACCCTGACCTAGAGTTTTGGTATTTAAATACAATAAAATATTTTCAGGTATCGAAAAGGAAATTGGAGTGTTAAAAAGGAAACTTATTTTACAAAATAGAGATTTAAATTTTGAATAGAGTTGAAAATAGAAAACTTATTCAAATGAAAGAATCAAGGATTTGTTTATGAATGAGAACATATATTAGTGGAATTATTTATCATTGGATATATTGAAATATAAATTCAAATTTGAATTTATATGGAGAAGTGGAAATCAGTTTTAGAGCCAATAGTTGAAACGAGATTTAAAACTTAGCCATTTTCAAGGAAATGTTAAACGAGATTTTAAATGATTAAAATAAAAAGAAATGAGACTTATGTGAGAAATTTTGAATAGAGGTTATAAATAGAATTTGGGTTTAAGATATTATTTTTAAGTATGAAAATCAAACTGATTTGATTATATATAAAAGAAATATATTTACGATTAAAGTGAATGGTGGGTTAAAGAAAATATTTCGCAAATGAATTATCTATAAAGGGAATTTAGATTGGAAATATGAATCTAAATTGGAACTTGAATGAGAAAGGGGAAAATGGGTAATCGTTTTAAAATAAGCGATGAGTTTTATCTCAAATTTGGGAATATAAATCGAATGTAGATTATTCGAGAGAAAGTTGTTTATTGGTATTCGATTTTATCGAATTAAGGGGAGTAGCTACTTTTACTTTCCGTTTCGAATCAAATTTAGTTATTTAATTATTTGATTATTTACTTATTAATTGAATTAATAAGTACAAGTATATTTTTATACAACCCAAATGTTTGAAAACAGCGATTTTAACGTTGCCATTATAATTAATGTCTTGTAGGAAAAACAGCGATTATAATGCTGCTATAGTAAATGTTTGTAAATCTAAACAGCGTTTTTAGCGCTGCCGTGAAAATAAGTGTTTTGTAAATCTTAACAGCGGTCTTAACGCTATTGCTATAATAAGTGTTCTATAATTCTAGACAGCGGTTGTAACGCTGTTGTTAAAAGCAATGTTTTATAAATCAAATATTTGGAGACAGCGATTATAATGCTACCGTTATAATCAATATTTTTATAAAGAATGTGTGTTCTTAGATCGAATCCGAGAGTCGCGTAAGCGATGATTTGTTGAAAATTGTGAGCTTTGACTATTTCAATGTTGAGAATGTGGTTCAATTAAGGTCTGAGAGGTAATTATACCCCAACTTGATTGACTTCATGATCGATGGAGGAATGATTAAGGTTCGGTAGTGAAGATTGATTAGAAATATGGTGAGTTAATAAATGACAGGTGGATTGAGTTATAATAACGATGTTTTATAACATCGCGTTAATTTGAAATGTTCACCAAATAAAATGAGAGATATTTTCTTGAATAAAGATATTATAATATGGGAAATGTTTTTCAAAGAATCGAGAGTGGAAATCGAGCTGAAAAAGGATACGACAGACGAGAAATGGAAATGATAATAAAATAAGGAATTGTTTTAAAAGGGATCCCAGTGTTGTTGATGGTTGATCGGTAGAATTTCCATTTGGAAATAGGACTGTTAATTGTATGGTTGTTTCCTTTGATAGTTAAATCACCGACTATCAAGGTTTTGATTTATTTTATACCTGCGTTATCAGTATGGAGAGACCGGGATCAGATTTAATATCTAAAAACCACTCCGTATTGATATAGCGTTATGAATCAACTCATGTTGAATAGATTATGAAGACGGAGTAAAGTGCAAGGGCTGTTCTGTTAATCCTAGGTAGAGATTGCCCAAGATGGATTAACAGGATGGTGCCTTCGGTTTGTCTAGACCCAGGAAAACTTGTACGGACGAGTGTCTGACAGAGTATTTCCAAAGGGATTACGTACGTTGATTCTTTCAAACGTACGAAGTTGGTGGCATAGAAGGGAAACTTATTAGCCTCACAAACTGAGTATTTTTGTGGGAATCAATTAGTGATTTCCGATGGATCTGACGATGTGGCATTCAAAGTGAATGGTGGCCAGATGTTCTGGAAGATAATTCAAGCCTCAAGCCTCACAACCCGGGATTTGACAAAAATCGGGCAGGCAGCATGGCTATGTGGGTCGCACCCATTAGGATGTATGATCACCTATCTAGAGAAATTCCATTTGTTCTTTAATCTATCGATGCTGTCCCTTTCGGGAAACGGTTGCTGATCCCAACCGTTGGTGATATACATTCGATACACTCAAGCGAAATGAGTGGTCGGTCATGTGAGGGCCGGGTTGCAAGAAGTTCTTGTTGAACCCAGTGTATTCGTCTCTAGAGATACACTATCGGTAGGTGGTCCCATACCTTGTTATGTTGGAAATCCAATCTCCAATAAGCGCCCTGCGATTTTCGATTTTATATTATATATGGAGCGTGAGATGCAAGCGTTCCGCTAGATTCTATTTATTTGATGTAGACATTATCATAATATCACCAGATTTTGATATCAAAATGTTTCTGGGTTATCGTAAGGTAAAAACCATCCATGTTTATGTGTGGATCGGTCTTACGATTATCATTTCTTTGAAAATGTAACACCCCACCTCCGCTAGGGTCACTCTTTCGGGGGCACTAGCTTCTGGGGGGCGTTAGAACTGGGTAAGCATGCATAATGATATATCAAGGCAGAACTAGAACATAAGTATATATGTAAAACAGAGTAAGTGAGAATAAAACAGCGGAATATCTCAAACCATCTCAAAACAAGTCTAGTACATCATAAAGTCAACTGCCAAAATAAACATGTCTAGTACATCATAAACAGAAATACTGAAATACATAGTGCAATCCCCAAAATAAAGCTGATAAACCATAGCGAGCTCAATGTCCAGACATACATGAGCTATCCAGCAAATAAGCAAGCGATCCAAGCTAAGCACCACTATTCCCTCCCTGAGAACCTGGGGGGGGGGGGGGGAACGGAAGAAAAGAAGAGAAAGAAAACAGGTCAGTCAAAAAGACTGGTAAGCCCTACTACGATCAGTCTATAAACTAATAAAGTTAACATCATGATGGAAACTGAGATGAACATACTGGCAATAGATAAAGGTGTCATCACATAAAGAAGATTAAGCTTTGCACCACAGTGTACTAGCAAACTAACATAACTGGTATTGATCCCTCAGCCCAAACTTTGGCCCAATAGCATGAGGTGACCTTAATACAAGGTCCAGCCCAACGGTCTAGTCGATCGGCTCCCTATAAATCTAACACGTCAAATGTTGGTGTCCATACGGCCCACATATGGTTGTAGTCAGACTGTGCTGGGTCCACCTTCGGGTGTATCAAGCCCTCGGGTGTCAACCCCAGACACCTAAGCAATAATGCACAGTCTAAACCTACTGGTACCCGTGCCTCGAGTTTGTCCAACACCGGACTACGTGCACGTCCGTAGCCCGCCTGGACCCGCACCGCTGTACCACTCAGCCGTCGCTTTGGTCGCTTACATCAGTCCAGTAATCGTGCCTCGCCCTAGCCTAGCCTCTAGGGTTGTGAATGATACCAAACTGGGATTACTGCTGGAACAGACCACGTTGCTAGGGTTTTCTAAGAGGGTTAAGTGTGGTTTAACCCCTCACTAATCATGGATTAAATTAGTTAAGCGTAACCAACAGTTCACCACTTAACCCCATTTAATCCCTCGTATCCCCAAAATTGGTTAAGTATTAGTGGGCCATGACTTAACCCTAATCATGAGGCATTAATTAATTTAATTGTGCCTTAACCTCTCACATTAGACTTTGTTGCGGTTACTAGTTAAGCCGGGCGGGTCCGGGTAGCTTTACACCACAACTTGGTCTAACCTCGGGTCCAAGGTACACATGACCAACTTCTCACATTGGGTCCTATTGTTTGTAGCAACTAGTTAAGCCGGTCGGTTCCGGGTAGGTTTACGCTACAAACTCAACCCAACCTCGAGTTGGCCACACTTATGTTTTCTAAGTGTCATGTCCACTTTATTTTCAAAACATAATTACAAGTTTAACAAATACTTGGGTAGACCTAACTTAATAGGTAAATTCCCAAGGGGTAGACCTAACTTAATAGGTAAATTCCCAATCTCATATTTTCATGTATTTTAAGTTTTACCCCAAACCCCCCCCCCCCCCCAACGTCATTCTATCGCTTACATATTCGTCATAACGTATAAAGGATAGAAAGAGGGAACTTGGCACAACATACACGATAAATCTTATATATCATAATAAACATGCATAACATGTTGAACTTGCATAACTTAGCATAGTGAACTTGCATAAACATGCATAACTTGTTAAACTTGCAAATCATGGCATAGTGAACTTGCATAAACATGCATAACTTATCAAACATGTGTAACATGGCATAGTGAACTCGCATAAGCATGCATAACTTATTAAACATGTGTAACATAGCATAGTGAACTCATATAAGCATGCATAACTTATTAAACATGCATAACATAGCATAGTGAACTCGCATAAGCATGCATAACTTATTAAACATGCATAACATAGCATAGTGAACTCGCATAAGCATGCATAACTTATTAAACATGCATAAATCCCAACTTTCATCACATATTAACTTTAGAGTTTCTAAAATGAAGGTAAGAGGGCTTACTAATATTATGAAGACACAAATCTACTAATAAAGATTGAGAAGCCCTTTATGCAAGCATATAAAAACCCAAAACAAAGCTCCAATTAACAAAAATCCCAAAAACTCTAGCTTAGCAAATAAAGCTTGCAACTTGATGATGTATGCAAGCTAATGATCATTCATACAACTTAGAAATGCTTGTATGAACATCAAAATCTTCATAGAAATGATTTTTGAAGAGGGTGGAGGCTAGGGTTTTTAGGTGGAGGCCATTTGAGAATTCAATTTGACATAGTTTGGTTGCTCGAATGAATAATGAGTGATTTAGGGTAGGTTAGGGTCTTATTTTTAGATTAGGCTAGTGATTTAGACCATAGGATTAACCCTAGGTTGAATTAGGTCCATCAAATTTCGGAATTCTCCAGAACCAAGCCACACAACCAAGCCCAAATCAAAAATGGTGCGCCAGGCAAAACTGCCCGGTCACCCCGTGTCGACAGGGCTGTCGACAGGGCAGTCGACACCCTAAGACCCCTGTCGACATGCCTGTCGACATGGGGGTCTTGGCGGGAGTTTTCCCGCCTGACGCCAGTTAGCCCTAATCCTTGTTTTTGAACTTAAAATTTAAATCTGTTTTTACTATGGAAATTTCTGAAAACTTCGTTGGGCCTTAACTGGGTCATACGGACTCCGATTTTCGAAAACTCAGACTCTATTTCGCGTATTTTCCCGAGACGAACGCAATGGCAAAGCCCGTTTCCCTTGATTCAGATTTTAGAATTAAATTCTGCCTCAATTTATGTTATAACAGGTTATTGAAAATACGGGTTGTTACATTCTCCCCTCCTTAAAGGATTTCGTCCCCGAAATCTTCAAGTTAGGAAGAACATATCCTACCATCCAATCATCCATCTACTCAAAGCATCGTCCACGAGCAATCATTGTCCTTAAAAGATTCTAAATGCTGTATGAACATATGCAAAAGTGTGTGTATATGTACTTATCTAATGCAAAGATCAATGCAAAATATGTTAGTGAAATGTATCCATATGTATGCAAATCCCTAACATAATGTATAATATCTACATGCGTGCTCAATCATACATCCATATGCAACATCCATGTGATTGCATACAAATTTCATCCAAGAATAAGCATAAACACTCATGCACATGCAATATGAGGAGTGTGTGAGCCGATCTAGTGCCTAATGTGTATCATGCATCCACGGGTAACCACTTGCAAACACTTGCAACCACTTGCAACCATCAAACATAACATGTCTCAAACACATGTTTCATCCAAAGGGTTTCTACCTAAGGTTCTCATGATAAGATTAGCACGATAACTAGATAAACATGGATAGCAAAGAGAAAGATATGCTAACAAAGGAAAGAGATTGAGAGTGTACCCTAAAAAAGGAATGGATAAAGCCCACGCATCTTCTCCTCGGTTTCCCAAGTTGCGTCTTCTTCGGCTTCACCCCATTGAACCTTCACCAACTTGACCTCTCGATTCCTTAGCTTCTTGGTCTCCGTCCCCAAGATACGAATCGGAGCTCTCCTCAAAGTTGCCTCTTTCTCTACTTCCACGTCTTCAAGAATGCTAGGTTCAACCACCTCAGCGGACTCATGTAGGCACTTTTGGAGATGCGAGACATGAAAGACATTATGCACTCCGGACAGCTTCTCGGGCAATTGCACTTTATAAGCCATCTTCCCAATTCTCTCTATGATAGGGAACGGTCCAACAAATCTCGGTGCTAACTTCCCAACAGCTCCAAATCGGACCACATTCCGCAAAGGAGAAACCTTTACGAAAACCATATCCCCAACATCAAACTCCGAATCGGATCTTCGCTTATCAGCATAGGATTTCTGTCGGTCTTCGGCCGCTTTCATTCGTCTCCGAATCAACTCGATCTTCTCGGACGTATCTCTGACCATATCAGGCCCAAGTATGAGCTTCTCTGTAGTCTCCCACCAACATGTAGGCGACTTGCACGGCCTCCCATATAAAGCTTCAAATGGTGCCATCCCTATGCTTGCCTGATAACTGTTATTATATGCAAACTCAACAAGAGGAAGATGGTCTTCCCAAGTACCACCAAAGTCCAGAATGCAAAGCCTCAACAAGTCCTCAAGTACCCTATTCACCCTTTCTGTCTGACCGTCCGTTTGTGGGTGATAAGCAGTACTCAGATTCAACCTCGTGCCCATAGCATCTTGCAAGCTATTCCAGAATTGACTTGTAAAGATTGGGTCACGGTCACTGACAATACTAGAAGGGACTCCATGAAGTCTCACAATCTCACGAAGATATACGGATGCTAGCCAAGATGCGGTCCTCTTGCTCTTTACTGGAATAAAATGAGCACTCTTCGTAAGTCTATCTACAATAACCCAAATGCTCGTATTCCCTTTCCTTGACCTTGGAAGCCCATCAATAAAGTCCATGGAGATACTCTCCCACTTCCAAAGTGGAACATCTAGAGGATGCAATGGCCCACCGGGCTTCCTTGACTCGGCCTTAACTTGCTGGCAAATGATACATCTAGAGACAAACTTCGCCACATCCTTCTTCATTCCAGGCCAGAAGAAAATGAGCTTCATATCCTTATACATCTTATCTCCACCCGGATGTATAGTCAACTTGGAACGATGTGCTTCCTCAAGAACTTTCCTCACCAAGTCTTCCACCATCGGAACACAAAGCCTTCCGTCTCTCCTCAGCCAACCCTTATCATATATAGAATATCGAGCAAGGTGACTAGATGTCTCCCCTCGAATCAGCTTATCCATAATCTCAATTATCTGAGGGTCTTCCTTCTGCGAAGCCCCAACTTGATCCAGAAGGGTAGGCCTGAGCTCAAGAGATGCTAAAGAACCGGTCATCGACTCCATCGCCAAAGAGAAATCAAAGGTTGCCAAGAACTCTAAATTCTTCATCTCAACAAATAGAGGACTTAGTGTCAACCTTTTTCTACTCAACGCATCCGCTACAACATTCCCTTTGCCAGGGGTATAGGCTATATCAAAATCATAGGACGCCAAGAATTCCATCCACCTTTGCTGCCTCAAGTTCAGATCCTTCTGCGAAAAGAGATACTTCAAAGACTTATGATCAGTATACAGCTCAAATCTCTCTCCCAGAAGATAATGACGCCAAGCCTTGAATGCATATACTATCGCTGCCAGCTCTAGATCATGAGTGGGATAATTCTTCTCATGCACCTTAAGTTGCCTACCAGCAAAACATATAACTCTGCCTTCTTGCATCAGAACGGCACCCAATCCCGTGCCACAAGCATCAGTGTACACGGTAAACATCTTACCACCATCGGGTAAAGCTAGAACTGGTGCTGAGGTAAGGGATCTCTTGAGTCTCTGAAAAGCAAGCTCACAGTCCATATCCCAAGCAAAAACTAAGTGCTTCTTCGTCAACTTAGTAAGAGGAGCGGATATCTTTGCGAAGTCCTTGATGAACTTCCGGTAAAAACCCGCAAGACCTAGAAAACTTCTCACCTCGGTTGCATTCCTTGGAGTCTTCCAATCCTGAACTGCAACCACCTTAGCGGGATCCACCGCTAAGCCTTGCTTGGATACGATATGCCCAAGGAATCTAACTTCCCTTCTCCAAAAGTGACACTTGGAGAACTTGGCCTTTAACTGATGCGCTCTAAGCGTATCCATCACCTCTACAAGATGTCTCGCGTGCTCTTCTTCATCCTTGGAGAAGATCAGAATATCATCCACAAAGACCACGACAAACTTGTTCAAGAACTCTCGAAACACCCTACTCATCAAGTCCACGAAATACGCGGGTGCATTCGTCAAACCGAACGGCATAACAAGCCATTCAAAGAATCCATCTGGAGTTCTGAATGCAGTCTTGTCCATACTATCTTCAGCCACTCTGAGCTGATGAAATCCAGTAGCAAGATCAAGCTGAGAGAAAACAGAAGCACCAACAAGCTGGTCAAAGAGATCATCGATCCTCGGTAACGGGTGTCTGTTCTTCTTAGTCAGCTTATTCAATTCTCTATAGTCCACACAGAGTCGAAGAGAACCATCTGCCTTAGTAGCAAACACCACAGGCGCTCCCCATTCGGATATACTTCGTCTGATGAAGTTCTTCTCAAGCAACTCTTTCACTTGCTTGCTCAGCTCCCGCCTTTCACGCGGAGCCATGTGCCGAACGGGCAAAGAAACAGGCTTAGCATTATCCACCAGATAAATGCGAAAATCAATCTCTCGTTTTGGGGGCAACCCATTAACTTCTTCAAAAACATCTGGATAATCTCGGACCACCCTTACAGACTGAAGGGCTTCCTCGGACGAGTCGAGAGATTCAAGATAGCACAACATGACGGGATCCTTCGGATTGCATGAAATCTCTAAGGTGTTGCCAAGGCGAGTCACAAGCCTCACAACCCTATGCTCACAATCAAGAATGGCTCCATGTCTAGACAGCCAATCCATGCCCAAAATCAATCTGTATCCCCTGAAACCAAGAACATACGCACTACACAAGAACTCTACACTGAGTATAGAGATCTTCAGATCCTCACATATCATAGATAGATGAGCAGAACCCCCAATGGGATTCGAAACACAAACGGGATCATCCACTAAGCTAGTACTAAGGTGCAAGCTATCAACAAGATCAGATGAAATAAAGCTATGTGATGAACCAGAATCAAACAAGGTACGAACTGGAAGATCAGAAACATAAACAAGGTTCTCAACAGAAACACTACCTCGATCGGGAACTGGAGCGGTATTGAGAGCATGAACTTGCCCTCCTGAAGGTCCAGCCTGCCCTTTCTTCTTCGGGCATTCCTTGCTGAAGTGTCCAGTCTCACCACAGGAAAAACATCCACCACTAAGCTTCCTTTTCTTCTTCCTACAATCCTTAGCAAAGTGTCCAGGCGCACCACAGTAATTGCACTTTCCCTTGCCTTTGTTGTTGTTCCCCTTCTTGTTCTTGCTCTGATTCCCCTGACTGCTTTGACCACCTTGATTGCCTTTACCTTGAGAATCAGTCTTCTTTACTTGAGTATCACTCGACTTGACCTCTTTCTTTCCATCTCCCTGAAGTAGAGCCATATCGACCAAACTCTCAAAAGTAGCCCCATGCGGAATATGTGACATCGCCAAACCCTGCAGCGGCTCATTCAACCCTCTAGCAAATCGAAGAGCCTTCTTCTCAGGAGTGTTCACCATATCCAAACCAAAACAGGCCAGCTGATTAAACTTGTTCACATACTCCTTGACAGACATATCACCTTGCTTTAATGCAATGAACTTCTCCATCTGTAAATTTGCCTCAGCAGAAGATAGAAACTTGGCCACAAATCTAGCCCTTAAATCGGCCCAAGTCTCGACGGGCCTCGTCCCATTGGTGACCTCCCACCAATAGGCTGCTTCGTCCTTCAAAAGCCATACTGTCAATAAGATCTTCCTCTCGTCATCAATCCTAAAGATAGCAAACAAGTCCTCGGTGTCTTTCAGCCAATTCCTAGCTTCAACAAAAGATTCCGTGCCTAGGAAATTCTTGCCTCCCATCGCCTTGAAGTCTTTACAAACCTTCGTGAACTCAACCTGAGGATGCTGAGGGGGAGGAGGAGGAAGAGGAGCCTCAGCAACAGGAGGAGGAGGAACATTAGCAACGGGAGGAGGAATATTAACTACTGGAGGAGGAGGAACAGGAACCACCGGAGGAGGGACATTAGGGGGAGGATTCTCAACTACAGGAGGAGGAGTGGGAGTAGGGTTTGCGGGGCCGGCTGCCGCACTAGCTTCTAGAAGTCTCCTATACCAGAGTGGTACGTTTACTCCATCCGGGATGGCAAGATCCTCAGCCATACTGAAACGAAGGATAAGATAAGATTAGGTCAAGGGAACGAAGGATAACGCTAATGGCTTTTTGGGGAATAGCCTTTTTAAAATACTAGACTTTTCTTTGGAAAATACTTTATACTTGTTTTGAAAATAGTTTTTCAAAAGCCTTTTAAAAACCTTTTGTTCTTTCTTGTAAACCATATGCTTTGATACCAAATTTGTAACACCCCACCTCCGCTAGGGTCACTCTTTCGGGGGCACTAGCTTCTGGGGGGCGTTAGAACTGGGTAAGCATGCATAATGATATATCAAGGCAGAACAAGAACATAAGTATATATGTAAAACAGAGTAAGTGTGAATAAAACAGCGGAATATCTCAAACCATCTCAAAACAAGTCTAGCACGTCATAAAGTCAACTGCCAAAATAAACATGTCTAGTACATCATAAACAGAAATACTGAAATACATAGTGCTATCCCCAAAATAAAGCTGATAAACCATAGCGAGCTCAATGTCCAGACATACATGAGCTATCCAGCAAATAAGCAAGCGATCCAAGCTAAGCACCACTATTCCCTCCCTGAGAACCTGGGGGGGGGGGGAACGGAAGAAAAGAAGCGAAAGAAAACAGGTCAGTCAAAAAGACTGGTAAGCCCTACTACGGTCAGTCTATAAACTAATAAAGTTAACATCATGATGGAAACTGAGATGAACATACTGGCAATAGATAAAGGTGTCATCACATAAAGAAGATTAAGCTTTGCACCACAGTGTACTAGCAAACTAACATAACTGGTATTGATCCCTCAGCCCAAACTTTGGCCCAATAGCATGAGGTGACCTTAATACAAGGTCCAGCCCAACGGTCTAGTCGATCGGCTCCCTATAAATCTAACACGTCAAGTGTTGGTGTCCATACGGCCCACATATGGTTGTAGTCAGACTGTGCTGGGTCCACCTACGGGTGTATCAAGCCCTCGGGTGTCAACCCCAGACACCTAAGCAATAATGCACAGTCTAAACCTACTGGTACCCGTGCCTCGAGTTTGTCCAACACCGGACTACGTGCACGTCCGTAGCCCGCCTGGACCCGCACCGCTGTACCACTCAGCCGTCGCTTTGGTCGCTTACATCAGTCCAGTAATCGTGCCCCGCCCTAGCCTAGCCTCTAGGGTTGTGAATGATACCAAACTGGGATTACTGCTGGAACAGACCACGTTGCTAGGGTTTTCTAAGAGGGTTAAGTGTGGTTTAACCCCTCACTAATCATGGATTAAATTAGTTAAGCGTAACCAACAGTTCACCACTTAACCCCATTTAATCCCTCGTATCCCCAAAATTGGTTAAGTATTAGTGGGCCATGACTTAACCCTAATCATGAGGCATTAATTAATTTAATTGTGCCTTAACCTCTCACATTAGACTTTGTTGCGGTTACTAGTTAAGCCGGGCGGGTCCGGGTAGCTTTACACCACAACTTGGTCTAACCTCGGGTCCAAGGTACACATGACCAACTTCTCACATTGGGTCCTATTGTTTGTAGCAACTAGTTAAGCCGGTCGGTTCTGGGTAGGTTTACGCTACAAACTCAACCCAACCTCGAGTTGGCCACACTTATGTTTTCTAAGTGTCATGTCCACTTTATTTTCAAAACATAATTACAAGTTTAACAAATACTTGGGTAGACCTAACTTAATAGGTAAATTCCCAAGGGGTAGACCTAACTTAATAGGTAAATTACCAATCTCATATTTTCATGTATTTTAAGTTTTACCCCAAACCCCCCCCCCCAACGTCATTCTATCGCTTACATATTCGTCATAACGTATAAAGGATAGAAAGAGGGAACTTGGCACAACATACACGATAAATCTTATATATCATAATAAACATGCATAACATGTTGGACTTGCACAACTTAGCATAGTGAACTTGCATAAACATGCATAACTTGTTAAACTTGCAAATCATGGCATAGTGAACTTGCATAAACATGCATAACTTATCAAACATGTGTAACATGGCATAGTGAACTCGCATAAGCATGCATAACTTATTAAACATGTGTAACATAGCATAGTGAACTCACATAAGCATGCATAACTTATTAAACATGCATAACATAGCATAGTGAACTCGCATAAGCATGCATAACTTATTAAACATGCATAACATAGCATAGTGAACTCGCATAAGCATGCATAACTTATTAAACATGCATAAATCCCAACTTTCATCACATATTAACTTTAGAGTTTCTAAAATGAAGGTAAGAGGGCTTACTAATATTATGAAGACACAAATCTACTAATAAAGATTGAGAAGCCCTTTATGCAAGCATATAAAAACCCAAAACAAAGCTCCAATTAACAAAAATCCCAAAAACTCTAGCTTAGCAAATAAAGCTTGCAACTTGATGATGTATGCAAGCTAATGATCATTCATACAACTTAGAAATGCTTGTATGAACATCAAAATCTTCATAGAAATGATTTTTGAAGAGGGTGGAGGCTAGGGTTTTTAGGTGGAGGCCATTTGAGAATTCAATTTGACATAGTTTGGTTGCTAGAATGAATAATGAGTGATTTAGGGTAGGTTAGGGTCTTATTTATAGATTAGGCTAGTGATTTAGACCATAGGATTAACCCTAGGTTGAATTAGGTCCATCAGATTTCGGAATTCTCGAGAACCAAGCCACACAACCAAGCCCAAATCACAAATGGTGCGCCAGGCAAAACTGCCCGGCCACCCCGTGTCGACAGGGCTGTCGACAGGGCAGTCGACACCCTAAGACCCCTGTCGACATGCCTGTCGACATGGGGGTCTTGGCGGGAGTTTTCCCGCCTGACGCCAGTTAGCCCTAATCCTTGTTTTTGAACTTAAAATTTAAATCTGTTTTTACTATGGAAATTTCTGAAAACTTCGTTGGGCCTTAACTGGGTCATACGGACTCCGATTTTCGAAAACTCGGACTCTATTTCGCGTATTTTCCCGAGACGAACGCAATGGAATAGCCCGTTTCCCTTGATTCAGATTTTAGAATTAAATTCTGCCTCAATTTATGTTATAACAGGTTATTGAAAATACGGGTTGTTACAGAAAAGGATTTTGAAAGTTAAACAAATGGTTTGAGTTTACTCACACCAGTCCCATGACTGACCCAGAGTTTATTTTGTTTGTTTTCCCTAAACTCTTGGGTGCCCAAATTTGTACGGGTAGTCAAGTAGTTGAGATTTTCCAGATTCACTTGGAAGAGCTGGAAGTAGGAGGCTTCACCAGTTAGCTATAGACTATCATATTTTCCACTGTGTATATCTGGAAACAGGCGTTTATAACTATTCCAGAAATTGTTGATGTGCTCTGGTGATGGTATGTATATAAAGTTACTAAAGTATATTTCAAAGTTTATGTTACTTAATATATTTTATTCGTTCCGTTGTGAGTTGGTGATCTTCATTTTCTTCTATTCTAATATTTCTTTCTTTCTATTTCTCATCCTCTAACTTCTTTCTAAAAATGATTCGTATTTCTGTGTAATTTGGGTTGGACGTGTGGTATGATTAGTCGACTCAAAGGGTACGGAAGTTCGGGTCGTTTCATACAGGCAGTCAAGTAGTCAGGATTTTACAGATATACTTAGAGAGCTTGGAGCAGGAGGCTTCAGGATTTTATAGCTATTGTTATTTCCGCTGTGTTGTAAGTGTTGTACTCTGATAATGTTACTGTATACATATACTGATTTTATTTCAAAGATATGTTATCTACTATATGTTGTTTGTCCGCTGTGAGATTCGTGTTACTCTGATGTTGTATGTTCTTCTTCTTCTATTTTAGGTTTCTATCTTATCTATTCTCACCCTCTAATTTCTTTCATGGACTATCTGGTGTTTCCGATGCTTGAATAGTCGACATAGTGTTATATGCCGATATCCTGGATCGTGAAAACCCGGGTCGTTACAGTGGTATTAGAGCTTAAGGTTAAGTAATTACCTTGGCTTT
Organism: Allium sativum; assembly: GCA_030737875.1. NCBI lineage: Eukaryota > Viridiplantae > Streptophyta > Magnoliopsida > Asparagales > Amaryllidaceae > Allium > Allium sativum. The sequence continues at coordinate 576,823,902 of CM060913.1, forward strand.
GTGGCATAACTCAGTAGAGATGGGCTTGCAATACCCTAGATTGAGTTTGAGTGTATATATACGAGTGAACGTACTTGTTATTTTATATAATAATAGTTTTATACTGTGGAGATTTATTGGTTGAGTTGTTTATGAGTTATGGTCGATCAGTTTTATCAACTGTATCAGTAGGAGTTAATAAGCACTTGAATACGATAAACCGACATAGTATGTTTTGAAAAGAGGATAAATGAAATAATTTTATCCAAAATATATTTTGATATATATAAAATATATATGTTGGAAATATTATAGTATATAGGATATGTTGGTTGTTATTATAATCGAATGAGATTATAAATTGAAATGGTTATATAAATAACCAACCAGAATTCATATAAGCGTAATGTATGAAATCAGATGAATTAAATCTAAAATGAAAATCAGAATTGGAATTATAATTTCTTAAAGTTGAAAAAGTGTTTATAAATGGACTTGGATTATATATACGTAAATTTTAAATCCTGGGAGATTTCGAATTGTTTTACGAGTATTGTGAATAATATTTTGAAATGTATTTCAAAATGGAAGTGTTTAGAAATGGTTTTTAAAGTGATATAGGATTGAACTCACTTTGATCGCTAGAAAATAAATTCCGATGATGAAATCGACCATCATCGGTGTACATTTTCGAGTTTCTAAGTGACGGATTACTATCAATTTTTTTTGTTTTGGATTGTTTTGAGAGAAAAAAGTTGTTTTGATACTCCGAAATGAATATTTCAATTTTTTGAAAAGAGTAAACTGTTTAAAACTCCCAGGAAGAGACTGTTTGAATTAAAACAAATTTAATTAGAATTTGTAAAAGCAAATAGAAATTTTAAAAAAACTAGTTAAGTGGAAAATGAATTGAGATAGAAAGTATCAAATTAGACTGGATTAGAGATAATCCGAAATGGAATTTGACTGGTAAATTAAGAGTTGAAATTAATAATGGAATCTAAGTTGAGAACAGAATCCCGCTAAGGTATAACCGAATGATCGGGATGACACTGGTATATGCAGGATTGGTAGCACATGGAAAGGATATATTGATATGCCCGAAAAAAAGGTAACAGTTTATATTATATATGGGTTTGAGATTTTGATGAGCCGAATTGGCAAGCCGCTTGGCTGTTTGATTTCCTTTTGGGTTAAAGAAGGCCTAGAGTGGCGAGTTGGAGTTTGAGCTATTGACCAATACAAAGGAGGTGCTGGCGAAATTTTTCGAAAAGTTAAGGTGTTAGAAAATTTTTAGGATTTTTGAAAATTTTCGTTAGTAGGAATGAATAAATATTTAATTGAAATTAAATTGGTTCAGTTGAAAATGAAATTATGAAGTGAACAAATAAGTTCTGACTAGTCAACAAGGTTTATTTTCTACCTTAGCAATTTCGAGGATGAAATTATTTTCAGGGGGGAAGAATGTAATGTCCCGTATTTTTACGATATAAGAATTAATTAATTTTAATATTTAAGTAATGATTTAGAGATTTAAATGGTCGTTTAATTAAATAATATTGAATGTTTAATTAATATAAATAATATATTTAATCCTGAAATAATCGGAATTAAGTTGAATTCACAATATTGTGTGAATTGGATTTTTATAATATATAACTCAGTTTAGAATTTGAATTATATTAACGAATTCATTTTTTTAGACGAAGTTTGAGCATACAATTTATATTATAAGTATAATCGAGCTCCAAATGGCGCGGCAGTTCGTAATTTAGCGATTCGAACTTTAAACAAATATACAAAATCTGTTTTAAGTCGAATTTCTATGAAAAAAGAAATGTTCGGAGCTGGAGAACTATATTTTTCTAATGGAAGAGAAAAATCGGGATTTCGTCGTGTAGATTTTGATTTATGATCAAATCAAATTTTCAAATAGTCGCTATGGAATCGTTTATAAACCATGACGATATATTTAATTTTTATTAAATATTGGCTTTGAATTTAGACAGGATCTTTAAGACGTAGGTATAATTTAATTTTTGGAATTTTACTGTAATTTTTATTTCGTAAAATAAGCACTTTTTATTTTGAAGTATTTTACACCCTATATCAACATTTCGGGATTTCACAGAATAAGTTAACGGACTTATATTAGTATATTTTTGGGATTGCGGTGCGTTGTTGGACAGGACGGTATTTTTATTTTGTTAGTAACAGTCCGCACATAAGTGAAATTTTTCGTAATATGATCCCCCAAAAATCTAACTCAAAACAATTATGTTTGCATTTAATAACAAGTTGCGCTCACTTTGCATCTTACACTTTGCACGGTTAGAAAACTAAAACTTAACATCGAAGTAAATTGCCTATATGGAAACACTCATTTCACCTATATTTAAACATCTACCGTTGTTCACTTTTAATTTTGAAGTGTCCACTCTTATCAACAATAAATGCGAACGCATTTTCCTTCCTTAACAACAAAGAAATGGGAATAACACCCAACGTAAAGCATGAATTATCACATCATCTGTCGTTTTCCCAACAAAAAAAATTCATATAGCCTACTTAACTCAAAACTTAAGGGTTAAGTATCACTCAATATAAATACATCATCGCGCACACTCACTTTCTTTTTTTTGCTTCATAACTCAAGCCGATAGTTTCATGGCATTTCAAAATTTAAAACCCATTTATTTCCCCACCGAAATTCACACAACATATATCTCTGTGTTCCTAAGCTCGAGCTCTTTATTTTTCATTTGTTGTGTACTAAGATCGACCACTGTTCTGGAGCCTCATAGTTTTGAGCAGCGTGACTAAGTGGCATGGATCTGGGAAGTCAGATCTATGCAGGCGTTTGAGTGTGTGGCTGTGGGAGTAGTGTGAAGGAGCTTTCAAGGAGTAGGGCCGCCTGAGTAAGATCAAGAATGTGGTGACGTCAGGTTGGTCAACATCGAAGAAGGAAGCGGGGAAGGTTCGAATTAACTGTGATGGTGAAATGGAGCAACAACGTTCGTCAAAGCCAGTTTTCGAATGGACGTGAGGTATGGAGTGAACTTAGAAGCATGTAGAAGATTTGCTTTGGGTTCGAAATCTTTGTAGAGAGGACTAGTATAGGAGTAATGCTCACGCATGGATGGGGTATGGGTAGTGAAGTGGTGTGTGCATGGCATTGTGTTTTCCAGCACTTGTGTGAAGTACGAGAGGCATTGGGGGTACTTTGCTGTCGAGATCCGTGCTGTAGCATGGAAAGAAGGAGTATGCGGTGTGAGGAAGGGGACAGTTCAGTTTCAAACTGTTGGATGGAAATGGTTGACGTGTTAAGGGTATAGGGAGAGAGAAGGTGCGGTTGTTAGTGTTTTGTTTTCACAAAGTTAAACATGTTTGGATGGACAGAAGATGGGGTTGACATTGGTAAATGGAGCGTTTGTGGGAAAATGGCGTAGAAATGGAGTTCGATGGTGGTACAACGATTTCGCGAGAGAGCCATTGAACGCATTTCAGGTGGTGTCTGCGCTTGGAGTCATGTTGGTATGAAGATGAAGTGTTTGGAAAGAGAAGCACATTGGTGAAGCGTTGAGTGATTTTGTGCATTGGAGAGGAAGAACGATGGGCGTAAAGTTTGGCAATGATAGTGGGATAAAGTTTAGAGGAGATGGGATTGAAATATGGGGGAAGAAGGCATCAATTGCGGGTATGGTTTTCAAGGGGATATTGGGCTGATGGAAATATGGCAAGGCCCAATATGAAAATTTAATGTTTAATTTAATTTAAATAGCATTCAAACTTGTAAATTAAATAACCTGTTCATATGTTAATGGAATTCAGCAAAACAAGATCCGTTGGGATCGTATGGGGGAGGGCTACACTATGGAACTGACTGCGAGTAAATTGGAGCTCGTTACAATTTATAGCGAAATAAATTGTCTGTCAGAATCAACCGACAGTTATCGTTATTTAACGATGATCGTCCAATATGAGTAAAACTCACCAACTCTACCAGTTCATATTTTTATAACGTATATTTAGAATTAATAAACGATAGTTGATTGTTGTGTGTTGATTGGTTGGTTGAATTGCTAATGTATTGGTTGAAATTATAGATAACGATATATATATATATATAAATCGTTAATCAAATGTTGATTCTGTTTATTAGAATATTTCACATCGAAATGAAATCGATGTTAATTATATTGTTTAACATTTGTAGATGCAAGGAAACAGGTCGGAGGAATCCAACTAGATTCCTCAACATTTATTTTACTGTTTTCATATATTTTAATATATGATGTGATATTTAATCTGCTGTTGATTATGTGTGTTTGATAATATTGATCATTGTTATAAGGTATGTAAATTACCATAAGAAATACTGGAATGTAAAAAGAGAATTTTTAAAGTGTATTTAGAAAGAGAAATATTTGTAAAACATTTACAAATAAAATAGAGAAAGGAAATATTTGTAAAACATTTACAAATAAAATAGAAAAAGGAAATATTTGTAAAACATTTACAAATAAAATAGAAAGAGAAATATTTGTAAAACATTTACAAATAAAATAGTAAAAGAAATATTTATTTGTTGAATAAATAGAATAAGATTAAAGGAAATGTTTATTTGTTGAAAAAATAGATTAAGATAAAAGGAAATATTTATAAACACAATAGAATAGAAAAGGAAATATTTCTAAAACATTTACAACTAGAATTGAAAAGGAATTATTTATTTGTTAAATAAATAAAATTATAAAAGGAATATTTACATGGAAAATAAATAGGATTATAAAAGGGAATTAACGAGATATAAAAGAGTTATCGATTAGAGTTATTGAATAGAGTTAATTGAATAGAGTTAATTGAATAGAGTTATCGATTTGAGTTAATCGAATAGTGTTAATCAATTAGAGTTATCGAATAGAGTTAATCGAATAGAGTAAATCAATTAGAGTTATCAATTAGAGTTATTGAATAGAGTTAATTGAATAGAGTTGACCGAATTAGAATTAATCAAATAGAGTTAATTGAATAGAGTTAATCGATTAGAGTAAATCGAATAGAGTTAATTGAAAAGGGGTTATCTAATATTAGTTATTCGAAGAGAGTTAATCGAATATAGTTTATTCGAAAGGAGTAATCGAATATAGTTATTCAAAAGGGGTTATCGAATATAGTTTATTCGAAAGGAGTTATCGAATATAGTTTATTCGAAAGGAGTTATCGAATATTAGTTATTCTAAGAGAGTTAATCAAATATAGTTTATTCGAAAGAGTAATCGAATATAGTTTATTCGAAAGGAGTTAATCAAATATAGTTTATTCGAAAGGAGTTAATCGAATATAGTTTATTTGAAAAATAAGGTTATCGAATATAGTTTATTCGAAAAGGAGTTAATCCAATAGAGTTAATCGATTGAGTTAATCAAATAGAGTTAATTGATTAGAGTTAATCAAATAGAGTTAATCGATTTGAGTTAACCGAATAGAGTTAATTGAATAGAATTAATCGAATATAGCTATTCGAAGAGAGATTATCGAATATAGTTTATTCGAAGAAAGGTTATCGAATATAGTTATCCGAAAGAGAGATTTATAGAATATAGTTATTCGAAGGAAAGAGTTATCGAATAGAGATTTTCTGAAAGAGAGTTACGTAAGGAAGTTTGTTAAAGGTTTAAAAGGTGAACCTTATCTATTTCGAAGTTAGAAATGTTGTTCAGTTAAGATCTGGGAGGTAGTTATACACTAACTTGATTGGCTTTGTTTTTAACTAAGGAATGGTTAAGGTTCAGTAGTGAAGGTTGGTTAAGTGAATATAGTTAAGTAGTGAAGGTTGGTTAAGTGAATATAGTTAATTAGTGTAATGGTTTGAATTGGCATAGCGATGTTTTATTTAAACATCTGTTTAAATCCAATGAATGAGTTTTGGAAACATTTTCCAAATATAATCAGATATATTTTCTAATCATATAAAATATAATGTTTGATGATAAAGAATACTGGAATGACTGTGATACGTGAAAAAGAGATGGAAATGTTTTCCAATGATTAATAACTTATATTTTCTAAATTTAGAAAACAAGGAATGTTGGATATATGGAAGCAGGAAATAAATAAATTAATGAACTAAAGAGATAAACGTTAAATGATGATTGAACGATAGAATTTCCAGCTGGAAATAATATCATTGTTTGCACACGTGTTTTTCTTTGATAGTTAACTCACCGACAATCGAATTTTTTGACCATTTTTCCGTCGTCAATACAGAGAGACCGGGATCAGATATGTTATCTGAAAACCACTCCATATGGCATTAGCATTACGAATCAAATATGATGAACGTAATTGAAGACGAAGTTATGTAAGGGATGTCCTGTTTACAGAATAGTACCTTCAGTTTGTCCAGTCCCAGGACAACCTATATGGAAGAATGTCTGACATAGTATATTTAATGGGTCACGTAAGTTGATCTCTTCAAACGTATGTACGTTTGGTGGCGGAGGAATTCGTTTCTCTTAGCTGTATACCCATTGTATTTTTGGGGAAATCAATTTGTGATTTGGCGGGTATGACGATGTGACATTCAAAGTAAATAATTGTGTGATCTATCAGAGATAAGCGTGGCCGCTCACAACCGGGAAATGACAAAAATTGGGCAGGCAGCATGGCTATGTGGTCCATTAGGGTGTATTATCACCTATCTAGAGATATTCATTTCATTCTGTAATCTAATCGATGTTGTCCCTTCCGGAAAACGGTTGCTAATCCCAACCGTTGGTGATATATATTCGATACACTCAAGCGAAATGAGTGGTCGGTCATGTATGGACGGGTTGCTAGGGATGGAAATGGGGCGTGTCTAGGGTCCATACCAGCTTGACCCGCCCCTGTTTTGACCCATTTAGACTCGCCCCATAGGGTCTTCGGGGCGGGTAGACCCGCGACCCGCTTTTGAAGGTCTGGGTCTAGGGTCGGGTCTGGGGCATGACTAACCCGCCCCAACCCAACCGGCATGATTGAAACATCATTTAAACACTTTATAACTATAATGATTACTCGTTAATCTTCTTTGGTATACATGGTTATAACTTGAATATTATATTCTTTCAATCAACAAGCTATAAAATTATCATAATATTAAGTTGCATCAATGATAATTATATAATAACAAATTATAATATGTATATAATTTATCATTTATTGATTAAAAAAATGCAAGTATATAAATTTGTGTTTATTAGAACACGATATCAACGGGTCGCGGAGCGGGTCGGGTCTACCCTGACCCGTACGAGTTTCGGGTACGGGGCAAAATTCCAGACCCGCACTGGGTCTATGGGGTGGGTCTGGGGCATGGCTTAAAAAGTCCGGGTAGGGTCTGGGGCACAAGAAACCCGCCCCAACCCGCTCCATTGCCATTCCTACGGGTTGCAAGATGTTCTTGTTGAACCCAGTGTATTCCTCTCTAGAGGTACACTATCGGAAGGTGGTTCCATACCTTGTCATAGTTAGTAATCCATTATCCAATAAGTGCTCGCGGTTTTGATTGTATAATATATATGTAGAACGTGAGATGAGAGCGTTTCTGCTAGCTGATTATTATATTGTGGTGGATAGACACTATTATAATATCAAAAGAATTTGATATAAAGACTATTTTGGATTCTCTTAGGGGAAAAACCCGTTCCGTTATACGGCGTGGTCTTATGAGATATCGTTTATTTACTTAAACTCTTTTAAATTGTTTTACTCACACCAGTCCCATGACTGACCCAGAGTTTATTTTGTTTATTTTCCCTAAACTCTTGGTGCCCAATTTTGTGCAGGCAGTCAAGTAGTCAGGATTTTACAGATATACTTGGAGGGCTTGGAGAAGGAGGCTTCTTGATTTTATAGTTATTGTTATTTCCGCTGTGTTGTAAGTGTTGTACTCTAATAATGTTATTATATACATATACTGAATTTATTTCAAAGATATGTTATCTACTATATGTTGTTCGTTCCGCTGTGAGATTCGTGTTACTCTGATGTTGTATGTTCTTCTTCTTCTTCTTCTATTCTAAGTTTCTATCTTATCTATTCTCACCCTCTAATTTCTTTCATGGACTATCTGGTGTTTCCGATGCTTGAATAGTCGACATAGTGTTGTATGCCGATATCCAGGATCGCGAAAACCCGGGTCGTTACACAAGGCGATACCAAAAGGGCGAGTGTTAATTAACTTTGTAGTAGTTGATTATGTTTTGAGTTAATGAATGGTTATTGACTGATCATATAATTTTAACATGATGTTAAATGCTAAGTAATGCAATAAAAATATGAATTTGTCCATTATAGGTTAGTTATTCATGAACTCACATCTATGCCACAAGCCAATAACTTGTAAAAGAGTAATTTAATGTTCATTTGAGCTTGCATATGCTAGTGGAATGGATATGCTAGTGTATGTTAGTCGATTTCTTGTATTCATATTTCATTGAATTGGAAAATTATGGTTTGGAGTGCTCATATGATCCATTCATATGCTATGAGTTGATTTGGTGATATTGTGATGCTCCGTTGCCGTCCCAACAAGGTTCTAATTCTTCACAAGTCTCTTGAATCGTATTTGATTACTTTGGTTAGAAAATTTTTCCGTTTTGGAATTTATAATCGAAATCATAAAAAGATCATGTATGTATGTTTGTGCATGTGTGTATGTGTTTGCGAGTGGTTTCGGTGAGCTAAAGAGGCTTCATTTTCATTTAGAAAATGTTGTAAGCCATCACCATTGATCCGAGCTCATCCAAGAATGGTTTACAAATCGTTGCCTAGGCAAACATTTACCTAGGCTACAGCTCAGACTTCTGACCATATATGGTCAGACGTCTGCTCAAACTCTCGGGAAAGTGTTTTCCTGTAAAATAGATGTCTGTCTAGGGGGGTGTTAGACATTTGTTCAAGCTTTGTAAGAAGAAAAAAACGCTTCATCTCAGACGTTTATCCAAGGTCTCAAAAAAAAATCTGCTCACTGTCAGGTCAGACTTCTGCTTAGGGGGAGTTCATACTTCTGTTGGCTATTTTTTGCTATTAACCAGTGGCGACCACGGTCAATAGTTTAGGTCCATCCAGGCCCTTTCCCGGCCGAGTTTCGGCCCATTTTGCCTTCATTTGTGACTTTTCAGTTTTACTAATTCGCAAATTTCTGCGGCTCAAGTTTTTACGTAATCATTTTATAAACCATTTCAAATTTTTTAAGCGATTTAAAATGTGTGCAAATAGATTTTTGCTTGGTTTGTAAAACAAGATTGGTTAAGTATGATTTGGCATGAAAACGTATGTAATGAATTATGGATATGTTATGATTTGAGTATTTAATTCGATGACCGAATTAAATGCTCGACTAAACCTTTTTGCATAAGGCAATGAATGGTGAAGGCCAATGATTTAACCAAAGGAAATAATTCGATTTGAAATTTAATGCAAGATTTATTTGAAAATACCAAGTTAAATCTCATTTAAAATAATTTAACTACGACTAAAAGTCGAAGATAATGATGATGGTGTAAGACCGTCAATCTTCACATCGAATGGATTACTACTGATGCCTTGGATATGGATTGCTTCCTTGATGGGGTTAGTAGTAGTTGTCTGGACGTACTTGTTGATTGTCCAGATACGGGAGGACCTCTCTTTTGTATTGGACATATGGAACGAGGAATAAGGTGCCCCCGGTGGCGTTCCGACCCAGAATGGGCTTGTAAATGGATTATGTGTCTGACATTTGATTTTATTCTGTGTTGATTGATTTCAATTAAATATATATCTGTTTGGTGGCAGAGAATTTATTCTTTTGCACAACACCCCTCTCTGAGACGTACGAGCTGAGAGGTTATATATTGACAGACATTAGTTGCATGGTGTGAATTGTCAGTGTGGCATGCTAAGATGCAATGATCAAGGCTTCTGTTGAAAAGCAGAGTCTTGTAGTTGATGATCAAAGCATGGCCTTAATATAGCGTACCTTTGTGTTGTAGCATTAATTCGCGATCCTCACACCCCGGTAAGAGTCTAAAGTGACTGCAGGGAGTGCATTCATTTCTTTCTAGCTAGAAGTGGTATCATGGTATGGAGCCCAGACATTTTTACTTATGTGGTTGATGGATTGCGAGGCACCTCAGATACAGAGCCGATAAAAAGGATCGAGTGATAGGTCCGATAGGACCGGGAAACATATTGTTCAGGAGTAACCAATCCTCAAAAGTAAGAGAGGACCGACCCTGAAGATCCAAGGGTCACATGTGTTGATCCTGGGCATCCCGCTAAAGATGGCCCGAAACTGGTAAGGAGACATCCCTTGCCTTAACTCATGACAGAAATCCAATTGCCAATACGACATTGTGCGATTTTAGTTGTAAACCTATACTGTAACACCCCGTATTTTCTGTGAATATTAAAATTAACAAATCTAAGAACACTTAATTTTTAGAAGAAGAACTAAGGGAAACGGGTTACCCGATTGCGTTCGTCTCGGAATTCTGCTTGAGATAGAGTCCGAGTTTGCGTGAATCGGATCCTTACGAATAAGTTATGGAGGTTAGAAGATTTCTAGTGTAAACAGAAAATAATAATTAAATAATAAATTCGGTTCAAAATTCAAAAATCAGTCAGAATAGCTGGGCGGGAAAATTCCCGCCTAGGGGTGTCGAACCCCCCCAGGAGGAGTCGACATAGGTGTCGACACCCTTAGGGGTGAAGACATAGATGTCGACCCCCCTGTAGGGAGTCGACCCCTTTGAGATCCATTTCCAATGACGAATTTTGATAGTCCTGAGATGATATGGCCTTCTCTGATTGGCCGATGGCTAATTTCTGAGGTATTTGGGCTTATGTGTCGTGCTATGGTTGGCTGGAAGACAAAGACACATCTCTTGTAACAACCCACATCCGTTAGTGTCACTCACAAAGGGAATGCACTAAGTTCTGTGGAGCATTTAGGGTAAAAGATGCAGATAAATTACAAGACAGACAGAAATTAAACAGCGGAAAATAAAACTTTGCTTTATTGATAAAATACTTTGTACAATGGTTTCTTTACAATATCAGAGTATCATCTGTCTTACAAAATAAAGAAGCATAAAAACAACATTTACATTCCCCGATTTTAGCAAGAGCCAGACATAGCATCTGAAAAGAGAATCCAAGCAAACTTTGACAAATCTTCAAGCTGGGAAAGAGTGGCAGTCCAACTTAACCTGAGCTAAACTATTCCCTCTTTTACTACCTGGGGGGGGGGGGGGAAGAAAAGAAGACGAAAGAAAAACAGAGTCAGATGTAAAGCTTAAGTAAGTTCAGTAACTTCTAGCATGTGAACATGGAAAAACAAAACGACATGAATTAACTGAATACAAGATTACACCATGACGATAGGGTCAACAAGATTAGACAAGGTAGTCACAAGATATGCTAAGATAAGATAAACTGGATACGCTCTAATACTTTCGCCGCTTCGCTATTTCCTTGTTATACTAGTTTCTATATCTCTGCACCGCCTAACTAGTGTCCCAACTAGTAACGATACGTGATCCTAATCCCTGTATTTTCCATTGCCTTCCGGCATACATTCATTATTTATTACCTAGATAAAATCTAAGGTTTTCTATCAAGTGCTTTTTAGTTTAACTAGAGTTTACGCTATCTGCTGAACGCTTCTCGGATTCAGGATTTATGCCACCTAGTCCAACTAGGGATTATGCTACCTGTTGAACGATGCCCCCAAGTCTAGGACACACTACCTAGAGTGGTATATGTTCCTATACTTCCCCACGCATGTATCGCGAATCGTTATCGCTTGTCTAGATGCACATGTCCTGTAATGTGAGGTCCGAGTCCTGTGACAGGGCAAATCAAGGAATACAGAACTCGGTCGGGAGCTTTCAGATATCTGAAGATGCAGATGCTAAGGTCTGTTTTTATTCCAGTGGCAATGGTCCCACTTGACTCCTCCCTCAACTAATGAAAGGCACACCTTGTAAAATGAGAACTATACGCCGGCCCCCGGTGCCCCTCTATCCTATGGCCATCCTCACCCATAACTAGATAGCAAGTATATGGTCTTTTGGAGTTCTCCGCCTTTCCGCATCACGTATCTCGATTGACTCAAGATGGATGGTAGACGACGAGTTGCTATCACAGGGCTACCGTTTTCTCGCCGAATCACGCCGGTCCATCCTGGTCTTTAGGTTGCCATGTATTGCAACCAAGGCATACCCCTGGTTCTTCTACGCAGACCTTAACCTCTGTGAGCCCAGGAGGATCGTCTGCAGCCTCACAAAGGGATACCAAGAGTACCCTCACGTCCCCTCGAAGCCTCGGGCTTCGTAATCCCAATCCGTTGGAGCCTTCTTTCTACTCAGACGGACATTCGCTCCTTCCCGTGTTATACTAAGAATTACTACTTAGTTTTACTAACTAAGATTTACCACTTAGTTTCCAGAATCGTTGTTTTCTTAACTAAGGTTTACTACTTAGTTCCCTTTCCCGTCAATTTGGATTGGTTAAGTGTCATTAGTCAATTCAACCCAACTTAACCCTCTTTATTCATCCTATTATACTGGTTAAGTGTTATCAGTAATTCATGTTGACTTAACCCCACCGCAAACCAAGTTATATTGGTTAAGTATTTCTTATTACTTAACCCTACCCATTCACCCTGTATTGGTTAAGTGTTCCTTTTTAACTTAACCTTGCCCGTCTGTCTTAACTAACATGTTATTAATGGTTAAGTATTATCCCTTCATGTTTAGACTTAACCCTATTCTTTTATCACAATCTGATGGTTAAGTGTTCAAGTTTACTTAACCCTACGGTCTAGCCCAGATAACATATCAAATTGGCTAAGTGTATTTACTTAACCCCAACCTCTAGTATAGTTAACATGTTAATTTGGCTAAGTGTATCAACTTTACTTAACCCCACCTTCTAGTCTAGTTAACATGTTAGTTTGGCTAAGTGTTTTCTTAGTTACTTAACCCCTACAAATCTGGTCTTGTTACCATAAGTTTGGTTAAGTGTCCCTATGGACTTAGCCCTCCTATTCTAGCTCGACTGTGTTAAGTTGGTTAAGTGTTCCTATAGACTTAACCCTCCCATTCTAGCTTAACTGTGTCTGTATGAACCTAACCCCACCCATCAGTTTAGTTATCATGTTGAACTGGTTAAGTGTCTTAGTTAACTTAACCCTACCATTCTTGTTCTAGCTTTAACTAAATAAATTAAAGCCGCTACCACTCACATTAGACAGGTATTGTTGCGACTACTGGATGTGTCGGTTGGTTCCGGGCAGGTGTACATCGCAACTCAGTCTAACCTCGGGCTAGGCATATTTGTGTTTTCTAAGTTCAAAGGGTTTCAATTTAATTTCAAATCAAGTTTTGAAAGTAACCATCCCGTTCGTCGGATCAGTTAGGGAAACCCAGGGAGAGCAGGAAACTTGTATTTTCCAAACCCAAGCCTAGACACTATCCTCTCTATCACCCTAGAACTTTCTGGTTTATTATTAAAAGAGATGTCGTTAAGAAACCTTTAATTTGTCTAAATTTACATTTTCTCATTTATGACAAATTCTATAAGTAAATTATTCCTAATATACTTATTCCCTAATTTCTCTTTTAATGTAAATTGTCAACATTCATTCTTATGGCCCATTTCCCCCTCTAAATCATGTTTATGCTTTTTGGTATGTAAACTATACCAAATTAAGTGTCACTAACCATGATTTTTCTAAACCTGACAATTACTCCCAATTATGGCCAATTTCAAATTTATGTCAATATGCCAAATTAGCTAATCCAATTCTGATTTAACATTCTAATTACAATTCATGCCAAACTAGACTTATCATATTCTAGTTCCCCATTTATGCCAAAACTTAATTTGCATACCAACTACTTATTTTGTGGCCCACTAAACCCTTTTCCATTTATGCCCGACGTATGTAAATTATGCTAACATACTTATCATGCTTAATTTAGCCACCCAATTCTGATTTAATATTCTAATTTCAGTTCATTACCAAAACTAGACTTGTTGTTCTAGTTTTCATCAAATTATGCCAATTTCAAAGTTTAGTCAATTTCATGTTTTCCCCAAAACGTATTCCCATCGTTCGCATAATCGTGGTTCAACCTAGATTATAAATAAAGCTGGATTCGTGGACAGAAGGGAATGAGCCAAAATGCCATCAAAGAACGGACGTAATAATTGGCATAAGATGACAATTCACAGGCATGGCAATATCACGACATGAAAAGGGTTGAATAGTATAGGTTCAAGAACATGGGTAGACCTAACTTAATAGGTAAATTCGCAAGGTCTAAAACCAAGAATAGACAGAGTAGGTTCAAGAACATGGGTAGACCTAACTTAATAGGTAAATTCCCAAGGTCTAAAACCAAGAATAGACCCAATTTCATAGTCACAAAACTTAAGCAACACTTTCCTAGTCAGGGATCATAGGTGTTTAGTCACAGTTGTCCTTGTTATGTCATAGGCAATAGTTTATGCTTTTCCTAATCAAAGGCATAGGCTGGTGTTCACAGTCAAGAAAATAATTCTCATAGTCACAGTCACAGTCATAGGCAATATTCATAGTCATAGGCAATGCCCATAGTCATGGGAAATAGTTTATAGTCATAGGCATATGGTTTTAAGGTCCATAATTTCATAGTCACGGTCTTATTTGTCCTCGAAATCATAACAGTTCTTAATTAGGTTCAAGAGTATAGGCACTGATTCGAATAGAGAGAGAGATTGGGCATATTCTTTTATTCCTTTAATTTCATGTCACAAACAGAGAAAAATGTTTAAATCTAAAAATAACTGACTTACAGAGATTTGATTAGAACAGAAAGATAGGATTCGTAGAAAAACAGTTGTTGAAGTCGTTTGATCCTCCTCTTGAATCCTAGCATGACTTGAACCTCTTCTTGAAAATCTTTTAGCAGCATTTCCTCGTCTTGGTTTATTTTATATATATTATTTATATATTTTCTCAGAGGCAGCATAAGAATAGAAAAGAATTGTGAATAGAGAAGAAGACTAAGGCTATTTATATAGTGTAGAAGTCAACGAACCTGGTCAGAATGGCGTCCGGATACAGAGAAACGAATCAGGTTCAGAAAGCTGGAAAAAACAGGGGGGTCGACCCCCAGGTCGACTACCCAGTCGACCTGGGTGCCTTGGGCGGGAAAATTCCCGCCCAGCCCAATCTGGGTCCGATTTGAATTTTGAACTTGACCTGTTTTGAAATTTGAACTTCGCTGAATCTTCCGGAGGCCATATCTTCCTCATACGGACTGCGATTTACGCAAACTCGGACTCGTTTTCATGCAGAATTCCGAGACAAACGCAATGGCACAGCCCGTTGCCCTTGATTCTGATTTTAAATTATAATTCTGCCTTGATTTGTGAATCTTAGCGTTACAGAATTACGGGGTGTTACATTCTCCCCCACTTAAAAGGATTTCGTCCTCGAAATCTTCAAGTTAGGAAGAATGTGTCCTACCATCCAATCACCCATATACTCAACCATTCACTCACAGGCATCCATTGTCCTTAAAAGATTTCTAATGCTTTCATGTTCATATGCATAGTGTGTGTATATGTCTTTATCTACTGTAAAATCAGGCGGTCTACTGATTCAGTCAACCTCCTTAATGCGAGTCATGTCAGTGCCATGCGTCCAACCATGTATGCAAGCATCCCTTGTTATGTAAATACTATATGCGTGCACGACCATTCATCCATATGCAACACCCATATGATAACATGTCAAGTTCAATTTACAAACAAATACATATCTGTAAATGCAATATGAAAACGTCTGAACTGATCTAGTGCCTAATACGTATGCATATGCATTCACAAGCAACCATTAGCAACCACTTGCAACCATCAACCATAACATGTTTCAAATACATGTTTACATCCGTTGGCTTCTACCTAAGGATCGAAGATACGACCTAGGTGATATACTTTGGAAAGAGAGAAACAATTATGCGTAAAGCTCCTAAAATAAAGAAATCAAGGATGCACCCTCAAGGAAAAGGGTATGATGCTAGTATCTAGCCTTCTTGAGCTTTACTCCACTGTATCTTAACTAATTTAACTTCACGATTGTGAAGTTCCGGATCTCCATTTCCAAAATAAACGGATGTCAATCATGGTACCAAGTATATGTACTAAGATGATTAGAGGTTTCCCTCTTATCCACCATGCCATAACTATAAGAGTCGAAAGGTCACTACGTGCTCTTTGGAGTGCCTGCCATAACTATTCAACTCTCACGCAAACCATCCAAACCGAACTCGACATTCCTCAAGTACAAGCCCCAAAGGCCTAAACCAATATCAGACAAGCACCCAAGGAATATCTCCCCCGAATTTAGACGATCTATGTGAGATGATATAAGCAAACTCGATAGCTATTCTCAAATCCCTACTAACCAAAAATAAACTGGTCGGACCACCAAACGGATTTGAGACTCTAGTGGGATCTTTCTATTATACAAGTACTATGGTGCAGAGACTCAACTATGGAAGTGGATATGAACAAATGAGAAGCGCTAGAACCTAAGGAAATAGTACGAATAGCAAAACTAGACTCTTACAATAGAACCTCACTACCCTTCTCCTAGGTACGCTTGGTGGCGAAAGCATGTACTTGTCCTTCTGAAAATCTCCTCCTCGTTCTTGCCCTTGTCCTTAAGTATATGCCCTATCATACCCTAGTAATGATACTTCCTCTTGTCTTAGGTTTTATATTTTCTTCCTCCTTCGTGTGCTAAGTCTACATCCATGAATTTCTCATCCTAGGGTTATGCTCCTTAGCCAAACTCCTCATCCCCTTCCGTGTGTAGTCATGTTGACAAATCTCTCGAAAACTGCCTCCATCGTCCGGAAAACCCTATAAGCTTCGAAAGAAAACTGCCCATAGATGAAACAACTACGGCTATGGATGGAAGCCGGGCACTACTTTGCCCTTCGATAAGGTTACCTCCCAGAAAGCCAGGAGCCCTAGAGACTCAAGAAAGAAGGAGACAAGAAGATAGTGCGTATGGCTTTGGGGAATATGTCTTTAAAACAAATCTTTTCTCTTGAAAATGCTTCTTTAAAAATCGTTTTGAAAATAATTTTCAAATCCTTTATCTGATCTGGTAACCTTCAGCTCTGATACCACGTGTAACACCCCCACATCCGTTACTGTCACTCACAAAGGGAATGCACTAAGTTCTGTGGAGCATTTAGGGTAAAAGATGCAGATAAATTACAAGACAGACAGAAATTAAACAACGGAAAATAAAACTTTGCTTTATTGATAAAATAGTTTGTACAATGGTTTCTTTACAATATCAGAGTATCATCTGTCTTACCAAATAAAGAAGCATAAAAACAACATTTATATTCCCCGATTTTAGCAAGAGCCAGCCATAGCATCTGAAAAGAGAATCCAAGCAAACTTCGACAAATCTTCAAGCCGGGAAAGAGTGGCAGTCCAACTTAACCTGAGCTAAACTATTCCCCCCTTTACTACCTGGGGGGGGGGGAATGGAAGAAAAGAAGACGAAAGAAAAACAGAGTCAGACATAAAGCCTGATTAAGTTCAGTAACTTCTAGCATGTGAACATGGAAAAACAAAATGACATGAATTAACTGAATACAAGATTACACCATGACGATAGGGTCAACAAGATTAGACAAGGTAGTCACAAGATATGCTAAGATAAGATAAACTGGATACGCTCTAATACTTTCGCCGCTTCACTATTTCCTTGTTATACTGGTTTCTATATCTCTGCACCGCCTAACTAGTGTCCCAACTAGTAACGATACGTGATCCCAATCCCTGTATTTTCCATTGCCTTCCGGCATACATTCATTATTTATTACCTAGATAAAATCTAGGGTTTTCTATCAAGTGCTTTCTTGATTTAACTAGAGTTTATGCTATCTGCTGAACGCTTCTCGGCTTCAGGATTTATACCACCTAGTCCAACTAGGGATTATGCTACCTGTCAAACGATGCCCCCAAGTCTAGGACACACTACCTAGAGTGGTATATGTTCCTATACTTCCCAACGCATGTATCGTGAATCGTTATCGCTTGTCTGGATGCACATGTCCTGTAATGTGCGGTCTGAGTCCTGTGACAGGGCAAATCAAGGAATACAGAACTCGGTCGGGAGCTTTCAGATATCTGCCGATGCAGATGCTAAGGTCTGTTTTTATTCCAGTGGCTATGGTCCCACTTGACCCCTCCCTCAACTAATGAAAGGCACACCTTGTAAAATGAGAACTATACGCCGGCCCCCGGTGCCCCTCTATCCTATGGCCATCCTCACCCATAACTAGATAGCAAGTATATGGTCTTTTGGAGTTCTCCGCCTTTCCGCTTCACGTATCTCGATTGACTCAAGATGGATGGTAGACGACGAGTTGCTATCACAGGGGTACCGTTTTCTCGCCGAATCACGCCGGTCCATCCTTGTCTTTAGGTTGCCATGTATTGCAACCAAGGCATACCCCTGGTTCTTCTACGCAGACCTTAACCTCTGTGAGCCCAGGAGGATCATCTGCAGCCTCACAAAGGGATACCAAGAGTACCCTCACGTCCCCTCGAAGCCTCGGGCTTCGTAATCCCAATTCATTGGAGCCTTCTTTCTACTCAGACGGACATTCGCTCCTTCCCGTGTTATACTAAGAATTACTACTTAGTTTTACTAACTAAGATTTACCACTTAGTTTCCAGAATCGTTGTTTTCTTAACTAAGGTTTACTACTTAGTTCCCTTTCCCGTCAATTTGGATTGGTTAAGTGTCATTAGTCAATTCAAGCCAACTTAGCCCTCTTCATTCATCCTATTATATTGTTTAAGTGTTATCAGTAATTCATGTTGACTTTACCCCACCGCAAACCAAGTTATATTGGTTAAGTATTTCTTATTGCTTAACCCTACCCATTCACCCTGTATTGGTTAAGTGTTCCTTTTTAACTTAACTTTGCCCGTCTGTCTTAACTAACATGTTATTAATGGTTAAGTATTATCCCTTCATGTTTAGACTTAACCCTGTTCTTTTATCACAATCTGATGGTTAAGTGTTCAAGTTTACTTAACCGTACGGTCTAGCCCAGATAACATATCAAATTGGCTAAGTGTATTTACTTAACCTCAACCTCTAGTCTAGTTAACATGTTAATTTGGCAAAGTGTATCAACTTTACTTAACCCCACCTTCTAGTCTAGTTAACATGTTAGTTTGGCTAAGTGTTTTCTTAGTTACTTAACCCCTACAAATCTGGTCTTGTTACCATAAGTTTGGTTAAGTGTCCCTATGGGCTTAGCCCTCCCATTCTAGCTCGACTGTGTTAAGTTGGTTAAGTGTTCCTATAGACTTAACCCTCCCATTCTAGCTTAACTGTGTCTGTATGAACCTAACCCCACCCATCAGTTTAGTTATCATGTTGAACTGGTTAAGTGTCTTAGTTAATTTAACCCTACCATTCTTGTTCTAGCTTTAACTAAATAAATTAAAGCCGCTACCACTCACATTAGACAGGTATTGTTGCGACTACTGGATGTGTCGGTTGGTTCTGGGCAGGTTTACATCGCAACTCAGTCTAACCTCGGGCTAGGCATATTTGTGTTTTCTAAGTTCAAAGGGTTTCAATTTAATTTCAAATCAAGTTTTGAAAGTAACCATCCCGTTCGTCGGATCAGTTAGGGATAGCCAGGGAGAGCAGGAAACTTGTATTTTCCAAACCCAAGCCTAGACACTATCCTCTCTATCACCCTAGAGCTTTCTGGTTTATTATTAAAAGAGATGTCGTTAAGAAACCTTTAATTTGTCTAAATTTACATTTTTCTCATTTATGACAAATTCTATAAGTAAATTATTCCTAATTTACTTATTCCCTAATTTCTCTTTTAATGTAAATTGTCAACATTCATTCTTATGGCCCATTTCCCCCTCTAAATCATGTTTATGCTTTTTGGTATGTAAACTATACCAAATTAAGTGTCACTAACCATGATTTTGCTAAACTTGACAATTACTCCCAACTATGGCCAATTTCAAATTTATGTCAATATGCCAAATTAGCTAGTCCAATTCTGATTTATCTTTCTAATTACAATTCATGCCAAACTAGACTTATCATATTCTAGTTCCCCATTTATGCCAAAACTTAATTTGCATACCAACTACTTATTTTGTGGCCCACTAAACCCTTTTCCATTTATGCCCGACGTATGTAAATTATGCTAACATACTTATCATGCTTAATTTAGCCACCCAATTCTGATTTAATATTCTAATTTCAGTTCATTACCAAAACTAGACTTGTTGTTCTAATTTTCATCAAATTATGCCAATTTCCAAGTTTAGTCAATTTCATGTTTTCCCCAAAACGTATTCCCATCATTCGCATAATCGTGGTTCAACCTAGATTATAAATAAAGCTGGATTCGTGGACAGAAGGGAATGAGCCAAAATGCCATCAAAGAACGGACATAATAATTGGCATAAGATGACAATTCACAGGCATGGCAATATCACGACATGAAAAGGGTTGAATAGTATAGCTTCAAGAACATGGGTAGACCTAACTTAATAGGTAAATTCCCAAGGTCTAAAACCAAGAATAGACAGAGTAGGTTCAAGAACATGGGTAGACCTAACTTAATAGGTAAATTCCCAAGGTCTAAAACCAAGAATAGACCCAATTTTATAGTCACAAAACTTAAGCAACACTTTCCTAGTCAGGGATCATAGGTGTTTAGTCACAGTTGTCCTTGTTATGTCATAGGCAATAGTTTATGCTTTTCCTAATCAAAGGCATAGGCTGGTGTTCACAGTCAAGAAAATAATTCTCATAGTCACAGTCACAGTCATAGGCAATATTCATAGTCATAGGCAATGCCCATAGTCATGGGAAATAGTTTAAAGTCATAGGCATATGGTTTTAAGGTCCATAATTTCATAGTCACGGTCTTATTTGTCCTCGAAATCATAACAGTTCTTAATTAGGTTCAAGAGTATAGGCACTGATTCGAATAGAGAGAGAGAGATTTGGCATATTCTTTTATTCCTTTAATTTCATGTCACGAACAGAGAAAAACGTTCAAATCTAAAAATAACTGACTTACAGAGATTTGATTAGAACAGAAAGATAGGATTCGTAGAAAAACAGTTGTTGAAGTCGTTTGATCCTCCTCTTGAATCCTAGCATGACTTGAACCTCTTCTTGAAAATCTTTTAGCAGCATTTCCTCGTCTTGGCTTATTTTATATATATTATTATTTATATATTTTCTCATAGGCAGCATAAGGATAGAAAAGAATTGTGAATAGGGAAGAAGACTAGGGCTATTTATATAGTGTAGAAGTCAACGAACCTGGTCAGAATGGCGTCCGGATACAGAGAAACAAATCAGGTTCAGAAAGCTGGAAAAAGCAGGGGGGTCGACCCCCAGGTCGACTACCCAGTCGACCTGGGTGCCTTGGGTGGGAAAATTCCCGCCCAGCCCAACCTGGGTCCGATTTGAATTTTGAACTTGACCTGTTTTGAAATTTAAACTTCGCTGAATCTTCCGGAGGCCACATCTTCCTCACACGGACTCCGATTTACGCAAACTCGGACTCATTTTCATGCAGAATTCCGAGACGAACGCAATGACGTAGCCCATTTCCCTTGATTCTGAGTTTAAATTATAATTCTGCCTTGATTTGTGAATCTTAGCTTTACAGAATTACGGGGTGTTACATTCTCCCCTACTTAAAAGGATTTCGTCCCCGAAATCTTCAAGTTAGGAAGAATGTGTCCTACCATCCAATCACCCATATACTCAACCATTCACTCACAGGCATCCATTGTCCTTAAAAGATTTCTAATGCTTTCATGTTCATATGCATAGTGTGTGTATATGTCTTTATCTACTGTAAAATCAGGCGGTCTACTGATTCAGTCGACCTCCTTAATGTGAGTCATGTCAGTGCCATGCGTCCAACCATGTATGCAAGCATCCCTAGTTATGTAAATACTATATGCGTGCACGGCCATTCATCCATATGCAACACCCATATGACAACATATCAAGTTCAATTTACAAACAAATACGTATCTGTAAATGCAATATGAAAGCGTCTGAACTGATCTAGTGCCTAATACGTATGCATATGCATTCACAAGCAACCATTAGCAACCACTTGCAACCATCAACCATAACATGTTTCAAATACATGTTTACATCCATTGGCTTCTACCTAAGGATCGAAGATACGACCTAGGTGATATACTTTGGAAAGAGAGAAACAATTATGCGTAAAGCTCCTAAAATAAAGAAATCAAGGATGCACCCTCAAGGAAAAGGGTATGATGCTAGTATCTAGCCTTCTTGAGCTTTACTCCACTGTATCTTAACTAATTTAACTTCACGATTGTGAAGTTCTGGATCTCCATTTCCAAAATAAACAGATGTAAATCACAGTACCAAGTATATGTACTAAGATGATTAGAGGTTTCCCTCTTATCCGCCATGCCATAACTATAAGAGTCGAAAGGTCACTACGTGCTCTTTGGAGTGCCTGCCACAACTATTCATCTCTCACGCAAACCATCCAAACCGAACTCGACATTCCTCAAGTACAAGCCCCAAAGGCCTAAACAAATATCAGACAAGCACCCAAGGAATATCTCCCCCTAATTTAGACGATCTACGTTAGATGATATAAGCAAACTCGATAGCTATTCTCAAATCCCTACTAACCAAAAATAAACTGGTCGGACCACCCAATGGATTTGAGACTCTAGTGGGATCTTTCTATTATACAAGTACTATGGTGCAGAGACTCAAATATGGAAGTGGATATGAACAAATGAGAAGCGCTAGAACCTAAGGAAATATTACGAACATCAAAACTAGACTCTTCCAATAGAACCTCACTACCCTTCTCCTAGGTACGCTTGGTGGCGAAAGCATGTGCTTGTCCTTCTGAAAATCTCGTCCTCGTTCTTGCCCGTGTCCTTAAGTATATGCCCTATCATACCCTAGTAAAGATACTTCCTCTTGTCTTAGGTTTTATATTTTCTTCCTCCTTCGTGTGCTAAGTCTACATCCATGTATTCCTCATCCTAGGGTTATGCTCCTTAGCCAAACTCCTCATCCCCTTCCGTGTGTAGTCATGTTGACAAATCTCTCGAAAACTGCCTCCATCGTCCGGAAAACCCTATAAGCTTCGAAAGAAAACTGCCCGTAGATGAAACAACTACGGCTATGGATGGAAGCCGGGCACTACTTTGCCCTTCGATGAGGTTACCTCCCAGAAAGCCAGGAGCCTCAGAGACTCAAGAAAGAAGGAGGCAAGAAGATAGTGCGTATGGCTTTGGGGAATATGTCTTTAAAACAAATCTTTTCTCTTGAAAATGCTTCTTTAAAAATCGTTTTGAAAATAATTTTTCAAATCCTTTATCTGATATGGTAACCTTCAGCTCTGATACCACGTGTAACACCCCACATCCGTTAGTGTCACTCACAAAGGAAATTCACTAAGTTCTGTGGAGTATTTAGGGTAAAAGATGCAGATAAATTACAAGACAGACAGAAATTAAACAGCGGAAAATAAAACTTTTCTTTATTGATAAAATAGTTTGTACAATGGTTTCTTTACAATATCAGAGTATCATCTGTCTTACAAAATAAAGAAGCATAAAAACAACATTTATATTCCCCGATTTTAGCAAGAGCCAGCCATAGCATCTGAAAAGAGAATCCAAGCAAACTTCGACAAATCTTCAAGCGGGGAAAGAGTGGCAGTCCAACTTAACCTGAGCTAAACTATTCCCTCCTTTACTACCTGGGGAGGGGGGACGGAAGAAAAGAAGACGAAAGAAAAACAGAGTCAGACATAAAGCCTGAGTAAGTTCAGTAACTTCTAGCATGTAAACATGGAAAAACAAAATGACATGAATTAACTGAATACAAGATTACACCATGACGATAGGGTCAACAAGATTAGACAAGGTAGACACAAGGTATGCTAAGATAAGATAAACTAGATACGCTCTAATACTTTCGCCGCTTCACTATTTCATTGTTATACTGGTTTTTATATCTCTGCACCGCCTAACTAGTGTCCCAACTAGTAACGATACGTGATCCCAATCCCTGTATTTTCCATTGCCTTCCGGCATACATTCATTATTTATTACCTAGATAAAATCTAGGGTTTTCTATCAAGTGCTTTCTAGATTTAACTACAGTTTACGCTATCTGCTGAACGCTTCTCGGATTCAGGATTTATGCCACCTAGTCCAACTAGGGATTATGCTACCTGTCGAACGATGCCCCCAAGTCTAGGACACACTACGTAGAGTGGAATATGTTCCTATACTTCCCCACGAATGTATCGCGAATCGTTATCGCTTGTCTAGATGCACATGTCCTGTAATGTGCGGTCCGAGTCCTGTGACAGGGCAAATCAAGGAATACAGAACTCGGTTGGGAGCTTTCAGATATCTGCCGATGTAGATGCTAAGGTCTGTTTTTATTCCAGTGGCTATGGTCCCACTTGACCCCTCCCTCAACTAATGAAAGGCACACCTTGTAAAATGAGAACTATACGCCGGCCCCCAGTGCCCCTCTATCCTATGGCCATCCTCACCCATAACTAGATAACAAGTATATGGTCTTTTGGAGTTCTCCGCCTTTCCGCTTCACGTATCTCGATTGACTCAAGATGGATGGTAGACGACGAGTTGCTATCATAGGGCTACCGTTTTCTCACCGAATCACGTCGGTCCATCCTGGTCTTTAGGTTGCCATGTATTGCAACCAAGGCATACCCCTGGTTCTTCTACGCAGACCTTAACCTGTGTGAGCCCAGGAGGATTATCTAAAACCTCACAAAGGGATACCAAGAGTACCCTCACGTTCCCTCGAAGCCTCGGGCTTCGTAATCCCAATTCGTTGGAGCCTTCTTTCTACTCAGACGGACATTCGCTCCTTCCCGTGTTATACTAAGAATTACTACTTAGTTTTACTAACTAAGATTTACCACTTAGTTTCCAGAATCGTTGTTTTCTTAACTAAGGTTTACTACTTAGTTCCCTTTCCCGTCAATTTGGATTGGTTAAGTGTCATTAGTCAATTCAAGCCAACTTAACCCTCTTCATTCATCCTATTATACTGGTTAAGTGTTATCAGTAATTCATGTTGACTTAACCCCACCGCAAACCAAGTTATATTGGTTAAGTATTTCTTATTACTTAACCCTACCCATTCACCCTGTATTGGTTAAGTGTTCCTTTTTAACTTAACCTTGTCTGTCTGTCTTAACTAACAAGTTATTAATGGTTAAGTATTACCCCTTCATGTTTAGACTTAACCCTATTCTTTTATCACAATCTGATGGTTAAGTGTTCAAGTTTACTTAACCCTACGGTCTATCCCAGATAACATATCAAATTGGCTAAGTGTATTTACTTAACCCCAACCTCTAGTCTAGTTAACATGTTAATTTGGCTAAGTGTATCGACTTTACTTAACCCCACCTTCTAGTCTAGTTAACATGTTAGTTTGGCTAAGTGTTTTCTTAGTTACTTAACCCCTACAAATCTGGTCTTGTTACCATAAGTTTGGTTAAGTGTCCCTATGGACTTAGCCCTCCCATTCTAGCTCGACTGTGTTAAGTTGGTTAAGTGTTCCTATAGACTTAACCCTCCCATTCTAGCTTAACTGTGTCTGTATGAACCTAACCCCACCCATCAGTTTAGTTATCATGTTGAACAGGTTAAGTGTCTTAGTTAACTTAACCCTACCATTCTTGTTCTAGCTTTAACTAAATTAATTAAAGCCGCTACCACACACATTAGACAGGTATTGTTGCGACTACTGGATGTGTCGGTTGGTTCCGGGCAGGTTTACATCGCAACTCAGTCTAACCTCGGGCTAGGCATATTTTTGTTTTCTATGTTCAAAGGGTTTCAATTTAATTTCAAATCAAGTTTTGAAAGTAACCATCCCGTTCGTCGGATCAGTTAGGGATAGCCATGGAGAGCAGAAACTTGTATTTTCCAAACCTAAGCCTAGACACTATCCTCTCTGTCACCCTAGAACTTTCTGGTTTATTATTAAAAGAGATGTCGTTAAGAAACCTTTAATTTGTCTAAATTTACATTTTCTCATTTATGACAAATTCTATAAGTAAATTATTCCTAATTTACTTATTCCCTAATTTTTCTTTTAATGTAAATTGTCAACATTCATTCTTATGGCCCATTTCCCCCTCTAAATCATGTTTATGCTTTTTGGTATGTAAACTATACCAAATTAAGTGTCACTAACCATGATTTTGCTAAACCTGACAATTACTCCCAACTATGGCCAGTTTCAAATTTATGTCAATATGCCAAATTAGCTAATCCAATTCTGATTTAACTTTCTAATTACAATTCATGCCAAACTAGACTTATCATATTCTAGTTCCCCGTTTATGCCAAAACTTAATTTGCATACCAACTACTTATTTTGTGGCCCACTAAACCCTTTTCCATTTACGCCCGACATATGTAAATTATGCTAACATACTTATCATGCTTAATTTAGCCACCCAATTCTGATTTAATATTCTAATTTCAGTTCATTACCAAAACTAGACTTGTTCTAATTTTCATCAAATTATGCTAATTTCCAAGTTAATCAATTTCATGTTTTCCCTAAAACGTATTCCCATCGTTCGCATAATCGTGGTTCAACCTAGATTATAAATAAAGATGGATTCGTGGACAGAAGGGAATGAGCCAAAATGCCATCAAAGAACGGACATAATAATTGGCATAAGATGACAATTCACAGGCATGGCAATATCACGACATGAAAAGGGTTGAATAGTATAGCTTCAAGAACATGGGTAGACCTAACTTAATAGGTAAATTCCCAAGGTCTAAAACCAAGAATAGACAGAGTAGGTTCAAGAACATGGGTAGACCTAACTTAATAGGTAAATTCCCAAGGTCTAAAACCAAGAATAGACCCAATTTCATAGTCACAAAACTTAAGCAACACTTTCCTAGTCAGGGATCATAGGTGTTTAGTCACAGTTGTCCTTGTTATGTCATAGGCAATAGTTTATGCTTTTCCTAATCAAAGGCATAGGCTGGTGTTCACAGTTAAGAAAATAATTCTCATAGTCACAGTCACAGTCATAGGCAATATTCATAGTCATAGGCAATGCCCATAGTCATAGGCAATAGTTTATAGTCATAGGCATATGGTTTTAAAATCCATAATTTCATAGTCACGGTCTTATTTGTCCTCGAAATCATAACAGTTCTTAATTAGGTTCAAGAGTATAGGCACTGATTCGAATAGAGAGAGAGAAATTTGGCATATTCTTTTATTCCTTTAATTTCATGTCACGAACAGAGAAAAACGTTCAAATCTAAAAATAACTGACTTACAGAGATTAGATTAGAACAGAAAGATAGGATTTGTAGAAAAACAGTTGTTGAAGTCGTTTGATCCTCCTCTTGAATCCTAGCTTGACTTGAACCTCTTCTTTAAAATCTTTTAGCAGCATTTCCTCGTCTTGGTTTATATTATATAAATTATTATTTATATATTTTCTCAGAGGCAGCATAAGGATAGAAAAGAATTGTGAATAGAGAAGAAGACTAGGGCTGTTTATATAGTGTAGAAGTCAACGAACCTGGTCAGAATGGCGTCCGGATACAGAGAAACGAATCAGGTTCAGAAATTTGGAAAAAGCAGAGGGGTCGACCCCCAGGTCGACTACCCAGTCGACCTGGGTGACCCAGGTCGACTACCCAGTCGACCTGGGTGGCCCAGTTCGACTACCCAGTCGACCTGGGTTGCCTTGGGCGGGAAAAATTCCCGCCCAGCCCAATCTGGGTCCGATTTGAATTTTGAACTTGACCTGTTTTGAAATTTGAACTTCGCTGAATCTTCCGGAGGCCATATCTTCCTCATACAGACTCCGATTTACGCAAACGCGGACTCGTTTTCAAGCAGAATTCCGAGACGAACGCAATGGCGTAGCCCGTTTCCCTTGATTCTGATTTTAAATTATAATTCTGCCTTGATTTGTGAATCTTTGCGTTACAGAATTACGGGGTGTTACATTCTCCCCCACTTAAAAGGATTTCGTCCCCGAAATCTTCAAGTTAGGAAGAATGTGTCCTACCATCCAATCACCCATATACTCAACCATTCACTCACAGGCATCCATTGTCCTTAAAAGATTTCTAATGCTTTCATGTTCATATGCATAGTGTGTGTATATGTCTTTATTTACTGTAAAATCAGGCGGTCTACTGATTCAGTCGACCTCCTTAATGCGAGTCATGTCAGTGCCATGCGTCCAACCATGTATGCAAGCATCCCTAGTTATGTAAATACTATATGCGTGCACGGCCATTCATCCATATGCAACACCCATATGATAACATATCAAGTTCAATTTACAAACAAATACATATCTGTAAATGCAATATGAAAGCGTCTGAACTGATCTAGTGCCTAATACGTATGCATATGCATTCACAAGCAACCATTAGCAACCACTTGCAACCATCAACCATAACATGTTTCAAATACATGTTTACATCCATTGGCTTCTACCTAAGGATCGAAGATACGACCTAGGTGATATACTTTGGAAAGAGAGAAACAATTATGCGTAAAGCTCCTAAAATAAAGAAATCAAGGATGCACCTTTAAGGAAAAGGGTATGATGCTAGTATCTAGCCTTCTTGAGCTTTACTCCACTATATCTTAACTAATTTAACTTCACGGTTGTGAAGTTCCCAATCTCCATTTCCAAAATAAACAGATGTCAATCAAGGTACCAAGTATATGTACTAAGATGATTAGAGGTTTCCCTCTTATCCGCCATGCCATAACTATAAGAGTCGAAAGGTCACTACGTGCTCTTTGGAGTGCCTGCCACAACTACTCATCTCTCACGCAAACCATCCAAACCGAACTCGACATTCCTCAAGTACAAGCCCCAAAGGCCTAAACCAATATCAGACAAGCACCCAAGGAATATCTCCCCCGAATTTAGACGATCTACGTGAGATGATATAAGCAAACTCGATAGCTATTCTCAAATCCCTACTAACCAAAAATAAACTGGTCGGACCACCAAATGGATTTGAGACTCTAGTGGGATCTTTCTATTAAACAAGTACTATGGTGCAGAGACTCAACTATGGAAGTGTATATGAACAAATGAGAAGAGCTAGAACCTAAGGAAATAGTACGAACAGCAAAACTAGACTCTTCCAACAGAACCTCACTACCCTTCTCCTAGGTACGCTTGGTGGCGAAAGCATGTACTTGTCCTTCTGAAAATCTCGTCCTCGTTCTTGCCCTTGTCCTTAAGTATATGCCCTATCATACCCTAGTAAAGATACTTCCTCTTGTCTTAGGTTTTATATTTTCTTCCTCCTTCGTGTGCTAAGTCTACATCCATGAATTCCTCATCCTAGGGTTATGCTCCTTAGCCAAACTCCTCATCCCCTTCCGTGTGTGGTCATGTTGACAAATCTCTCGAAAACTGCCTCCATCGTCCGGAAAACCCTATAAGCTTCGAAAGAAAACTGCCCGTAGATGAAACAACTACGGCTATGGATGGAAGTCGGGCACTACTTTGCCCTTCGATGAGGTTACCTCCCAGAAAGCCAGGAGCCCCAGAGACTCAAGAAAGAAGAAAAGAAGATAGTGCGTATGGCTTTGGGGAATATGTCTTTAAAACAAATCTTTTCTCTTGAAAATGCTTCTTTAAAAATCATTTTGAAAATAATTTTTCAAATCCTTTATCTGATCTGGTAACCTTCAGCTCTGATACCACGTGTAACACCCCACTTCTGTTACTGTCACTCACAAAGGGAATGCACTAAGTTCTGTGGAGCATTTAGGGTAAAAGATGCAGATAAATTACAAGACAGACAGAAATTAAACAGCAGAAATTAAAACTTTTCTTTATTGATAAAATAGTTTGTACAATGGTTTCTTTACAATATCAGAGTATCATCTGTCTTACAAAATAAAGAAGCATAAAAACAACATTTATATTCCCCGATTTTAGCAAGAGCCAGCCATAGCATCTGAAAAGAGAATCCAAGCAAACTTCGACAAATCTTCAAGCTGGGTAAGAGTGGCAGTCCAACTTAACCTGAGCTAAACTGTTCCCTCCTTTACTACTGGGGGGGGGGGGGACGGAAGAAAAGAAGACGAAAGAAAAACAGAGTCAGACATAAAGCCTGAGTAAGTTCAGTAACTTCTAGCATGTGAACATGGAAAAACAAAACGACATGAATTAACTGAATACAAGATTACACCATGACGATAGGGTCAACAAGATTAGACAAGGTAGTCACAAGGTATGCTAAGATAAGATAAACTAGATACGCTCTAATACTTTCGCCGCTTCACTATTTCATTGTTATACTGGTTTCTATATCTCTGCACCGCCTAACTAGTGTCCCAACTAGTAACGATACGTGATCCCAATCCCTGTGTTTTCCATTGCCTTCCGGCATACATTCATTATTTATTACCTAGATAAAATCTAGGGTTTTCTATCAAGTGCTTTCTAGATTTAACTAGAGTTTACGCTATCTGCTGAACGCTTCTCGGATTCAGGATTTATTCCACCTAGTCCAACTACGGACTATGCTACCTATCGAACGATGCCCCCAAGTCTAGGACACACTACCTAGAGTGGTATATGTTCCTATACTTCCCCACGCATGTATCGCGAATCGTTATCGCTTGTCTAGATGCACATGTCCTGTAATGTGCAGTCCGAGTCCTGTGACAGGGCAAATCAAGGAATACAGAACTCGGTTGGGAGCTTTCAGATATCTGCCGATGCAGATGCTAAGGTCTGTTTTTATTCCAGTGGCTATGGTCCCACTTGACCCCTCCCTCAACTAATGAAAGGCACACCTTGTAAAATGAGAACTATACGCCGGCCCCCGGTGCCCCTCTATCCTATGGCCATCCTAACCCATAACTAGATAGCAAGTATATGGTCTTTTGGAGTTCTCCGCCTTTCCGCTTCACGTATCTCGATTGACTCAAGATGGATGGTAGACGACGAGTTGCTATCACAGGGCTACCGTTTTATCGCCGAATCACGCCGGTCCATCCTATTCTTTAGGTTGCCATGTATTGCAACCAAGGCATACCCCTGGTTCTTCTACGCAGAACTTAACCTGTGTGAGCCCAGGAGGATCATCTACAGCCTCACATAGGGATACCAAGAGTACCCTCACGTCCCCTCGAAGCCTCGGGCTTCGTAATCCCAATTCGTTGGAGCCTTCTTTCTACTCAGACGGACATTCGCTCCTTCCCGTGTTATACTAAGAATTACTACTTAGTTTTACTAACTAAGATTTACCACTTAGTTTCCAGAATCGTTGTTTTCTTAACTAAGGTTTACTACTTAGTTCCCTTTCCCGTCAATTTGGATTGGTTAAGTGTCATTAGTCAATTCAAGCCAACTTAACCCTCTTCATTCATCCTATTATACTGGTTAAGTGTTATCAGTAATTCATGTTGACTTAACCCCACCGCAAACCAAGTTATATTGGTTAAGTATTTCTTATTACTTAACCCTACCCATTCACCTTGTATTGGTTAAGTGTTCCTTTTTAACTTAACCTTGCCCATCTGTCTTAACTAACATGTTATTAATGGTTAAGTATTATCCCTTCATGTTTAGACTTAACTCTATTCTTTTATCACAATCTGATGGTTAAGTGTTCAAGTTTACTTAACCCTACGGTCTAGCCTAGATAACATATCAAATTGGCTAAGTGTATTTACTTAACCCCAACCTCTAGTCTAGTTAACATGTTAGTTTTGCAAAGTGTATCAACTTTACTTAACCCCACCTTCTAGTCTAGTTAACATGTTAGTTTGGCTAAGTGTTTTCTTAGTTACTTAACCCCTACAAATCTGGTCTTGTTACCATAAGTTTGGTTAAGTGTCCCTATGGACTTAGCCCTCCCATTCTAGCTCGAATGTGTTTAGTTGGTTAAGTGTTCCTATAGACTTAACCCTCCCATTCTAGCTTAACTGTGTCTATATGAACCTAACCCCACCCATCAGTTTAGTTATCATGTTGAACTGGTTAAGTATCTTAGTTAACTTAACCCTACTATTCTTGTTTTAGCTTTGACTAAATAAATTAAAGCCGCTACCACTCACATTAGACAGGTATTGTTGCGACTACTGGATGTGTCGGTTGGTTCCGGGCAGGTTTACATCTCAACTCAGTCTAACCTCGGGCTAGGCATATTTGTGTTTTCTAAGTTCAAAGGGTTTCAATTTAATTTCAAATCAAGTTTTGAAAGTAACCATCCCATTCGTCGGATCAGTTAGGGATAGCCAGGGAGAGCAGGAAACTTGTATTTTCCAAACCCAAGCCTAGACACTATCCTCTCTATCACCCTAGAACTTTCTGATTTATTATTAAAAGAGATGTCGTTAAGAAACCTTTAATTTGTCTATATTTACATTTTCTCATTTATGACAAATTCTATAAGTAAATTATTCCTAATTTACTTATTCCCTAATTTCTCTTTTAATGTAAAATGTCAACATTCATTCTTATGGCCCGTTTCCCCCTCTAAATCATGTTTATGCTTTTTGGTATGTAAACCATACCAAATTAAGTGTCACTAACCATGATTTTGCTAAACCTGACAATTACTCCAAACTATGGCCAGTTTCAAATTTATGTCAATATGCCAAATTAGCTAATCCAATTCTGATTTAACTTTCTAATTACAATTCATGCCAAACTAGACTTATCATATTCTAGTTCCCCGTTTATGCCAAAACTTAATTTGCATACCAACTACTTCTTTTGTGGCCCACTAAACCCTTTTCCATTTACGCCCGACGTATGTAAATTATGCTAACA
Source organism: Allium sativum (assembly GCA_030737875.1). Taxonomy (NCBI): domain Eukaryota; kingdom Viridiplantae; phylum Streptophyta; class Magnoliopsida; order Asparagales; family Amaryllidaceae; genus Allium; species Allium sativum. The sequence goes on from CM060913.1 coordinate 576,856,874, forward strand.
TACTTATCATGCTTAATTTAGCCACCCAATTCTGATTTAATATTCTAATTTCAGTTCATTACCAAAACTAGACTAGTTGTTCTAATTTTCATCAAATTATGATAATTTCCAAGTTTAGTCAATTTCATGTTTTCCCCAAAACGTATTCCCATCGTTCGCATAATCGTGGTTCAACCTAGATTATAAATAAAGCTGGATTCGTGGACAGAAGGGAATGAGCCAAAATGCCATCAAAGAACGGACATAATAATTGGCATAAGATGACAATTCACAGGCATGGCAATATCACGACATGAAAAGGGTTGAATAGTATAGCTTCAAGAACATGGGTAGACCTAACTTAATAGGTAAATTCCCAAGGTCTAAAACCAAGAATAGACAGAGTAGGTTCAAGAACATGGGTAGACCTAACTTAATAGGTAAATTCCCAAGGTCTAAAACCAAGAATAGACCCAATTTCATAGTCACAAAACTTAAGCAACACTTTCCTAGTCAGGGATCATAGGTGTTTAGTCACAGTTGTCCTTGTTATGTCATAGGCAATAGTTTATGCTTTTCCTAATCAAAGGCATAGGCTGGTGTTCACAGTTAAGAAAATAATTCTCATAGTCACAGTCATAGTCATAGGCAATATTCATAGTCATAGGCAATGCCCATAGTCATATGCATTTGTTTATAGTCAAAGGCATAAGGTTTTAATGTCCATAATTTCATAGTCACGGTCTTATTTTCCTCGAAATCATAACAGTTCTTAATTAGGTTCAAGAGTATAGGCACTGATTCGAATAGAGAGAGAGAGAGATTTGGCATATTCTTTTATTCCTTTAATTTCATGTCACGAACAGAGAAAAACGTTCAAATCTAAAAATAACTGACTTACAGAGATTAGATTAGAACAGAATGATAGGATTCGTAGAAAAACAGTTGTTGAAGTCGTTTGATCCTCCTCTTGAATCCTAGCTTTACTTGAACCTCTTCTTTAAAATCTTTTAGCAGCATTTCCTCGTCTTGGTTTATTTTATATATATTATTATTTATATATTTTCTCAGAGGCAGCATAAGGATAGAAAAGAATTGTGAATAGAGAAGAAGACTAGGGCTGTTTATATAGTGTAGAAGTCAACGAACCTGGTCAGAATGGCATCCGGATACAGAGAAATGAATCAGGTTCAGAAAGCTGGAAAAAGCAGGGGGGTCGACCCCCAGGTCGACTACCCAGTCGACCTGGGTGACCTAGGTCGTCTACCCAGTCGACCTGGGTGCCCCAGGTCGACTACCCAGTTGACCTGGGTGTCTTGGGCGGGAAAATTCTCGCCCAGCCCAATCTGGGTCCGATTTGAATTTTGAATTTGACCTGTTTTGAAATTTGAACTTCGCTGAATCTTCCGGAGGCCATATCTTCCTCATACGGACTCCGATTCACGCAAACTCGGACTCGTTTTCATGCAGAATTCCGAGACGAACACAATAGCGCAGCCCGTTTCCCTTGATTCTGATTTTAAATTATAATTCTGCCTTGATTTGTGAATCTTAGCGTTACAGAATTACGGGGTGTTACATTCTCCCCCACTTAAAAGGATTTCGTCCCCGAAATCTTCAAGTTAGGAAGAATGTGTCCTACCATCCAATCACCCATATACTCAACAATTCACTCACAGGCATCCATTGTCCTTAAAAGATTTCTAATGCTTTCATGTTATAATGCATAGTGTGTGTATATGTCTTTATCTTCTGTAAAATCAGGCGGTCTGCTGATTCAGTCGACCTCCTTAATGCGAGTCATGTCAGTGCCATGCGTCCAACCATGTATGCAAGCATCCCTAGTTATGTAAATACTATATGCGTGCACGACCATTCATCCATATGCAACACCCATATGATAACATATCAAGTTCAATTTACAAACAAATACATATCTTTAAATGCAATATGAAAGCGTCTGAACTGATCTAGTGCCTAATACGTATGCATATGCATTCACAAGCAACCATTAGCAACCACTTGCAACCATCAACCATAACATGTTTCAAATACATGTTTACATCCATTGGCTTCTACCTAAGGATCGAAGATACGACCTAGGTGATATACTTTGGAAAGAGAGAAACAATTATGCATAAAGCTCCTAAAATAAAGAAATCAAGGATGCACCCTCAAGGAAAAGGGTATGATGCTAGTATCTAGCCTTCTTGAGCTTTACTCCACTGTATCTTAACTAATTTAACTTCACGATTGTGAAGTTCCGGATCTCCATTTCCAAAATAAACAGATGTCAATCACGGTACCAAGTATATGTACTAAGATGATTAGAGGTTTCCCTCTTATCCGCCATGCCATAACTATAAGAGTCGAAAGGTCACTACGTGCTCTTTGGAGTGCCTACCACAACTATTCATCTCTCACGCAAACCATCCAAACCGAACTCGACATTCCTCAAGTACAAGCCCCAAAGGCCTAAACCAATATCAGACAAGCACCCAAGGAATATCTCCCCCGAATTTAGACGATCTACGTGAGATGATATAAGCAAACTCGATTGCTATTCTCAAATCCCTACTAACCAAAAATAAACTGGTCGGACCACCAAATGGATTTGAGACTCTAGTGGGATCTTTCTATTGTACAAGTACTATGGTGCAGAGACTCAACTATGGAAGTGGATATGAACAATTGAGAAGCGTTAGAACCTAAGGAAATAGTATGAACAGCAAAACAAGACTCTTCCAATAGAACCTCACTACCCTTCTCCTAGGTACGCTTGGTGGCGAAAGCATGTACTTGTCCTTCTGAAAATCTCGTCCTCGTTCTTGCCCTTGTCCTTAAGTATATGCCCTATCATACCCTAGTAAAGATACTTCCTCTTGTCTTAGGTTTTATATTTTCTTCCTCCTTCGTGTGCTAAGTCTACGTCCATGAATTCCTCATCCTAGGGTTATGCTCCTTAGCCAAACTCCTCATCCCCTTCCGTGTGTAGTCATGTTGACAAATCTCTCGAAACCTGCCTCCATCGTCCGGAAAACCCTATAAGCTTCGAAAGAAAACTGCCCGTAGATGAAACAACTACGGCTATGGATGGAAGCCGGGCACTACTTTGCCCTTCGAGGAGGTTACCTCCCAGAAAGCCAGGAGCCCCAGAGACTCAAGAAAGAAGGAGACAAGAAGATAGTGCGTATGGCTTTGGGGAATATGTCTTTAAAACAAATCTTTTCTATTGAAAATGCTTCTTTAAAAATTGTTTTGAAAATAATTTTTCAAATCCTTTATCTGATCTGGTAACCTTCAGCTCTGATACCACGTGTAACACCCCACATCCGTTAGTGTCACTCACAATGGGAATGCACTTAGTTCTGTGGAGCATTTAGGGTAAAAGATGCAGATAAATTACAAGACAGACAGAAATTAAACAGCGGAAAATAAAACTTTGCTTTATTGATAAAATAGTTTGTACAATGGTTTCTTTACAATATCAGAGTATCATCTGTCTTACAAAATAAAGAAGCATAAAAACAACATTTATATTCCCCGATTTTAGCAAGAGCCAGCCATAGCATCTGAAAAGAGAATCCAAGCAAACTTCGACAAATCTTCAAGCTGGGAAAGAGTGGCAGTCCAACTTACCCTGAGCTAAACTATTCCCTCCTTTACTACCTGGGGAGGGGGGGGGAACGGAAGAAAAGAAAACGAAAGAAAAACAGAGTCAGACATAAAGCCTGAGTGAGTTCAGTAACTTCTAGCATGTGAACATGGAAAAACAAAACGACATGAATTAACTGAATACAAGATTACACCATGACGATAGGGTCAACAAGATTAGACAAGTTAGTCACAAGATATGCTAAGATAAGATAAACTGGATACGCTCTAATACTTTCGCCGCTTCACTATTTCCTTGTTATACTGGTTTCTATATCTCTGCACCGCCTAACTAGTGTCCCAACTAGTAACGATACGTGATCCCAATCCCTGTATTTTCCATTGCCTTCCGGCATACATTCATTATTTATTACCTAGATAAATTATAGGGTTTTCTATCAAGTGCTTTCTAGATTTAACTAGAGTCTACGCTATCTGCTGAACGCTTCTCGGATTCAGGATTTATGCCACCTAGTCCAACTAGGGATTATGCTACCTATCGAACGATGCCCCCAAGTCTAGGACACACTACCTAGAGTGGTATATGTTCCTATACTTCCCCACGCATGTATCACGAATCGTTATCGCTTGTCTAGATGCACATGTCATGTAATGTGCGGTCCGAGTCCTGTGACAGGGCAAATCAAGGAATACAGAACTCGGTCGGGAGCTTTCAGATATCTGCCGATGCAGATGCTAAGGTCTGTTTTTATTCCAGTGGCTATGGTCCCACTTGACCCCTCCCTCAACTAATGAAAGGCACACCTTGTAAAATGAGAACTATAAGCCGGCCCCCGGTGCCCCTCTATCCTATGGCCATCCTCACCCATAACTAGATAGCAAGTATATGGTATTTTGGAGTTCTCTGCCTTTCTGCTTCACGTATCTCGATTGACTCAAGATGGATGGTAGACGACGAGTTGCTATCACAAGGCTACCATTTTCTCGCCGAATCACGCCGGTCCATCCTGGTCTTTAGGTTGCTATGTATTGCAACCAAGGCATACCCCTGGTTCTTCTACGCAGGCCTTAACCTCTGTGAGCCCAGGAGGATCATCTACAGCCTCACAAAGGGATACCAAGAGTACCCTCACGTCCCCTCGAAGCCTCGGGCTTCGTAATCCCAATTCGTTGGAGCCTTCTTTCTACTCAGACGGGCATTCGCTCCTTCTCGTGTTATACTAAGAATTACTACTAAGTTTTACTAACTAAGATTTACCACTTAGTTTCCAGAATCGTTGTTTTCTTAACTAAGGTTTACTACTTAGTTCCCTTTCCCGTCAATTTGGATTGGTTAAGTGTCATTAGTCAATTCAAGCCAACTTAACCCTCTTCATTCATCCTATTATACTGGTTAAGTGTTATCAGTAATTCATGTTGACTTAACCCCACCGCAAACCAAGTTATATTGGTTAAGTATTTCTTATTACTTAACCCTACCCATTCACCTTGTATTGGTTAAGTGTTCCTTTTTAACTTAACCTTGCCCGTCTGTCTTAACTAACATGTTATTAATGGTTAAGTATTATCCCTTCATGTTTAGACTTAACCCTATTCTTTTATCACAATCTGATGGTTAAGTGTTCAAGTTTACTTAACCCTACGGTCTAGCCCAGATAACATATCAAATTGGCTAAGTGTATTTACTTAACCCCAACCTCTAGTCTAGTTAACATGTAAATTTGGCTAATTGTATCAACTTTACTTAACCCCACCTTCTAGTCTAGTTAACATGTTAGTTTGGCTAAGTGTTTTCTTAGTTACTTAACCCCTACAAATCTGGTCTTGTTACCATAAGTTTGGTTAAGTGTCCCTATGGACTTAGCCCTCCCATTCTAGCTCGACGGTGTTAAGTTGGTTAAGTGTTCCTATAGACTTAACCCTCCCATTCTAGCTTAACTGTGTCTGTATGAACCTAACCCCACCCATCAGTTTAGTTATCATGTTGAACTGGTTGAGTGTCTTAGTTAACTTAACCCTACCATTCTTGTTCTAGCTTTAACTAAATAAATTAAAGCCGCTACCACTCACATTAGACAGGTATTGTTGCGACTACTGGATGTGTCGGTTGGTTCCGGGCAGGTTTACGTCGCAACTCAGTCTAACCTCGGGCTAGGCATATTTGGGTTTTCTAATTTCAAAGGGTTTCAATTTAATTTCAAATCAATTTTTGAAAGTAACCATCCCGTTCGTCGGATCAGTTAGGGATAGCCAGGGAGAGCAGGAAACTGTATTTTCCAAACCCAAGCCTAGACACTATCCTCTCTGTCACCCTAGAACTTTCTGGTTTATTATTAAAAGTGATGTCGTTAAGAAACCTTTAATTTGTCTAAATTTACATTTTCTCATTTTTGACAAATTCTATAAGTAAATTATTCCTAATTTACTTATTCCCTAATTTCTCTTTTAATGTAAATTGTCAACATTCATTCTTATGGCCCATTTCCCCCTCTAAATCATGTTTATGCTTTTTGGTATGTAAACTATACCAAATTAAGTGTCACTAACCATGATTTTGCTAAACCTGACAATTACTCCCAACTATGGCCAATTTCAAATTTATGTCAATATGCCAAATTAGCTAATCCAATTTTGATTTGACTTTCTAATTACAATTCATGCCAAACTAGACTTATCATATTCTAGTTCCCCGTTTATGCCAAAACTTAATTTGCATACCAACTACTTATTTTGTGGCCCACTAAACCCTTTTCCATTTACGCCCAACGTATGTAAATTATGCTAACATACTTATCTTGCTTAATTTAGCCACCCAATTCTGATTTAATATTCTAATTTCAGTTCATTACCAAAACTAGACTTGTTGCTCTAATTTTCATCAAATTATGCCAATTTCCAAGTTTAGTCAATTTCATGTTTTCCCCAAAACGTATTCCCATCGTTCGCATAATCGTGGTTCAACCTAGATTATAAATAAAGCTGGATTCGTGGACAGAAGGGAATGAGCCAAAATGCCATCAAAGAACGGACATAATAATTGGCATAAGATGACAATTCACAGGCATGGCAATATCAAGACATGAACAGGGTTGAATAGTATAGCTTCAAGAACATGGGTAGACCTAACTTAATAGGTAAATTCCCAAGGTCTAAAACCAAGAATAGACAGAGTAGGTTCAAGAACATGGGTAGACCTAACTTAATAGGTAAATTCCCAAGGTCTAAAACCAAGAATAGACCCAATTTCATAGTCACAAAACTTAAGCAACACTTTCCTAGTCAGGGATCATAGGTGTTTAGTCACAGTTGTCCTTGTTATGTCATAGGCAATAGTTTATGCTTTTCCTAATCAAAGGCATAGGCTGGTGTTCACAGTCAAGAAAATAATTCTCATAGTCATAGTCACAGTCATATGCAATATTCATAGTCATAGGCAATGCCCATAGTCATAGGCAATAGTTTATAGTCATAGGCATATGTTTTTAAGGTCCATAATTTCATAGTCACGGTCTTATTTGTCCTCGAAATCATAACAGTTCTTAATTAGGTTCAAGAGTATAGGCACTGATTCGAATAGAGAGAGAGAGAGAGAGAGAGATTTGGCATATTCTTTTATTCCTTTAATTTCATGTCACGAACAGAGAAAAACGTTCAAATCTAAAAATAACAGACTTACAGAGATTAGATTAGAATAGAAAGATAAGATTCGTAGAAAAACAGTTGTTGAAGTCGTTTGATCCTCCTCTTGAATCCTAGCTTGACTTGAACCTCTTCTTGAAATTCTTTTAGCAGCATTTCCTCGTCTTGGTTTATTTTATATATATTATTATTTATATATTTTCTCAAAGGCAGCATAAGAATAGAAAAGAATTGTGAATAGAGAAGAAGACTAGGGCTGTTTATATAGTGTAGAAGTCAACGAACCTGGTCAGAATGGCGTCCGGATACAGAGAAATGAATCAGGTTCAGAAAGATGGCAAAAAGAGGGGGGTCGACCCCCAGGTCGACTACCCAGTCGACCTGGGTGACCCAGGTCGACTACCCAGTCGACCTGGGTGCCTTGGGCAGGAAAATTCCCGCCCAGCCGAATCATGGTCCGATTTGAATTTTGAACTTGACCTGTTTTGAAATTTGAACTTCGCTGAATCTTCCGGAGGCCATATCTTCCTCATACAGACTCCGATTTACGCAAACTCGGACTCGTTTTCATGCAGAATTCCGAGACGAATGCAATGGCGTAGCTCGTTTCCCTTGATTCTGATTTTAAATTATAATTCTGCCTTGATTTGTGAATCTTAGCGTTACAGAATTACGGGGTGTTACATTTCTTTGATTTGATGGCTCTAATTTCTCCTGGACTAATCTAAAGGCTAGAATTAATCCTAGACATCTATATATACGTCGCTAAACCTAGACCCTAACCTCATAACCCTAAAACTATGGTGTCGTCATGCAATTCATCTACAAGCTAGCGTAGCCTCCTTTATCTTCTCCAAACTAGAAAATTAAATCAAAACTAGTAATCGATTAGACGAACTTCAAATCAAACGTCTACATCAAAGGATAGCTTAACAAATTCAGATATCAAATCCCAGAATACAAGATCCGTCCTTTTTCTGTAAGTTTAGTAATTATTTAGATTTGAACATCTAATAGAAATCATGACTGTAATAATCGTATCTAGAATGATGCACTATTCTGATTCGTGCCTATCCTTTTTCAAATCTGAATTGCTTGTGCCTATGAGACTATTGTGATTGATGTAATGACACCTATCATGCCTATGAGACTGTTGGACTCACATAATAGAACCTGTCATGCCTATGAGATTGTTGTGACTGACATTATAAAACCTATCATGCCTATGAGACTGTTGGATTGACATAATTGAACCTATCACGTCTATGAGACTATTGTGATTTATATGATGGAACCTATCATGTTGTACATCCTATGCCTGTGAGACTATTGTGATTGATATAGTGGGACTTATCATGTTGTACATAAAAATTAGTGATTCTCTTAAGTCCAATTCTATCTGATATTTATACCTATGGTGTGAATTGCTTTGCTTGTCCACACATATTATTAATGTACAACTTTGAAACATGATTCTTGAATTGGGTACATCTTTACATGCCTATTTTTCCTTATGTCAATTCTTATGCTCCTTCTCTATCTTTCCCCCTTTTACTTGCTTTTGTGAATACTAAGTTCATTCGGAACTTAGATTGAATCTCCTTGTACGTGCGATTATAACGCGGGGAAAACTGGGTATAATTTAATTTAGTAAATTTTGGGCATGACAAGAGAATGTGGCATAAACTTGTATTGACTAGACTTATGGAAAATTGACACATAGATTTGGACATGTATGAAAAAAAATGTAAAATTGGCTAAAGATGAACATGCCTAACCCAAGATTAGATTGAGTTGCGATGTAAGACTACCCGGTACCGCCCGGCACATCCAGAGACCGCAACAATATTGATCTAATGTGAGAGGTTAGCGCATTAAGCCCAAAAAACCCCGAGGTTAGATCGAGTTGCGGTGTAAGGCTCCCCGGAACTGCCCATCACATCCAACGACCACAACAATATAGATCTAATGTGAGAGGTTGGTGCTTTAATGAATGAATTAAAGCTAAGGAATAGACAGGCTAAGAATGGTAGGGTTAAGTTAATCAAGGTAACAATTAACCAATACAACATGTTAATTAAACAGATGGGTGGGGTTAGGTAAATTTGAGAAAACTTAACCATTATAACATGTTGATTAGGAAACCCTAGTAATGGGGACCCACTTCAGCAGTAACCCACATAGATGTATCACGGTACCTTGAACTAGGCAGGGTAGGGCACGAATACTGGGCTGATTATAAGAAGTCAAAATAGCGGCGTGTAGTGCAGCAGTGTAGGTTCCCGCGGAGTATGGGCATGCACGTACTACGGAGTGGATAAAGTAGGCACTGGGCATCAATAGTATACACTGTGCATCAAGAATTTGTGTCGGGTTTCCACCATAGGAATTGATACACCCTATGGTGGGACCAGCACATGTATCTACAATCAAGCGGGGCCGAATGACACAAGTAAGAAATGCATGCGAGTAGAAGTCGATCGGGAAAGGGATCACTTTGTTATGAACACATGATGGTAGTTGAAACATTCGTTAGTTGGTGCAGAGAAATGGAAATGAGTGCGATAGTATATTCAGTTTATCTTGTCTTATCTTATGTTATCTTATTTCTATGTTATGGTCCTATATCCAGCTTATTCATGTCATGATCCTTTTACCTGTTTACATGCTGAATAATCACTGGACTTACCAGACTTATGTCTAACCCATTTTCTTTCACCTTCTTTTCTTCCGTACCTCCCCCCAGGTCCGCAATGAGGGAATACTTCAGCTTAATGTAGACCTTTTCCAGCTTGAAGAGAGTAGATGTATTACTTGGATTCTCTCTTCTTAGGCTATGGCTATTGTTATACTTTTATTGGGGATTTATGCTACTTTACTACTGTTTTATGCTTCTTTATGTACTTGGAGTTTTAAATCAAGACAAATGCTTTATTGTAATAATTTAGAAGCTGGGTTTTGAGACAATGCTTGTAATGTTCCACACTATTTATGAAATAATTTCATTTTTCCGCTAATTATATGTCTTTCTTGTAAATTATCTGTGTCTTTTACCTAAAACACTTCACAAAAGTTAATGCATTCCCTTTGCGAGTGACCTTAACGGAGGTGGGGTGTTTCACTTGGTATTAGAGCAATGGTTTACCAGATCAGATAAAAAAAAATTAAAACTATTTTTGAAAAAGAAATTTAAAGAAGCATTTTCAAGAAAAGTGTTGTTTTATTTTAAAGGCATAATCCCCAAAGCCATAGGCACTATCTTTCTATCCTTTGTTTTGAACCTTTTCCTTTTGTTTCAGCATGTCTAGGGATCTTAATCTTCACGAGGGCGTACCGATACCTGGCTGGTTCAGAGGTATCTACAGGCTAGGGCTAATAACGCTGGCCCAGAAGACATTCCTCCTCCCCCAGCTGTAGCCGTTCCTCTTCCTCCTTTGCGTGTGAATGCTTTCTCGAAGATATGTAGAGACTTTCGAGCTATGGGTGGAAAGAACTTTAATGGGACTGAGTCATTTGTGGAAGCAAGAAATTGGCTCAAGGAAACAGAAGATTTGTTTGTTATCTTCGAAGTGGACGATAGGCAGAAGATACAATTGGCTGTATGGTTACTAAAGGACAAAGCCTCTTACTGGTGGGAAGTTACTAATGCTGAGAGAGAAATTGAAACTTGGGAGGATTTCGAAATGAAGTTCCTCTCGCAAGCTGAGCGAATCCTACAGATGGAGAAATTCTTAGCACTAAAACAAGGAAGCCTATCGGTTAAGGAATACGTTAACCAATTCAACTAGCTGGCTAGATTCGGACTGGAGTTGGTAAACACTCCACATAAAAAGGCTCTCCGTTTCGTTAAAGGATTGAATGAGCCATTTCACAGCGTAGCTATGTCCCATATACCTTCGGGTGCGACTTTTGAGAGACTGGTGGACATGGTACTGTTACAGGAGGAAGAAAAGGGTGGCAAGAAAGAGGAAAAGTTGGAAGAAACTCTAGACAAGAAAGTGGGGGGGGGGATCGCAGAATAAGAAGATGGATTCCAATTAGGCAGGAAGAATAACAAACCCCGTGACAAGAGGAAGCGGAAATTTTGTGGCATACCTGGACATCTGATTATGGACTGCAGAAAGAAGAAGAGGAAGATGGGTGGTTGCTTTCAATGCGGCGAGACATGACATATGGCCAAGGATTGCCCAAAAAGGCAAGGGCAATGGTAGAGGACTGGATCTACTTCTGGAGGACAGATTCACTCTCTCATTGCACCTCCATAAGAAAGAGGTAGAAATATTTCTGTTGAGAGTTTAGTTTATCTTTCTGATCATCTAGTTCGTACTCTTTTTTATTCTGGCACATCGCACTCTTTTATATCTACTACTTTAGTTAAATCTCTGCACCTAGATACTAGTATAGTAGAGGATCCCATGGTTGTTTCAAATCCAATTGGGGGCTCGACTTATTTGTCCATGATTTGTTTAGATTTGGAAATTTCTATACTAAGCGTCGGGTTTAGATGTAATGCTTATGTTTTGGGTTTCACGGGCTATGGGATGGTTCTAGGCACGGATTGGTTATCCAGTAATGGTGCCATCCTCGATTGTGAAAAGAGAGTGGTTAGACTTATGACTTGCCTCAGTAACACTCTCGAAATCTCTTGTAATCCTATGAACTTTGTTATGCTTATCTATCTAGAATCTCTTGATGCGTCTGTTGAAAACTTGCAGTCTGTTAGAGTGGTCCGTGAATACTCAGATGTCTTTGAAGAGGTGAAGGGTTTACCTCCGAAGCAAGAGATAGACTTCCGCATATACCTTGTTGATAATGCAAAACCTATTGCTTTAGCCGTTAGACACATGGCTCCAAGGGAAAGGAAAGAGCCCAGCAAGCAAGTTAAATAGTTGCTAGAAAAGGGGTTTATAAAGCGGAGTATTTCTGAATGTGGTGCTCCAGTGGTGTTTGCAACCAAACCGGATGGTTCACTTCGTCTGTGCTTGGACTATAGGGAGCTAAACAAGCTGACCAAGAAGAATAGCCACCCACTTCCTAGAATAGACAACTTGTTCGACCAGCTCGAAGGTGCCTCGGTTTTCTCCCAACTAGATTTGGCCACCGGATTTCATCAGCTAAGAGTGGTTGAAGACAACATAGATAAGACCGCGTTCAGGACCCCGGATGGTTTCTTCGAATGGCTTGTCATGCCTTTCAGCTTGACAAACGCACCCGCCTATTTCGTAGACTTGATGAGTAGAGTGTTCAGAGAGTTCCTTAATAAATTTGTAGTGGTCTTCGTGGATGACATTTTGATTTTCTCAAAAAGTGAGGAAGACCATGCTTTGCATTTAAGGGAAGTCATGGATACTCTTCTGCACATCAGCTAAAAGCAAAATTCTCCAAATGCCATTTTTGGAGAGAAGAAGTAAGGTTTCTTGGACATGTGGTGTCCAAAGAGGGAATAGCTGTGGATCCCGCAAAAGTTGTTGCGGTGCAAGATTGGAAGATCACACGGAATGCAACCGAAGTACGAAGTTTTCTCGGGATAGCGGGCTTTCACAAAAAGTTCATTAAGGACTTTGCGAAGATCTCAGCCCCACTTACTAGGTTGACAAAGAAGAACCTAACTTTTTCCTGGGATTTGGATTGTGATGTTACTTTCCAACGACTGAAAAGAGCTCTGACAACAGCCCTGGTTCTGGCATTGTCTGATGGGAGTAAGATGTTTACAATGTACACAGACGCATGCAGTACAGGGTTGGGTGTTGTCTTGATGCAAGAGGGCAGAGTAGTTCATTATGGAGGAAGGCAGTTGAAGGTACACGAGAAAAACTACCCAACTCATGATTTATAACTAGCTGCCATTGTTTTCGCTCTTAAGTCGTGGCGTCATTACCTACTAGGAGAAAGGTTTGAATTTTTTACTGACCATAAATCATTAAAGTACCTTTTATCACCGAAAGATCTTAACTTAAGACAACAAAGGTGGATGGAGTTTCTTGCCTCATACGATTTTGAGATTGCTTATAACCCTGGCAAGGGCAATGTGGTAGCAGTTGGCTTAAGTAGGAAAAAGCTGACCTTAAGTCCTCTCTTTGTAGAAAGGCAAAGCTTGTAGTACATAGCAAACTTTGACTTTAGACCCTCCTTTGAATTTGTGCCTGGTTTGTTAGCATCGCTAGAGGTGCGACCTACTCTTTTGGACTCAATAGGAACCACGCAACGTGAATACCCTTAGCTAGTTGATGTGGTGGATAAGCTAATTAGAGGCGAGACTTCTAGTCACCTCAATAGATACTCCATCGATGACAAGGGTTGGTTGAGATGGGATGGAAGACTATGCATCCCACAAGCAAGGGATTTGGTGAAAACGGTTCTCGAAGAAGCACACCATTCTAAGTTGACTATACAACCAAGTGGGGACAAGATGTATGAAGACATAAAAAGGGTTTTCTTCTGGAATGGCATAAAGAAGGATGTAGCTGAGTTTGTCTCTAAATGCTTGATATGCCAGCAAGTCAAGGCAGAGCAGAAGAAGCCTGGTGGTCTGCTTCATCCTCTAGAGGTCCCACAGTGGAAATGGGATAGCATTTCGATGGACTTTATTGATGGGTTGCCTAGGTCAAGAAGGGGTAATACTAGTATTTGGGTAATAGTAGACAGGCTCACTAAAAGCGCTCACTTTATATCTGTTAAGAGTAGAAGGACTGCCTCATCGTTAGCATCCATTTATCTTAAAGAGGTAGTTCGACTGCATGGAATACCCTCCAGCATAGTAAGTGATCGAGACCCTATCTTTACGAACGAGTTTTGGAAGAGTTTGCAGGAAGCTGTAGGCACACAGCTATGCTTAAGCACTGCCTATCACCGTCAAACCGACGGTCAGACTGAAATGGTGAATGGAGTATTAGAAGATCTCTTGAGATTGTGCGTTCTTGATTTTGGGGGAACATGGGAGGATCACCTTCCTTTGGTGGATTTCGCCTACAACAAGAGCTACCAAGCCACCATAGGCATGGCACCCTTTGAGGCTTTGTATGGGAGACCTTGCCGATCACCAACTTGTTGGTGGGAGTCTACAGACAAGCTCGTACTTGGGCCTGACATGATCAGAGAAACTTCAGAGAAAGTGGACTTGATACGAAGACGAATGAAGACCGCACAAGATAGGCAGAAGTCCTACGCTGATAAAAGAAGGATTGACCTCGTATTTGAGGTTAGGGATAGAGTTTTTTTGAAGTATCTCCTTTGAGGAATGTTGTTCGCTTTGGGTCTGTAGGAAAATTGGCACAAGATTTTTAGGGCCATTTCCTATCATTGAGAGGATTGGGAAGATGGCTTATAAAGTAGAGCTGTCCGAAAGATTGGTTGGGGGTACATAATGTCTTTCATGTCTCTCATCTACGAAAGTGCTTACATGAGTCAGCGGAATTTGTGGAGCCAAGCATACCAAAGGAAATAGAAGTGGAACGAGAAGAAACGGTGAGAAGAGTTGTAACACCCCATGTCCGTTAATGTCATTCAGAAAGAGAATGCATTAACTTCCATAAGCATTATAAGTAAACAGAACAGAATATTACAAGACAGATATGTAAAGTAGTACTTGAAAATTTTATAACTTTATTACAGCAGAAACAGAAATAAGTTTGGTTACATCCTTCAAAATCACAATACCAAAACCAAAGTACACAAGTATCCGTCTTTTACCAAAATCCTTCAGAATGCATAATTTTAAAACCATAATCCCCAACATAAACTGCCATAAGAAGGTAGAGTCAAAGCCAAGCAATACTTCAAGCACTTCAAGCAGAGAGAATCTGAATCAAGCTCCTACGTTTCCACCCTGAGCACCTGGGGGGAGGGGGGATGGAAAGAAAAAGAGGCGAAAACAAACGAGGTCAGACATAAAGTCTGGCGAGTCCAGTGACTTTCAGCATATAAACAGATAGTAGTATCATGACATGTAAATAAAGTTGGAAGATATATTACAACAACAGGAATAGCAGGTATGCTTAAGTTAAACAGAAGAAAACAGAATGATATTGACAAAGATATGCTTCTTACCTATATCTTACTTCTCTGCACTAATATTTAGTATAACAGGATTAAGTGTTACCCTGATGTCTAAAATGAAACAGAAACGGAAACAGAATAATCTCTATAGAAACAGAATGCTAGTAATGGGCCTTTACCACCCCAACAGAGACAGAAGGTATAGAAACAGAATGCTAGTAATGGGCCTTTACCACCCCAACAGAGACAGAAGGTATAGAAACAGAATGCTAGTAATGGGCCTTTACCACCCCACCTAATGGGCCTTTACCACCCCAACAGAAACAAGTAGAAGTAGGTGTACCCTTAATTCCACCCTAAGCGATCGGCTCCCTAATACATAATTACCCTGTGCCGGCCCCACAGAAGGGTGTATCATTTCCTAAAGTGGCAACCTATAGACACAGACCTATTTACAGATGTCACGGTGTCTTACATCCTCACAGCAGACCTGATCCATGCACGCACATGACCCGGTTGGCATGCACCATTGACACCCCTCGCCATTATCAGAGTGAACCTCTTACAATTAGTTCAATAAGCATGCCCCAGACCCCTCCTAGTGTTGGGTCATAGTTTTGATACTAGAAAAGGGTTACTGACTAATATGGGTCCCACACAACAGATGACACAAGTAATTTCCCTCCTAACCTTGTGTCTCCAGACTAACATATTTCAAATTAACTTTCTTACAGATTTCAGATGTACAAAGTTCAGATTAACTAGTTCTCAGATCAGACATATAGGTTAACAAGTTTTCAGATTAACAGATCAGATATACAGATTAACAGATTTACAGATTGTTTCACCTAACCTTGTATTAGGCCTACAGATTTACGAAACGGGTTTATTAGATTCATCCACCCAGTTGATTTAACCTTACCCAACACATTTTAGGCATCATATTTATCCTAGATTTGCATTAATTAATCACTAATGCATAGACCTCTCACATTAGGGCGGTAGCTTGTGGCCGCTGGATGTGCCGGGCGGTTCCGGGCAGACTTTTGCCGCAAGCCAGACCTAACCTCGTGTCTAAGCATCTTTTAGTTATGCCCACGACCTCTCACATTAGACTAACAGTTTGCGGTTGCTGGTTAAGCCGGTTCGGTTCGGGCAGGCTTCTACCGCAAACAGAGTCTAACCTCGTGTCTCTGCATTCTTATTTTTAGCTAAAGTATTCATTAACAGATTATGCCAATATCAGACTAATTATTCCAATTCAAAAAATTAAACTCCTTTACAAGTTACAGCAGATTGCTCAAAGTTCTATTAACTTGTTTTGCTCAATTTTAGATCGAACCTACAGATTTTCATACCCCAAATTACCGTATTCAGTTTCAACAGATTTAGCAAATTAGGCAATTTAACAGATTTAATCATCCCTTAAAATTCCATTGACATGCCTAGCCTACTCATAAAATTAAGTCTAATTTTACATGCCCAAATTATGGTCATAATTCACAATATAACATATGCCCCAAATTTTAGTTAAATTTACACAGTACAGAATATTCTCTAAAAACCCCAAATCATGATATACAATACGAATTATGCCAAATCATAGCCTTTGATTTTCAGCGTATGCCTAATATCCAAAATCCCCATTTACGCGTATTCACATTTAATAGTTATCCTATTATAACATAGATCTTTGCGCCTAAGTCATATACACAATAATTCTCCTTCTTCCAAATCACAGACTATCATATATAGTATGCCTAGATCCAGATCTTAAATTACAACATATGTTCTTTTCTCAAATCAGTCATGTCTAATTATGCATCATTCACTATTTTCCCAAAGCGTTTGTGTGTCAATCTCTTATGAGATTTGGCTCAGGCTCGTGGTAGCCTGGCTATAGAACGAAAGGGAGGAAGGGATACAGAATGGTTACTATAATATTAATTAGATAGATCTACACAGAAAAACAGACCTGATAAATAAGAATATGCATAATCTCAAATTCAGATTTATAACCATGTCAAGATCATAATTAAATTTCATATCTGAAAATAACTGTACTCACCTTGGTTGGATTCTAAAAGAAAAAGGGTTGTAGTTGTTCTCTTTTAATCCTATTCATATTGGAAGAACAAGAAGCACTAGTTCTAGCTTAGGTTTTAGCAGAGTAAAGACGCCATTAATTTATTTTAATTAGAACTAAGGCAACATAGCGTTATAATGGTTTGTGTGGAGAGAAAGTTGGGTTTAGGGGTGTTTAAATAGCATAAGGATCAACGAATCTGGTCAGAATGGGTGTCCAAATGCAGAAAAACGAACCAGTCCTCAGATCTGGAAATAGGGGGGAGGTCGACCCCCAGGTCGACCTATGTGACCCAGGTCAACCCCTAGGTCGACCACCTGGTTGACTTGGGTCCTGGGCGGGAAATTTCTCGCCCACCCTGGGTGTGTGATATGAATTTCAAACTTAAATCTGAGTTGTTTTAAATTATTTAAATTTTCTGAAACTTCTAAAGGCCGTAACTTCTTCATACGGAGTCCGATTTACGCAAACTCGGACTCTATTTCAAGCAGACGAGACGAACGCAATGACATAACCTTTTCCCTTAATTCTTCTTATAAAAATTAAGTATACTTTGTTTTGTTACTTTTATGTTCACAGAAAATACGGGGTGTTACAAGAGTTCCAACTCGTATCTTGGGTACAGAAGTTAAAAGGCTACGCAATCGTGAGGTCAAGCTAGTTAAAGTATAATGGAGTGATGCTGAGGAAGACACGACTTGGGAGACTGAGGACAAGATACGCGCAGCCTACCCTTATCTTTTTAAGGGTACATCCTTGATCTTTTTTTTTCCATAAGATTATGCAAGCTTGTATCTATCTCTTATGTATATCTCCTCGGTCCTATTCTTGATCCTTAGGTAAAAACCAATGGATGTAAACATGTATTTGAAAACATGTTATGATTAATGGTTGCAAGTGGTTGCTAGTGGTTGCTCGTGGATGCATACACACACACACACACTAGGTACTAGATCGGCTGAGTCACTTTCATATTGCATATGCATATATGTATTTATATATGGATTGAAACTTGATGTGTTATCATGTGGACGATGCATTTGTACAAATGATTTTGCACTCATGTAGAAGTTACAAAATACGATTAGGAAGAATTACATACATGATGGACGCATAGCACTGACATGATTCGCATCAAGGAGGTCAACTGAATAAGTAGACCGCCTGATTTTGCATTAGAAAAGGACATATACACACACTACGCATATGGTCACGAAAACATTAGAAATCTTTTAAGGACAATGGATGCCTGTGATTGATGGTTGAGTAGATGGATGTTGAATATTAGGATACATTCTTCTTAACTTAGAGATTTCGGGGACGAAATCTTTTAAGGAGGGGAGAATGTAACACCCTGTATTTTCTGTGAATATTAAAATTAACAAATAAAAGAAAACTTAATTTTTAAAAGAAAAATTAAGGGAAACAGGTTATGACATTGCGTTCATCTCGGAATTCTGCTTGAGATAGAGTCCGAGTTTGCGTGAATCGGACTCCGTATGAAGAAGTTATAGAGGTTAGAAGATTTCTAGTGTAAACAGAAAATAATAATTAAATAATAAATTCGGTTCGAAATTCAAAAATCGGTCAGAATAGCTGGGCGGGAAAATTCCCGCCCAGGGGTGTCGCCCCCCCAGGGGTAGTCGACATAGGTGTCGACCCCCTGTAGGGAGTCGACCCCTTTGAGATCCATTTCCTGTGACGAATTTTGTTAGTCCTGAGCTGATGTGGCCTTCTCTGAATGGTCGATGGCTAATTTCTGAGGTATTAGGGCTTATGTGTTGTGCTATGGTTGGCTGGATGACACATCTCTTTGGTTTGATGGCTCTGATTTCTCCTAGACTAATCTAAAGGCTAGAATTAATCCTAGACATCTAAATATACGTAGCTAAACCTAGACCCTAACCTCATAACCCTAAAAATATGGTGCCGTCATGTTGTTCATTTATAAGCTAGCGTAGCCTCCTTCATCTTCTCCAAATTAGAAAATCAAATCCAAACTAGTAATCGATTAGAAGAACTTCAAATCAAACGTCTACATAAAAGGCTAGCTTAACAAATTTAGAAATCAGATCCCAGAATACAAGATCCATCCTTTTTCTGTAAGTTTAGTTATTATTTAGATTTAAAAATCTAATAGAAATCATGACTGTAATAATCAGATCTAGAACAATGCCCAATTCTGTTTCGTGCCTATCCTTTTGTCAAATCTGAATTGCTTGTGCCTATGAGAGTATTGTGATTGATGTAATGACACCTATCATGCCTATGAGACTGTTGGACTCACATAATAGAAACTATCATGCCTATGAGACTGTTGTGACTGACATTATAAAATCTATCATGCCAATGAGACTGTTGGATTGACATAATAGAACCTATCATGCCTATGAGACTGTTGTGATTTATATGATGGAACCTATCATGTTGTACATCCTATGCCTATGAGACTATTGTGATTGATATAGTGGGACTTATCATGTTGTACATAAAAACTAGTGATTCTCTGTAACGATACGGATTTCGCCCGGGCCTAATCGATCGCTAAATCGACCAAGACCGTTTGAATCCCGTATATGCTAACTCTGGGCATACAACACATCAGAACAAATAACAGAAGACTTCTACAAACATCATAATAATGTTACATCAGAGTACATAATATATCAGAGTATATCGAAATATAATACAAAGGAAGATTAATTTACATCAAATGTAATACAATTCACAGTGGAAAATAAATAAAGTAACACAGCGGGAGACTATAAAGGCCTGGACACAGCTTAAAGCTTCAATCCAGAATCCTGCTCAATATATCTGCAAAATAAAACTACTCGATTGCCCGTGTGGAAAATAAGGGCACCCGAGTTTGCAAGGGAAAAGCAAACTACAGGTCAGTCATGGGACTGGTTTGAGAAACTCTATAGTTAAAATTAACTTATCAAAAAGATAAGGCAAATCACAGAACCACGCCGCTAACGTGGAACGGGTTTACCCCCATGAATTCCAGTGTACAGACAACAATCAGTAATAGAGATATGGATCTACTATGCATCAACCAACATGCAATATCCCAGTTTACCCATTTAGATTAATCACCACACTTAGATTTTCCAAATCCAATTCAATTTACAGAAATTATTCCTTTAGATTTTATTCCCGATTTCTTATTTCAAATCATTTTGAAATACATATCTAGCTTTTATATCAAAGTAGATTTCACTTCGGGATCTCAAATCAAATCATTTGGAAATATGAATTCCAAAACAAATGCATACAAACAAGTATGCAACCAAATATCGGGCTCCCCTCAGACAAGGCAAAGGGCACGTACCTAAGCAACTCGATATATATATATATACACACACACACACACACACACACACACCCTTCCCACACATGGAGCAGGCTACACACTGACCACTCACCCGAAGGCACTGGATCCCACCCCTACTTTTAGTAGACCGGGTTACCAAATCTTTAGCCACGTACCAAATCATTTCATATCCCGAAGTAGGGAAAATCATTTCACAACATAATAATCACAAGTACTTTCATAATATAGTACTTCACATCAGCAATTCACACATATGATTAGTCAATATTAATCACATAACCTTTGAGCTCGTACATCTCAAAGAAGGGTGTTAAGCAAGAGAATAAATTCTCCGCCACCAAACAGATACATCATTAATAGCAACTAATCGAATATGTGATGAACTACAATGAAAACCATAATACATTTCCAAATCATTTCGAAATCATCGGGTTCTAGCCCTCGAAATCCTTTATGTTTTATAAAACATTTTTATAAAACATTCCCTGTCCAAAATCGGGAATACATTCTTTTCTTTTAAGAAAAATATCATTTCACAATCATTCATTAAATTTGAAATGAACATAACAACATCGCTACACATCTCATAGTCAAATCGTGAAGTGTTTCACAAGATGTTAGCCTACCAGTATTTCTACCCAACCCAGTGCTAAATGTAAAAGCATATCTTGCTCATAAACTAGTCGAGCACAATCCAAACAATCAATTAATCCAATTTGACATTAAATATGAGGTTTTGAATAGAGATAGTATCGACTTATATTCAACATCAAATCCTTAAACCAACAGATATCATATCGGGAATAACGACATCGATATCTTCCAAATTCCCATCACAATATCCGTATAATCACGGAATCCAATATCGAAATATTCCGAAGATTATTTCCGTTCCAAACCCTTCCAATTTATTCGTTGGAAAATTCTGGTTATTTAAAACCATTTCTCAATCCAATTTATTTATTTAAAAATAATTGGATTATAATTCGAGTTAATAATTAGTTCATTCGATAAAAATATATTTTTATCTTTTCAAATATGGAATTTTTCATCCCAATTCTTTTCAAATCATTTCTTTTGATTTTACACAAATTATTAATGTTTTTAATAATTTTATCAAGGCCCGTATAGTCGATTTCCATAAACGGTCATCGAACTGCACTTATAACGACCTTTTCCTTTTTTGATTTGGACATAATTCCAAATCCAACCATTAGATTTCAAATCTCTAATATTCGTTGGAAAGCTCTTTTCGATACAAACCAAACGCTTCCGATTTTAGGAGAATCCGACGGTCGGATCTCCCATAACGTCAATTCAAAGTCAATGGTCGAAATTCGCGAACGGTCACTGCGCGGCGCATTCTATTCAGGCCATATAATAATATAATATATATTTTGTCGATTTCCATTTTAAAACGTATTTTATAAATTGTTTGAAAACGATTTCAATTTCTATTTTGGCTCAAGTTCTTCAACTTTTCAGTTTCTAAGAACTTTCCAATTTTTCAAAAATTTGGCTAACACCCTAAATTTTGGAAATTTTTTGCCATAACCTCCCCTGCACGGGAGCACTGGGAAAATCCCGAAATCGCCATACAGGCCTCTCCAATCCAAAAAGAAAAAGAAACAGCCAAGTGGCTAGCCAATCGGCTCATAAAATCATCATACCCCAAACAAAACAGTAAATATGTACCTATTTGTCGGGCATACAATTTTATTCCTCTTCTCTAGCCTCCTTGCTATGACCTGTTAAATATATTGTATATGTATATTTTCATACAACGCCCATATATACATTTTCATATGACGCTTTTATATATTCATTCAATGCATACATAATTTCGCACAATGCATATATAAGCCAAACATAATATTATTAGCGAACTAATAATATTTCCATCGCATGACAATTTTATATATTCCATATATACGCTAAAAATGATAATTTTAGCAAACTAGTATTTATTTCAAGTTTTATATACTCATATATGTGTTAAAAATGTTATTTTTAATAAACTAGAAACCATTTCAATGTATGACTATTTTAATTACTTCACATACATGATAAAAATGTTATTTTTATTGTTCACAGAATTTATTTCGAACACGAATATTTCATATACTTCATACGTGCAATAAAAATGTTATTTTTATTGTTCAAACAATTAATTCAACATATGAATGTTTTATTTACTTCATATATACGATAAAAATGTGAATTTTATCGTTCATTCAATTTATTCAACATATGAATATTTTATTTAATCCATTTCACATCACAACCAATTTTCACAATACAATCAAACAAACAAGTCTTCCATGGTCTGTGGACGACGGGGAAAATTTTATATATGCAGTTATAAAATAAATAACTGTATAAAAATAATTTTGGTGAGAAGTTCTCACCTTCGGTTTCCACTCCACCAGTCTATTTTGAATTTCTGAGCCGTTTGGATTCACCCGTAGTTCCAACGCAACATTTCACGCTGTTCATAGTAAAAATCACATTTTTAATATGATGTTCATATATTTAAAAATCACATCTTTAAACTTTCCTATATATATTAAAAATCATATTTTTACTATGTTATATATAATTTAAAAACACCATTTTTTATCAGTACGGTATATATAAAAATTATATTTTTATATGACCAAAAATCGAATTTTTATCTAACTAGAAGTCATGTTTTTACATCGCTTTTCTTATTATCAAGATTAGATTTTTATATCGCTCTTCTTTTAATAAAGATTATATTTTTATACTGTGGTATATGTATATAAAAATCATATTTTTATAACCCTGCTATTTTTATTTTAAAAATCCGTGCTATTTATATTTTAAAATCCATGCTGTTTTTATTTTACTATGTACATAAATAAAACATTTCTATACGATGTTCTTATATATAAATATCACATTTTTATTTACAATTCCATTTTAAAAAAATCACATTTTTCTATTTTAAAACAAAACTGATTTTCTATTTTTAAAACAAAACTGGTTTATACAATGTTTTTAGATTTTTGAAACCGAGTTAATTAAACAAACAAAAAAAACTCACTTTACAGTTTCTTCTTCCTGGACGCTCTCAAACCCTACTAGAAAGATCGACCTAATTCTGCTCCGCCACACGCAAATCCAGACCGTCGGGGGTTAATCTGTGCCCACCACGAGGTGCGCCTTTGCACCTACTTCCGCCGCCGAGAAGAGCAGCCCTTCCAATGGGCCCACCTGCGCGGAAAAAAGGCGCGAACGAGACGAGTTTGCCCCCAAAAATCGAGCAACTTGCTTCATGAAAATCGATCTGATTTGTATGGGTTTCAAGATTAGAGAAGCCCCTTTGATTTTCATTTCACGAATTTTGATTAAACTTCGTGGATTGGGTGCAAATTAATGAAGAAATCTCGAACCCCTTTCCGCCGTTCAAAATAAAACGGAGGCGATGCGCGAGGTTGACCACTGATTGAAATAACTATAGGGTTTGACCCTCTTTTCTATATATATATATATATTAAAATATTATTTAATTCAAATTTAACTTGTTTAACGCCTTGAACTCCAAATCAAACCCAACATCTGTCTCCCCAAGCATAATACCCCCATTCCGAACACAATGGGATATGTTTCATAGGACAATTCGACTGTTACAATTAGTTTTTCTCAAAATTAAAATATAAATCAGTTTATATTTAATTTTAACGCACATTTTAAATTACCGGGGCCACATATGGACTCTAAAAATTCCAAAAAATATATTTCTAGCTTCGTGTTGACGATGTGGTCCTAACAAAATTAATTTCATCAAATTTGAAGACCGTTTGAAAAATGGCCATTTTATGGTCGATCCAAATTGACTGAAACTGTTAAAACACGTTTTCTTTTGCTACACTCGCATATTGATCCCAAAAATTATGAAAATTGGACTCTAGCAATAATTCGACATCCCGGATCCAACAAAAGTGGTTTCATCGAAAACGGAGGTCATTTGCAAAATGGCTATTTTCAAGGCCTTTATATATATATATATATATATATATATATATTAAAATATATATAAATTCCACAACGACATTTCTGAATTTTAAACTGGATGTAACTTACAATTTATAAAACGAAATCTCGGTTTGTTACATCCGTTAGAAAGATATCTTTAAACAGATTCAAATGTTTCTTGTTTTGTCCAATTTTGACTTAAATTGAATCCTGTATATTCATTTGAAATTTGAAATCGAATTTTCAAACTACCACGCCATTTCAGGCTCGTTATATAATTAAAATAAAATTACTCGTTTTAACTTCGTCAAAAATAAATTTTCCGTCGTTATTATTTAAAATAATCCATTTTAAATATTCAAAATTCATTAAAATTGCCAAAATAAAAATTTTAAATTGGTTTTGATTTTCCGGGTTATTGCATTCTCTTAAGTCCAATTCTATCTAATCTTTATACCTATGGTGTAAATTGCTTAGCTTGTCTACACATATTGTTAATGTACAACATTGAAACATGATTCTTGAATTGGGTACATCTTTACATGCCTATTTTTCCTTATGTCAATTCTTATGCCCTTTCTCTATCTTTCCCCTTTTTACTTGCTTTCGTGAATACTAAGTTCATTCGGAACTTAGATTGAATCTCGTTGTAAGTGCGATTATAATGCGGGGAAAATTGGGTATAATTTAATTTAGTAAATTTTGGGCATGAAAAGAGAATGTGGCATAAACTTGTATTGACTAGACTTATGGAAATTTGACATATAGATTTGGACATGTATGACAAATATGTAAAATTGGCTAAAGATGAACATGCCTATCCCGAGGTTAGATTGAGTTGCGATGTAAGACTGCTCGGAACCGCCCGACACATCCAGCGACCGCAACAATATAGATTTAATGTGAGAGGTTAGCGCATTAAGCCAAAAAAAAAACTGAGGTTAGATTGAGTTGCAGTGTAAGGCTGCTCGAAACCGCCCGACACATCCAGCGACCGGAACAATATAGATCTAATGTGAGAGGTTGGTGCTTTAATGAATGAATTAAAGCTAAGGAATAGATAGGCTAAGAATTGTAGGGTTAAGTTAATCAAGGTAACAATTAACCAATACAACATGTTAATTAAACAGATGGGTGGGGTTAGGTTAATTTGAGAAAACTTAACCATTATAACATGTTGATTATGAAACCCTAGTAACGGGGACCCATTTCAGCAGTAACCCACATAGATGTACCACGGTACCCTGAACTAGGCAGGGTGGGACATGATTACTGGGCTGATTATAAGCGGCCAAAACAGCGGCGGGTGATGCAGCAGTGTAGGTTCCGGCGCAGTATGGGCGTGCACGTACTCCGGAGTGGATAATGTAGGCACTGGGCATCGGTTGTATACACTGTGCATCAAGAACTTGTGTCGGGCTGCCACCATAGGAATTGATACACCATATGGTGGGACCAGCACAGGTGGGGCCGAATGTCACAAGTAAGAAATGCATGCGAGTAGAAGTCGATCGGGAAAGGGATCACTTTGTTATGAACACATGATGGTAGTTGAAATATTCATTAGTGGGTGTAGAGAAATGGAAATGAGTGCGATAGTATATTTAGTTTATCTTGTCTTATCTTTTGTTATCTTATTTCTATGGTATTGTCCTATATTCAGCTTATTCAAGTCATGATCCTTTTACCTGTTTACATGCTGAATAATCACTGGACTTACCAGACTTATGTCTGACCCATTTTCTTTTGCCTTCTTTTCTTCTGCCCACCACCCCCGGTCCGCAGGGAGGGAACACTTCAGCTTAGTGCGGACATTTTCCATCTTGAAGAGAGTAGATGTATTGCTTGGATTCCCTCTTCTTGGGCTATGGCTGTGGTTACACTTTTATTGGGGATTTATGCTTATTTTCTACTGTTTTATGCTTCTTTATGTACTTGGAGTTTTAAATCAAGACAGATGCTTTATTGTAATAATTTAGAAGTTGGGTTTTGAGACAATGCTTGTATTGTTTTGACTGAACTACGCTATTTATGAAATGATTTCAGTTTTCCGCTATTTATATGTCTTTCTTGTAAATTATCAGTGTCTTTTACCTAAAACGCTTCACCAAAGTTAATGCATTCCCTTTGTGAGTGACCTTAAGGGAGGTGGGGTGTTTCATATATGGCAACCTAATATATGGTACCTATGCCGTTTAGGATTGAAACATTTATATTGAAATTGTTTATGAAACATCTAGTAACTAATAATGATATCAAATGATTTTTGTTTTCTTCGTATCAAGCATGTTTGGCCATTATAAGGGAAAACTCTATCCTCTGCTTTGTATTTGCATTGTGTGATGGGACCTGAGTCTTATAACGACTTCATTTTTCTAAAAAGCATTGCATTGTTTACTTGATTTTCTTTATTTTATGCACCGACAATCCAATGGAATAAAACCGTTCCGTGACATACGACATGGTCCAGTGATTTGCCTCATTCTTAAATAAGTCAAGTAACTGTAGAATTTCTCACACTAGTCCCTTGGCTGACTCGTAGTTTGTTTTTCACTTGCAAACTCGGGTGCCCCATTTTTTACACGTGCAACCAAGTGAACAGGTGATTGGCTTTCTTTTGGATATGCACCATAGCATTGGGTGCTCTTTTGGCTGAAGACGAAGAGTTGACTTTTATCATTTCTTTTGAACTCTTTAAAACATTACCGTATGTATGTTTATATTTGATTCCGATGTAGACTTATTATCTATTTGATGTAACCTGTTATGTACTAAGTAAGATCCTATATCTGTGTACGTAACTCTGATGATGATTATGATTCTACTGTTATGATGTGATGTAAATTATTCACCAACTTTGTGCATTATGCTATGTTCTGTTTTCAGCTGATGTGGTTAA
Organism: Allium sativum; assembly: GCA_030737875.1. Lineage (NCBI taxonomy): Eukaryota > Viridiplantae > Streptophyta > Magnoliopsida > Asparagales > Amaryllidaceae > Allium > Allium sativum. Next base: position 576,884,423 of record CM060913.1, read on the forward strand.
TGTGTTATTTTCCAAAGACTGACCTTGCCTCCGTGGAGCGAAGGTTTGGTTCGTGTCAATACAGTTCAAAATATTCCAACGTTTCTTGTTTTATCAAATTCAGACTTATAATGAATCCTGTATATTCATTCAAAGTTTAAAATCTAAATTTCAAATTACCGCGCCATCTCAAGCTCGTTTTAATTAAATTTATATTTATACGTTCTAACTTCGATTAAAATAAATTTTAAGTCGTTTATTCTCAAAATAAATTGTATAAATTTTTTAATTTCCATGAAAATTGATCAAAAATAAATAATAAACTGGTTCTGAAAATACGAGTTGTTACCGTTAATGTGCCCATTTACCAAATTGAAAAAGTATGCCAAATATAATGCATGTTGCATGCATTCATGAAATGCAACATACCAATGGAAAAATTCTTACATGTTTAAACCTTCTTTTTTCTTTTTAATGTATGAAAACACGTGCATCAAAGGTTGGAAAGATAAATATTGGAAACAAAAGAAGAGGACGAGATAAGAGGTAAGATGTAACATAATGTGGTTCTTCTTTCATGCAATTCATTCCTTTTTTTATTATTATGTTTAAACACTTTACTATGATGGGATATGAAACACATGCATGCGTGAAAATGGAATAAATGGAAAGAAATTAATAAAATGAATGGAAATAAATACATATATGGGAATGAAATTAATGCATAATTAACTTTGCAAATTAAATTAATAAATGAAGGTTTAATTGAACATGTAATCCACATTCTGAATTCCTAAAAATTACATTTTGAACAAACAAGAAAAGAATTAAAGATGATAGCCAAAGATATATACATGTATGTATTTATTTCATTTAGAACGCACACGTTAATTTCAATCAATCTTTTAGCAAAAATTAATAAATTTCATTAATAACATCATAATTTTATTTAAAACCATTTTAAATTCGACAATTTAATTTAATTTAATTTAACAACTTAAATGGCCATATTTTACTGGATGTTACAATCTCCACCACTCAGAACTTTTCATCCTTGAAAAGGAGAGGTTGTTAAAAAATATATTATTATGTATATAACAAAAATATTCTTACTTATACAAATTTCACTAATTTTGGAACAAAATAAATTATAGGATTTTAAATTCGAAAAATCGTCTTCACATTATTAATTAAATTCAATTTTTTATAAATCTATTTATCAAATTCACAATATTTATTTCATACACTTTTATTAAAGTTCGAGTTTTCTTATAGACACAACTTAAATTATTTATAGAAAACTTAAGTTTTGAAAATAGGATTCTCATGTTGAAAGTAATTTTTGAATCAGAAATAAGTATTTTGTTAAAAATTCAAAGTTGTTGTATTTCTTAAGACATTTAAAACTTTTCTTTCTTAGTTTATTATGTTGAAGTTATATAAATTATAAATTTAATTGCAGGTTATTGATTTGTTATTTAACGTTTGAAAATACTTGATAACTCGAAGTTTATCAAGTTTACTAGTCGTTCTTACAAACATTAGGTATACGCTGGTCAGGTGAATGACTAAAATCTCTAAATACTAAATATACTTGTTTCAACTCCTAGTGAAAATACTTTAAAAACATTTAAAATAAATATGGAAAAGTACGTTCCCTCATGGTTTGCGGTTACTCGGTTGTTAAGCTACTATCCCAATAGAATCGCTTGTAACCATAGGTGTTATACCCCTCGAATTTTTCCATGGTTATTGCCATAGTTCGCAGTTACACGGTGGCTACGACCACTATCACAGTGGAATCGCTCGTACTGTAGGTATCACGCCCCTCGAGTTTCGCTGTGGCGTCTAGATCGCAGTTACACGGCAGTTACGACCACTATTTCAGTGGAACCGCTTGTAACTGTAGGTTTCGCACCCCTTGAATTATGATAGAACAGATAAGTAATAATAATCAGTGTGATCCCACCGAGTGGGATGCCAATATCAATGGATACACTAATCAACGGAGTAGCAATGTGGCTACGATTTTCAATTTTCAATGGAAGGCACTTCCCATATCTTCATTTGGAAAACATACAGCCTAAATATATAGTACTTCATTTCACGTTTCACATATATCTCACTTAAGTATTAATTTACATAAGATTTTCTTTTCAAATCACGTTTTTCCCACACATCATTCTCATGTAAATTCTATTATATAAGACTATTATTCCAATAAATTATCTTCCAAATCAGTGGTTTTCGAATTAATCTCATACTTATGTAAGTCATATAAGTTTCAAATATTTCAAATCACAATATTCATAAGTCGATAAATCTTCAAATTTTTTATTTCAATATCAATTTAATTTTGATTTCACGATTGATTTGAATATTCAATATCATTTCAAATCTAGTTCGTATTGACAATAAATTCATTATTAAAACTTCACTTTCGATTTGGGTTACATATCACAAATATCATTATTCAATTGAATCTTTACATTCAATCATTTCAGACTAAATTGCTCGGATCGGAATTACACATTTCTATTTCAAAATAATTAAGTATAAAATAGTTTAAGTAAAATAATAAGGATGAAATAAAATAGGTTTGAGTAAAACAAACAAGTTTTTTTTTGAAAAAAATAAGTTTCCATAAAATTAGATAGGTTCTATAAAATAGGTATAAAATAAAACAAGTTTTGATACAAAAGAGTTTGCAAAATTGCTTAGAAAAAAAATAGAATTGGTATAGAATAATTAAACAAGATAAATAATTTTAATACTTTAGTTCAAAAAAAAGGTAAAACATATAATAAATAATACTAAATTTCAAGAATTATTCCAATCCGATCCAATTTTCCAAACCTTTCAAATTTTAGCTAACATCAATTTCGATATCGAAGTCAAACTTAAATTTAACATAGGATTCAATTGAAAAAAAATCATTTTGAACCAAGGGTCCAGTTTAGATCACTACTCCAATTTCTCATTCAATTTCTCATTTCATTTTTCATTTGAAGTTTGAACTCTTCATTCGTTCCATATAATTGGTTTTAACCAACTTCCGAATCTCTAGATATCAAGTGCATCACTTAAATCAATACTTAACAAGTTAAATTTTATCTTTTTAAGCTATTAAACAATTAAACTTAATAGAATCCTTAAGTTAATCAACTTAAGTTTTAAATTTAAACACCATTCAAACTATGCATTTATCTTCAATTATCAGCATACTAAATAAATTTCAATAAATTAAAGTCATTCATTGAATTAGTTAAGTTATATTCATACCATCAATTTAAATATTTTAACACATTAATCTAAGTTTGCAATTTAATATCAAAACCATAAGATTTTAAAAGTTAAGCAAAATATTTTTTTTTTCAATTATTGCTTTTGTTAAAATATTCCTTAAAACTAAATTTTATTCAAGATATATCAAATTTTCGTACTTAAAAATATCCCTTTTTCCATTTCGAATATTTTATTAGCTATTTTGATTATACTCAACTTAATATTTAAATCTCGTTCACAAAGGGTTGAATCATTCAAATAGTCGAAAAATATAATTTTCAATTCAATAACTGGAAATCATGAGTTCAATCATTTCTTATCAAAACATCTCAAGATGTACAATTACATGTCCAAAAACATAGGATTTATCATTCGACCCAACTCGAGAATAAATTCTGGATTTTCCTTCAATCATTCAAAATATACGTATACATGTATATCAAATCAAGCTTCACAAATCAAACTTTGTTTTATAAACAAGTAGCAATCTGCCAAAGTGTTCTCCCCTACTTTGAGACTTGAGAATAAATTTCAATGAAGTGAAATTATCATTGAAATTATTTTTTAGCGACAAAAGGGGGTTCTCCATTCATATATTTTCCTTTTTGAAAATATTTCAGAAAAATACTTCAAACATTTTTATTCGAAAATACATGTATATACTACTAGTCTTTTTCTTCAAAACATTAGAATTCAATTTCACAAATTTCAAGAATCAAATTATCAAATTTTAGTCAAAGGATCTCATTAGTTTTAACTAAATCAATATGTCAATTTTTTTCACGATATAAATTTCATATTTGATCAGTGGATTAACATTTGTAATTTATTAATCCGGATATCAGTTATCACCCATTAGTATATCTTAGATATACTACAATAAAGTCAAGCATCAATTTACCTCCATGAATATATTCTTCGAAAATTCGTAACTTTCGTCATATTTCAAGTCGGTGTTTTCTATATGAAATTTGTATAATAAACTAATTTGTTGAAGTAAAAAAAACAATCATTTTTCTAAACCATTAAGAGATTTCAAAATACTTAATTCAATATCAGATTTGTTAATTATACTCATACTGTATTACTAAACAATTTACAAAACATAACTTGATTCAATCAAATTAGTTAATACACTATACTTACATTTCAAAATAATTTATAAAACATAACCTTACTTATGAAGGCTTATCTAGATTCCCATTCAATTCAAATGATATTTTATTTGATATACAAATTCATTTTGGTCACATTAACGTCAAAAAATTTATTTGATTTAATTTTTTTTATACTCCAATTTATTTCAAATTATTTCTCAACATAAGATTTCAAAATTCAAAATACTTCATATTTCAAATTAACTTATACTCCAAAACATTTTTTGTTTCATGTCAATTTATACTTCTGAACAAACTTTACTTCCAAATCAATTTATACTCTAAATACTTTATACTCTAAACATACTTTATTTCAAATTAATTTATATTCTCAAAATACTTCATACTTTAAATGAAATCCTATTTTCAAGGCACTTTATACCTCAACTAATCTATTTCCCAAAATTATTTATACCAAATTACTCTATTTTCGAATCGATTTATACATCTAAACACATTATATTGATGCACACTTCAAAAGTACTTTAAAATTTCAATTCCAATATATTTTAAAAAAAACCTTCATTAATTAATTTAATTTGCAATGTTAATTACGCATTCATTTCTTTCCTTTATATATTTATTTATTTCCCTTCATTTTGTTAATTTCTTTCCCTTCATTCCATTTTCACGCATGCATATGTTTCTTATCCCATCATAGTAAAACATTTGGACATAAAAATAATAAAAAGGAATGAATTGCATGAAACAAGAACCCACATTAGGTTACATATTACCTCTTATCTCGTCCTCTTCTTTTGTATTTCTACAGAAACTTTCCAATATTTACCTTTCCAACCTCTCATGCAAGTGTTTTCATACATTAAAAATAAAAGAAGAAAAAAGAAGGTTTAAATGTGTAAGAATTTTTCCGTTGGCATGCTGCTTTTATGAATGCATGCAACATGCGTAATATTTGGCATGCTTTTTCAATTTGATAAATGGACACATTAACAACATGCATTATATTTGGCATACTTGTAACAACCCGGAATTTTGGAACCAATTTAAAATTTATTTTTAATTGATTTTCATAGAATTAAATATTCTCGATGAATTATTTTGAGAATAAACGATTTTAATTTTTATTTAAATTGAAGTTTGAACGTATAAATTTAAAATTTAATCAAAACAGGCTTGAAACGACACGGTAGTTTGAAAATTCGATTTTAAACTTTGAATGAATGTATAGAATTAAATATAAATCAGAATTTGATAAAACAAGAAACATTGGAATATTTTGAATTGTAAATTTCGAACGAATGTAAGAAATTGAGATTTCACTTTATAAATTGTAAGTAATGTCTAAATTAAAATTTAGAATAGTCACTATAAAATTTATATATATTTTAATATTATATATAGCCCTTAAAAATAGCAATTTTGCAAACTACTTCCGTTTTCGACTAAACCACTTCCATTGGGTTCATAATGTCGTTTGTGACTTTTAAAACTATAAACATCGATACTTTTGGAGTTGGACAAATTTGGTCTCTTTCTTTCGATGTATGACCAAAATATCACTTTTTTACATATGGACGAATTTGGACTCAAAACCATTTCCATTGAGTTCGAAATGTTGTTTAGGTGCTCGAAAAGTATAAGCTTCAATATATTTGGAGTTCGCAAATTTTGGCACCATCTTTAGGGCTTGGTTAGCTGACCTAGCCCATTCACATAAGTGCCCCATAGCCCTCTCCTCTTCATTCATTCTCCAAGCACTTAGCCAAAAATAGAAAAAAGGGGATAAGGAAAGGGAAATTAAAATTCCCTTGACCTAGTTTGATCCTTGGAGCTCAATTCATGAGGAAATCTAGCACAGAAACTAGGGTAAGCTTCTCCATCTTCCCCTCCATCTTCTCCAACTCATTCCACTTCTATTTTTGGGATTTCCTAAACCTAATTCATAGGAAAATTTGTGTATTCATGTGTAGACTGAAGTTTTCTGTGGTATATTGGAAGAGAGAGTGTTCTAGCTTGGTTATGCTCCTCCTTCTTTCATATTAAGATCAAAGGTGAGAGCCTTGTGAGTTGTTCATAAACCCACATTATTGCCACAAGCTTATAGCTTGTAAAAGTGTGATTTAGAGTTCATTTGAGTTTGCATATGCCAGTGAATTGGATAGGCTAGTGAAACTTAGTTGGTTTCATATATTCATGTTTCATTAAATTGGAAATTTTGATTAGAATTGTCCACACAATCTAACTCATAAGCTACTACTTGATTTGGTGATATCGTGAAGCTTCATTGCGCCCCAACAAAGTTCTAAGTCTTCACAATTGTCTTATTTCGAATTTGATTGCTTTTGTTAGAGAATTTAATAGTTTTGGAATTTATAATCAAGGACCAATGTAAATCTCTTATATGGATGTTTGTGCATGTGAATTTGGTGTTATGAGTTGCTTCGGTGAGTTATAGAAGCCTCACTTGCATATACATATATATATATATATATATATATATATATAACATTATAGGCCTTCCAGACACGTTTTCAAGTCAAAAATGTAAAAAATTTGAGTGTTTCACAGCCCTTTGGCCATTAATGGTAGTGGGAATGGCTTCTGGTCAGCCATTAATGGCCGAACAGAGATTTTTTTTTAAATCTTGAAATGATTATAACTTTTTCATACGAACTTGGAATTCAGCGAAACAAGATGCATTGGAACCGTCTCGACAAGAGCTTTGCAATCTAATGAAGTTGGAGTAATTTGGAGCTTATGACCATTTTTGATGGAATAAAACATCCAATGTAAACAACCAAATAGATAAAAACAAAGGGTGAAATAATTAATTTAATTTAAACGATCATAACTTTTTCATACATTATCAGAATTCAGCGAAATAAGATGTGTTGGAACCGTATCGACGAGAGATTCATAAAGAAACTAATTTGGAGTGATTTGGATGTCTAATGCAGATTGTGGAGCCAAAAAGGTTGCATTCTTCCGCATAAAGATTGACGGAGTTGAAACCAATGGTGAGAACTCTCTCACTCAAATCTTTTGTATAGTTATTTATCTTTATAATTGAATGTGTATTGAGTGCATGTGATTGCATTATTTGTTTGGTAGTTGATGGATGTTTACTGTTGTGTTGTTATCATTATATTAGACTGTGAAAATAGTAGATAAGTTCACAGGGTTTGTGATGTAAAACCCCACACGGGTATTGGAACGAAAATTTTACACGTTGTCTAGTTATGCAAATAATGATCATCGGATGTTGATTGAAACCCCCACAGTGGTCTGGGGATGATAATAACTTCACACATCTCCCTTGTGTTTAGTTGTATGTCAATCGATTGATTGACAGGCCGTAGTAAGCATTATTTAATTATTTAATGCTTATAGTTGTAGTTCACACTCTGGATGTGAATTGGATGTTTAATAGTTGTTCCTCACTATTTTTGAATACATGCGATGTATGTAATTCATATAAATAAAATTATATGATAATTGATTGAGTCAGATTCCAATTCAGAAATAACGAATATTTTAACATAATTTTCAGTGAAGAATCAAAATTATATTTTGATATCCGATTTCGGATGGACATGAATACATTATGTAAAATCATAATGAATGCTTTGAAAAGATTTTGGATGAAATATTCCATGTTTGTAAAGATAAAAGATATTTTTATATAAATGAACTAGTTAACAACTAGAATAGAGAACCGAAGGAATTGAAATGGTTTTTAATCTAACTAGAATTTTCCAACGTATGAATTGGAATGGATTTGAATGGAAATAATATTCGAAATATTTCGATATTGGATCCCGTCATTATACAGATATTGTTGAGGAATTTGGAAGATATAGATATCGTTATTCCTAATGTGATATCTGTTGGTTTCAGTATTTGATATTGAATATAAGTCGACATGATTTTTATTCAAAGCCTTATATTTAATATCAAAAGGGATTTTGGGTTTGTCGTGAATGGTGTCTTTAATAACACTCTTCTTAAACCCAGATGAAAAGAGAATAAATCTTTTAACTAAGATTTAATGAAGTTTTCCAACAAAAAAATATAATTGGAATTAATGGATAGTTGATTTTGGGTTCGTTGTGAACTGTGTTTTAAATGACATTAGTTCTTAAACCCAATTAACCGTGAAGATATTATTTGGAGTTTATAGATCATTTAATTAAGATTTATGGGAATTTGTCAAAGTAAAGTTTTTTTTCCAATTTAATATATTAGATTGGAATTATGTGGAACTCAATTTAGTGATAATCGAAATGAGCTTTTGTGAAGGAAGACCGCTACTATATATGGAATTTAAAAGACCTTTCCGTTATTCCAACTATAGTATTAGTCTGATATGGAAATTTATATCGATTACATACTGTTATGATTTTCATGAAGGTTCCATAGTAAACAGAAGATGATTTTGGGTTTATCGTGAATTGTGTTTTAAATGACATTGATTCTTTAACCCAGTTAAAGGCAAGGTTAATTTCATAAAGATGAATAGTCATTAAGTAATGATTTTTGAGATTAAAACGGAACTAGAGTTTTTGTGAATCTCTAATTAGATTGAAATATGAATGAAGTAATTAAATTTACCGAATTCAAGAAATGACCGAGATATGGAGTATCACCAGTTTTACTCCATGCGATAGTAAAATCTTTAATTAGATTTGAACGTGAAATGTTAATTAAATTTACCAATAACACAGTGGGTGTTAGATATGGAATACTACTAGTTTTACTCCATAAGTAGAATAGGTTGGGATTGGGAATATTAAAATAAATGACTATTTCGATGAGGCTCGATAATCCAGACTAGTTTGATAAACCTTAATTTGGTTTAAGATTGTTAAAAGATAATACAAAATCTTTTGCAATGGTTTTCAGAGAGAGATTTAAACAGGAGGTTTAAATGAATTAAATCTTCGATAATATTTGTGGGAATAATTCCCAATGTAACAAATATTTGAATAAAAGAATTTCCTAGATTGGAATGATGCATATGATGTGTTTTTATAGCACTTGATTATAAGATACACAAGTTATTCGGAAAGACCAGGTTTAACCCATTCTGAATAACTATTACGATGATTAAAAGTCGACGATGAAGACGATGATTGAAGGCTGGAGATCTTCACATCGTTTGGATGATTGTTGATGTATTGATTGGGCTGTACACCCAAGAGGAGGTAATAAGTGGTGATCGTCCAGATGTACTTGGAGATCGATTGGATATGTGAGGACCTCTCTCATGTATTGGACATATGGGATGAGGAATAAGGTGCCTTCGATTTTGTTCAGACCCAGAACGAAATTGTAAATGGATTGTTCCTGACATTTTATTTTATTCTATATTGATTGATTTCTATTAAATATGTATTTGTTTGGTGGTGGAGAATTTATTCTCTTGCATAACACCCTTCTCTGAGACATACGAGCTTAGAAGTTATATGTTGATAGGTATTAGTTGTATGGCATGAATTGACAATGTGGCATGTTAAGATGCAAACGATCAAGGCTTTTGTTGAAAACCAGGGCCTTGTGGATGATGATCAAAGCACAGCTTTAAGTGGTATATCTTTGTGTATAGCGTCAATTCGCTAGCCTCACACCTCGGTATGAGCCAGAAACGGGATAAGAGAAGCTGTGAGTGCACATGTTTCTTTCTAGCTAGAAGTTGTGTCATGGTATGGAGCCCAGGCATTTTTACTTATCTTGATGACGGATTGCGAGGTGCCTCAGATATGATTGGTCTCCAATGGCCAAGCGATAGGTTCAATAGGACCGGGAAACATATGTTCAGGAATAACCAATCCTCAAAAGTAAGGGAAGACCGACACTGCAGGATCCAACGGTTGCCCAGAGTGTGTAATCCTGGATCATTTTGCTAGAGGTGATCCGAATCAGTAAGGAGACCATCCCTTGCCTTGACTCGTGATGGAAATCCAATTTCCAATACGCGACTTTTCGGTTTTATTTGTCAACCTATATGGCGGCATAGTGGTATGGGACGCTCATGTCGTCTATGATTGATACATTTATATTTGAAGTTGTTTTGACACTATGCTTTTATAGTAATATCAAATGATTCATTTTAAAGCATATTAAGCATGTTTGGCTATTATAAGGTAAAACTCTATCCTCTGGCTTGCGTTGCATTGTGTGATGGGAACTGAGTCTTATAATAGCTTCATTTTTCAAAAAGCATTGCGTTGTTTTATGTTTTAAACTAGTATTCATGTGGAGTAGATCTGTTCCGTGTCATACGGCGTGGTCCCTTCAATTCCCCACTTTTAAAGTAAAGTTTTAATAATTTTTTCGAGTTCTAACAACAGTCCCATGACTGATCTGGAGTTTACTGTTTCAACCTAAACTCTGGCTACCCATGTTTGTTTCATGGGCAGCTAGTAGTTTTAGTTTCGCGGGTATGTCTTTTCGCAGGATCCTGGTTTACCGTTGGATCCATATTCGGAAAGCTTTGTATTCGTATAATCACTTTAGTTGTGTTTGTTGATGTATTTCTATTGTACATTGTATTTATACAATTTTAAATTTATGTATTTTAATCCTTAATATTTTTCCGCTGTATATTACTTATTTGAACTCTGATATCTTGTAGTCTGATGTAAATTGTTGTAATAGTGTAACAACCTGGAAAATCTGGGCCAATTTAAAATTTTTATTTTGGCAATTTTAGTGAATTTTGGATATTTAAAATGAATTATTTTAAAAAATAATGACGAGAAATTTATTTTGAATAGAATCAGAATGTATATATTTATTTGAATCGACGTTAGAATATGAATATTTATTTTAAATTATAAAAGGAATTGGAAATGGTGCGACAGTTTGAAAATTCGATTTCAAATTTCAAATGAATGTACAAGATTCAAAATAAACCAGTTTTAGCGAAACTAAAAATATTAGAATCTAATTGAAAATATCTTTCCAAATCCGAAAAATAAAAATTTCATTGCGAGAATAAAAAGTTATGCCCAGTAGAAAATTCAGAATAGTCGCTATGGAATTCCGACCATTAAAAATGGAAATTTTGCAAACGACATCCGTTTTCGACGAAACCACTTTTGTTGGATCCGGGATGTTAAGTTATTTCTAGATTCGAAAATTCATAATTTTCTGAATCAATATGTAAGCGTTGCAAAAGAAAACGTGCTTTGACAGTTACAGTCAATTTGGATCGACCAGAAAATGGCCATTTTTCAAATGGTCTTCAAATTTGACGAAATTAGTTTTGTTAGGACTGTATCGTCAGTACGAAGCTAGAAATAAATTTTCTGGAATTTTTAGAGTCAGTATGTGGCCCCAGTAAATTAAAATGAGCGTTTGAATTTAAAATATAATGATTTATATTTTAATTTTGATGAAAACCGATCGTAACAGCCGAATGGGCTTATAGGACATATTCCATTATGTCCGAAATGAGGGTATTACGCTTGGGGCGATAGTCGTTGGGTTTTGTTTAGTGTTCATAGCGATAAATAGAATTAAATCGAATTAAAAAAAAGAAGGTATATATAAACAAATTGATCGGTCAAAATCCTAGTTATTACCAAACTGTAGTCAACGATTCCCCACAACCCCCAACAGCTATCAATGGCCAAACTCATCGCAATTTGCCCATCTAAATTCAGCCATGCCTTGATTTCAAGAGGTTTCAAAACAAAAATCAAAGAGTAAAGTATGATCTATAAATTGATAAAGGTATGATTGTTTATCATGGAGTGTTTGTTGTGATTCACGAGCTCAAACTCGTTTCATTCGCAATCGATTTCAGAAGGCCAGAGACCGCCGAGTTCCCCCTCGTCGTCGGCGATGACGGAGTAGGCATGTGGCCACATCGTGGCGACGTCAGATCTGAGGCAGCCGCCTCGTGGCACGTGCGAGCTCGAGCACTAAGTGGCCAAATCAGTCGAATTTGGTCCAGGAATACATGAAAAGGAAGCAACCGATTATTCTGAAGGGAAAGGTTTAGTTTTTTTTTTCATTTTAACTAATTACTTTTTTCTTTTAAAATAAACATTATACAAAATTAGTTTTTTTATTAATACAAACATTATTTAAAATCAGTTATTTTTCTAAAATATATATGAAGTTATTTTTATAAAATATATATGAAGTTGTTTTTATAAAATATATATGAAGTTGTTTTTATAAAATGTATATGAAGTTGTTTTTATAAAAGGGCATTTTAAGTAAAAATATGATTTTTAATAAATAAAATAACATGGATAAAAAAATCATTGCTTTTAAATTTATTCACAGCATTGTTTTTCAAATATATAATAGTATTGATTTTAAATTACAAGTGACATTAGTTTAAAAATATGGAATAACTTTTAATTCGATAAATATATGATTTTTAGATTATATATGCGATGGACAAAATAAGAGATTGACAATCAAAGATTGACGTAGTGGAAACCCAAGGTGAGAACTTCTCATTTTATTTTATTTTCTAGTTAAAATATATACTAGGATGCAGACGTTGCTTAGCAGCACCCGACACCCGTCATCCACAGACCATGGATGACTTGTTTGTTTGATTGATGTGTTGTGAAAATTGATTTTGTGATGTGGAATGAAGTGTTAAAAATATTCATAAGTGAATAAATAGTTTGAACAATAAAAATCACATTTTTTTCGTGTATATGAAGTAAAGCTTTAAATAATTGTTTTAGTTCTCACACCAGTCACATGACTGACCTGGAGTTTATTGTTTTAACCTAAACTCTGGGTGCCCCCATTTCCACACGGGTAGCTAGTAGTTTTGGTTTTGTAGATTTATATTCACAGGATCCTGGTTTACAGCTGGAACGATACTCGGAAAGCTTTGTATTCGTGTATTACTTTCAGTTGTGTTTTTGTGTTGTTTTTCCGCTGCTATGTAATGTACTTTAATCTCTGATATTTTATGATGTGTAATATTTATTCATACTCTGTACATTCTTGTATTCTGATGGAATTGTTGTAATAAGCAATGAAATGTTCTTCTGTTTGTTTTCTGATTTGTCGTGTTCTCAATTCAATCCATTCTTTCCTTTACGGGGAAATTCGGGTCGTGTCAAATAGCAATGAAATGATCTCATGTTTGTGTTCTAATGCATTGTATTCTCAATACAATCCGGGCTCCTACATCTCTTCGGGGATTGAGCGAATTCGACGTGTGTCAGTTTGGTATCAGGGCTTTAGTTTACAAAGCACGAGAACAAGACACATTAGAACTGAATAAGAGAATTCATCAGAGATAGCATTAGCAACATCCTATAAAAATAACTCGTTAGAGATAGGGTTAGTAATACCCTAGAATGAGTTTGTAGAGTGCTATTTCTAAAATTTGAGTTTTGGTTTTGAAAATTATATCTTATTATAAAGATTTACATATTATATTTGATATTGATTTTGGACTATCAGTATAAGAAGATTTCGCATATACGCGTCATGAACGTATATTCGAAGTCTCAAGTATACTGGGAAGATATAGAATCACGCTCTAGTCACTTGGGGATAATTCTGATGATGTTGCAACATCATCCGTGTTTATGGTCAAGTTTCGAAAGTGGGATATCTATATGATTCCAATTGACTGGTGTTAGAACCAAAACTTAGTTAGGGTTTATGTACTGATTTGGCATTAAAATATGATTTTTGAGTATATAAAAGTTATATATTTGAAAAGCTAATTAACAAATTAATTTCTGGTTGTTATGTGTGATAATTAGTTTGACTAATTAAAATATTGGAATACTAAAATCAATAAAAAAAAATGAAAAGGTAAATGAAGCCAAATTGAATTTAATATTGAAATGAATTGAAAATTTGATTGGAATTAGGTACATATACATGTATATATATTGAACAGGTCATAGCATAGAAGCTAAGAAGAGGAATAAAATTGTATGTCTGACAAATAGGTTATTACTATATTGATTAGGTATGATGATTTTATGAGTCGACTGGCTAGCCGCTTGGTTTTTGGATTTTCTTTTGATATATGATACCATGTAGAGGCCATTTGTGGTTGTACCGATAAACCCATACAAAGGAGTTTATAGAAACTAGAGTAAGCTTCTCCATCTTCCGCTCCATCTTCTCCAACTCAATTCCTCTTCTATTTTTGGATTTCCTAAACCTAATTCATAGGAAAATTTGTGTATTCATGTGTAGATTGAAGTTTTATGTGCTATATTGGAAGAGAGAGAGTTCTATCTTGGTTATGCGCCTCCTTCTTCCATATTAAGATCAAAGGTGAGAGCTTTGTGAGTTGTTCATGAACCCACATTATTGCCACAAGCTTATAGCTTGTAAAAGTGTGATTTCGAGTTCATTTGAGTTTGCATATGCTAGTGAATTGGATAGGCTAGTGAAACTTAGTCGATTTCATATATTCATGTTTTGTTAAATTGGAAATTTTGATTAGAATTGTCCACACTATCTAATTCATAAGATACTAGCTGATTTTGTGATATTGTGAAGCTCCGTTGCCTTCCCGGCAAAATTCTAAGTCTTCACAATTCGCTTATATTGCATTTGATTGCTTTGATTAAAGAATTTAATATTTTTGGAATTTATAATCAAGGATCATTGCAAATCTCTTATATGGATGTTTGTGCATGTGAATTTGGTATTATGAGTTGCTTCGGTGAGTTATAGAAGCCTCATTTGCATGTAAATAACATCATAGGCCTTCCGGACACGCTTTCTAGTCAAAAAAGTAAAAAATTTAGGGGTTTATGTAACAACCCGGATGTTTAGAACTAATTCAATTTTTTTTTGGCTATTTTAATGGATTTTGAATATTTAAATTGACATATTTTAAATAATAATGAAAAAAAAATTATTTTAAATGAAGTTAGAGCAAATAAATTTATTTTAATTATAAAACGAGCTTGAAATGGCGCAGTAGTTTGAAAATTCGATTTCTAATTTCAAATGAATATACAGAATTCAAAAAAATCGGATTTTAGTGAAACAAGAAATATTTGAATCTATTTAACAATATTTTTTTAAGAATGTAAGAACTGAGATTTCATAATATAAATTGAAAGTTATGTCCGGTTTAAAATTTGAAATAGTTGCTATGGAATTAATATATATATATATATATTTTTTAATAATATAGAGCCCTTAAAAATAGCCATTTTGCAAATGACCTCCGTTTTCGACGAAACCACTTTTTTTGGATCCAGAATGTCAAATTATTCTATATTCCAATTTTCATAATTTTTGGAATTGATATGTGAGCGTGGTGAATTTAAACACGTTTGGTACTTTTAGTTTGAATTTAATCGACTGGAAAACGACCATTTTTCTAATGGTCTCCAAATTCAACGAAATTAGTTTTTTTAGGACCGTATCGTCAAAACATAGCTAGATTTATTTTTCTGGAATTTTTGGAGTCAGTATGTGGCCCCGGTAAATTAAAATGTACATTTAAATTCAATATATATTTATTTATATTTTAATTTAAAGAAAAACAAATCGAAACAGTAGAATTGGCTTACCAAACGTATCCCATTTTGTCCGAAATGGGAGTATTTGGTTAGGGGGGACAGTTGTTGGGTTTGATTTGGAGTTCAAACGAAAATTTCCCTTTTAAAAGAATAATGGAATCAAAATATTATTATTTATATGAGTATAAATACCGCCAAATCGAAAACCTAACCCTAACTAAATACCCGTCGCCGTTCTTTTAAAATCAGATGGCCGAAAATACACAAAATTGAGTCCTTAAAATCACGCAATCTGGTTCGAATTAGCCTCCAACTCCAGGAGGAAAATCGTTGAGCTTTTCGCGAGCTTCGAATCCAAATGGATCTGATGGGATCTCGTTGAACAGGCTGTTTGAATTAGACGCTCGAACTCGGGCTGTTTGGTGCGGTTTTCACAGCACCAAGGGAGGTCGAGCTTGACGTCAGCGCTGGCGGTGGGGCAGTGGAGGATGGCCGACGACGTGGTGATTTCAGATGGTGCTCGAAGGGCTTGAACGTCGGCGCGCAGGTGATGTTCGACGATGAAGACTGGAACGGGAAATCGCTTGGAATAATGAAATTAGGGGGAATGTAATTAAGTTAATGATTAAGTATATTTAATTGGTTTATTAATGACATTAAAGTTTAAATTATCATATCTTGTCCAAACAACAATAGAATTCAACGATTTCAGAACCGTTGGGATCGCAACAACAAACTCTACAACATGGAACTGACTAGGGCTGATTTGGAGCTAGTTTAACTATGGGGCTAAATTAAAAGCCTGTTTAATTTAGTTTCAAAAATAAAAATTCAGAAATAAAGACTAAAGGAGTGGAACCCAATGTGACAACTCTCTCTCACTCAAATTATTTAACAATTATTATATCCTAGGTTGCAGACGGGGACTAGTAGCTCCTGACACTATTTTTATGTACGAACCATGGTTGATTGTTTGTTTGGATTGTGATTGGGATTGTCAATGATTGATATTGTTGGATATAAAATTATTAATATAAAATGCATATAAAAATTATAATGAAAATAAAATAAAATAAATATTCGTTTATAAATCAGATGGTTTGTTTATGTACACCCATTTAACTGATATTGATGGGGACGATAAATTTTACACATCGCCCAACTGTACAAATAATAAACAGCATTTGTTGGTTGAAACCCCACACGGGTATTGGGATGACATTTGACATACAATAATCCCAATTGTTTAGCTGTATGTCAATCGATGGGTTGACAGACCGTATAAGCGTTATTTATTTATTTTAATGCTTATACAGCTATAAAATGCACTCTAGATGTTTGAATTTTTAATGATTGTTTATCATTATTGTTGTATACATTCGATGTATGAATTCTATATAACTGAAATTATATGGCAATTGATTGAGTCTGATTTCAGTTCAGAATTAACAAATATTTTAAATTAATATTCAGTGAATAATCAAAATGTGATTTTGATGTTCGATTTTGGATGGGCACGAAAATATTTAAATGTGAAGCCATGTTAAGAAGTTAAACGCCATTTTAACACAAATGGGATTTTCTGTCAGTTTTATTCATTTTATAATGAATATCAAAAAGTGAATCCAAAATCCGATATTTTGAAAATATTATCATTTTAATATTATAATGATATGAAATATTCAATTTTGATTTGAAAATTGAAATTAAATTAAAATCATTTTAAAATGAATTTAAAACGAATATATTAAGGAATATTCATTTTGATTTGAAAATTTAAATGAAATTAAAATCGTTTTAAAATGAATTTAAAACAAATAAATTAAGGAATATTCAATTTTGATTTGAAAATTGAAATGAAACGGAAATCGTTTTAAAATGAATTTAAAATGAATATATTAAGGAATATTCAATTTTGATTTGAAAATTGAAATGAAATGGAATTCATTTCAAAATGAATCTAAAACAGATTTATGAAGGAATGTTCAGATTTGATTTAAAATCGAAATGAAAGTGGAAACCGTTTTTAAAACAAATCTATAAACGAATTCATAAAATGCGATTTAAATGGAAATCGAAGGTATGAGTATTATATATATATTGTAACGACAAGGAAAATCCGAACCAATTTAAAAATTTTATTTTAAATAATTTGGTTGAAAAATGGGACAAAAGTTAAAATTTTCAATTTTAAATAATATAAAAGCCAGTGAAAATAGTCAATTTTCAAACGATCTCTGTTTTCGACGAAACCACTTTTGGTGGAACTGGAATGTCATATTATTGCTAGGTTTCAATTTTTAGAATTTTTCGAATTAATATGTGAGCTTGGCGAAAGAAAATGTGTTTTGTCAATTTCAGTCAAATTTAATCGACTGAAAAATAGCCATTTTTCAAATAGTCTCAGAATTCGACGAAATTAGTTTTGTTGGGACCGTATCGTCATAACAAAGACAAATATATTTTTTCTGGATTTTTCTGAGTCTGTATGTTGCCTCTGTGAATTTATTTATGCAGACAAATTAAACTAATAAAGGATTTTATTATTAAATTAAATAATACAGGCCACAGACAGCCGTTTGGGCTGACGGGACCTGTCCCATTGGATCCGGAATATGGGCTATAGGCTGGTGGCACCTTCTGTTGGACTGAAATTGAACCGGTTTAGAAGTTACGGATTAATTTGTAAAATAGCAATTAAATATTATAAAAAGGAGTGGAAAATCATTTTAAAACCCTAATCTTAAGAACACAACCGCTGTATCCTGCTATGAACGAACAGAATCGTTCGAAATCAATTCACTAATTCCACTCAACCTTTTTAGAATTTAAACCAGAAATTAAAGGGAAGTTTAAAGAGAAATCTCTGTTCTTCGATTTTATACGGGTGGATCGTGTTTTCATCGCGTATTGGGTTCGAATTTAAGGTGAAACCCGTCGCCGCTCACAGCCGTGCCACCGCCGAAGGCCGCCATCGAGTTGGACATGGACCCCACCACCGGGCGCGCCTCGCCTTCCCCTTTCCCGTCACACCACCCGATCAACCTCTAGCCCCCTGTGTCGAGTAAAAAGCCGAGACCTAGTTCGGAGCATAAAGGAAAGAGCACGGCCTTGTTCTGAGAAGAAGGAAGAAAGGTGTTTTCTTAATTAATTAATTAATTTAAAACTAAATTATTATCCAACTTAATTTAATCATATCTCATTCGTTCTGAATCAGAATTTGACGATTTCTGAAGCGTTGGACTGGTGACGCAGAAAGCTATTTTTCCATACTGGGACAATTCTGAACGAGTCAAATTTTTGGCAAAAAAAGCCAAGGCGGATCTTTAACAGTTTGAATTTTGACAAAATCTACAACGACTGTGAGATTTCTAAATGTTAATAATTAAATAATTTAATTCTATTTGTTATGTGAATCATTGTATGTTATTGTTTCTGATCTACGATGTTGTGGTTGTTGTATGGTTGATTAATATTCGTTGTGATATCATGATATAGCATGTCAGTTTAGATCTATAAAATTCTAATGTAATCTCTATAAAGTTCTCATCTTTATTGGTTTTATTTTTATTTTATTTCTATTTTTATTTTCATCCCTTTATAGAAATAAAAAAATTGAATCTGGTTGGTTTTACAAACAAAATGGAATTTTGAATCTTTAATTTTGTTTTTTTAAATAAAAATGTAAAATTGAATCTTTGTTTGATTAACAACAAGAAACAAAAGTTAAATCTTTATTTTTGATTTGCAAATAAAACAAAAGGTTAATCTTTATTTTTGATTTGCAAATAAAACAAAAGTTGAATCTTTATTTTGTTTATGATTTATAAAATAAAGAAAGTTTAAATCTTTTAAATTTTAGTTAAAAGATAAATAAAGATTTGATATTTTATTTGATTTACAAATAAAATAAAGATGAGACCTTTTATTGTGATTCATCTCATATACTGTGTTATATGTGTGGACTTGGAAACTACGATATTGGGTAGATAGAAATGGTTAGACAAAAACCATTATTTTTGGGTTATCATACTCTGACACCAAATTGACATGTGAGTTAGCTAGGGACATATCCCCTATAAGGAAAAATATGTAATATAGAGAATTAGGAAATTTACATTTTCCTAATGTAATATAGAGAATTAGGAAATTTACATTTTTCTAATGTAATATAGAGAATTAGGAAATTTACATTTTTCTAATGTAATATAGATATAGAGAATTACAAAATTTACAATTTTCTAATGTAATATAGAGAATTAGGAAATTTATATTTTTCCAATGTAATATAGAATTAGGAAATTTACATTTTTCTAATGTAATATAGAGAATTAGAAAATTTACATTTTTCCAATGTAATATAGAGAATTAGAGAATTTACATTTTGCTAATGTAATTAAAAGATTTACATTTTTCTATGTAAAAATATAAGATTTACATTTTCCTATGTGAAAATGAAAGATTTACATTTTTTTTAATGTAACAATGAAAGGTTTACATTTTTCAATGTAAAATAAAAGAGATAAAATATCTACACTTTCATTTAAAATGAATTAGAGAAAAAGTACATTTTTGGTGTATTTAAAAATGAATTAGTGAAAAGCACATTTTTATGTTGTAAAAAGGAATTGGAACAAAAATGTTATTTCTATTGAATATAAAATATACATTGTTTAAAACTTCATTTTTGTCGCATTAGAATTGGCGAACAAAAATGTTATTTCTATTGAATATAAAATATACATTATTGAAAACTTCATTTTTTTCGCATTAGAATTGGCGAACAAAAATGTTATTTCTATTGAATATAAAATATACATTATTGAAAACTTCATTTTTGTCGCATTAGAATTGGCGAACAAACATGTTATTTCTATTGAATATAAAATATACATTATTGAAAACTTCATTTTTGTCGCATTAGAATTGGCGAACAAAAATGTTATTTTTATTGAATATAAAATATACATTGTTGAAAACTTCATTTTTGTCGCATTAGAATTGGCCAAAAAAAATGTTATTTCTATTGAATATAAAATATACATTGTTGAAAACTTCATTTTTGTCGTATTAGAATTGGCGAACAAAAATGTTATTTCTATTGAATATAAAATATACGTTGTTGAAAACTTCATTTTTGTCGCATTAGAATTGGCGAACAAAAACGTTATTTCTATTGAATATGAAATATACATTGTTGAAAACTCCATTTTTGTCGCATTAGAATTGGCGAAAAAAAATGTTATTTCTATTGAATATAAAATATACATTGTTGAAAACTTCATTTTTGTCGCATTAGAATTGACGAACAAAAATGTTATTTCTATTGAATATAAAATATACATTGTTGAAAACTTCATTTTTGTTGCATTGGAATTGGCGAACAAAAATGTAATTTTATTGAATATAAAAATTTGCATTGTTGAAATCGTCATTTTTGTCGCATTAGAATTGGCGGACAAAAATATTGTTTTCATAGAATAAAAAGAATGGATTTTAATAGTGGGAATCGCCAAATGGTATGTATATATATATATATATATATATATATATATATATAATTAAACGAAACGAGCGTGGCAGTTCGCGTATCGACAATCGTAACTTTAAACGATTATACCGAAAGATCCGACCGTTGGATTTTCCCAAAACTGGAACCATTAGGACCGCTTTGGGAAGAGCTTTCTAACGATAAAATTTCATTAAAATCTGACGGTTAGATTCTAAGATATGTGTAAATCAAAATGTGGTAAAAACAGCGCCAGGGCCACCCACTGACCGGAAGCGTCGTTTATTTATGTTGAGCTATTTTCAAATAAATAGAAATAGCGATAAATGGTCATAAGTATATATGAAATGTTTTAAATGATAATTATGCGACAATTATTTGAAATGGCCGAGTTTAACTCATTTCAAATAATTGCACGGCGATTAAATCAAAGATGTAAGAAGGCGATGGTTGAAGACCGGCGATCGTCTCATCGAATGGACGACGACTACTGATGCCTTGGACTGACTTGCTCCCAGGACGGGGTTGAAGCAGTAGTTGTCCGGACGTATGTGTTGGTCGTGCGGATAAGCGAGAACCTCTCAGGTATCTCCGGTTTCGTCCAGACCCAGAACGGACTTGTTAATGGATGCGTGTCTGACGTTGGAATTCATTCCATGTAATTAAATCAATTGGTATTAATATATGTCTGTTGGTGGTAGAGAATTTATTCTCTGCTTAACACCCTGATACGTAGTGATAGTTATCGATCGCATGGCGTTGAATTGTCAATGTGGCACGCCAAGATGCAATGATCAAGGCTTTGTTGAAAAGCAGGCCTTGTGGCTGATGATCAAAGCATAGCCTGTTTAGGCATAGCTTTGTGTATAGCGTGTCTTCGCGAGCCTCACACCCCGGTATGAGTCAAAAACGGGATATGGACCGTAGGGAGTGCACACGTTTCGTTCTAGCTAGGAGTGGTGTTTGGGCTTTAACACGACCCGACATTTTACTTATGTGGATTATGGATTGAGGTACCTCGGGTTTTTATAGGCCGGAAGTGGTCATATTATAGGTCCAAAGGGACCGGGAAACGGGTGTTCACGCATAACTAATCCACTAGCGTTAGGTGGGGACCGGCCCTACCGCGTCCAAGGGTTCACTGCGGGGGATCCTGAGGCATTTGCTAGAGTGTCTCGAATCGGAAGAGGACGATCCCTAGCCTCGATTTCATGACAGAAAACCAAATTCCTAATACGACGACATTTCGGTTTTGATTGTAGACTTATACACGGCGACATAGTATATGGTACCTATGCCGTCTATGATTGCTACATTTATATTAAAGTATTTTAATATTGCCTAAACACTAATGATAATATTAAAATATTACTTTACACGTATTAAGCATGTTTGATCATCATAAGGGAAAACTCTATCCTCCTGTGTGCGTTGCATTGTGTGATAGGACTTGAGTCTTATGATGATTTCATTTTTCAAAAGTCATTTCGCTGTTTTATACAAACTTTATAAAATTATGCACTGGGAATCCTATGGAGTAAACCCTTTCCGCGTTAGCGGCGTGGTCCTGTGATTCGCCATATTGATGGTTAGTATAGGAAGATTTCTCACACCAGTCCCATGACTGACTCGATTTTTGTTTCACTTTGCAAACTCGGGTGCCCTCTCTTTACACGGGCAGCCGATTGACAGGTTCAGGTGATACATTCTGATTGGAGCTTGCTTGGAAGGAAGAAGAAGACCAGTTTCTCTAGTTTTTACTTCTTCTTTGAGTCATTTTATCTTCTGTAGCTTTGATGTATGTAATGGAGTTTGAGACTTGGTTCTCTTCCATTGAAACTTATTTCCCTTTTGTCGAGACTCTTTATTTTGGCTAAGTTGTATCCTGTACTGCGTACTCTGATGTATTGGATATTATGATGCTGATGACATTTATTTCCGCTGCAATGGTTTATGTGTTATGATAATTATCTGTGATCTGTTTTTGTTGTAAATATGTTGTATTCCAAAATGATTATCCTTACTTTCGAACCACGGAAGTTTGGGGTCATCACAGTTGGTATCAGACCATCGTTAACCTTAGCTTCGGGATATAACATATTTAGAACAATTCGTCTAGATAGAATCCACATTATTTTAAGGTGGGTAGCTTATTAGAGATGGGACTAGTAATGTCCTAGAATGAGCACAGCAGAATAGCACATATTTATTAGCCATTACATCATCATCTTTTCACCTCGTCCTTATCGTATCTTTTATTGAAAATTCTCATTTTTGTTGGTCTGACTCTTTCCTTGATGGTCCAGACTAATTTAAATGGATACTAGAGCAAGAACAGCCCGAGGCGGGGCTAGAGGAGGTGCCCGAGTAGGAGCTGAAGAGCAAGCCAGAGACGAGGCCCCCATCACTCAGGAACAACATAATTCAGAGGTCGTAGCCGAACCACCTCCACCTCCACAGCCTTTCGATTTGGAGAGAATGTCAAAGAAATTCATAAACCTTGGAGGTGTACCTTTTACGCGGAGAGAGTTTGCGATTCAGGTAGAAGCATGGCTTAAAGATTGTGAAAAGTTCCTAGAGGGCTTAGAACTGGAAGATCAGCGAAAGCGTTACCTGGCAGTATGGTAACTAAAAGAGGAAGCAGGGCATTGGTGGGATACGATCAAGATCTGCAATGATGTGGCCAATATGTCTTGGGCCAGATTTAAGGAACTTTTCAATGAGAAGTATATACCCCCACAAGTTAGACAGCGCCTGCGCGAGCAGTTCGTTAACCTACAGCAAGGGAATATGACCGTTTATGAGTATTTGAGGAAGTTTGATGAGCTTTCACGATATGCTCCTCGTTTGATTCAAGATCCGGTAGAGAAGAATAAAAGATTTATCAAGGGTCTGTCAAAGAAATATTTGAACCGAGTCACTGCTCATATTAAGCTTCCTTTTCAACGAAGTTGTAGAGATGGCGTGCCGCTACGAGGAAAATAATGAGTCTGGACCACAGGATAGAGGGAAAAGTCAAGGCAACAACCAAAAGGAACAGGCTAACAAGAAACCGGAGGCGAGCAATTCTTCTAACGCTAAGCCCCAAGGGAAGAAGAGGGATAGGAGCAAGGTGACCTGCTATAACTACGACAAGATTGGGCATTTTGATTATGAGTTTAGAGCACCTAAAAAGGTCAAGAGAAATGATTCAGGCCCTAGTCAGAACCGTTGTCAGAGTTCCCAGAACCATGGTCAGAATCCCCAGAATCGTGGCCAGAGTTCGCAAGACAATAGGGAATGCTACATTTGTCATCAAAAGGGGCACATTAAGGCGAACTGCCCACTGCTAAGGAATGCTCAGGTGGTGCATGTTTATGAGGGAGCAGATACACCAGCTTCGACTGAGGGGCCTAATAAACCTGATGTCTTGGGAGGTACGCTTAATATTGATAACATCCCTATTACTGTCTTATTTGATACTGGTGCTGCAAGAAGCTTTATTTATAAAGATGCAAGTAAAAAATAGAAACTGAAGCCAAGAAAACTAAAAAATTTGATTAGGGCTAATAGTCCGATAGGAGGTTCCCTCATTCTAGATCAATATTGTAAAGTGCTTATCTCCTATTATCGCTATCAGTTTCCTTTTAATTTGATCATCATGGAGTTTTCTGGATATGACATCATACTTGGTATAGATTGGCTAGCAAAATATGAGGCTGAGTTAGTATGCGCCGAAAGAATTGTCAAAGTTAAAAATAATCTCAGGAATGTATGTATCCCATGCCACGGCTCAGCCACCGACAGGAAAACATTCTGGT